>JBAJHW010000004.1:221397154-222144654 GCA_037013535.1 Intellagama lesueurii | reverse complement strand
GTAGTACTACCCAATGGAACTCCATCGACCTGCATTCCCCTAATGTTCCACCTAAACTCATAAACAGTTTGTGATGGAGGAAGGAGCATCCTACAAAATTTGTGGGTGAAGAACCCCCTCATCCCAGTCCATGAGCTGCCACTCAAACCTAGCCAGGTGTTTTCTCTGTGACAAGGTAACTAGGGTGATTGCTGAATCTTCTATCCAACTGTTGGGCAACTCGACACCCCTGCTTGTCCTCCTTATTGTACTTCTCATTAAACCAGTCTTGGAGTAGACAACCATGTAAACAGAGGGTACCTTCAAATAGGTCCTCTGTAAAGTAGGACAAACGGCTATAGGTTACTTCCAGAGACACTTGTTGTTGTTGTTTAGTTGTTAAATCGTGTCTTCGTGACCCCATGGACCAGAGCACGCCAGGCCCTCCTGTCTTCCACTGCCTCCCGGAGTTTGGTCAAAGTCATGTTGGTAGTTTCGATGACACTGTCCAACCATCTCGTCCTCTGTCGTCCCCTTCTCCTCTTGCCTTCACACTTTCCCAACATCAGGGTCTTTTCCAGGGAGTCTTCTCTTCTCATGAGATGGCCAAAGTATTGGAGCCTCAGCTTCAGGATCTGTCCTTCCAGTGAGCACTCAGGGTTGATTTCCTTCAGAATGGATAGGTTTGTTCTCCTTGCAGTCCAGGGGACTCTCAAGTGTCTCCTCCAGCACCACAATTCAAAAGCATCAATTCTTCAGTGGTCAGCCTTCTTTATGGTCCAGCTCTCACTTCCATACATCGCTACTGGAAAAACCATAGCTTTGACTATGCGGACCTTTGTCAGCAAGGAGATGTCTCTGCTTTTTTAGATACTGTCTAGAAGAGGGGACATGATAGCCATGTTTAAATATTTGAAGGGATGTCATGTCGAGGAAGGGACAGGTTTGTTTTCCACGGCTCCAGAAACTAGGACAAGGAGCAATGGTTTCAAACTACAGGAAAAGAGATTCCACCTGAATCTCAGGAAGAACTTTCTGACAGAGCTGGTCGGCAGTGGAATATGCTGCCATGGAGTTTGGTGGAGTCTCCTTCTTTGGAGGTTTTTAAGTAGAGGCTGGATGGCCATCTGTCAGGAGTGCTTTGATGGAGTTCCTGCATGGCAGGGGGTTGGACTCGATGGCCACTGTGGTCTCTTCCAACTCTGTGATTCTATGATTCTCTAACAAGCTGCCAAGTCCATCACAACCCTAAATGGCAGACAGCATAATACTACTAACTGTGGAGTCAGCTGTGTTCTAGGCCAGTGGTTGTCAACCTCTCTGGCCATCCAGATGTTTTGGACTCTCTGATCATTGGTCCTTTAAGTAGGACTTCTGGGAGCTAGAACTCTAAAACTGTTGCAGAGTTTTGAATTTCTGGTAAAATTCATTTTTGTTTTTTAAGCTATGCAGCAAAAGTACAGAGACTCACAGAGAAGAATAGCCCCAGGTTCCCCAGAGTCCACCATTTCTCATTAACTAGCACTTAAAGTCTCAAAAACCAAACAGAGCAACAGCAACAAACAGCAACTGACACCAACCCAGGAAAGAGAGGGAAAGAGCACTCAGCAGAGAGGCAGAGCTCTCTTTGAATTCAAAGGCTGGAAGGAACAATTAGTGCTGGATAAATAGGTAATCACCCCAGTCCAGAAAAGTCCCTCCCAGTCACTCAATTTATAGTCGGCATGTGAGGTTGCAAATAAAACTCCAACAAAAATATCTGGACAGAAAGGCGAGACTTTGAGAAATATGCCTTAGACAACCCCATTAGCTGCTGAATTTCTCCACAAGTACTAGGCCTCAGGCAGTCTGGCTGCTGTCAACAGCCTTCTTCCTTTTTGTACCAGACTGCATAAATCCTATAGCTGCTGTTTATGGCCTTGTGAGAAAGCTATGTATTCCAAAAAAAAAGTGGGGGGGATGAATCTGGAAGGGGACAGGTGTATAAAAAAATATCAAAATAGAACATCTAGGTCTTGTGATCTGAAGCATTAGCTCTGTTCTAAAGTGCAACTTATGATTGTGTGTTGAACATGATGCTACACAAGACTGCAGAGTCCTCTGATGGTGCATCATCTAGGCCTGGTGGGAGCTGCTGCTTCTTTTTTAATCAAAGGGTGGATATTTCGTGTGTTTGTTTAAATGGTGCCACCAGTTCTTTAAAGGCCTAGATAAGAGATAATCCCTATCTAATAAATAAAAGCAGAGCTGATGTTGGTCAAGAGCAATAAAGCTACCAGATTACTTTGCACTGGCCTTAAATGAGGCTTCAGACAACAAAGGAGATGGGGAGGGGCAAGGTCAGGTATTGTTGCATCTCTAGGTTCTTGGAAGAGGGTTCCAGCAGCGATAGCCGCTGACGATACCTGCTGTAAAGCCAGGTGGGGTTTTGCAAACTGACACGGCAACCTGTTATTGCTGGGAAGTTCGCTGTTGCTTAATGTACTGAACATTGGCGTAATTTCCCCCTTCAAAACCTACGCAGGACAAATGTGCATGCAGGAACCCTCTTGCTGTGCCCCTAAATGCAGAGTATGGGATAATTCAATTTTTAAACTATGCTGACTTGGGCCTTCTGGGAATTGTAGTCCAAAAGCATAACTTTCCCCGGCTTTACTCTTAACAGCAGATACTCAGGGCCAGCCCAGAACATATTGCTACCCAAGATAAAAGACAGGGCAGTGTCTCTTCACCAGTCTATGTATAAAAACTAACTGTACTTGCAGTTGAATGTTACTTCAACACCAGCAATAAGTTAAGGGTTCTTCCTCATATTTAAATCAGAAGACTAGTTTCAGAGGGCCAGGAGAGGTCCTTTGGCAAACACAGCTTTGCCCTCTAACAAGAAGGAACAGCTGGAGATTTCATGAAAGAAGTTGAAAGGCTGTCATCTTCTGCTTCTCCAGATTTCTGAGGCAGTTGCCCCACTCTGCCTAATGAGAGGGCCAGCCCTACAGAAGCTATTGGGCTATCCAACTGAAAGTCAGCAGGTCATTGCTGGTCTAGGCAGACCTCTTAAATTCTGATTTTTTTTAAAGGACAAACAAGAGATTGATGTATATGACAGACACCGAACATTTTAAAAAGGACACCACAAAACTGATAGGAGGATCAACATGGGAAGAGTGAGCAATGACCTCTTTCTCCTCTGGCTGTCTTTTCCCCCTACTCAAAACTACACCCCCAACTGTTCCTCTACTTGTGAAAGATAAGATGTAGATACTTAAATATTTTCCCCTGAGTAACAAAAGCAGTTGGGGAGAACAAGTTAGAGTGGGAAACACCTGGAGCAGAAAGGATTAAGTGGCCCTTCTTCCTCTCCCTCCGCCCCAGCCGTTCCTCTAATCAGAGTCACAGTCTCTTGAAATAACATTTCATTATTATTATTATTATTATTATTATTATTATTATTATTATTATTATTATTATTAGTGGTTCAGTCATGGAAAGACATATAGAAGCTGCTTCTGTAACCTTTGGCCATCTAGATTTTGGTGCACTCCTACTACCATCATCCCTTGCCTTTAGCCAGGCTCCCTAAGACTGGATGGTATTTGTTATTCAACAAGAATTGAAGTGCTGTAGGTTCCCCAGCCCTGCTCTGTGTGTGGACAAGTGATTCCACTGTGGCATGTACACCTCATGTGCATGTACATCTCATGTACGCAGATATTTATGTGATCTCCTATGAAGTCGCTATCTCCCAAAACCACCAGCAGTACATGTGTTTGCCTTTGTTAACCGCCTGAGTCACAGATACTGATCAGGTCATGTCCACAACCAAGAAATCCCAAGGACACCGAGTCTTAGAGGAGCAGCTGTGAAAGAACTAGGAAAAAAAATCCCTGATAGGAAGGATGTACTGGAGAAAACAGATTCATTTAAAATGTGGTGTTAGAAGACAGCTTTAAGACTATCACAGACTACAAGAAATACTAATAATTGGGTTCTAGATCAAATCAAGCCCGAGCTGTCATTAGCATCTAAAGTGACTAACCTGAGGCTATTATAATTTGAGTATATTGTGAGAAGACAAGATTGTTAATGACAGAACATTTCAGAGATCATTCATAGTGTTACCATAAGTCAGAAGTGACTTGATGGCATTTAACAACATTTCAGTGTTGGAGAAGTTTCATTTGCAAATTTTCAGTGAGATAAGCTTCCATTCAAAGAATAAGAAAAGGACCAAGAAGAAAGAACTGGCAACTCCATGATTCAAATACGAGAAAATCAGAGCTCCAGAGTAATGCATTGCAAATTATGTAGTTACCAGTAAGAATTTTTTTTCTTATTAACAAAGTTACCCTTTTAAAAAAAAAAACGTAATACATAGGGTCAAAGTTTGCTGTTTATCATTACAATGAAAAAGATAATTGTTTATTGTAATGAGCAATTTTTTTCATTATTTATGAAAGTTAGTTTTAAAGGGCATGTTGGAGCATCCTAGGGTGGGTTTTTTTTGCCATTTTTATGCTATTTTCTTATCATTTCTCCAGTTTTATTTAAAATTATGGGAAAATGGCAAATACTGCAACTAGCAACACAAGTTAGTTTTTAAAAATTGTAACAAGTAATTGACAAAAAATAACTTTCCAAATCATGAGAGCAACCCACTTTTTAAAAGTGAGTTCCCCATCTCTGGAAAAGGTTTTCATGAAGGAAATATGTAAAATCTAAATCAACCCAAATCTCTGTGGATGGGTTGTTTAGCTTCTGTGGTGCAGTATTTAGAGGGTTGGATTAGGACTTGGGAGAGCTGGGTTGAGGTTCCCTATCTGGACATGCAAATTACTAGTAGACCTTGGGCCAGTGAGCCTTTCTTGTCCTAAGCTACTTCACAGGGTCATTGCGAGGATTAAGTGAGTAAGAAGGGAGCCATTGAGCTCACTAAATTATAGAGTAGTAGAATAATGGAGTTGGAAGGGGTCTATAAGGTCATTGAGTCCAACCCCCCATAATAAGAAGTGGGTTCTTATTATGGTGTTACCCAACTGCAAATGTTTTGTTTTGTTTCTGAGTGTCTTCCCTCCTTCCCAAGAGGTGGTTGTTCTTCCTTCCCTTTGGCTCCCCTTCCCATTTGTATATTCTTGGACAACACGACTTAACCCAAAAGAGCAGCCACAGGAATGAAGAGCTGGAAAATTCCCATTATGTTGCAAGCCTCCACTCCTCTTAACACTTCAGCTTTAGGGCTGGTGAGCTCAGACGAGGCCTTAGGCATAACAAGGCTGCTGATAGAGTTGCTAGACATCTGGACTGGATAATCGGATTGACGGGATGATTCAATAACAGGGTGTTGCTTAATTTCTCAGCTGAAGGAGGAGGGAGCTGAAGCTTAGCATTTCAAAGGGTTTTTTTAAAACCTGGAATTGCTACAAAACCTTGTGTAAGCGCTTTGTTTATCTTGCTCACTTCCATACTGCAAACCTGTCTTTTTTAACTTGGAGCCTTCCAGATGCGTTGGCACACCATTTCCCCTGTCTCCAATTTGGCTGGTGGATCATAGACCTCATAGTCTAATAAAGCTGGAGGAATGGTTGACTGGAGAACAGTTTTTGTTTACGCAGCATGAATGAAGCCCATGGGTTTGTGTATGTTTTCTATCAAATGTGGAGGTAAAGGTGGCTTTAACAGGTCTGGCTATAACTCCACTTACCGTTGAGGTGGCAATCTTGATGCTGACATAAGCAGGAAAACCTGGGAGACTTCACAGCAATGTGCAAGAATGCCACCGATCAAAGCAGGATATCCACCTAGGTGATAATAAGGGCATTTGCTGGTTCACAGGTGTCAGCCAGCCATCCTGCCTCTGACCTGTTAGGAAGCCATTTGGAGGTGTCTCTTCCGTGGGGGCCAGCAGAGGCAGATCCTTCACTGTTTCTTCATAAATTATTTTGTGGACTCCTTAATTTGCTACAGATTTATCAGTTTCGTTCTAGAAACCATTATCTAAACAATGTGCAAAACAGAATAGCAATTACAATACAGATTCCCAACAGAAGAAGATAAACCAAATAAGAACACCAATAAAAATCAATTAATCACATAAATGAGGAAAAACAGCACCATCATCAGCAACAACATCAACAGGGACCCATAAAGACATCATGTTAATGTTAGGGTCGGGAGCTGAACAGTCCCAGGTGCCTCCAAAAGAAGGGAGTGGTATTCTGTGTATTCTCTACCTGAAAAACCCTGAAAATGGTCGCCATGTCAGAACTGACTTGATAGCACATGATTATTATTACTGCAGATCATAGGCCAAGTGTGTTAGGTTCAGCCCTCCACTTAGGGAGAGGAAGGTAGATCTAAGACACTGATGGAAAACATTATAATTCAAAGTCCTGGGAAAATAAACCTTTCTTAGCTTTGAACAGAAAGTATATTACCCTTTCTGCTAGGTGAGCTTCCTACTCCAAGGTAGGAGTCACCATCAAAAGGGATGGCCCCCGCATATGTAGAGATGAAGCAAAGTGACAGTGATGTTTCCAGCTGGTATGTATGTTGGCCATGGGTAAACCTCACCCCATTCCAGTCAAAAAAAGATAGATGGAGCCAGAAGCAACAAAGGGTGGAATCAGAGTCAATAGTGGGTAGTACCTTCCCTTCATTCTGGTTGGTGAGATGTGAGAAAGGGGAATCTTCTTATTGAGCCATGGTATCTGACAGTATAGTCCAATGGGAAGCCTGCTCTTCCACACTCTCGACCATTCAGAATGAAGAGGGAGGATTGTGGTAGCAAGAGAGTGGGGGGAAATGGACAGAAATGAATGTACTGATACTGGAGGCAGTCACAGTCATGGAAATTCCCACCTATGGACACCCATATCCATAAACAGACCACTCACTTATTCCTAGCCACCTTCCATATTAAAAGAGTTGCAGAGATTGTATTGGGTTTTCCTTTTTTACTAAAACATCAAAATAATTGCATGGTGCCTTTCTTTTCAATTTGACCTCACTGTTTTACTTCCCTGACCAACTCTGCATCTATACACAGCTGAAGAAAGACACACAGACTTCCCAAGCTCAGCCCTACTACTGGGCAGAGTGAGGCAGCAGCCACCTCAAGTACCAGGTGTGTGGTGGAGTGCATGGAACAGCCATGAGGTGCTGGAAGACCAAGAAATGTATTCCACCCAGCCTGCTGCCCTCTGGTGTCATAAAAGATGTTTATTGTCTTTCTACCAAGGCTGAAACAAATTCAACTGACAGTCAACAATTGTACAAGGAATTAGTGGCCTCTTGTTTTTTGTCTCTAGCAGCACAGTGTGTTGGACTGGCCTTGGGGCTGCTCTAATTTTTAGGCCTTCTGCTTAAAAAAAAATATTACGCATCCATTCCTCTCCTGTTGGTGAGCAGCATTTCACCTCCTAAGATTTCAAGTGCAAAATGTGATGACACAGGGCTGGACCCTTGTGAGGACAACAAGATAGAGGAAGGTTTAAGAGGGAGACTGGAACTCCTTCTGTGTCAGCTGATTGCAGAAAGGGGCAGAAGGGCCCAGGTAAAAAGGTCTAAAAACTGGATAGAACATTGCTAACCAGGCAATATGGCAACCCAGAGCCAGGAAAATAAAAACAAGAACTTGTAACCAGTGAAATTTCTGCCAGATGATGGCCCAGCACTTCAGCAAAATGCATCCAGCAGCAACAGCAGCAGCTGTTATCATTCTGCTAGGTCTTGCATCCTTTATGGCCTTACCTACAGAACACAGGGCACTTAGGGAGTTTTTCCAAGCTGCTCTGGACGGCTCACTGCCAGCACAAAGTGAGGGGTTCTTTTTCAGGCCCTGTGCCACAGTCCTCCAGAGCTTGTGCAACAAGCAGGCTCATGAGTTGCAATGCTGGAGCTCCATTCCCACCATGCTCCAAGGGGGGAAATAGGCACAAGTAGATGCATCTACCAGCTCTCACCACAGTCCTCACCCCTTATTCTTGTTTGTTCGGATGCTGACACTTCATAAGCACAAAATGCATAAATACCCCTTCTCAGTGAACCCTGGTGCCAACTGGAAGAAAAAATACTTTCTCTTCTGCTCATCCTGAGATTTATTTCCCTGCCCAGTTTTGAAACTTACTTGTCCCACTATTAATACTGTTCTGATATCTTCCTTCATCCATCTCATTGCTGCTTCCTGCACCCTATTCCTTCTGGTACATCCAATATTTTGAAAGGAATATCCAAAATCAGGGTAAAGCAATACCTTTATTGGACCACTAAAATATCATGCAAATAAGTGAACTTATCAGTCCTCCAGGGTTCCTAAAAAGGTTGCACATTACAGGTTTTAGACTGGGGCTTGGAGGGAGAAACTGAAAAGTCCAGCTTTTGGGGTATGATGGCACCAGGTTATACCTCATGGGATGCAGAATCAGGGATGTAGAATCCCTTGGGATAAACCCCTGGCTACCTCTCCCTCCCTCCTCCTTGTTAATTTTGTGCTTTTAAACTTGAGGTCTGTAAACTGTCCTGAGAAAGTTTACGGACATATAAGGTATATTTGTTAACAAACAAAATATTCCATATAGCATGTACAGCTGAAATGCTCATGATACTTGTTGGGGGTTGGACTAGGGCTGCTCTATCAGCAATTTCTCATTCTCTGAGGTTTCAAGGCTCTAACCTGTGACATGAGGGCTAATTCTTGTGATGTTACAAGAGGCGGGGCTTTTGTGTAATAAATGAAGATAATATGTGCACACATGCACAAACAAAGATTGTGCTTGCAACACACATATACACATTCACAGCAGGAGGGTGACTTCTGGACCAGAACCTACTTCACCCCAAAATTTCAGGGGGAGACAGCCCCCTGTCATGAGCTGCCTTCAATTTACACTGAGCCAGTAAGCCTTGATGGCAGCTAGGTGTAGAGAAGAGAGGGGGACCCAAGTGTTAAAACCACCACACACAACGAAATCAAACTTCCTCCTCTTTCAACACCTCTCAGCCTGAGATTTGTTTTCTTGCCTGGAGACCCTGGGAAGCCCAGGAATTCTCAGTGACTTCAGCTGGTGCTCTGAGACCTAACAACCTTCGCTGGGGGTTATGCTATGTGCTGTCAAGTCACATCAATTTATAGTGATCCTAATATGGTTTTCAAGCTATGCGAGATATTTCGGGAGTGGTTTTACCACTGCCACTCTGCTCTGTCCGCTACACCACACTGGGGGTAGCAGTGTTCCCCTATTGTAATGTCCCAACAGCAAATATTCCACCTTGAAGCAGGGGAGAGTGTCCTATGAAACTCTTGAGAAGCAACTGTGAAATGGCCATGCTTTTACAAGTTGCCATTTGGAAAGTCCCTATGACAAAGTCAGAACAGTGATTCAGTGATTCTTACTTCAGTGATTTGGTCGGCCAGCTTACGATGTTTATGTCTGACCTGCTTTCGAGCCTCAGTGAGTCACCCAAAGGGGCTTGACTGCATGTTTCTCAGAGACCTGCAAAAGTCAGTGGAAGGGCTGCATCCTATTACAGTGAGTCAGAAGCCTGTCAAACAGTCAAAATCTGTTGTTCTTAAATCAGTCACTTGAGGCCATGAGTTGCAGCTTCCACCCCCTTGTTTACTCTGCCTCCTACCTTTATTGCTCCAGATGTAATGGGTCCAGCAGGCTCAGATGCCAGAAGGACTGACAGTGATAGATCAGCTGCCACCTTCGTTTCCAGATGAGTCTGACCTGCAGACACATAGTTCCATAGCTCTGATTTAGCTCTATACCTTCCAGTGTATGAGAAACAAACGAAGGTGCATTGAAGAGCACTCTTATATTCAAGCAAAAACGAATAAATGCTGCATTGGCCCCTTAGGTATTACCCAGCTTCCAGACAGTCTCTTCCTTTGTTGCAGGCCTGTGTTAAAACCTCTGCCAGATGACTGTATATAACCTCTTAATGAGATGAAATAAGAGTGCAAGATCATCTTATCTTCTCAGAAGGGAGAGGAAGAATTTTCTTAATTTTAAGTGTGAAGATGAATGGATGCATACTTTTTTTAAAAGGAGAGGGGGCAAAGGGTGTGCATTTTCCCAAGGTAATCCCCTCCTAGTTCTAAGACCCTGGGCCAGTCTGACCTATCTCATGGGGTTGTTATAAAAGTAAGGGGGTGACCACATTAACAACAACAACAACAACAACAACAACAACAAAGCAGGGAATGATCTAGGTTTGAGGTGGGCTGATTTGTATTCTTCCCCATTGATCACATGGTGCAATGGGAAATGTGAATCCACATGGAGCCCTACACTCCCAGGAGAGTGTCTTCTACTTTTG
This sequence comes from Intellagama lesueurii, assembly GCA_037013535.1. Lineage (NCBI taxonomy): Eukaryota > Metazoa > Chordata > Lepidosauria > Squamata > Agamidae > Intellagama > Intellagama lesueurii. Next base: position 222,134,358 of record JBAJHW010000004.1, on the reverse strand, counting down.
ATTTAAGTGTGGCTGCTTAAATCGAACCGATTTGAATTCCCTGGTGCAACTTCACAGGAAGTAAATGGGAGTAAATTCACATTTCCCTCTCTGTATAGTCACACCCTAAGCTGGGAAGGAAGGAAGCCATATGTATATGATGTCTCAAATTCCTTGGGAAATAGATGGGATAAAAACTAACTAATAAAAATATATGAAATAATTAAATAAGACTATTCCTTATGTCAGCATGTACCTATTTTGAAAGGAAGACACATAACTGGAAGTCAGTTTACACTTGTTTTGTTGTAACTTGAAGCTTCACCGTTAAAGTTATTACAAGCTAATTCCAGGACTATTATCACCTCCTTGAAAGATTTTGATGTGGCTGCTGTTTTGTGAATGTCAAGACCATGGATTACACATCCTTCAAAATTCTCAAAATCATCCAAAAGGTAGAGTCACTCCCGGTCTCGACATGTATCATACTGTCCATAGGACTGTGCCAAAAAGGAGGGGGGGAAAGCAAAAAGGATACTGTGGGCTGATGGCTTCATTGTGTTGAACAGATGTATGGGAATTTGTCACTTAAATAAAGGCTAGTTGAACTTGGCTTGACTGGTTTCATCAACCTGATGAAAACAAAATGATGGATTCTCTTTATAATCAGCTAACAGAAAAACTGGTCTCTGCATCAGTGCCTGGATGCTCAAAGGCTGCCAGGGGGGCCATGGAACATTGGTTATGAGAGGGAGGGCACTTTATTAGAAAGCAGACCAGATGTTAGCAACTGAGGCTGCCAGTGCTTTGACTCAGTCCGGAAAGTCAATCTGGAACAAAACTCATCTGTTGAGAAAACAAAAAGCATGTTACTGAAGTTTTTTTTTTTTTCTGGACAGGTGGTAATTGCAAGACATTTTCCAATAAATCTAGGTGGGTGAAATTGCTGAACACACCAGACCAGGTGATAAAATATCAGTAAAAATGTCACTAGAGCAGAGGAACAAAACAAAACAAAACAAAAATCTCAGAGTGCTTTCAGAAATATTGAACTGGTAATCAAATAACTGCAATCTTGCTGAAGGGACACAGAGAAAGAGAAGTTTGCTGTCATTTCTGCCTGTATTGTCTCCTGCAGACATATAACTTGTCAGCTGCTGGGTGCCATGAGCTAGTGCACGCCCGGGCCTTGAGTGAAAAACATGAGAGCCAATTGAGAAACCATTATTGTCTCTCTCTTGGATTCAAGACCTCCCCTGCTAACATAGGTGATCTTGTGTTTTACCACATTTGGGTCTGTGGTTTTCATATACTGTTTGATTTGAGGATTAGGAGCTGTTTTGACTCCATCTTGGATGGAGGAAAGGAAAAACGTTTTAAAGGAAGAGGAAGAGGGGAAGAGGGGTTGGAGATAAGGGCTATGGAAGGTGGAATGTAGTGTTAAAGTCAGTTGTGGAGGTGTGTAAGTTTAAACTCTGGTTCTATTTCTTACTCCTCCCCATTAGATTATCACTTCCATTGATTTGGTTACTATAAAATTAAGCCGCTCAGCTACATTGCAGAGTGGGACCCTGGACATCTGCCACAGAGTCCTGCCTTTATGGTGTGACTGGTTAAAATAATCAAGAGATAACCTGACCTATGTAATCAAGTCTTCCATAGTTTATTAACTTTACCTATTAATAACCCTCATCAACTGGATCAGGACTATCTATTACATTCTCTTCTGAAGGATTTGCAGTGAGGATGGGAGGAGCATTCTCAGAAATCTGAGAGAGAGGAAAAGGCAGTAAAGTGTGTCTGGAGAAACCTGCTACTTTTCACCTGTGTGAGATCTCCCCCTAAATTGCCCTTCCTCTTAGGAACTGTCTATGCCTCCATTTTGCCTTGCTTTGAGTGTGGCGGCCATATTTTTATGACATCACTGGTCATTGCACAACTCCTCACCTCCTCTCAGACTCTAATGCCCCTCAGGGACCAAGCAGGAGGCACTTCATCCTAAAATTTCAGTAGGAGGAATGCTCTCCTGTTCATTCATGAGCTGCCTATGCTCAGACTTATTTGTATGCCTATCATTGAATCCATCTCACATGAAGGAAAGGGCCATAGAAGCAAACGTTTAGAGAAGCAAGCAACAACAAGCTGAGCTATTGCAGCCATTTGGTGGACATTTCACTCATAAAGAGGAAAGTGCACGAAAAGGTTACACAATAGTATAACAGCTTTTCCTCACTTTCAAATAGGCTCTTCCAGGTGGAACATTTGTCCTATTTAACATACTGAGTTCTATGCTGATGTTATCTTTATTTTCCCCATCATCCAGATGACACAAGGCTCATCTTCAGTCATCCAATGACTTCTTCCAGGACTTCCTGAACATTTTTGTCCCTTTGGAAAGCTGGGTTTATTTTTCAGTTTCTCATTGTTCCAGTGGCACCGTTTAGCATTGCGGTGATTTTCACTCAAGTTGAGCACACAACACTGTCAACAAAAAACAACAGCTCCAGCAGAGGAACCCCAACAGGAACATGGGGTTCTTCAACTTTTCTTAAAATATTTATCAGAGATCTTTCTAAAGGAAGAGAGGTAGCTTTGTTTGGACATGAATCTTGGTAAACTATGTACTCCTTTAGAACCAAGTGGAAAAAAGTGGTAGTGCAGAGGACAAATGCTGTATCTTGAAGAACACAGTGGTTTTTTGCCTGGCCAGGATAGGAAAGAGGGCAATATTTGTAATGAAGGAAGCCACTGCTTTGACCTGATCCATGTGCTTCCTGCATTCAGCCATCACCTGAGCAATGTGGGAAGAATCTATGATGAGGACTAATACCTTTTCTTCAACTTCTACCTTTTTGTCAGTTTATATCTCATTGTACCCACTAAAATTTGATCGGGTTTTCAGCATAGAGAATGTATGACTAAAAATCCTATTGCTTATGCAGCACAAAAAATATTTTGACATCCCACTTTCCAGGACAGATCCAGCTAAGGTAGATACAATTCTTTAGTATACTAAGTCACTACTAGCGTAGGCCCCTTTGAATTAAGGGAACCTACAGAGGAGTTGACTCACCTAATCCTCACTGAGTCAATGGTTCTATTCTAGTGCTACTTACAAAGCTATGCAACAGGATGTCAGCCAGGGAAACCCTTACTGTTTCTATTTTCCCTGTCGTTTCTCATATCAAATGGCAGATATTTTTGGTAATACTATGACATAATTTTGAGATGGCAAGGACCTCAGCTAGGGTAATCATAATAATTATGCATCTTTAGGTTGATTGGGTCAACTATAACCCAGTTGATTAATTATGAACTAGAGTGGCCACTTATATATCATCAAAAAGGAGGAAAAAAGAGGGCACCTACTGGCATAACTTTACATATTCTAATATATATGTACTGATGCATCATTAGAATGCTTTTTATAGCTGAACAGAACTGCAATTCATTTCAACTACATACAGAAGAAAGAGACAAGTGACCCGTGTGCCTGCTGAGTTTACTGTTCTAACTGGGTATGGGCAACTTCAGGGTCCTTGATCCTCTGCCTTTTAGATCATTATCTTTTGCTCAGGCTTAGACTGGAAATCCTTTCAAATAGTATACACCTTTAAAAGATGATTGTTCTCTGACTGCCCTTCAAGGGGACAACTGTACTCTGTGAAAAAAGGACATGCCTCAACATGTCTCAATCTGGCATCCACCATACTCACCAAAAATCTTCTGTACTGGCTAGCATCAAGTGCTGGTTCTTCTAACCTATAAAACCCTAAACGGCTTGGGTCCAAGCTATTTCAAGGTACAACGCCTCCCTTTATGAGCCTGCTCAGATATTAAGATCATCAGGAGAAGCCTTTCTCTTGGTCCCACCACCTTCACAGGTGGGTTTGGCAGGGACATGAGAGAGGGTGCTCCCAGACTCTGTTGCTGCTCCCAGACTTTGGAACTCTCCCACAGGAGGCTAGGTTGACCCCATCCTTACTCTCCTTCCACAAGCAGGCGAAGGCTTTTCTCTTCAGGCAAGCTTTCCCTGAGTGACTGGTTGCCTGAGTAGGGTTTTAAATGGATGGTTGTACCTTAATGTTTTGAATGTATTTTTGGTGCTGCTTATATTTTTTTTAGTATGGTATTAGTTTGATCCTTTTTGTATTTGTATACTCTCAGTTGTTAGCTTTTAATAGTGGCTTTTAATGATGTAAGCCACCCGGAGTCCTTTTTAAGGAGAAAGAAAGGAAAAGTAAGTAAGTAAGTAAGTAAGTAAGTAAGTAAGTAAGTAAGTAAGTAAGTAAGTAAGTAAGTAAATAAATAAATAAATAAATAAATTCCTGCTCTACTGTAATGTTCACTCAGTGATCTTTCTTTGGCCCCTTCCTATGTGGTTCCTGCATCCAACTGATGCCAGAACTGTCACCAGTTTTTGAGTCTCATAGATTTCATGGGAGGATAACACTAGTCAGGCGATGGGGTGGAGAACCTTGCGTTTGTCCTCCTCAGCTCCTTGGAGGAAGGGTGGGGTAAAAAACAAAAGAAGCCTTGACTTGGAAGGAGGCAACCCACACCCTTATAGGGAATTCCACCCAAATCAACTGGGATGCTCCAGAGAGGAAGTGGATTGCAGTCCAAACAGCATGATCATAGGACAAATCAAAATCTCCTCCTTTCCCTGCTGGTCCCATCATGGCTATGAGAAATACATCAGCCAAGAGTGACCTCTTTACTAATGCCTCAACCATAATATTGGTAAGCTTCAGAACTCAGAGGCAATCTTATTCAGAGCATTTTCCAGAAGTGCTGTAAAATTTATTAAAAACAAACTTGCGGATCCTCAAATGCCTTTTAGTGAACAAAGCAATATGATTCTGATGAAGTATAAAATGTAGATGGGAACATACTCCTATGTACTGCTTTCAAGGCTGACCCTAGCATAAGACAGAATGAGGCAGCTATCTCAGCTGGTCTGGGGCATCACGAAAGGGCAGAAAATTGTTAGTTATTTAGTCTGTTCTTGCAGTATTTTTACTGACAGAAATGAGAAATTTACCTGTGAGATTTTCTGCATCACGTGCCAAAATGAATGGCTGTATGTGCTATACACTTTACCTTCAGTGCTATATTTCTATCCAGTATGAGAGCAAATAACATCCGTCATTGTCATGTGCCATCAAATGGTTTCCAACTCATGGTAACCCTAATAGGGTTTTTGAGGTGTGTGAGATGTTCAAATGTGAGATCTTCACAGAATGGCTTACTGTCTCCATAAAATGGCTTATTATTGCCACATAAACAAACCTCAGTGAGTTTCCATGGCTAAGAGGGGATTTGAATCAAGATTTCCTGAGTCCTAGTCCAACACACTATTACCCACACCAACACTGGCTCTCATGTGAATTATAACATGCAAGCCTTATACTAAACCGCACCGGTTTTTGTCCTCTTTTTGGGAGGGGAAGTGATGTGTAAGTGACCACTCCATTTTGTTAGAACCATCTTTGCTAGAGGATTTAAGGGACAATGGTGTTGTGGGCAATGGTGCTGGAGACAATTACTGAATGGTGAACAAAGGAATGGTGTTACAGTATTCACCCACTTTTATTCTCTTCCTTCTTCATGGCTTTTTGGAGATTTGTGTTGTTTTGGATTATTGTTGTCAACCACTTTGAGCACAGGAAAAATAATTAAGGCCCTGTTCAATCATCTTCCATATTAGGAGGACAATGGGACACTCATTGCTTGCCCGCTCCACCCATCCCATCATGCAAGACAGGTGTGGGGAACCTCACGCCCACAGAGCCAAATTCAGCCCTCTGGCTCTCTTATAGGATCTCTTTGTCTCCTTCAAGGTAACAGTGTTTGATGGTTCCCTAGTTTTTCCATGGGGTTCCTGTATTCTAAAAGGTTGAAATGCTTAAAGCTTGTCTCGTCTTAAAGCTTACTCACTGACTGGAAGCACTTTAATCCAGTATTTTTAGTTGCATCCATCTGTGTCTGGCAATGCTCAACAGTGGAATGTGTCCTCCCCAGAAGGGCACCATAAATTAATAGGATCTTCAGACTTAAGAGGTTTACTATCCTTGATCCGGGGTTGGGGCTTGAGTCACGGGACTTGCTGTCAAGTCAGACTTAAGTCGCATCAGTGACTCGACTCAGACTCGACACCATTTTTTTTTCAATGACTCAAACTTGACTTGTGACTCAGAACCCACCCACTTCCTCCATTTTTTTTCTGTGGGGGGGGGGGGAAGCTTGTTTTTAATAGGGACTTGGACTTGGGGCTTGGGACTCAGGACTTGGAACCAAAGACTCGGATTTGGGACTTGGACCTAAAGACTTGTCAACATTTCTGCCTTGATCTGAGCATTAATGATGTAGAATACTAGGTGGGGAGCCTGTGTATGTACAGCAGACTCTCTGTTCATTCTTTCCGCACCCCCAGCAGGACTGTGGGGAGAGGGTAGGGCCCTGGAAGACAGAATAGTGGAGTGAGGTCAGAGGGTACAGCCTTATTTTCTTTATAGGGTACACTGTTTCCTGCAATAAAGATTAATGGCTCAATGAGAACTGTTTAGTAAGATATAGTGGGGCATCCTTGGCCTTCAGATATGCTGGGCCTAGATCCAGTTCCTTGGCCCAAGTAGAGTAGACCTAGTGAATCAATGGGATTTACATAAGTGTAGGCTCACCATTCAGCAATGTTCTAATGGGCCTACTCTGCTTGGGACTAGCAATTATTTAGGCCATGGATTTCAGCTTTCAGACCTAGCCACCATGGCCAATGATTAGAGGTTATGAGACTTGTAGTCCAGGGGCAGTAGTTCCTCACTCCTGGCTTAATTACTAGATATCACAACATAGCTGATTCACTATTTCAGGATGGTTTGAATGTATGCATCCCAATTCTGACAAAAAAGATATGTACAAGGATGTTCTTACAGTAGTTTCTAGTGGAACTTGGAATCGGTTGTTCCTTTCTAACATGTGAAGAGAAAACCACAAGATAAAGTCCATTAGAGCAGTGGTCCCCAACCTTTTCCCAACCGTGGACCGGTTGGGGTGGGTGTGGCATGCCCGCAGGGGGGCGCAGCTCGCTCGCACGCATGTGGACATCGCGCTCGTGGAGGGGCGCTTGCGTGCATGCGTGCAGTGCGCTCACAGGGGTGGAATGCTCTCGCGTGCATGCGCACATTGCGCTCGTGCGGGGTGCTTGCATGCATGCACACTGCATGATCACAGGGGGCGGAACGCGCTCATGCGCGTGCGCATGATGGCGCTTGCGGGGGGCGCTCACGGGGGGGGTAGGAGATCTGTGTCTGCTGCCCGGTCCTGGATAGGCCGCGGACCGCTGCCGGGTCGCGGACTGGGGGTTGGGGACCTCTGCATTAGAGTAGATGTGTTCTAGATGGGCGGTATATGTCTAAATAAATAAATAAATAAATAAATCATAAATAAATAAATAAATAAATAAATAAATTAATAAATAAGTTTTTATAGTCTTGTTCTAGACCAAGCCAGAGTCTGGAAAAGTTACTTTTGGGGAGTTTCAACTCTGAGAATTTTAGGCGGCAGAGTTGAAAAAAGTAACTTTCCCAAACTCTGAACCAGACCTGCACAGTTTGTTATGATCAGTCAGATCTGAGGCAAACATAGTCCACCAGCTCATGAACCTCTCGGTCTTTGCACACCCTGACATTGCTACAAAGCTGAAGGTTTCCTGACATCCTGGTAGGTGGCAAGACACAGCTGGTGGGCTTCTGTTCAGCTCGGTGACTCACAAGTCTTGGAGGTCTTCTCTAGACGGCAAGGGCCAATTCAAAACAGATTAGGGTCAGGGACAAGAGGAGGCTAGTTGTTCAAAAGCAGCCATAACATTTCGAAGGAGCAGACTGTGCAGGTAATACTGGCTGCCTTGCCCCTCCGAAAAGAGCAGATGGTTTAGGTGACTGAACTAAATGAGCCGAAGGTCAGGCCAGAGAGGGTAAAGATTGTGTAGTTAGTTAAAGTCAGTTTCCTCTGAACACAACCTCCACAGGGGGTCTGGATGCTGGGAAAGTCAGCCTCTCCAAGTATAACTGCTAAGCGCTGGTGGTCTCCCCCTTCTCCCTCAGTACAAAGTCGCCCTTTAAAACGAAGTGTATCCTGAGTCTTGAATTCTCTCTTGTTCCAGCTGTACGGCCATACTGTGGTTTTCACAAATCTCACACATCTTTCGTGTACCAGTTCAAAGATGGGCTCACACACACACACACACACACACACTTCTGTCCTTTGCAATGGAATCAAAACAGTTCTGCCCAAGGAAAAAGATGTGAAAGGGGAGGAGGTGTGTAGGATTTCATAACAGGGAGTCCAGGACACACAGCAACTAAACCAACCGGAGGAATAAAGCATCCTCCAAATTTGGGGGGCCAGTTCCATAAACAGCCCAGAGCTCATCTGCTTATGCTGATCATTGCAAACCTCTGGAGCTTTCTTGGAATCTCGTAGACTCTCTCTGGCATTTCCTGTCACAGTCCAGCCAATCAGTGCGCAGCCCCCCTCCCTCCCTCTGGAGCATTTTGCTGCTCGACCCAGCTGGAGCTTGGAAGTTCAAGAAGGCATGAAGAATGATGGATGACCAAGGAAAGGCATTTTAACAATACTTGACTGGGACCTTGCCAGATCAATCAATTAATCAGTCAATGCAGTGTTTGGATCTGTGGAAGCTGTATTTCTATACAGGTGCCTTGAAGTGATTTGACTTCTAAATAAGGACACACTTGGAATGGTAAATATTTAAGACATCCTTGTCTTAGAGATTTCCAGCTGCTGCGAACTGTCATTCCCATTATTTCTGGCCAACAATTGTGCTGGCTGGGGCTGATGGGAGTTGTAATCCAAGAAATCTAGCAGGCATCAGATTGGCTCTAACATATTGACAGCTGTTAATGCCCCCTAGTTCACTGTGCCCGCTTCAAAGGGGGATAACAATTAACAGCCGGTGTGCTTTAGTAATCTCCAAAGAAGTAGCCACTGTTTTCTCTCTCGTCATGTTATCAAAAGTAAAGGAAGAAAAGAAAACCAGAAAAGAAGGGCAAATACTGTACTGTAGGATTTTAAAGACCTGCAGATTTATGAGAATTACTGCTGAAATAAACATTGCAGTCTTTAGAATACTGTGCTACAATTGTTAGCTTTCCTTTCCTTTCTTTGTTCCAATGTGTATTAGTGGTTGCAGAATGTAGAATTTGGGAGATGCAGGTTCTAGTCCCCACTGAAGCATGAAACTCACTGGGTAACCTTGGATGAGTCACTGTCTCCTCCAGTCTGATCTACCTTCTAAGGCTGTAATGAGATAAAGTTGAGGCAAGGCAGGAGGTTTCAGTGTGCAACTGGGGGGGGGGGGAAGTGTGCAAAACTGTGCAGTGGGGAACAACATTTTGCAGTTGGAAATGAACAGATGTGCACTTGGAAAAGTGGGGAAGAATTACAACACACATTGCCTAGGTTGTAGATTCCATGAATTTTTTGCAGCCTATGTGGCTTTCTTGATCATTGCACCCTTAGGATCATGCTTATCATAGTCCCGGAATTTGGAATCTTTTTAAAAAATGTTTTTATTGCTTTTCTATTATTGTTATGTTTTGCCCTTTCTGCTGCTCAGAGCAGTACCTTTGCTACTACGTAGTTGGGTGGGATAAAAATGTAAATAAAATAAATTAAAAGTCCAGCAACGTCAGTGTGCAAAGGGAACTACTGACTTCTATGAAGGAACAACAATTAATACAGAGTATAAGCAAGGAACCAAGTCAGTTTTGTATGTATGTATGTATGTATGTATGTATGTATGTATGTATGTATGTATGTATGTATGTATGTATGTATGTATGTATGTATGTATGTATGTATGTATTTATTTATTTATTTATTTATTTATTTATATCCCGCCTTTCCTCTTAAAAGGACCCAAGGGACACTTACATCATTAAAAGACAATCTTAAAGCTAACAACAGTGAGCATGCAAATACTAAAAAATATTAAATAAGTACTATACTAAAAAATATAAGCAACATCAAAATACATTCAAAGTTGTAAAGTGCAACGATTCATTTTAAAAGCCCTACTTAGGCAGCTAGTCATTAAAGAAAAGCCTGCCTGAAGAGACAGGTCTTCACCTGCTTGTGGAAGGACAGCAAAGATGGGGCCAGCCTGACCTCCTGTGGGAGGGAGTTCCAAAGTCTGGGAGCAGCCACAGAGAAGGCCCTCTCCCATGTCCTCACTAAACATACCTGTGAAGGTGGTGGGACTGAGAGAAAGGCCTCTCCTGGTGATCTGAACCCTCAAGCAGATTCATAAAGTGAGATGTGGTCCTTTATGTGTGTGATGGGGAGGGGTGTCTCATGGGGCATTTGTACAGTTGAAAAATGTGCTTGAAAAGAACCTGTGGAAAAGGAGAACCATCTACATCGCTGGAGAAAAAGGGGGATATGGCTCTGCCAAACAAACAAACAAGGAGGAGCAACCTAAAATGTCTTGTGTGGATAGCCCTCAGCCATTCAATGTGAGTTCTGAGATTCTCTGTTCCCTTACGTGTGAGAAAGACATATCACTTCCCTTTTTGGGGAGACCCATCCCATGCTTCAGCTCTATTAAGTGAGTTTAACACAAGTGGCCCAGTGCTGCTGTTTTCCGTCCGCTGGGAGTTTGGATGAAAAACCATAACATTCGCTTGTGCCAAAAGCTGGGAGGCCAGGACCCTTCAAACAAAACATTTCTGCAGTGGCAAGAAACCGGTGAGTGTTCCCATCTCACCTGATCTCTCTCTCTCTCTCTGCCTCTCATACACACACACATACACCCTATTATCAGTCTGCCAGACTAGAAGCGAATGTTTAGACTAATGTTGCTTTAACAACTTTGCAGAGAAGGAAGGGAAGGTTCTCCAGTGCTGGAAACTTTGCAGCTTTTCCACGGACAGGAGACAAGCTGGATCTCTCGTCATCTCTCCAGTGGGCACAGAACAAGGCCCAGTTTCACACCATGACTTCAGCAGACTAATCCCTTTTTTCCTCAAGCCTGCTTCAGGCTCCCTCTCCAGGAAAAATGCGGGGGGAGGACCCACACTCCTGACAGCATTTTTTTGCTGAAGCCAAGCCACTGAATGAAGTGGCTGAGGCCTGGCTTGAATCCTGACAGAAATCCTTGGGTGCCAACAAGATAATAAGAAGGGATGCTAAACATTTATGGTTTTCATAGGGGGATGTTTCCGTGGCTCAGACGGTGGCTCAGAGGCAGCCAAGAATCATCCCCAGGGGTGGGGAACTCAACTGAGTAGCCATTTAAAGTACCTTTTATTCACTCACGCTGGCGTTCAATACCCGCCAAGATTCCAGAGACTCCGCTGGCATTCGGCCGCATCCCTTTGCAGGCCTCTTGCAACCAATCTTGGGTTCTTGCTCTACATCTAAACAGCATGCTGGCTATCTCTCCTCAGTGTATTGGAGAGGGGATACAGGGGAGCTCAGCTCTGGGATTATTGATTGATTGATTGATTGATTGAGCGAGCTTAGTAGTTGTGGAAATCTCTTGCTCAAGTATGAAAAAGAGGGGATGACGAGGCTTTCAAAAATTTGCTGTTCAGCTAGCTGAAAGATTTGTAAACCGAAAAAAGGGAATTTCCCCATTTCGTGTAATGAATAGAGTGACAGACTAGGACTCCCCGCTCAGTCATGGAAACTCACTGGGACTGTGGAACTGGCAAAACCACTCCTTAAATATCTCACTTACCTTGAAAGTCCTATTAGGGTTGCTACGAGTCAGTTCCCATTTGACGGCACAGAACAACAAAACCAAAAAAGTTTTTAAAAAATGAAAAAAAGTTTTTCAAGCTCTGCCCCACTACGTTTGTGGATGTCAGCACTGAAATGGCTGGGGGTGTGTGTGTGTGTGTGTGTGTGCTCACACAAAATTTCAGGTGAGGCACTGCCCCAACACACATTTGTGTCACAAACAACCTATCTGGCTCAGCCTAGTGCTTTTTCCCACTTTGGTGCCTCTCAGATATTTTGAACAATCATTCTCACCAGCCCAGGCCAGCACATACAAGGTTAAGGGATTATGGACGTTGTAGTTCAAAATATCTGGAACACAGCAACTTGGGAAAGGCTGATCTGGCCACTGTGCAAAAAGAAACACCTGAGCAACCACTATGAACCATTAAGGCATTAAAAAAAAAGAAGAAAAGAATAATGAACCAATGCATTTCCCCAAAGCAAGATTTTTTCCCCCTTCCTGTTTGTTGTTGTTGTTGTTGTTGTTTTAAATGAAGCAAGGATTTTGTTTCTTAAAATAGTTTGACAGACTTTAGGCCTATGTCAATTGACTTGGAAGCAGGGTGCGATTTGCTATTCCACCTCAGACAACAAAATGTCTTAAGTCAGCTGAGACTAAAGTAATTATTATTATTTTATCCTCTCAGGTAACAGACATCACCTCAGGACCCTGTATGGGAGGCAGGAACAGGATGCAGATATTTGATGAAATAAATAAAAATACAAATATTTTCTTCCCAGTCCTCAACTAGACTATCCATCAGTCTTGCACTTTTCAGGTAAGCGGTTGCGCCTGCAAGTATCTATGGGCAAAACTTTAAAAAGTACCTTCTTTTTGTACTACTGCTCTCAGAATTTCCTTGCCAGCGTGGTCACAGGCCATGGTGGCTGAGGATTCTGAAACGAATGATTCAGAAAAATAATTTTTCCCAGCTCTGCCTATTTGGCCAAGAAAATATAAGCCTGTGTCATTTTACTTATTGGTTGTGTTTTTGTTTTTTAAGAAAAAACTTTTCCTCTTTCTCCTTCTCTTCCTTCAAAAATGTTCAAGACAACCTAGACAGTGACACCTAATACAATATTTAATTTAAAAACACAGGTAATAGTCAATTCTTATAAAAGCTGCAACCACCAAAAACTAATATTAACATACCAGACTGGAGGCAACAAACAAACATAAAAAACAAACAACAAAGGCAACACTTAAGAAAAGGCATAGTGTACAACAATATTAGCCAAATGGGGCTTGACCCAAAGCCATCTTCAACAGCCATGTTTTTATCATGTTGCTTGAAACCATAAACTACGCTTTATGAATGCTTTGTTTGTATGTTGTCACATTCGGTTTGCTTTAGAAGACTTCTGCTTTTAGTTCTGCACCTTTTCAGCAGGGAGGAGGACAAAACCTGAGCTATTTTGTTACCTAAGGCAAAGGACAAAATGCACATAACACCATTTGTCTCACTTTACCTGGTGGTAAGTGAAATTTGCTTTGAAATGTAAAAATATGCTTGAATTCAGTGGAACTTTAAAATGCTTGTTTTTAGTTGCATTGTGCCCTTTTCATTTTTATATGCTGCCTATATCTGTCTGTCCAGAAACCTTCACTTTCTGCTTCAAACAAATGATGGGAAGAAGAATCAGGTCTTCATGGGTCATGGAAAACCAGCTCTGACTTATAGACTTCAGATTGGCTTCTGGTTCCCAACAGAGATAAGAAAGAAAAAAATAAGAGGGGAGGGTGCACATTTTGGACTGCAGCTGACCATGCTAGCTAGCTTATTCTGGAAGCTGTAGTCTTATCTCTGGTTCGCAATCCCTTATTTATGTGAAAGTTCAAAACATAACTCAATTAATATACAGAATAAAGACCTAAAGTTCATATGCCCCTGCACCCCTGACTCTGAGATAAGAGGCCTGAAAACAGGATTTGACCATCAGAATTTTCATTTTTGCCCAACACATATTATGGCATGGTGACCTCAGACGGCAATTGCAAAAACAGAAAACTTTGGCATCATCTCAGAGCTGAGATTTGGGTTGGGGGAGAGGAGAGAAAGGCGGGGGGGGGGGGGCAGAGAAATTAAAATGAAATGGCCAGCAGCCAAAAAAAATCACAGCTGAAAAGTGTACAATATTATTCACATCACAAGGCACGGTACGGCTGCCTGGTGCTGCTTTAAAAGGATCCAGTTTGAAATGGATCAGACTGCATGCCAAAAGCATAAACACAGGGAGGAAGTTTGGCTAAAGTTAAGTCATGTTTTATTTAAAAAGCTCGCTCCCTCTGCTTCTGTCTCTCTCTCTCTCTCTCCTCCATCATAAGATGGAAAGGGTCCATCTGAAAAGTGAAACTGAAGATTGGAAACAGTCTATGGTCATTAAGTATATGCCCGCTTTCCCCCACTTTCTTTTCCCCACCTCTTTTCCTTGGTTTCTCAACTAAAATACCCACTGGCTCCACTGTCAGGAGCAGGAAATATTAGCAATAAGTTCATAGATTTACATTTTCCCCAGGGAAGCAGAGGAATACCGGAGATCAAAAGTTGGAGAAAGGAGTTATTTTTGTACAGGATGATTTGCAACTAGTCTTCATGGTGGGGAGTCGGTAAATTAGTTTCATTGCTCTGGAGTTTTCATGCCCCCCCCTTTTTTTGTGCGGTGGTTCTTCCATCTCTTTTCTTTCACTACTGTTGATGGTTGGATGAAACTTGTGGTGGGGGTTGGCTGGGGGGCAGTTGCATTAGAGAGAGGATAATTCCTTTCCTGCTAAGAGAGCTCTCTTCCAAAGTGAATGTTTAAAAGCTTGTGGGGTTAATGGGTTGCCATTTATAAAAGATGAGATGGCAGAAGAACATCAAGGCCAGGCCTAAAATGCTCAAGTGTGGAAGCACAGAAATATTCCAGCACATTGGCACCTTGTCCTTCAGCTTCCTTAAAACTCCTGTTTAATCTCACCATGAGAGTGAATTAGGAACAGGGCTTCCATACATTACTCTTCCAGACTATAAATCCCAGAATCCCTGATTCAGTATGGCCAAGTGGGAATTGTAGCTGAGCTACAAACATTTTTCCCCAACAAAATTTGAACGTTTTTGGGGAGGGAAACATGAGAATTTTTTTTCCAAGCTGAAACCCCAAAGTATTAATGTGTAAACGAATTAGGTTAGACATGTCAGTATTATATTTTGAATATTTATTTGGATCTGTTGTGAAACACTTTTGAACTGTTGAAAAGAAGCATAGAAGAGATGGTGAATGACAGTCACTCGATTCTTCTCCTTCAGCAAAAGTACAGTTGGTATATCAGAGGTCACTAGTAGAAAGCAAATGTTCTGGTCAGAGATATAGCTTGTGCCTCCAGCAGCAAAGAAGGATCCACAACGTCCCAAAATATAGCAATTATAAACAATAATAATTTCATTAGTAGACAGAAAATGACTCACTCAAGGCCACCCAAAGAGCATTTCCCCTCCTGCAACAGATGGATAGGGACTTTCATATCTCCAGTCCAATCCTTATTGGCTGGAATATTTGTCTATTTGGCCGTTCTAGTATTATCAGCTCTGATTGGTGGTGGCTTTCCAGGGATTTGAGATGGTGCTACTTGATCTCACAGCCATTGAGTCATGCTGGTCAAAGGGATTCTGGGAATGTTTGGGGTTTTGAGTGTGTGTATGTGTGGATTCATCAGCTTCATTTTCACTGCACATGGGACAGGGTGCCTTTCCTCCTCCACAGGGCTTGCTTGTCCAGTGGGCAGTTAAGACAGCAATGACCAGGGAGTGCATGTTGACAGCAGTGGTGGCAGGAGGTCTCCCAGGCCCTTGGACGTACCTCCACTGCTGCCACTGCCACACACTCCCCGGCCGCCACTGTCCAGCCACCCATGGGACAAGCCAGATAAGCAAGCCCTGCAGAAGAGGCAGGGTTCTCTTGTCCAGCTGAAGCCTTGCTGCATTTTGAAAGGATGCCGAATGCACACTATATTGATTATACAATAAGACTTACATTGTATGAAGCAACAAAAGTCACTTTGCATTGACACCAGTTTGAAGCAAAGGTGTAGTCCCAGTCTTGGTTTCTGGAGGCAAAGGCCAAGATGACAACTCCCCCATGATTTCATACACAGAAGCAGACAGGGCAGTTCCCTCACCACACCTGAGGAGAGAAGTCCCATGTCAGAGACACAGGAGAAATGGCACCAATATGTCTGTCTTCTAAAAGAGGGAGAAAGCCACACGAGTCAGGAGAAACAGGTGGATTGGGCTGCCAGTGTCCCTGTTCCACCCCCATTATCAACTGACCCTGTCCCCATCTCCAGTATAATCAGGAATGCAATTAGTTACAAGTGGAAGATGGGGGAGAGAGCAATAACATTAGGGATCTACATGGATGTAGTTCTACTGGGAGCCACGGAGAGTGGTTTTCCACTCAAAATATGGTGGCTGAAATATGTGGTGAGACAACACCAATTAAGTAAGCTTGGGAGAGCAGAAAACTAGGATAGATTGAAATAACTGGCACAAGCTAAGATCACAGAGACTCATGATTGCACAGGGGAAAAGCTTGCTTTGAAACCAGACAGGCCAAGATGTCCTTTTGCTGCAACAGATAGAAGACCTAATGTAATCCACCTCATGTCTGGGACATGTAGACACTGAGATTGTTTGGGTGGAGGTTCTCTCCAAACCAGTTCTACTCTGTTTTTTTAAAAAAAATATTTAGGCTGGAAGCTTTTGACCCAGGCATTCATCTTGTGTTACTAGTTAAGATACTGAGCCATGTTTGAATCACGAACAATGAGCTTGGTTGTAATTTGGAAAACCATAAAATACTTGATTGGGATGACGCAGCTGCAAATGATACACATTAAACAACTTCACAGCTAGAAGGACTGCACTTTAATCCTGACATTTGATCAATTTCTGTTTGGAGTCAGTTTTACCGAATAGCTAGCTGTCTGTGTAACAGAGACAGCAGAGAAAGCTGGAAACCTCTCTTCTCTCCATGTCTCTCTCCCTTTTTCTCTCTCTCGTTCAAATGCATCCACATAAACCATGCTTTCAGAATTCCCCAAAGGTCTGTTAATGTCATAGACAGAAGAGAAAAGACTTGGAAGGGTCCTGAAATACATGTCGGAAACACTCCAGAGAAAACCGTAAATGTTTTTGGGATGAACCACAGGCTCTGGAGGATCAGTCAAGCTGGAAGTCTATTTATTTTCCAGGCTATTTTAAACATTGGTCTGTTTCAGATAACAGTTGCCTTGTGGTGGCAGACAGGAGCGTGGGACTGGTGTACAGGAACTCGTGCCAGATCCATTTCTGGGGAGTATTTCCTCTTCGCTTTGATAAATCTGGCTTGTCTGCTATACCAGGTTACTTCCTTTGGAGTCCTTCTCAATTATTGCTTTTTCTAAAAAATAAAAAATTAAATTAAAAAAAAAACCTGGGCAGCATACAGCACCAGGAGGGTTCATGCAACATCCTGTCCTAGCAATCCATCCTCCTTGTTATCTCTGAAGCTGACAAATCCCACATGGGACAAAGTGGGGAGTGGATAGAATAACATCTTGAAAAGAAACAGAAATATCCAACAGGAATGGCCAGAGTTCCATGGCAGAGCAACCAAACCTGAGAAGGAGGGGGCTTTGCTAAGTAAGCATGGATAGAACCATGGAGCTGCACCAAGATGTAGGCCAGTCCTATCATGAGACAGAGTGAGGCGGCTGCTTCAGGCACCAAGTCATGGAGGGTGTGTAGTGGCAGCAAGATGCTGGAAGATAGAGCTGTCTGCACACCACATGGACTGTCCTGAGCTAACCTGCTGCCTTCAAGTACACTAGATGCGGAACATGGGAAAGTTCCATTTTGGATTACCGCTCTCAGAATCCCTTGGGGCTGCCAGCACTCAAATTGCTTCATTTGCCAATCTGATCAGCTTCTGTACTTGGTTCATGGGGGCATCATTTGGTCCTTCACCTTTGGCAACAAAACATCCTGGATAAGCCATGGTAAGAGCCACAGAAGGATGGTAAAAAGGGGAGAAGAAGTGAGCTCTCCCCTGTCTTCAACCCTGATGGGGTTGTCATTCATTCATAGGCAATTCTGTGCCCAAAGGAGGGAACTAAGGAACCCCTGAGCTAGGCTGACCTCCACAAACCATCATCCAGCAACAGGCCATGTTCTCAGGAAATCTCTTGTTTGTGACTATTTGAAGAGGATTGGGGTAAATAAGGAGGGCATTTTTGTGTGTGCCATTGCTTAGCAAATTCAGGTTTTGGATGATAAGATCCAGCCTCCTTCACCTCCAAGTGGCCATGGTCCGCACTAACTGGGGGATTCTAGGACACCCCCCCCTAAAAAAAAACCTCAGCCAACATGTCCAGTGGTCATATTATTGGCTGGAAGATTCTGGGAGTTGTTGTCCTAAAGGAAGGGGTGATGGGATGATGGGATGGGAAAGCATGTATGTAGACAGAACATGCAAAGAAGATGAAATCAAATGAGGTCAGTATTAGTAAGGATGTCTGTCGGTCAGCACTGGGCAGATTTCAGGTTTGCCAAATACATTTATGACAGCTAAGCCAGTGTTGGATACATTGATGCACGTGTCTTCTTCTGCATGCAGAGCCGGAAGGAAGCCACTCAATCCTCCATGTGCTCTCTTTTATATGTTCTATCTGTCTTCACCCAAACATTCTGAAACACCCCTGTCAGGCATTGACTGATGTGAATGCTGAGTGATGCTTCCTGTTCATGACTAAGCTCAGGCGCAGTGAGTGGCTCGCTCACTCTCCTTCCCATGTGGGCTCAATCAGAGAACATCTGCTCCCCATTGCAACTGCTCCACATACATTTACTCATGTAACCTCCTGCAAGGGTGCTAATTTTATATGTCCAAGGCAGATCTGCCCATCCACCCATATACCTACCCTCCCCCATTTCTATCTAAATACAGTTTTATGTTAGGGTATAAGCTTTTGAGTCCCATCCTAGCAGATTATGAGGGTTTGCATTCCCATTTTTTGTAATCATTTCTAAGAAAAAAATTAGGAAGGGCCTTGAGCATGTCTCCAGTGCCTATGTGGAGATTGTGTGTGGTTCTTTCCAAAATAGAAGATTTTTGTTAGAACTAAAACTGGCAGAAATCCTTTTTCTAAGTCCAAAAAAGCCCCTCCCCGCCGCAGCTATCCCTATTTTTTGGAAGCACCACACAGAACCTATGCATTAGCCATCTTTGCTGGTATAATATGAAAGGTGTTGTCTAAAAAATTAACTTTCATCATTTGTGGGTTCTTCTTTGCCATGTATGACAAAATCAGAACTTGGTAATGCTGTTTTTTGAACTACAACCCCCAAAATCCCCACAGAGGATTTAAAATTGAGTTTCAAAGAAGTGGCTTTTCCATGCTCTGAACAAAATTATGTAACTTCAAGGATGTTGTGCAAAGCCAGTGGACAATGAAGATGTCCGTGAACAAGGGAGCAATATCTATATCCCACCCATGAGTGACGTGTGGCTCTCTAGATCTGGTTGTTCTTCAGTTCCCATCATCTCTAGTCCACAAAGGTAAATCAGTGGTTATGGAATGAAGGAATATGTAGGTTGAGAGCGTCTGGATGGCCACAAGCCAACCATTCTTGCTATATACCAAAGAGAAACTCCTCTGCTCCTTCAAAGGCACCATTCACAGGCCAGAGGCATCAGTCACTTTGAAGAAGTCCACAGATTACAGAAGCAGAAAAAAAATCTGCAAGAAAAATGTCCATGCATTTTGTTTGATTTTGCCACAGGTGTCTTCCTATGATTACAGCCTGCTTAGCTGGAGCGACCATGTGAAATGTTAAGGCCAAATGCAAGCTGCTGGGCATCATGTTCCCTCTGTAAAAGCCATGGCATCCTATTGCAAGGCCCATAATGAGTAGGGTGTTTGGTGCTGGCTTGTAAGAGTGCTTCCTCCAAGAAGGCTCCAAGGTTCTTCTCCCAGCTGGAGGCTGCCAGAACTGGAGGCCTGAGTGAACTTGACCTGAGGAGAATATTTCCAGTGACGTCACACGCTGTGGTGCTGATTTCCTGGCCCTTTCTCAGACACTTCTGTGGGGATTAGAGTGGGCTCAGCCATGACTCATGTAACCAGGCTGGCAGCGTGTGAGAGCAGATTTTGTTTCCTGGAGAGAATCCTGTCTGAATGATCAGAGGCCTGTTCCCACTCCTTCCTCCACGATCCTCATGGGAGGATCTATTAATCCTTTCCAAACAAAAGAACCCACCATAATAACAAATAGGAAGCTGCCTTAGTACACAAGCTGAATTATTTGTCCATCTTGCCCACTATTCTGTACTTCAGTTTCCCTCCCAACAGTGTAGACCTGTGCAGGACTACAGGTCCCATCATCCCCAGCCAGCATGGGCCACACTGAGATTTTGGGGAATCAGCTGATCTACAGTGACTGGTTCCGTACCTCCAGGACCTCAAGCTGAGGTCCTTCTTATCACAAGCCTTTGAAACAAACAAACAAACAAACAAACCAGACATGACTGGACTGAATTTGGAACCGTCTACAATGCAAAGGATGTGAGTGGCAATCTCTCCTCAAACACATTTACAGTTTCAATCATTATAATGCTTAAGTCCTTTTAAGATTAGAGGGAAGGCTAGCTTCTGGTGGCTGAAGCTCCACAAAGCCAGGAAACTGAAAATAAGGCTGCTGTCCTTAGCAGCCGCATAGCATAATAACGTTTTTTTTTAAAAAAAAACCTATAACTCCTTTCCAGGAGTTTTAGTATGAAAAAGCGACATTGCTAGTCTTTGAACAGGCATGCTACATGATCAGGGATGATATTGTGCAATGTCACAAATTGTGGTTGCTCTCAACACAGGGGCAAACCTACTATGAAACGAATGATGCTTCAGCATCAGGGCCCCTAATCCCAGAGGGGTCCCAAAAGCGATTTTAGTCCACATTAAAAACAAAACTGTGGTGATCTGTTGTGGAACAACTCCATTGAAGAAGATAACAGTGGTTACGGAGACCTTGTTGCTGGTTGTGAAGGGGGCCCCCTACACACCCCATAATGTAGGTCTGCCACCATCTCGATGTAATCTCCCTGTGCCCATACTTCACCTTCGCCTTTCAGGTCCTGCTTCAGAAGCAGAAGGTGGAGAACCTGAGGCCCACAAAGTGCTCCACGTTGCCCAGGTCCTTTATCACCTCATGAAACAGCCAAACCTTACTATATTACTAGCGGAAGCCTCCTGTGAGGAATTCCTAACACACAGGGCGAGATGAAGAACATTTAGTTCTTCATAACCAGAACTGATCAGAAATATATGGTACACTTTCCTGAAAACTAGAGCTAAAGGGTTCCAATGTGCCAATTTTCACCACTTCTTAATTTGGTCTAGCTCTAACCATGTTTCTTGGATTGTCCTGAACCTCTGAGGAGGTGTAGACCTCACTGGGCAGAGCATGAGCACGTGTCATTTTCATGGGAAGGGGAAAGGGCAGGGAAACCCAAATATTTGGCTGAGGGGTTTCAAGCCCTGAAGAACAGCAGCCAAAGTCAGTCCCAAGCTGGAAAGTGGGGTTTGATGAGTCACAGTCATGCAGAAATTGCATGATCTCGAGAAGAGTCCACTGGGAAGGCAATACGTCGAAAATTCCTTTTCTCTACAAGGACCATTTCACGATTCATTTTTTAACATTTCACATTAAATATTTCAAAGGACTGGCATTTGAATCGGTTGCTTTTGCTCTCCTTGCATTGAATGCTCTTCAGATGGAAAACTATTGCTTTTGCAGAGTTTCGAGCCCAGCGCTCTCCATGCTCTGAGTATCGGAGCCATTGGCCTCCTAATCCTCCCACGTCCTGTCCACTTTTTAAAAAATTTATGGGACAGCTATTTCCTTTTGCAAAGAGATTGCCAGTACTGTGGAAATCCAGCCATTCATTTGGCCAGGATGTGTGGCACTTTTAATTTTAATGAGCGGGGGGTGGGGAGGAGCAGATCTTGGCTGTTTGGGGTTTCTTTCTGCATGGGTTTCAGATCAAACAGCCTCCAGGATGGTACTGGAAAAAGAGGAAGTAAAGCTTTAGATTTCTAAGCTAGTTGCAGAATCCAGCCATCAGCAAGCCATTTATCTATTTGGGGAATGGACATGTTGAACATGGTGGTATTTACTTCTGAGTAAATATCAGAGCATGAAAATGCTACTTCATCAACACAGCAAGTCTGAGAATCTCCCAGTCAGTGGGAATTGGGAGTAGCAGGCCAAAACAGTAAGTTTTCCAAGGTCTGGTAGATACATATCCAAATGGGCTGTTGCTCCGGACAAAGTGAAGAAGACAAATTAATTCAATCTTTTTCACAAATAAAATGTGTACTTGTACAAGGCAGCCAATGGGACTGAATAGCAATAGATTTGGGATGAACAGAAAACAAAGTGTGCTGCTTATATGCCACCTCATAGTGCTTAAAGCCTTATCTGGGTGGTATACAAATTAATTATGTAGGCTACACTTCCTCCCCAGCCCACAAGCTGTGTATTCAATTTACCAACTTCAGAAGGATGGAAGGTTGAGTCAACTTCGAGCCGGCTACCTGAGCCCAGGATCAAATTCAGGCCATGAGCAGAGCCTTCACTGCAGTACTGCAATTTAACCACCATGCCATGAGGCTCGGAATTATTTAAATTGTTGTTGCAAGTGGCAGACCAGCAACATCTGGAGGGATGCATTTTGGCCCCCACCAGTGTAATCAAACACATCTGGAAGGTGCCTGTTGGGGAAGGATGTCCTATTTTGCTAATTAACTAGAAGAGAGGGGTAGTTGGGTTTCCTTCTCCAGCATCATGATGTCTGCGTCTTTGATCCCTAAAGCTAAAAAGTTTAAACATTTATTCGAAATGGTTCTCTTTTTCCTTAGGCGGGGGGGGGGGGGGAATCCCTATCATCTTCTGTGGTGTGGGGGAAAGTGAACCGTAATTACAACCACCCCTTCCTTTTAAAAAAGAAGTGAGAGGATTACAGCTGTGGGTGGAAACTGTCTCTCTAATGAAGTGCTGTTGCCAACAGGCTAATTGGGTAATGACATAACACAGGCCCTGGAAGAGGTTCTTTATAAAGGGGCCTCCCTTCAGCTCAGGCTGGGCTCCCCCTCGCCTTCTGCCCCATTGTGCCTCTAGCACATTGTCAACAAGTGAGACTAACGGTTCAACACCATGGTCTTTATGGAAGGAACAGACAAAGCGTCGCCAGCATAACCCTGCGTGGAAAATCCGGAGGTGGAGGAGAACCCGTATTAATTAGCTCACGAGATGCCAATCTTCTCACATGTGAAACGTGAGCCTTTTTATGGAGGGACGTAAAAACAGGCCTCCTCACAGGACTCTGGGTTGAGCCCCAGTAAAACAGAAGGTGATCCATAAATATGGATGTTATGTTGGGTTTAAAATGCCTTCTGATGATTTTTCTAGGCAGATCTCCAACAAGTTACAGTACAGCGCTACTATTGTGTCAGCCTATATCCTCTCTGGTTGCAGTGAAAAGTTGGACCTGTTATTGTTGCTTGGGTGGTAGGAATTATTCTGCCTTTTGCCCCTAGTCCTTTTCACCGGGGAAGAAACTCTCCATGCTAATGATTTTATTTTCCATTAATAGCTGTTGACTGTCTTCATAGAAGCCTTGTTTATGTAGGTAGCAAAAGTATTCTTGTAATTGTTATTTTTTGAAGATAACACTGTAGTCATTGTCAACAACAACAAGCTGTCAAGTCAATTCTGACTTATGGTGACCCTTTTCAGGTTTTTCCAGGTAGAGAATACTCAGAAGTGGTTTACCGTTCCCTTCTTTTGGGAATGCCCTGGGACTGTGC
The DNA here is from genome assembly GCA_037013535.1 of Intellagama lesueurii. Classification (NCBI taxonomy): domain Eukaryota; kingdom Metazoa; phylum Chordata; class Lepidosauria; order Squamata; family Agamidae; genus Intellagama; species Intellagama lesueurii. The sequence goes on along the minus strand of JBAJHW010000004.1, from coordinate 222,110,690 downwards.
AGGTTGCCCAAGACCACACAGGCTGGCTCTTCTCCCAGGAGGCACAGTGGGGAATCAAACTCCCAACCTCTGGCTCCACAGCCAGACACCTAAATCTCTGAGCTATTCAGCCAGCTATAGTTGTTGTCTATAGCCTATCACAAAAAAAATATAAATGGCACAACCACCACCCATTTTATTCCCATAACAACCCTTTGAAGCAGGAGTACAGCTACAGGGAGCAATCTAGTCTGGGTTGCTTTGGAATGATGGGGCTTGATTAGATCATGCCTTCTGTTCACATGGAAATCACTCCTGAAGCCCCTGTATTTGCAATCTAGTCAACCAAATGTGGGCAGTAGATTGCTCCAGTTTGGTCCGTTTGGCCACCATGTCCCCTACCCTTTCTTGCTCCCTGCCTCCTGCCTTCTCTTTTTCAATAGCTGTCAGCCATGTGGGAAACAGCTTGCTTCCATTTGCTCATGGGTGGGCTGTAATGCTGGGTTTTTATGCACAGAAAGATGGAGATGGAGTGCCACGTTTCATTCCGTATTTCTTCTTTTCTTTTGTAAAATTGATCTTTGATCATTAGTGGTATAGCGCTACATTGTTTCATTGCTGAAGAACCCCAAGTGACCCTTTGTCTCTCTTCATTTCCCAAATACATAACTCTGTTGTTAAAAAAGTAAACCTTACCGCCTACTGTACTATTGTGCTATGTAGTCTTCAATGACAGATGTTGAACAATGTCCACTTTGCAAAACCAGCAGGCAATAAATGTGTGTAAAGGCAAAGTTGCACAGCCAGGGCATCATCTTCAGCCCTGCATTTTGTAGCGCTTAAGTGATGCGATGCAATAGTGGGAAAGTATTATTATTTTTTTAATTAGAAGAAATAAAAGAAAAATGCCTTTTTTTCTCTTCAAATTAGGACAGAGGGTGCCATTCACAGTCACAGCCAGATCACACACACCTCTGCATATCACCATTAATGTGTAGGATGAACAGCCCCCCGAACCCCACACAGGAGCAATCTAGGCAATCACACAGCAAGAAAACCATGTTTATTTGGATTGATTCTAATCATTCCCAATAAACAGTAGGTTTCAGCCCTAGACCAATCTGGGATGGATTGGTTCCCATTAGGGATGAATAGGAATGCTCCAAGATGAATGTAATGCAGTCCATGTTTTTTAAAGTGATCCCAACCATTCCAGGAGGGGCTACAGAGTGGGATAAACTCCCATGTAGGTTAGGCTGAAGGAGTCTAATTGGAGCAGGTTTACCCAGTGAGCTTTACAGCTGATGGAACTGTGAAGCTGGATCTTCTCACTTCTGGTCCAACATCTAGAGTAGGGAGAAATGGGTTATGTCCCTCTTTGTGAGATGCCTGAGCTCTGGGACTCATATGTTGGGGGGTGGGGCATCATAGCATCCAGAATGTACAGCTGGAAAAGTCATCAAGTCCAACTCCCTGACAAAGCAGGAAATCCATAAGTGAAGCACCAACCTCAGTTTAAAATCCTCCAGTGAAGGACAGTCTGCCACATTGGGAGGTGGTCCATCCCACTATCAAACAACTCTTACTTTGCGGATGCTCTTCCTCATATGTAGGCACAATCTCCTTTCTTGTACTTGGAATCCCTTGCTTTGGGTCCTACCTTCTGCAGCCACAGAGAACAACTTAGCTCCACTTTCCATAGGACAGCTCTGCAGAAATGTAAAGATGGCTGTCATATCACTGCTCAGCCTTCTCTTTTTCAGGCTTATCAACCATATTTCATAGGGATTGGCTTCCAGGCCTTTTAGTATCCTGGTCTTCCTCCTCTAGATATGTTCCAAATGGTTGATCTACTTCTTAAACGGTGATGCCCAGAACTGGACACAATATTCCAAGTGAGGTCTGATCAAAGCAGAATAGTACAGTAATATTATTTCCTTTTATTTGAACACTACCTGTCGATGCAACAGACTATTACATTTGCTTTCAAATTATTATTCTATGCCTACGCATCACACTATTACATTGAGCAATGTTTAGCTGTGGTCTATTGAGACCCCCTAGGTCCTTTTCATTTGCACTACTGCTAAACCAACTATCACCTATTTTATATGTGTGTCTGATTTTTTTTCCCGTCTCTAAAATCAGAACTTAATGTTTTGTTTGTTGAAATTGATTTGGTTTGGTTTGGCCCAATTTTCCAATCTGTTGAGGTCATCTTGAATCCTGACCCTGTCTACTGAAGTATTAGGTACTCATCCCAGTTTGGTGCCATCTGCAAATTTGATGAGCACCCACTCCATGATCTCATTTGAGTCATTTATAAAGGTGTCAACAACTCTGGGCCCAGAACCCCATGGTGATGCACAAGTTCCCTTTTCATGTGATATGAACTGAGGACTAATAAAGGTCGTGTAGCTTGTTTGTTCATTCCATGTTGGCCTGTGAAGTTGGCATAATGTGAAGCCAAAACTTTGAAGCATTCCGTTAAGAAGGAACACTCTACTTGTTATTCACTGGCAGTATCCGAGTGCTAGTACTATTGACTCCTGCTGAATAAGACAACACTTAGATAAGCCTAGTCAAGCCAATAGGTCTAATCTAGCTGAGACAAGCAACAGAATACTGGACATTGTTTTCCAGAGTGGTACATTCCTGTTGTCTATACTATCATCAACATTATTGGAGGAGTTACAGAGAGGGCACCAAAAATACTCCCTACCCCCTAAAAATGATATTTCTGCAATAATGTTTAAATGCTACTCATGGAAGAAACTCCTAATATTAACACTATCAGTATAATACTTAAAAGTGATATCATTGATTCTCCTTATCGCATAAAAGTAACAAGCTTACTTCTCCCATGTTACCTGCAAACTCTGGGACAGGTGTGGGGACTCTGTGGCCTGCCTGACGTTTTTGGACTTTGGCTTCCATCATGCCTGACTATTGATTATGCTGGGTGTGGTCAATGGGAGCTGGAGTCCAACAATTTCTGCATGTACACTGCAGTGGCATAAAGCCATCCAAATGAGTCTGGAAAGTGCAGTCTTCCCCAGGGCAAGGGGACTAATACCAGATTACGATGCAGGGGACTAATACCAGATTTCAGACATAGCTTGGAAAGAATCCTGCTGGAAGTGTCCATAAAGCTGTTGCTGATCAAAGCTGACAGTGTCTAGTTGTCTCTAGATAGAGGAATGGTTCCAAACCTTGAGTTCCCAGATGTTCTTGGATGACAACTCCCAGAAACCCTGGCCAGCACAGGTAGTGGTGAAAACATCTGGGAGTTTTATTCCAAGAACATCTGTGGACCCAAGGTTGGGAACCACTGAGATACAGAAAGGCAGCTGACTCAGGGTAAGGCAGCTTCCTATATTTTGATTTACCCTACACATGCAAAATGTCCATATCTGGATTCTGCTGCAGCCACAGAAATATTCTCTACCACTTCTTAAAGATGGAAAAGTTACTTTTTTGAGCCAGGGATGCAATGGTGAATTTCTGCCAGATCCAGCTATTTCTTCTAAAATCAGTAATTCCATTCCTTCCTGTGCAAACACCCCCAAATCCTGATCTGGAGGGTTGGGAAACCATCTCAAGCAGGGTTTTAACACCATGGAGGGCTAGAGAAGAAGAGGGAGGTGAAAAAAGTCCAAATTCTGCTAGCATTAGATACTGAACAATGTCATTTGATCTTGTCCTTGAACTACAACTCCCACAATACTCAGCTAGCATGGCCACTGGGTGTTATGAGAATTGTAGTCCAAAAAGGTAAAGCTTCCTACCTGTACTTCTGCCACAGGGTGGGAAGCTAGCCACTAACATCCACTACCTGCTGAAAAGCCAATAGCCGTAAAAGAGAGATGAGAGAGAGGAATTCAAAGTTGGCATCACTGTGTTCCTGCAACAAAAAGGTGAGCTTTCTGTACCTTTAATAGTTATACAATTTAGCTCAGCAAGTGTATCTTGTGATGATGATGTCATAGAGCTGCAGGTGTGTCAGACATTGCACCTGTTGAAATCACCTCTCCTACATCCCCTTATCAAGGGAAAGGGACCCTCCCTTCTCATCATCCAACACCTAGAGAAACATAATAGAATAATTTCTGTCCTAACCAAGGAAAACAAATGCCCAGGCTTCATAAATCCATCGTTCCTGCCTTTGCATCTCTCATCCTTCCACCTCATTCTTTCTGTATATATTTGCTAAGTTCTTTGTTGCAGTGGAAAGTATTGTCCTTAACAGATCTGACTGTTGTTCCATGATTAAAGATTAATTTGGCATTATTGTTCATTTCCTGAGCTCAGAGCCAGCCAGGCAAGAGCTACACCTGTACTTTGTTTGTGAACTTGGCTTCTTATGGCCAACTGTTAATGGATGGAACCTTTTCTAGGTTGCCTACTCTCCTCAGCCACAAACCTACATTGATATGTAATTTGCACTGAAAAGCGAAGTTTTTTCTACACTGCTTCTGGTTGCAAAGAATAGGAACAGCAGAAATGTGTTCATATCCCCCCTTGCTTCTTGGTTACTTTCCTGGACTTCTTCCAGAGCTTTCAAAAGTTACTTTTGTGGGCTACAGGTCCCAGAATCCCCAACTGACATGAACTATGTAAAAACAACCATCACCACAACAAAGCAATGTTTCCAAGCTCTGTTAACCTGAGAAGGCCAACGAAAGACAAAGTCATGGTGTTCCAGTTTTTGTAATTATTTGTCTTGCAGTTTCATTTTAGCCTGAATAGTGCCCTTTTTCTACTTATTTGGGCCTACATTTGGTGTTTCCTTCCCCCCCCCCCCCACCTCAAGTAGAGAATGACAACCAGTAGGATGGCTGGAAAAGTGCACTTTGTATTTTGGGGGGAGGGGTTAAATCAACAATACGTAGACCACATATACTGTTTTACAGCAGATCAAAGTATGAAGGGCAGAAGTAGATAACCTAACACAAGAATGGGGGAAAGCTGTGCATTTAATGAATTTTCAAAGAAAAAAGAATTTCTGTACATGCAGCTTGTCCTGCAGGCCAGCAAAAAAAGATGTATGCCGAAACGGTCTTCAGCACCCCTGCAAAAGGGCTCAGGGATCTTTGCTCACTTCGCTGCACTTGGTCAATTTAGTGGGAAGCTTGGTTCAAGGTAAGAAAGCTTGTATGGAGGATTGACTATGGACAGAAGATGGGAAATATATGCAGTTTTTTCCTGGATCAAAGACACAGTAGGCTGCTTTAAGCTAAGAAAAGCATCACCTGCTGCCTTTGTTTTTAATTTAGTTTAGGTTTTTTTTAAATTAAAGTAGTAAACCTCAAGGTTGGGAAGTTTGCTTTTTCAGACTGTACTTCTCAGATTCTGGGAGCTGTAGAGCAAAATAAAAAGAGGAATGTTTCTTAGCCATGGGTAAAACTCTGTAAATCCTTTCCCCCCAAGGCACATTCCAAAGCAGCCTGATTGACAGCATTGAGGAGAAATTCTTCACAAGCTGAGCTCTTCCTTAGCCATCTTCTTTTGCCAGTGTGGTTCTGGGGAGCAGGTTCCTTCACGCATTTGATCACTCCCCCTCCAGCTGCTTCTGACCCAACATCTGAAAGTGTTAATACTAAACCCGGCCAGACGGACCGATCATATCCCCCAGCTTTCCCATTAGCATCTGCGTTCTTGGAGCGAAAAAGTGCTGGCTTTTAAAAACTGCAGCCGAAATGACATTCATAAACTTTTCTAACGGGCCGTAAATTCTAATGACCTGTAATCCGAACGCAGCTCTGGCGGTGGGTATGGATGATGAACTCCACCAGGAACCCTGAAGCCTATCAGTGCATGACGGGCCTTCCTTGACATGTTTCCTGTCTCATTTGGGCTCAAATAAATTCCCAAATAAACCCTATTTTTAATTACTCCCCACACATCCCCATCCGCACACGCACACACATACTTCCAGTTTTCTCATTAAGAAAAAGAAGTTGTGATTTGTTGGTTCCATTGTGTGACTGCACCAAAAAGCCCTGCACCATAAGGTGCAGCAACCTGCTCTTTGAGCCTTGACTTTGTTCTCAAAGTAAGCTGTGATGAGTAGAAATCAAAAGGATTTAAGATTTTCTGCCTTCAGGAATGTCTTTCCACGTCTAGTTCTCTGCTAGGGAAAAGCTCCAGTTCCTCTGCCACAGGAGATTGAGTCCTGTAGCTCCACAAGGAAAGCACCTGGACTTTGGGAAAGGAGTACCTAATGAGGATTTCTCCCATCTTTCTAATGTCTGTAGGGTCCCCCAGATCAGTAGATTCCATTTCCTTGAGACTTCAAATCCAAAGCTTGAGAACTTGGCGCAGGCCATTGTGATGTTACAGGTAGTGGACCTTCAGGAATCGTTGCAATATTGTGTATGTGTGTGTGAGACAGACAGACGGTTTAACTCTGAGATGAAATTAAAGACCAGTGTGCAATCCAGCAGCATTAGCAGCTCTGGAGCACACACAAGACAATGAAAAAAAAAAAGAGTGCTCCTTAATATGTCTAAAGGACACAGAGAGCAGAACCTGGGCCCTTCTTTTTGCTAATAATGTGCTCTATAGCTGAGCCGCAGTCCCTCCTGTAATTAAATCCTCCAGTTACAACTGTGAAAGCTCAAAACATGCTTCGTTTCTATCCTCTGACATTGTAGTTTACCAAGTAACCCAAATGTAGGATGGCCATGTCTTGCACTCTGCATCCTAAGCCATGAGCCTTGTTGTTGTACAAGCCCTGGCGGCAGCACTGCAAAGCCTGTTGCAGGGGGGGATGCACCTTCATCCCAGACCTGGTTGGTTTTGCCTCTGAAGTCTTGGCACTTGGCTTTGGGCTTCAGCTCTGAAACCTCAGGAATGCTACTGCTCCTATAACCTTGCATATGGTCTAGGTGGGTGTCATTCTCATTGTCCTGATAAACATTTCCCACCCACCTTTGTTGTTGTTGTTGTTTAGTCGTTAAGTCGCATCCGACTCTTCGTGACCCCATGGACCAGAGCATGCCAGGCCCTCCTGTCTTCCACTGCCTCCCGGAGTTGGGTCAAATTCATGTTGGTCGCTTCAGTGACACTGTCCAACCATCTCGTCCTCTGTCGTCCCCTTCTCCTCTTGTCCTCACACTTTCCCAACATCAGGGTCTTTTCCAGGGAGTCTTCTCTTCTCATGAATTCTCCCACCCACCTACCCACCCCCAAAGCTGTCATTTGCCCTGCTGGTGAAAGCTTGCCGCCTGCAAATGTTTGGGACAAGGGACTAAAAAGCAAGGAACACACTCAAGACGACAACTTGTTTCCCAGATGAGGAACACAACCTGTTTCCCACAAGGGTGGATTTTGAAGTGCAGGAGGCTTGTCATGACAGTTCCTATAGAAGAAGAAGAAAAATGCGGGCAGTTCCATTGATGCACATTAAGAAGCACGTTTTGGCTATTTTAATCCCTGTCAGGAGTGGGTCTTTTGTAAAGCTAATGAGTCTGAATAGTTTGCTCAAGACCAAGGCATTCAAAAATTCTTTGCATTACAAGAATAGTAGTGCAGAGCAATATGTCATGCTGGTTGGGGAAATGTCATCCAAAAAAGGAACATTCCCTGGCTCTTAAAAAAAAATCACTAAAAAAACTAGTTTTTATCAAATCTATCAGCCCAAAATGCAATGGCAATTATCTTGCCTCTCCTCGGCTGTGGGAAGTGTACAAACAAAGCTGTTGGTTATGTAATTCTTTCCATTGCTTGTAGTGGCACAGGGCAGCTCCACAATTTATACAACAGATACAATTGTCACAGCTACCTCAGTGTTACAGTTGTGTTTCACCAAAGTGGGAGCAGCAGCAAAGGCATACCATTAAATACCCTGCATTTCATCGCTGCCTCTGGAAATCTCACCAGCTTGTGTACATCAGTACTTTTTAAAAAGGATGTTGTCGCCTCGTTACATGTTGTTGGCTGAGGAGAATGCTGGTGTGGCACTTTTATGCACCCGAAGCAACTCTGTTTCCCATGAGGTAAAGTTTAGAGTGCTGTCTAGAGAGAAAGATAAACAAGGCCAGATTTCAAACAGGCTTTGGATTACATTATTTAATTGGGCAGTGGAAAAAGCACGGCAGGCCTAAGCAAGAAAACTGCACCTTTCGGCGTCTGTTTTACTTGTAACTCTGGAAGCTGAGAGATTGTTTGAGATATCCTGCGGTGGCTAGAAATGAGGATTTGGAGCATGATGGGCAAGGATTCAAGCACACTGTTGAGCTAAGGTAATAGTGCTCACTGCTTCTAAGCCCAAAGAGAATGTCAACAGAGGACTAAAGAAGCCTCCGTTCCTCAAGGTTCAGCATCTTCAATAATCATAGAGCCCTGGCCTGTGGCCTTTGTGAAAGGGAAGCAGGGGGGACTCATGGTACCTGGAGTTCAGTTGATTGAATCTCAGTTTATTGGCACTGACAGTATAATCTTTTGCAGATGATCATATGAGAAGGGTTCGAAACGGTTTCCCCTGTTTCCCCTAGGTTCTTTGCCCCCTTCCCATCTCCCATTGTGGCCCAGACCATTTACCTCTCAAGATACTCCCCCCACCCCCAATGCAGTTTACCTACAGGAAACACAACCTTCTCTAGATATCCACCTTATAGACTGTTGGCTGATAGATAGATAGATAGATAGATAGATAGATAGATAGATAGATAGATAGATAGATAGATAGATAGATAGATAGATAGATAGATAGATAGATAGATAGATAGATAGATAGATAGAAAAAGCCTGCATTTCTCTCCCTCCCTCCCCGCACAACAGTCTGCTCTGCCTTAGTAATCTAGAATGAATTTTACAACCTCAGTCTGGCAGAGAGACAACCGTACTGTATCAGTGGTGCAGTTGAGTTATTGAGTTATTTGCTGATTCAGTGGCAGCCAACTGAGATGTGTTACACAGCCTCAGAGAATTTTTGTTAACAAGGGGCCAAGTCACGGCCACTTCATGTATTACTTTTTTTTAAAGGCTCTACACCTAAAGAGTCTTAAATGTATGCTTAAAAATTGTCAAGCGAAACGGCGATAAAAGCTAGAGACAAAATCTGTTTCCACAAAACGGCATCCTCTAGGAATGCTTCTCAGAGACCTGGGATTGACTGTCGCCAGTCGTATAGTGGTAAATTTCCAAGTCAAAGGTTGTCTTGATCCATATGAGGGGTGTGCAAAGTATACCCTTTACATGTTGTTGGACTACTGCTCCCATTAACTCTATCCAGCATAGCCTGTGATGACCAATGCTAGATGCTGCAGTCCAAAAACACATGGAAGGGCTTCACTTTGCTTGGTGTTGATCTGAACCAGCAACCAAGTGCTGGGGATTTTCAGATGTACCATGAGCAAGTAATTTGTAAAGCTAATGAGTCTTAATTGCCCTTTTGACTTTCCCAAAACACTTTGCCTCATGGCAGACATAGCTGACAACAATATGCTGCTTCTAAGGAAGATCAGTTCTCTCCCCAGCTACTCAGGAGTGCAGCTAAACCCAGAGGGAACAGAGAAGTCTAAGTCAAGAAGAGTGGCAGACAACTTCAGAATCCCTAGAAATCAAAATGTCCTATAATTTATTTATTAATTAATTAACAAACTAGTTTATTTATTTATAACTTCAACCCTGGGAGCTCAGACTCCATTATATATAGTGGTGGTTCCTTGTGGAATATACACTCCTTAGCCAGAACAAAAGAACAAAAACTGAGATAGCCCCAGAGATTGGGAGGTTAGTACTATCTGGCAGTTGTTAAGGGCACAAGTGCCAAGCCGATTATACACTCAACTGCTAGGTATAGTCTCCCAAGTCCATTCAGCATTTCTTTACACAGAACTGGAGCCCAGGAAGGCATGCTGGCTGGCATCTACCCTTATGCATGTGCCATACATTGTTTTGTGTGTTTTTTTTGGACTCCCAAACCCAGAATTCTCCTTTCTGAGAGTTCCACCAGCTAAACCCACACATAAATTGTGCTCTGCTGTAGAAAGAATGGGCTGGAAGAGTTAATGGCCTAGAGGGGTACAGTAACTATAGAACCATTGCTTTAATTTCCCATGCAAGCAAAGTGATGCTCAAGATGTGGCAACAAAGGTTTTTGCCTTATATAGAACAAGAAATGCCTGATGTTCACGCTGGATTCTGAAAAGAAAGAGGCACTCGAGATCATATTGCAAATATCCACTGGCTGTTGGAGAGTACCAAAAAAATTCAGAAGATCAGTCTATGTTTTATAGACTACAGCAAAGTCTTTGTGTAGATCATGAGAAACTATGGGTTGTTCTGAAAGAAGTGGGCATGCCTCAGTATTTGATTGTCCTAATGCATAACTTGTGTTGTAGACAAGGAGCTACCATTAGAACAGAATATATAGAGAAAGAATGATTTCCTGTAGGCAAAGGTATTAGACAACAGGGCATGTCATCCCCTTCAATCTGTAAACAGAATATATACAGAAAGTCAGGCTAGATTCAGATGAAAGAGGAGTGAAAATTGGTGGAAGAAACATCAATAATTTAAGATATGCAGATGACACCATCTTACTGGCATTTTAGTGACCTGAGAGACTTTAAGGGAAAGAAGAATTTGCCAAAGCAGGACTGCAGTTGAACATTAAGAATACAAAAAAAAAATCATAACTACAGAAGAACTACACAACTTTAACATTGACAATGAAGAAATTGAACTAATAAGAGATTTTGTATACCTTGGTTCAATCATCAATCCAAATGGAGACTGCAGCCAAAAAATCACTGAGACTAAAAAGGGCAGCAATGAAGGAATTAGAAAAGATAATCAATTGTAAGGATGTGTCACTGGAGACCAAGACCAAGACCATTGTATTTCCAATCACCATGTATGGGTGTGAAAGCTGTTACAGGAAAGAAAGCTGACAGGGAAAAGGTTTGACTCATTTGAAATGTAGTGCTGGAGGTGAGCTTTGTGGACTGCCAGAAAGACAAACAAGTGGGTCCTAGATCAAATCAAGCCTGAACTATCTCAGGAGGCAAAAATGATGAAACTGAGGCTGAGCTACTTTGTGCACATCATGAGAAGGCAGGATTCTCTGAAAGAGACAATAATGCTGAGAAGGTGGAAGACAGCAGGAAAAGAGGAAGACCAAGTATGAGCAGAGCTGACTCGTAAAAGAAGTTGCAGGCTTGAGCTTACAAGAGCTGAGCAGGACAGTTGAGGACAAGGCATTTTGAAGATCACTCATTCATAGGGTTGCCATAAGTCGGAGGCAACTTGATGGAACATAACAGCACTGGGGTAACTTCCTTTTTCTAATGGGAAGCTAGGCCAGAGCTTGGGATATCCTAGGCCACGAAGCTTTGCAGCCCAGCCTTTCTGCAGGTGAGCTGAATTTGCACGTGGGTTTAGCAGATGGAATTCCAGTATAGAGAATTGTGGGGTTTGGAGTTTTAAAAAAATTACTATCCCTACACCACCCTTTTAAAATGTCCACAGTGCCTCTCCAGTCCTGACAGAGCACTGATCTGCAGTCTTGCTACATCAGAGGTCCAGAGGCATCATGAGGCATTTAAAATGGCAGATACTAGAGACAGAGTCTGCTGACTAAATGGATATCTTGCGCAACATCGGTACTGTAAAATAAAGCTATTTTTAGATGTCAAGAAAAAGCCTTTTTGCCTTGCTCAGAAAGCAAAGAAATAATAAAAATGGAAACTTTATTTTTCCTGAGACAGAGTTTAATTACAGAGTTCCTGAGCAGCAGATCTTTTCCCTCTCAAGACTGCACGACTTCCTGTTTCATAAAAATACCTTCTGGAACTGAAAGGAAACTCCAGATTAAGAATCCCAGCCTCCGATGGCATTTACTCATTCTGTCTCCCATCTTTGATAAGGTGGAGCTGAAACTCTGTTAGGAGCAAAAGAGCTTTCTTTGGGTTTTCAAACATTTCTAATAATCCTCTGCAGGGGCGCAGATATGAAGAAGGAAACAGCAGCAACATAGATTGCCTGTAGGAAGTTCAGAGTCGAAAGAAAAGGATGTGAATTCTTCAGACAAATAAGAGAGTTTGCAATCTTAGATAACCAAGATTCCTCAGTTTCAGTGGGAATTTGCTGCTGGCCAGGAAGCTTCCCATCCCAAGAACATATAATGCCTCCAGATGTTCCTCCACATCAGGCAGAAGGAAATACAAAACAGGCCGGCTCAGTGCAGGCCCAGTAGGGCTGTGAATGCTCAGACCAAAATATTCTTCCCTGTTCCTCTGTCTCCTCCCCAGATATACCAATTTTCATGAAACCCATGCTGAACCAATAGGATGCCATAGCCCCAGGTGTCAAAATGGCTAGCTACATGCTACCTATCTATGCCCATGGAAAGTCATCAAAGAAACTCCATGATACCAAGCAAGATTCTTTCCAGTTCATCTGGCAGCTGACATCCTGGTTAAGCAAGTCATCAAATAACTGATCTCAAATATTGTTGCCTGAAAATCACTCTCAGGAAATAGCTAGCTGAAAAGCTGATCCCCCTGTATTGCACAGACTGAGTAGAAGCAAATGCTAAGAAAGTTTGGGAAAGTTACCTTCTGGAGTATGGTTCCTAGAATACCCTAAGGTAACATGACCAGTGGCTCTGCTGGTCATGTTATGGTTATGGTCATGGCCAGTGGCTCTGCTGGTCATGGGAGCTGTAGCTCAAATAAGCTGCATTTCCACATTCTCAATTAAAGTCCGTACAGGGATTGCCACTTGCTGTGAAATGTGAGAAAGTCTACAGTTGCCACTAAGCAACCCGTTTCCCTGTTCAAGTCCTGACTGCGTCTTTCCCACTCACGCGATGCAATAAGGTATACATTTCATCAGGAGATCATAGAAATCCTTCTACTTCTGCAGTCTACAAGTGCCATGAATAATTTTTCCAAGGGAAATAGCAGCAGTCCCATTGTTCAAGTGTCTAGACAAAGCACTAATATCCGGTATGAAGCACAATCTTGCTTGCATCAGGGAGAGTGATTGCAGGACTTAAGAGAGCTCTGCCAAAGAAGAAAGTAAGATGAGATGGCATTCAGCCTGACACTGGCAGCCTTGTTTTTCATCCTAGGAAAAACTGGTCAAAGAAAAAAGGGGAGTGACAGGGACTACATGGGCCTTGGATATCTTTTAAGTGGGGGTACTTTCTCCAGTATTTTGGGGTGGGGCCCTCCTATTGCACCAGTCATGATGCTTTTAAGGCAGCCTTTTCCAACCTGAAAGTATCTAGCAAGTTAGGACCACAACTGTTTCAATATATAAGCCTTCTACAGTTTCCTAATTCAGTTGTATTTTAATATTTTATGTTTTAATTATGTTTTAATACCATAACTTACCATGTTATCATTTGTACCATTTAATAATCATGCTGCCTTGGGTCCCAATTCTGGGGGGCGGGGGGGGGGGAGTGAGATTGCTGTTACATGAAAAATCCAATTAATCTATAAACATTAATTAGGAACATCAGTATCTTGGTTAGAGCCTGCGTCCTGAGCACACTCCTGTACTGCAGTGAGTCCTGGACCCTTTGTGCACGGCAGGAGAGGAAGCTGAACACCTTCCATATGCGTTGCCTCCGACGCATTTTTGGTATCACCTGGCAGGACAAAGTTCCAAATAGAGTAGTCCTAGAACGAGCTGGAATCTTTAGCATGTATACATTACTGAAACAGCGACGTCTACGTTGGCTTGGGCATGTCGTGAGAATGGCTGATGGTCGGATTCCAAAAGATCTCCTGTATGGAGAATTAGTGCAGGGAAATCACCCCAGAGGGAGACCACAGCTGCGATACAAGGACATCTGCAAGTGGGATCTGAAGGCCTTAGGAATGGACCTCAACAGATGGGAAACCCTGACATCTGAGCGTTCAGCCTGGAGGCAGGCGTTGCATCATGGCCTCTCCCATTTTGAAGAGACCCTTGTCCAGCAGATCGAGGCAAAGAGGCAGTCACGGAAGCAGCAAAATCAGGGAGCTGGACAGGGGACAGATTGTATTTGTCTTCAGTGTGGAAGGGATTGTCACTCTCGAATTGGCCTTCTCAGCCACACTAGACGCTGTTCCAAGTCCTCCATACAGAGCACGTTACCATAGTCTTTCGAGACTGAAGGATGCCTAATACGCAGTATCTTGGCCATTCTAAACAGGTGTCTGTGTGACCTATGTTAGGTGCAGGCTGGAGTCCCCCAAAACCAGAAGATATATTGTAGCTATACTAGTTGGGGGGTTCTGAGAACTGTATGCCAAAATAGTAACTGTTTTAAAGCTCTGATCAAACTAAAACTCATCATACACAAGGTACCACTCCCTTTTGTTTTTCATTGACTTTACCACATTCTAACAGCTTCAAGGAGGTAACACAAGAACATAACCCAAATCCCAGTAGAATTAAGTTCCAGTTATATGTAAATAATGGTGTTGTATTCTTTACTGCAGACCAGCATTGCCCTGCCCATGAAAAACAGTCACTCAGTTAAGGCCCAGCCAATTATTTGTAGAAGTCTTAATGAATTGATTAAATCAGTTTAATCAAATGTCCCATTGCCAGAAAATGTGCATATCCATTACAACAGATGTGCGGGAGGGGGGAGTCATCTTACCAACATCCATTTGTTAGACTTAGCTATAATAGATCTATCAAATGAATGGAAATTTGGCAAGTCAACACCTAGATAAAGCTATTTAATCCACTGGTTTTTCTTTAGTTGACACTAACAATTGGATTTTAGGCTTTTGTTTTTAGAAGACACTTGGTGGGTTACAGCTAGTGCCAGAGAATAGGAAACAGCCTTCTTTAAAGAGGCAATGTGCTAATGAATTTGTACATGCATTTTTTTAAAAAAGAGTAAAGCCTTGCTGCCCAGTTAACAAAGTGTTTGTTTATAATATTTACATCCTGCCTTTCTCATAAATAGAACCCAAGACAGCTTACATCATTAAAAAGAGGCAATGTTAAAAGCTAAAAACATTTAAATTATTACAATATTTAAGAAAGAACTAAACAAATATATTAAAAACTGTGAAAACCAGTACTAAAGAGACACATTAAAGCAACAAGGCAAAACCCATTAAAAAAAAAAACTCTTTCAGACAGCCATTCACTAAGGGAAAGCCTGCCTGAAGAAACAGGTCTTCACCTGCTTGTGGAAGGACAGCAAAGATGGGGTCAGCCTGGCTTCCTGTGGGAGGGAGTTCCAAAGTCTGGGAGCAACAGCAGAGAAGGCCCTTTCCTGTGTCCCCATCAGATGCACCTGTGAAGGTGGTGGGGCCGAGAGAAAGGCCTTCCCGGATGAGCTTAACTCCTGGGCAGGCTCATAAAGATAGATGAGGTCTTTGAGATACCTTGGACCCAAGCTGTTTAGGGTTTTGTAGGTTAAAACTAGCACTTTAAATTGTTCCTAGAAATGGACCAGCAGCTGGCTGTAGAAGGGTGGCAGTGGTTACGTGATCCTTGTAACCAGTCTCAGTTAAGAATCTGGCATTTTGGATCTGCTGGAGTTTCTGAACACATTCCAAAGGCAGCCCCATGTAGGACGTGTTACAGTAATTCAGCTGAAATATAATTAAGGCATGTGTCCCTGTTACTGATCATGTATTATTTCTGTTTGTTAATCAACTGGTGAACCAAGTAAAGATTACAATTAATCTATCTTAAATGGATTTCAAAAGGAAGACTGTTAAGTATGCTTTTTTTCAGAGGTTATTTATTGTGGAATCTGTGCCACCTTATGGCAATGAGGGTGTCTCTGTTATTTCTGAGCAGAAGTAAGAGGGACAAATGTCCCATCCCATTATGTAGCAAACTCTGAGAGGGAGCATTAGGGCCTCTCTGTCAAGCCCAGCAGTCCTGCAACCTTTCCTATACTCTTCTCCCTTGAATTGCACAGTCCTGAGCTGCATGGTTTTGGTTACACACAGATTTTTTCAATACACAGATAAATATTTCAATAAATAAATAAATGTTCAATAAATACAGGGTCCGTGGCCACCCAGAACCAGGGGCATGGGTTCCACACCAAAGGCATTGAAGAGATCTACTTGCCCACAAACACAGCATCTCTAATTCAGCCTCTGGATCAGAGGGTCATAAGTTTGTTTCTGTATGTGAGATGGGAGAGGAAAACACCTTTTTTAGCAGAATGCTTTGGATCATCCCAGGAGGGGGTGTGTCTGATGAAGCACCTCCTAACTGGGTACAGAGCTGATATCCAAGCCTTGGATCAGACTTCTCCAACTCAATACCTTTCAGATATTTTTGATCTTCCCTAAATGACAAAGCCCATGGCTAGGAGCCCTGAGAGGTCCTCAGGCTGCAGAAAGCTGGGCTAGACCTTAAGAAGTGATGTGGAACGTACGTCTTTCTGGATGAATTGCAACTCTCATCCACTTTAGTCAGCACAGCCAACCGTGAGGGATGGCAATTGTAACCCAGAAAAATCTGGCAAGCCACAAATTGCCCCCCTTTGCCCTAAGATGTGGCCGTGGAAGAATTCCAGCACCACAGGGAACCAGGTACCAGCTTTGGCTAGCACAGACCTATGAAAAATGTCCTCTCTTCCTGTAGCAGCAGCTTCAGCTCAGGTGAATTTGATAAGGAGGATGCTGCAATAGTCTCTTCAATAAGATGTTCCCAGCTGGGTAAGCAAAACCACCCTGATGGATCAATCTATTAAGAAGTTAACATGCTTTACTGCAAGGTCTCAATATTCTCCTATTATCACAAACAGAGGTTACTAAACAGGGCATTTACTGCTGCGGAGCATGACAGACGTGCAAGCAAGTCATCTGGTGCAAGCCCGTAGAAGAGAATCAAACTGCTGAAGAATGCTCTAGTTCATTGCAATGTGGGGGTCCTTCCCAGTAGATTGTACCCTTTGTTTTGGGTTTTTTTAATATCACCTACAAGCCCCCTTCATATTGCAGGCTAGGCATATTTTAGATGGAGCCCTGAACATATGTGCCAAAGGAGTGAACTCCACCAAACTCAGTGGGATTTGCTTCTTGGTAACCATGCCTTGGATTAAACTACACACCCCACTGAAGGGAATAAAAAAAAGCTGAGACCAACTTCCTCCAGATATACTGGACTACAAATCCCATCACCCTCCAGCCAATGTGGGTTCTTTTTCTCTGCCCTCTGTTATTGTTTTTCGATCCACAAACCTTAAGACTTAGGGACAGGCTGGCCATGTAACAACTTGCAGATCAGAGCCCTGGAAGCTGGTGTTTGCTAGATGTGTTGGACAAACAGCTGTGGATAATGAGAGTTGTAATCCAAGCCACCTAGGGAACGCTGTTGTTAAGAGTTTTGTTGCAATTCACATTTGTTAAATTAAGGCCATTGTGTTTTCTTGTAGAACATCCAAATTAGCCGAAAAGTGAGTAACAGCACAAAAAAGCATATTATAAATTAACCATTTTATTGAATATCAATAAATTGCATATAATTATATATATAAAAAAGTTTTTAATCAGTATAAAATTGTGGCACAAAAATATATAAATACCAGTGTACCTTTGAAATGTAAACATACCCTTTTCTTCTTCTTTTTGTTTATGGTGTGAAAACAATGTACAAAAGAAAAGATGCATTCAGGAGGCACCTGTCAATACCCATAAATAGCTCTTTTGGCACACACCTGTCAATGGGCAGCCTTCTCTACATAGGCCCCTATTGTATCGCCTGACAAGTGCCCGCTATTAGTCACAGTTCCTTTGAAAAAGCATGTGTTAAAAGAAGTCATATTAGCAGGTGCTTGAGTGCATAGCTGCTCTGTAAACAGAAGTCTTGTTTGAAATGGCTACTCAATGCCTTCTATAGACATTGTTAATCTCTGAGGCATTGCAAATTATCATTGTGCTGGTGGGAGACGCAGCTGCCTCAGTGCTAACACTGTATTACTGCATAGTTACACCTTCTACAAGTAGTGTATATATAGTGATGACAGCAAGAGTGCGGCAGCAGGGGAGGGGGGACTGTTGCTTTTATCCTTACTTTTTTTCCCCCCAGAGATGTATCAGCTCAGGGTCAACAGTTACTGCCAATCTATTATACTAATCCCTCACCGCCCCACAATAAGAAAAATACTGCTATTCTTCAGGCCAGCAAGCTGCAAGGCTCAATCCTGAGTGATACTGAGCACCATCTGAACATTCTTATACTTGTAGGGGGCGGTGGGAAAGAACACATGCAACTTTGATCAAAGCTCGGAAAAATTATTCCTGAACTGCAGTTCCCAGAAACTCCAAGCCAAACATGGTCATAATTTTTCCAAGCTCTGGTAACGATGGCCTCTAGCTTAAATGGCTTTCAAATGGAAGACTAGAAAAATTCACAGGGGATAAGGCCCAATGGCTATTAGACACAAAAATTCCTAGCAGAACCTCAATCTTTGGTGGCAGTATACCCCCAAATACCAGATGCTAGGAGGAATTGGGGGAGAGGTAGACTAACCATCACTTTAACACACCTTGTGCAAGTTTGCAGAAGCTGGCTACCACTGAAAGATGGAATGCTAGGCAGACTTTGGTCACAGGCAATCTGGTTAGTTCAGTGAAACACATCCATGCTTGTCCTATTGTAAACCAGCCATTTGCAAGGGGAAACCATAGGATCCTGCACCTGCCTGAATCAAGATGCATTCTGCCACAACAGGGAAGGAAAAAAGGAAAGACAACTCAAGTTTTAAAGGCTCTCTAAGGAATTTTTCAAAAAAGGATATGTATGGTATTTTAAGGCCTGAAGCATCTGGAAATAACAGTACAATACATGCTGTGTTGGCAGCTCAACGGAATTATCTTCCTACAGACACTAATTACAAGAATATGTATTTGTATGGAGGAGTCCGTGGGGATATGCACGCACGCACATGGGGAGCTCTCAGCGAGTTCCGGTGCATCCCGTTTCTTCATGTTTGTGGAGAAGTGACATGCGGGAGAAAGTCCGAGAGCAGGTTTTGCACTGATACTTCTTGACCTCGGAGTGGGTCTGAAGATGGGCCCGGAGGTTGGAGCGATCTGCAAAAGCCCTGTTGCAATGTGTGCAGGAGAAAGGTTTCTCTCCTACAAAAGCAAGAGAAGAAGGGGTGATCAGCCAAAGGTTTAAACATCTGAATCTTTTGCAAGCAACTGTTTCAGAAAATACATCACAAAATAAAACAAAATACAAATATCCACTACTAACATTTTTACAGCCTTTCCCAAGTTTTTCGATCACACACATTATATCACTATGGCAGAGTGAAATAAGCTAGAGAAGGCAACAGTTCTATGTCTCCTTTAATGGCAAGCTCAACTAATTGCTTAGAAATAAATGGTGCAGAAGCTCTTAGAGGCCATTTCTACATAAACGAAGGTATTAAAATTACAGTTTTAAGTTAAACAGACATAGGTTTATTTGAAAATGAGTGCAGTAGATCTACAAGAGATTAAGCAACTTTGCATCCTCTCAACGTCAGAGGAAAAAAGCAGGATGTATACTTTTTTCCTTCTTTCAAGTAAAGGCACGATTGCACCTACAGAGTCCAACTGGTCTGAGATCCAGTAAGTATGCTGAGCTTTGTATACTAATGCTGCACTTCTATACACATTTATCTAGGGAGTAAGTTTCATGGACCACAGTGGGGCTTACTTTTGAGTAAGCATAGAGAGCATTAGATTGCACCACTGCACGAGTCTCCTCAGCTTGTGCTAACCCACTCATGATCTACATCTGACCAGAATTTGGGGAAGTTACTTTGTTGGCCTGCAGACATCAGAATCTCCTAGCCAGCTCTGTTGACTGAGGGATTCTGGTAGCTTGGGGAGGTTCTGGGGGTGGGTGGGTGGATAGGACTCTCCTAAGCTCTGCAACTGCCAGTGCAACAGACCATCCAGCTGAAGAACATTGATTCTGCAAGATGCAAATGCTCTCATTGGACAACTTACTGTACTATCAACAGTGCAAAAAATGAGGCTTGAACTGCATCAGCCTGGCAGTCTCACAATACCAAAACAGAGCCAGATCATTCCCGAAAGCTCACTCCCCCCCCCCCTGCAAACTCCTTGCTAAAAAGGATAAAGTGGGGAGGGGGGGGACAAATTCCTATCTGAGAAATTCTTTGGGAACTAACCCACAGGACATGCTCAATTGGGAAAGCACAATTAAGCCTTTCTGGCTTTCTTCAGGCATCATCTTCAGCACTTTTAAGAAGGTGTGAAATCAGCACTGAGTAACAATTAAACGATCCCACACCCCACCAGCACAAAAGCAGCTTGGAGCGAGATGCATTGTAAATGTGATACTCTCTGGATTAAAAGCTCAAAAAGCTCCCACAGGCTGGCAGCTGGGAAGTCTGGTGTTCAGCCCCCAGGCATTACAGTAGCAGATGCATGCAGGGAAGAGCGGCAGTGCTACATTAAAGCACCTGCCTAGGCGGAACCAGCAGCTCCCTGCCCACCCGCCCGCCCGCCCGCCCACTTGCCTGCTGGCCACCTCCACTCTTTTCCAAGATCCCTGCCTGCCTCCTCCAAGGTACGATTAGGCAAATTATGCAGATCAATAAGGACTAGAGTGATGCATCTCAGTAAGCTTTGTGCTGCGAAAGATAAGCTTGACTTTCTTGACAGGAGAGGGCCTGTTTTAGGAGTCTGTTAACCCAGACCATTATGTCTTTATGAAGATGGGAAGAGCTGCCCTTCCCCTTCCCCCAGGAAACACTTATCACCTTGTATAGGGCTTTGCTAGACAAGAGGGAAACAAAGTCAGGGTAGGGAAGGTGCTGTCTGGCATTCCAACCCAGGAGGAGTCTCTCCCCAGACAAGGGGAAGCACATGCCTCAGCCCCTGTGTTGACATTACACATGCCTGCAAGCTGCCGGTGGACTGGAAGGCAGGCACAAAGCCCTTGCAGTCAGATGGCCCCTTTGTGCACAGAGTGACTCAAGGCTGATTCACATGACTGAGTGCCTGCTGAGTCGACTGGTTAGCCAAGCTATGTTTGCCTGCCTGGAGAGATGTGGTTATGGGATCACTTCCCCAGATTGATTGGGCCATTCTGAATCATGACTCCAGGCAAAGAGGAGGAGGGAGGGGGACTGGAGTGCACAGTGAGCTAATCACTCGTATATTACTGCTAGTTCCAACTAGAGTAGTCCCATTGATTCAATCAAATTTACCTAAGTGATGCTTGACTGTTCAGCAACCGATTCAATTGGCCTATTCTAGTGATAGGAAACAGCAGCAGGATCCTGGTTGTAGCGCATGTGGGGAGCACAAATACAAGCAAAGACCATGTCTGAACAAACACGAGCCCAAACATGCACGCAATTCCCCTCATGGGCAGTTTGCAAATGAAGAATTGTGCCGGGATGGTTTTGGCTTATAAATGCTGGCTAAGTAGTTCGGGAGGCAGCAGGAACAGAGGAAGACCAAATACAAGATGGACTGACTCCCTACAGGAAGTCACAGGCTTGAGTATACAAGAGCTAAGCAGGGCATTTGAAGATGGGACATTTTGGAGATCGCTCATTCCTAGGGCTGCCATAAGTTGGAGGCGAATTGACAGCACATAACAACAAGTAGTTCAGAACTTGAAAATGTTGCTTTTGGGGGGTGGGACTCCCAGAATCCCCCCCCCCCAGCATAAGGGATTGTGGGTTTCCACTACAGTAGATCCCTGGAAGCCCTAGTCCAAAAATCTGTGAAGGCAGTGTGGAGAGGGGGAGAAGACAAGAGAGAAGAAGCCCTTTGTAGGAGGAGAGGTTTTGGGAGAGAGAAAGAGCACAGATACGAGTAATCGGAGGCAAACAGAAAAAGCTGCCATTTACCAGTGTGCGTTCTGATGTGGCCCTGCAGGAGCCAAGGCCTGGAGAAAGCTTTGCCGCAGATTTTGCACACACAGGGGAGGGTATGGCTTCGGATGTGCATCTTGAGGGCACCCAGGCTGACATATTCCTTCTCGCAGTACTTGCAGCTGAAAGATTTCCTGGTCTGGGAGTCGCAGTGCAATTGTCTGTGCTTGGAAAGGCCGGCGAAGGTGGAGTAGGACTTGTTGCACTGGCTGCAGTGGAATTTCTCCGCTTCAGTGGCGGCGGAGGAGGCCGGGCTGGGCGGATCCGAGGTGGTCTTGCTGTCCTCCTCTTCGCTGGACAGGGAGGTGAGGTCCAGAGGTTTGGAGTCGGGGCTTGGGGGAGACGCGGCGCTTTTTTGGTACTCCGGCTCCGCGGGGAAGAAACTGGAGAAGAGCCCTGTCTCCCACACAAGCGGAGGGTAGTAGGGGCCAGCGCTCAGGAGATCTGGCTGCGGGATGACGGACACTGGGTACTTCTCATACAAAAACGGGGAGACAATCACTGCAGAGAAACCGAAAGGCAAACAGGTTAGTAAGCTGTTAAGTTAAGGTCCCGCGTGTCAGCACGCAGAGCAGATGACAGCTTAGATCAGAATCCGGTCTTCCCAGGTCCCTAGCATTTTTATGAAGGGGGTTCTCCAGAAGAGCTAAATTACAGAACCAGGTGATTAACATGGCCAGTGTTCCTCTGAGCACACGCAGAGTGCCCAGGAGCAGCAACAAGGGAAACAGGCATCTAGGAGAAAGCTTGCCCATGCATTTCTACCCAG
Organism: Intellagama lesueurii; assembly: GCA_037013535.1. Lineage (NCBI taxonomy): Eukaryota > Metazoa > Chordata > Lepidosauria > Squamata > Agamidae > Intellagama > Intellagama lesueurii. The sequence goes on along the minus strand of JBAJHW010000004.1, from coordinate 222,088,101 downwards.
AAGGAAACCTCGCCAAATTCCACGGGCTTTCCTCCTCACTGCTTGTGTATACAGGACTGCAGCAGAAACCTCGGGTTCTGCACCCCACTTACGCCGCCCCAATCCCCGCCTTGCCGGAGCGTAAAGCCCCCTAGCGCTGCCCCACTAGCCCCGCTCATCCTCCCCACGTTACTCGACTCCTCGAAAGTTCCCGCCCCTCAGCATCTGGGCTTCACCGGCGGAGTTCGCCCGCCGGGTCGAGCCGGGCCGTCCGCGCGCGCCCCCGGGATCGCCTCGCTGGCCCTCGGCTCGTCGTCCACGTGGGTCGGTCGGCGGGCAAGGGCGAGGGGCGCCCGGCCGCTTTGTCTAAGGCGCCACGAGCCAGCCTTCTGCCCGGCCCTGCCACCCCCTCCTGCCCAAGGTCCGCCCGCCCGCCCGCCCGAGCGGCGCCCCCCGCGCCTACCCCTCCGGCTTTCCAGTTCGCTGTAATTCGGCTTCTTGCTGGCCGAGAAATGCTTCTTGACGAGGAACGAGCGCGGCATGTTGGTGGCGGAGCGGGCGCGGCTCGGGTCCAGGCGGCGGCGGCGGGAGCGCGGACTGCAGGGCGCGCCGACTCAGGGACGGCAGGGGGCGCAACTCTCTCCCGCAGCCACTCCCGGTCGGGCGCTCGAAACGCCGGAGCGGCCGCGCCACAGGCTAATATGGGCCGGGCGGCGAGGGGGGAGCCGGGCCCGCCCCTCCGGAGGACTTGGCAGCCAATGAGAGAGGCGGGGAGGGGTCCGGACGGGGCGCCTGGGCTTTGCGAGCAGGTGCTGCTTCACCCGAAAAACGCCCCCCCACTCCCCCACCCCCACCCCCGCCCCCGCCGGCCTCCACCTCGCGAGGTGCGGAGCGGGACCTGTCCGAGAAGAGGGCCGGGCGGGCGGCTGACGGGACGCCTGAGCGAGCCGAGGGCGGGGAGGCGGCTGCCGCCCAACCTTCGGCCCGGGACGGCTCCCGATGAGGGGAAATCTCTGGCTGCTGAAGAGGTCGGGAAAACCCCCGTGAACTGGGGGGGGGGGGCAGTGGGTGTGACGTCGGCCCCGTCCAGTATCGCATCCGAAAGGGGCTTCCCTCGACACTACGTATCCGCGCTCACCTCCTGTGTGTGAACTTTCAGGGCGCTGAGCCAGAGTCCCCTTTAGTACCGGATCATCCTCGTCGTCGTCATCATCACCGACCCTCAGGCGGCCACCCGCAGCCAAGCCTGGAGGCCACCGGGGCTACGGGCAAGTTGTTACCGACTTTTCCCGTCCCTCTTTCCCCCGCGATGGGGGGGCAGGCCGGACGGACGGCGCCCCTCTTCCCGGCCCTTCCCCGTTTACAAACCGAGGAGAAGAATTTTGGAGCTGTGGCCCCTCCCTCCGAGGATGAGGGAGGGAGGGCTACCCCCCCCCCTCAGCCCAGGCGTCCTCGGCGAACCGACGGGGGGCGCCTGCAAGGCGTCGGTTGGGGGGGGGGGTCCGAGCCTCAGGGGAAGTGCCTGAACCCCAAATTCAGGGGTCTCTGTCTTTGTGTGCCTTCCCTACCCGGGGGCCGCATCCTTCTAAAAAGGAATCCGCAAAATAGCATTCCCATGCAAGGGGATGCAGAAAGATATAAACGCGCGCGCCCGCCCACACCGGTACCAATCTTTGCAGTCTTGAACTGACCTATGCATTGGGTATGCTACGTATTTTTTCATCTACGATCCCTTCCGGCTAGGGGTGTACAAAATATCCAGCATGTGGCACCGATTGGGGTCGGCTTCCAGTTCTCGGGGCGAGACTTGGGTACCCAGGGTGATAGGGTGGACGGAGTGATGGGCAAGAGCCCTGGAGACCAGGGTTCGAATCCCCACTTGGCCATGGAAACTCACTGGGAGAGAGGAACTGGTCACACCACTCCTTAAATATCTCGCTTACCCTGAAAGCCCTAGGAGGGTCGCCACAAGTTGGTTCCGACTTGAGGGCATTTATCTAATAGGAGGCACTGATGTGGCTTCCAAGCCCCGGGGCCAGCGGGCGAGCCAGCCCCCGACGTGCCCACGGGAACTCTGCACCTGCCTGCTTCCCCCCCCCCCCGCCGCCCCTTCCAGAACCTGCGATTCTTTGGGTCTCCTAAGACTCCCAGGCTAAAGAAGGACCGAGGCTCGGGGTGGTGGGGTGGGAGGAAAAGAGTCCCCTTTGAACACCGTTTCCCGTGAGATTTCTGGATCAGATCCGCAGGAGTTAAACTGAGCAGAACGGGCTGAGGTTTGCTTTCCAATAAATCAAATTCCTACCCCACAGCCCGGGAAACCTACTTTTTGCGCAATATAGCAAACAATTTCTTGTTTCCAGTTTCAAGTCGCTTTTCCTCCCCACGCTGGATTCGTGATTCGGATAAAGAGCACGGATCCCTTTTGACCGCCTTTAATATGTACGTATAATATATACGCTCTTTGTCGGGACGATTCAATACAGTGTGTAGGGAATCCTCGTTTAGACGCCCGGTGAGCTTTCCACTAGGGCACCAGCGCCCTCTTCCGGATGCTTGTAAAATGTATTCTGTCGCGGACAGTCCCGTTAGGCCAAAATTAAGTGCAGTTTTAAGGTCTGCTGAGCTCTGCGGGGCCCTCCGCACGCACAGGGTCACAGGCTTACCTATGTTCTTCACTCTCCCACTGAAATTAATTTGGCACGGTTTAACTTCGCTTAGATTTCGCCTGGCCTGTTAACATAGTAAAGGGCTATTTTTTAAGCAGTAAAGGGCTATTTTTAGTTTTTTGTTGTTATCTGCCATCATGTCACCTCCAACTTATGGTGACCCCATGAATGACTGATATTTTAGAACCTTAATAACAGTCCTACATCTGGCTAATTTTTGGACTTTTCTGCTCCTTCCCCGCCCGCCCCTTTTTAATAGATCACCTCCTAGAGTCTGGTAAAGAGTTATGGGGAGCTCCAAAACTAGTACACTCTTGTGGCATTTTGATTGTTCATAATAAAGCTATTGTCCAAACATTGCTTTTGTTCTGTTTTACAATTTTTTGTTATCTGTGAAGTTGATTACTACAAGTGACTGTGGGAGGGGGATTTGGAGGGTCATTTTTCAGGTTGCACCATGCAAACAGGGTGTCTGGATTACACCCTTTTTACAAAGCTGACTGCGTTTTTCCACTCAAAGAATTGCAATGAAATGCAAGTATAGATTATATGTATATAAGTGAATCACACTTTGTACTTGTGGCAAACAATTTCATACAACCGGTTTAGACAAGTGTAATGACGTCTCAGCGGCTGGATGCAGGCAAAACACATATATGAATGAATATATTCTTCATAGAAAGAAAATAATAGATGTTGTTTGCAAATACTTGTTACTATTTGCTCAAAAACGGCAAGCCATTGAAGTTATTGAAGTGTTTTTTAAAATAGCAACTCAGATCAGTTTAACTACGTAGATCAATATAGAGTTCAGTCAATGAGGAATATAAATGCACCAGTGTAATTTTTCTAGCAACATAAAGGTAGACCAAGGAAATGTTCCTCCAGATCCTGCAAGACACACACAATTTAGATCTGTAACAATGCTATTTTGTGCATGCCTACTCAGAAGTAAACCTCACTGAATTAAGTCCTATGCAAAATTTACTTGAGAGTAAGTCCCATTGGAATTACTTCTGGGTACAATAGACAGGCATAGTTAACCACTTAACTGAATTCTGAGATAATTTAACACTGCTTTTAAACTGATTTATCAATGAATTATTACCTTCGAATACATCCACAGCTCATCTGGCCCTCTGTACAGCTCTTTTTTGAATAACTAACTAACTAACTAACTAAATAAATAAAATGCTGCCCTAGCAAAATTCACCTCTTAAAAGTTATCAATAGAAGTTGGTGAAAGCAAAACATCACCCAAAGAAGTGGACTGTATATGCCAAATAAAGTTGGTAGCCTTTAAGGTGCCTCAAAACTCTGGTTTCTGAGGCAACCGATTAACATGGCACGCCCTGGAAATGATTAGGACTGTAGCTGGTAATCTTTGGAGGGTATTAAGAAAAGTTTGACACCCCCTATCTGTGATTAATTCCTCTAGTTGCAAGCACATACATGCGGCAGCATGTCCAGTTGACTCCCACCAAAGTAAACACCTCTTAAGCCACTCTTCTCTTTGAAAATAGAGGGGGGAAAGTGCCTGGTGTCCTCTTCTAAGAGTTGCAAAGCTGCAAGTAATAAGACAAGGCAAAGTCACCTTGATGGTAGCTCCCTATTGTGCTAGAGTGGCCCAGAAATGAATACAATTAGGTACCCTTAAAGCAGGTTTACACTGCTGAGACAATGGCTACTGGTCATAAAATTAGATAACTGTTGACAGAAAGACTAAAGTTTGTTGGTTTGCTCTGAACAGATTAAGGAGAGGGTGTTGGAGAAGGGTCCTAATTTACGTGGCCAAAAAAAAGTTAGCTTTTTTTTTTTTGGCCAACCTGTTGAAAACTTGTATCTTTTGCCTGTCATAACAAGAGCTATTCTTAAACACTGTTAAGTAGCCAGCAAGTCCTTAAAAGCTGGTAAAGCTGCAAGGTGACTTCATTCAGGCTGTGTAAATTTAGCATTAGGGTTTCTGTATGTGCTGCGTAGGCTTATGTGTATGGAAGACATAATCCTCTACAGGCAAGGAGCTCAGGTGACCCTGCTCACCTTGGTCAGGTGATTCAGGGAAATTCTGGACAGGGGTAGAGATAACTTCATTGTAAAGAAACCTGTTTGGAGATGATATCAACTCCAGCAGGATCATGTGCCTTGAACTGCAATCTGGCTAACACCTGTAATCCAATCAACCTCAGCTTAATCCAGCCAGGGGGGCCATAGGGAATGGAACTGCATCACAATTGGTGTTAAACTTCACAATCATGCAACTTTTGACAGTTCTTAAAAACGTTACAACACCTCTGTAATAAATCAGAAGCACAGGGCAGGGGTCGCTTCAAGCAATATCATGGAGATCTGACGAAAATTCAGTTCTGACTCACATCTAAATGTACTTCCCACATCTCCGTGCAAAAACAGTGTGTCCTTAAAAGATCTGTGGTTGCTGAAATCTGGTGTTTTATTTCCATCAGTTTACATGAACACATGCTTGGGAAATCAACTTTTGGAGAGTAGAATTCCCAGAATCTTCTGACCAGCTATGTTGACTGGAAGATTTCCCGAGTCGAAATCCAAAGTTGTAAATTTTCCAAGCTCTGTTTTGTTTTCTCAACATGTTCCTCACACACAGACATTATCAAGCAGAAGATACTCCTGTATCTTGATTCACCCATTTACCCAACAGATAGAACCAAAGGAAGACCAACACCAGTTGCACCACCTACTAGATTGCCAGTTAGTCTTCCATTCAGATCCAGCATAGTCTATAACAAGACATGATTTCTGAACAACAGTTGTTTTATAATGGCAGCAACAAAACTCTTTAGCATTATTTATGTTACAGTTGCCTGCTGAATGAAAGGAAGTGTGGGAAAAGCATAAATGGATTTTTGTTTGAAACAAACAAAGCACCTCCATCCTTCTGAGGTTGGTAAACTGAGTACCCAGCTTGCTAGGGGAGAGGGAATGTGTAACCTGCACAATTAAATTGTAAACCACCCAGAAAGCGCTTTAAGCGCTATTGGATGGTATTCAAGCAGCACAGTTTGCTTTGCTTTACTTTATTCTCATTCAGAAGTACTGTAAGCTACTTTTGGGAAGTATAGCATGTAACTGGGAAAGCAAAACAGTAGATGGAGACTTTTTACATGGTTCTTTTGCTTTGCTATTGCTACATACTGAAAATTCGTGCTCAAGGAATTTTCATGTCAGACTGCTGTTGTGAATAAAAAAGCATTTAGGTTTATGGCAATCCTGCAAATGGTTATTTGTTTCTTGAAATTCATTTCTGTAAGAAGGATGGAAGGCTCAGTCAACCTTGAGCCAGCTACCTGAGCCTCTCAGATTGAACTCATGAGCAGAGTCTGTATTACAGTACTGCAATTTAACCACTGCACCACAAGGCTTCAAAGTAATAACATCACTGATGTTCTCTCAGTGTCAAAACAACTCTATAAGCTCCATTTTCCAGATGTTCCAAAGCTTCTGAAGCAGCAGGAACTCTGAGGAGGACTCCTCTAAGAACTCACTGAAACCATTAGCAGAATTTCCAAAATTGGTGGCTGATCGTGTTGACAAACACAGGCTCATCCAGGGTAATCAAAATAGACCTCTGCTGCTACCTCCCCAACAATAATCCTAGATCATAGAAATCTTCATGTTTCTATTTAGTTATATCCTAATTTCCTATTATTTTTATTCAAGTGAACTAACATTCTGTTTAAAAATCTGCTAGGATAGTAGACAGTTGGCCCAGTCACTAATACAACTGGATAATTAATCTTAAGAGGCCATAACTTATGCATTGATGTCAGCAGTACCACCCTCTGTTCTAATCTCATCAGTTCAACTTGTTAAGCATATTTAGCACCAAAGAGAAGATACTTAGCAAAATGAAATGCAACTTCTAGCTTTGAATTAGAAATGCACATCATCTTGCAGAGAACTGTTACCATTTAAATGGCTTCAATTCAGCACAAGCCCAATCAAAAGAGAAGATAAACATTATCCAGTCTCTGCTGATTATTTTCTTCATTCTGTTACTTCCTCTTTGCTAATCTGTCTGGAAGAACAAAACTTGAAAGCCTTGTTATCACTTTTTTCATTTGCCGGGAGCAAGGAGGGTCTTTTGTTATCCTAGTCTTCTGGGAGATAACATCGTCACTTCATTAAGAAAACAAAAAACAAAAACAAAAAAAAGCCTTAGACACATGCTTGTCTACTTTCCCATCCACTAAATAGCTGGGCAGGAGAAATCAGGGTGTGTATAGCAGGGAATGGGGAATGGTTATAGTATGCATCAAACAGTTGTTAGAATGTATATTGTTATGATATAATAATGGAATATAAAATATTCCATGATGGGATGGGATGGGCTACATTCTTTGAAATACAGCAGCATAAATGTACACCACATAAGGCAGATGATTTCATCAGATGCAGCGTTTTTTCAGAAATTAAACATTTTCACACACACAGAGAGAGAGAGTTATCTCCTTTATCATGGGAAGCCCCTAGATGCCAGGGGATGGATAAAAATCTTTACTTTCCAAAAATTGTTGCCACCTGTAAAGTCATCCCATGGGTGGTGATTTTTGGAAATTAAAAACTTGCCTCTTCCCACAGACCTCAATAGCTTCCCCACAATGTAAGGTATAACAAGGAAGCCTTGAAATCTTCTTAGGGGCAGCTGAGTTTTGCTGAAATGGTCTACAGACTAGCATGACTACCCATTCTCCATACCCCTGCATGAATCAAAGTGTGCTGTATTCTGCGACAGAGATGGGAAACCTTTGTCTTTGGACAACAACCTCCAGAATCCCACAGGTAGGATGGCCCCTGCCTTTGGTATTCTTGCAGTTCTAGCTCCCCAACGCACCCCAAAGTTTGGATTTTCCATTTCTGATCCACAAAACATCCTCCTATAATACATTGGTCAGTCTTGAAAATGCTGCAGGACTTGCTGGGATGTTTAGTTCTGACTGGCGATCTAGTAGATGGAACTAGCTCTGCCACTTTGGTCACTAAGATGCTTTCCCTACCCAGACTGCCATAGTTTAGCATTGGCCCTACACAGTTTTTTTGCCACTTCCTACTCATAGATAACCATTAAAAAAATCTGGATCTAGACAGTCGCTGAGGAACAGTTGCTCCATAGCTACTCCTTGGCTTGTCTAGATCTGCCCATGCTCTGCAGGCCCAACTGGTATTTTCCTTGAACTAACCAGAGACTAAATATTTATCTGGGGTATACTTTACCTCTTTAGATTTCCATACCAAGCACGTTCATTACAGGTATGTAGATCATTGCCTTGCTGGCTATGGGATTCTGAGCGCTGTGATCCAAAGAAAACAAAGAACCTTATGGCACTCTGAAGACTACTTACATGTCTTATTTGGCATATACTTTCGTGGACTGTAGCCCACTTCTTCAGCTGCATAGGGTGTTGCCTTTGTAGTCAGGCATTTATACAAATGCAGAAAGGACAGGTTTACGAAATGTAGTGAAAATGCAAAAAGGATGACTGAGTCCCAAAAGGCAACTTTTCCAAACTTTTGAATTCAGTGAAATAATAACCAATGACTTCTGGGCCTCAGGGTATCTGGGATGCACTTAGAGAGTTTGACTGCGATTGGAGAGAGGTTGGGCTGCTGCCGCTCGTGATCCTGTGTCATCATTATCTCTTTCCTTATCATACCTGAGAGGGCTGTTGTGAAGATAAAAGACATGAAATCATGTGTACCGTCCGGACCTCTTTGGAGGAAGGGCAGCATAAGAATGTAATGAACTGCACACATACACTTAGGAAGCTGCAGAATCATAAGTCAGGCCTGAGGCTTTGGCTGTGTCAGGGATAGAGCCCTTTTCTGAGCTCTCTAAATGCTCTCTGCCACTAAGCTGCTGCTCTTCATTATTTCTTTGTGTGCTATGCTTTCATGATCTTATTTCTCTCTTTTTTGTTTATGAAAGGCAGGATTTTCAGAGAGAGAGAGAGAGAAGGAGAACCTCTTCACAGAGGACATTGTTTAATACCAGAATTCGCTTCCGCCAGAGGCAGTAATGGCTGCCAGCTTGGACTGCTTTGAAACAGCCCATTCTCAAAGAGTGCTCACCAATGGTTCCTCAGCTTTCTGGACAGAAGTGACAAGTCAAGTGTTGCAGGGTTCACGCAATGTTTTTGCAGCTTTTTAATATATGACTTGGATGAGAGCCCAGAAGGGAAGCCCATCACATTTGCAGATGGCACCAAATTGGGAGGTGTAGCTAATACTCCAGAAGACAGAATCAGAATTCAAGGTGATCTTAACAAGTTGAAGATCTGAGTCAAAACAAAATGAGTTTTAATGGGGGGGGGGGGGGGAAGGAATTAAAGTTTTGGATTTAGTGAGGAAAAAAAATCAGATGCAGAAATATAAGAAAGGTGACAGGTGGCTTGCCAGTAGTATGTGATTAGACTAGACCACAAGCTAAACATGAGTTAAAAGTGTGAGCCAGCAACAAAAAAAGTGAACTCAATATTAAATTGCAACAAGAGAAGTGTATTGTGAAGATCCAGAGAAGTAATCGTTTCTCTACTTATATTGCTGTTTGATCGGATGTCACCTGTAATATCCAATTCTGGCCACCTGAGTTTAAGAATAGTATCAACAAGTTGGAATGTGTTCAGAAAGGCTGAACCCAAGATAGTAAAAGATCTGGAAACCAAGCCATATGAAGAATGGTTGATGAAGTTATGTGTGTTTAACCCAGAAAAAAGAAGGCTGAAGAGTGATATGACAACTGTCTTTAAATGTTTGAAGAGCCACCTTCTGTTCTATGACTTATGAGCTACAGGCTTTGGGGCTTTTACATTAGACGTGGTTCTTTCTCTTTCCACATCTTTTTGTTGTTTTGACTGACATTCTGCTTAAGCAAGAGTTCTGGTGGACTGAAAAGCTTGCTTACTACTTTGTAGCAAGACAAACAGAACTACATCTTTGAAAAGATTTCAGTCAAAGGCATGGAACTTAGTTGGATAGAGTGGAAATCCATCAGTCTCAGGAAGAAACGCCTACTTCCATTTGAGGAAGTGGATTGTAATCCACACAAAAAAAATCAAGCTAAAATGCATCTGATAAATTTTAAAGTCTCACAAGATTCTTTGTTTAAACTGGTCCTTGTTGTTATGTGCAGTCAAGTTGCCTCCAACTTACGGTGATTCTATGAATGAGAGATCTCCAAAATGTTCCTGTCCTCCACAGCTTTGGTCCTCTTGCAAACTCAAATCTGTGGCTTCCTTTAGGGAGTCGATCCATCTTGTATTTGATCTTCCTCTTTTCCTGCTACCTTCAACCTTTCCTAGCATTACTGGCTTTTCTAGAGAATCCTGCCATCTCATGAGATGCCTAAAGTATGACAGCCTCAGTTTCAACTTTTTTGCTTTCAAATTCCTAACGATTATTTTATCCCACTGTGGCTCACAGGAGAATTAATTTCCAAACAGCAGCCAGATTAGTCTTGTGGCACTTTTAACTCAAACAGGTGTATTGAGTTAAAAGTGTAACAGGTAAGCAGCACACTTTATTGTACTTCATGGGTGTGAGGAAGTGGATTGTAATCTACAAAAGCTCATGACAAAGTTAATGAGTTGGTCCTAAAGATGCCATAAGAGTCTCTTACTCTTTCTCTTGGGTGTCAATAGGAAAAGTACATTGGTTGTGAACCATGTCTAAGGGGAGAATCTTTTAAAGGGCTGGAAAATGCAGAAAGTAAAAAAAAAAAACCCCAATACCATCCTCAGGAGCCATTTCATGTCTCATCATGGAAAGAAAAACAGAATGGTGAACCTCTGTCCTTGGTTGAGACTGATTGGTTTGTTGTCCCACTGCAATGAGATAAGCAGGGCAGTTCACACATCTGGATGAATCCATTGTCCCAGCCTTGTCTTGTGATGGCCTTCACAAATCATTGTTGAGCTCCGTTAGCCCTACAGCCCTTGGAAACATTTGGTTAGGGCAGTCCACTTGGTAACTGGAAGCCTATTTTGCTGCCTGGACAATAGCGCCACTCTTTGGATACTGTTGTTGAGTTGGCAATTTCCTAGGGACGCTTCTTTGCCATCACTTTGTCTACTGGCTAGAATATTAGACTAGAAAGAGGAGATCTGGATTCAAATCCCCAATCAGCCATGAAACTCAAGCAAGTGATCCTGGCCCCAACTTTGCTTCTCCACTTAATCTCTACCTCATAGGATTTTTGTAAAGCTACAATAAGGAAATGGGAACTGTGTGTCTCCCTGTCAGCTGCGTGCAAAAAAGACAGGAGATAAAGGCAATACAAATTGAAGAACTAGTTAGTTTTACCAATCTGCCACCCTGAATGCACCCTGATTTCAACAGATTTTGGGAGCTGGTGGATACTTAAAATGGGAGGCCATCACAGAATACAAGGGATCTCCAGGTAGAGCTAGGAAAGAATTCTACCTGGAAGCCTCTAGAGCAGTGCTTCCAAACTTTGTATCCCCACATGTTCTTGGACTAAAACTCCTGGAAGCTTTCGCCACTAGCTGTGCTGGCCAGGATTTCTGGGAGTTATAGTCCAAGAACATCTGGGGACTGTTCCAGAGCTACTGCAAATCAGAGTTGTCAGTATCAAGCTAGATGGGCCCATGATCTGACTCAGTGTAAGGCCAATTCCTATGTTCCTAATAGTGCAGCAGGCACCAGTTTCCAGAGGGGTGCCTAGTTTGTTTGTTGAAGCAAACCTCCTAAGGGTATTGCAAGACCTCAAATGTTGAACATATTTTATTCTAACATGAGCTTTTGTCAAATACAGCCTGCTTGTTATCCAGAAGTTTAGGATAACAGAACTTATCCAGAAGTTCAGGATGCTGTATATAAAGCAGTGGTAGAAAAAGCGTGGCTTGGGGATTCCATGAAGTCCCATCCCCCACAGAAATATCTGTATCCTTTCATCCCCCCCCCCCCCCCACAATGATGACAATGATGATGGTGACGGCAATAAACTCAAAGAATGTGGAAGCAAGATTAGGTCATTCTCCTCTCTGTACTAATTTTAGCAGCTGGAGTCAGACTTTCACCAATATTCTCTGCTGATTTTTCTTTTCTTCTTTCTTTCTTGGTTCATTTTGGGGTGCGGTGTAGCCCATGGTGGGTCCTGGAGGGAAAAAAATTGGCTTCTAGACCCTCCAATGTTGTCCATCCCCAATACGCAGTGCACACACTTCGAACTGGGTTGTAGAATTGGGAGTCAGAGGGAAATTAAATACACTCAGGTACCACAAGTTCACAACCAATCACCTTGTTGATATTGGCCAGTCACACAACCGCTGCTTAATATCACAGACCTCCCATTATTAGGTGATTAACACATGCGGGGAGAGAAGGACCTGTTATTAGAAACACCAGTGTTAATGGTCAGGGTCAGTATTTTCTGTATTGAATCTTCCCCAATCTTATTATCGCTAGGAATTCATAGTATGCCAAGATGACAGGATGAACTGCACCAATGCTGGATAGCTCAATGATTTAGGTCTCTGACTACAAAGTCAGAGATGGGGAGTTCAATTCCCCACTGTGCCTTCTCGACAGGAGCTGGCTGGACTTGATGATCCACAGGGTCCCTCCCAGCTCTTTAGTTCTAAGGTGGTGGTTTTTTCAGACTGCATTTAGTCAAGTGATACCGTGCTTAATGCTGATGCATGTAAGTACAAAGGGAATAATATATCAAGGACATCCAGTCCCCGGCCATGTTACTTTCCTACTTTTGGGGTGTGTGTTTACACAGTAGAGAATGCATCCATTTCAATCCTCTTGGAAGACCCCAAACAGATTCCCCACAGATATGCAAAACTGAGCTGGTGATTATGACCCAGTCTTTCGCTCCCAGCCCAACTTACTTGATAGGATTGTTGTAATGATAGCTGGGGAAGAAGAGTTAAAAATCACCACCTTTGTATCATTGGAGAAAAAGCAAGGTAGAAATATAAATAACCATTACAACAAAGCATTTAAAGGAGTGTTCGATCCTTTGAAGAACTGTAGTAAGAGGGTGTAGTGGGCTTTGCCTAGTAGCAGCTACCATCCAAGTAGTTGACTGAGAGGGCACATAGACCCTCTGGCCCTAGTCTTCCTCCACAATCAACTGTACTGTATTTCCAACGACATTATTATAATTGCTCCTACGTAGAAGTGTGTCTATACATACACATGAGCATAATGTAATTTACATTACTGGATTTCAGCCATCAAGTGTCACAATGCCTACTGCAACTTCATAGGCACAAGAAAGCATTTAAACCCAGCACAATCCTGAGCATCTTGACTCAAGAAGAAGCCCCACCGCAGACAAGGAATCTGCTCCCGTGTAACTGTGTTCCAGACTGCAGCTTAGAGTTCTCAATATTCCAAATATTCACTTTGACATTCATTATCAAGACAACTTGCTGCATATAGTGCACAGGAGATATTTTAAGAAATAATTGTCACCTGGTGGCAGAAAAACAATGCTGAAGGATGTACTAAGTTATATTTATGTTCTTCACTGCTGCCTGACAAGCTTCTGTTCTAAAGAAGTGTAAGAGCACCCTCTTCTGTCCAGATGTCACTATTAATTTAGATGACATGGAAATAAAGGATAGGTTCAAGGACAACAGAAACACTGAGCAGAAAGAGTGTCTAATATTGTCTTAAAGACAAAGGTCAGTATCCTGCGGGAGTGCAGGCAGGTCATCACAATCTGCTCCCAGTGCTCCACACAATCTCCTATTTGCTGTTATGCAAGCCAGACATAGCCATATTATAACAAATGGGGCTTGAACTAGCATACAATATCCCTCCTTGTGCATAACTGAAAAAAAGCCCAACCATGCACGTGACGGGTGGTTGTGTACACAGACCCAGCAAAGAGAACTGAAGCCAAGTAATACTGTTGTGACGTAAGTTTTTCTGGAGCAGAGCACTCTGCAGCAGGTCTAGCGTGGCACCCAGTTTGCAGCTTTGGCCCTCCCTCTCACAGACTGTATGTATACATAAAATGCACACACAGTGGTTCCATGAAATGCAAGTACATTTCATTGAACTGAGGTTGGCTCCACCCCTTAATAAACTTGCAAAACATACTGTGTACCATTTTGTACATACACCAAATAGTACAGTTTCACATGATCTGTTGAGGGAGGCATTTTATGTAGAAAGAATAAAATGGAGTTTAGTTTGATAAGGACAGCATTGCATCTTTTCCTTTCTTCCTACACCATCAGCTCTTTCACAGCTTCAAAATTAGTGAGTGTTTTAGTTTTCTAGTTAGCCCCATATGTAGCCCTAAACATGGGCTGCTGGCGGTTGTATAGACAATGTTAGGAAGACGAGGCCTTACAAATAGGGTGGGCAGCATGTGGTCCTCCAGGTGTTTTGGAGATCAACTCTCATTTGCCTCGGATAATGGATTCTGGTAACTGTAAGTCCAGAAGAACCAAAGATCTCCCACCCCATTGCACAGGATAGTGTTAGCCTCACACATTGAAACAAATCTACTATTGTATCCCTGGCAACTATTACAGAATCTAACGTCAGCTACATCAGAAATGGGCAATATGTGGTCTACCAGATGTTGTTGGAATGTAACTCCCAGCAGCCTCAGCCTGTCTCACGAGGAACACTGGAAGCTGCAGTCTACCAACAGGGCCAAACTTGGTCACCCCTAACTAAATTATGAGACGAATTCATCTGTGTATCATCCAACACGTACTACTTCCCCCTTTTACTGAAAGGAGTGCTCATTTCAGTTTATGAAGCTGTTTTTTTCATGTTTTTGTCACTCTTTGAGACTCAGAAACACTCAATGCTTTATGAGATAATCATGTTCACCATGAGAATATCAGCATTTTCTGAAGCAACAGAAATACAAACAATACTTATAACCTGAGTGTTTTTGAATCACTACTCTCCCCAGCAAACAGGCCATGCCTACGTATTTTTAAAATACTTGTTGCATATGCTTGGCCTGTCTTGCCAAATAAAGTTCCTGGGCATGCTTACATGGTTAAACAGACATACAGCAACACTTGACTTACTACAGAAAGCACTTAGCATGGCAATCACCAAAAGAGACACAGAGTCCTTCTCCAAATGAAGTCTACAGCTGCAGAACTGGCCACAGATTGCTAAATGTCCAGAATAGCTAGTTACAGCTTTGAATAGGGAGAAAGCAGAGCTGGTTTCCCATCAACTTTAATCACTCTCCCCAGGATAGCTTCTGAACACAGAAACATGTCCAATTAAGCATGAAGTACCTATTACATCTTATAGCAGCAGCACCTACATGAACAACTGGGTAATCTTACCCTCTGGCTACATGTTAAGCACGTGCTTGTATGTATTCAAGCACCACAGTACGTAGGTGACACACTAGTACTGGGTTTATTATAAACAATTTAAAATCACCTTAGGAGGCCTGATCATATCCTTCCACTTGGTAAAGCAGTGGGCAAAACACAGGCCACCAGATATTGTTGGGATTATAACTGTCAGCAGTCCTTGGAAGTACAATCACTGCCCAGTAATGGTGAAAACTGAAATCCAATAATAGCTACAGGCTGTACTTTGCACATTCCTAACTTAGCATGGAATATGAATCTCAATACTTATTTCTTAGAATTTAAAGCAAGTTATATCCAAACTTGACTGGACTATTTTATTTCTCTCCATGCATATACTGCTTTGGTACAAAAAAAAACCTCAAGATAACATAGTAAATCAAAGGAATCTTTTAAGTAGGGAAGGATATTAACTTGCATCATTTGGGTCTTGCAGCAGACCCTGTCATAAGTATGATGATCAGCATCCTGTTCAATACTTACATACATGTAGAGCTCCCACTGCAGAAGCTGCCTGCCCCAGCAGTCTGATGATATGCAAGCACTATCAGGCACATGTCCAACAGTGGCTTTTGCAGCTGGAGTGCTGCACCTGTAAATACTGAACAGAATACTGGCTGATGGCTTTATTTCAGTCCATTCTGCAGCACCACAGGAACTCCCACTATAGAAATTCCAACACGCAACTTAGTTCAATAGGAAGATGTCTTCGATAAAAATTCCATAAACACTGTTTTTATTTTGCAGTGCAGTAACAGAGGATGGTCATAAACTGGAGTAAGATTCTTGTTGCACAACAGCTACTTAAACATCTCATAAGAATAAAAGATTTCCATGCATAAGATTTTGTCAATTAAGTTTATTTACATTTTCTTCATTTAAAGGCCAGAATAAGATAATTCTGAAATTCTAAAATTCTTATTAAAATTACAAGAAGTGCACTTAGAATAAAAGAACAACAAGAAAAAGTCTGGCATATTTATGGATAAGAATCTCCAGCTCCTATGGAATCCACAGGTGGTTGGAAGAATAGTGTCAGTTACTGAAAATGTAGAAGATAACGGCCAAGATCCAAAGAAACCCACATGCACGCAGAAGGCACTTCCATGCATATGTGAGTGAGCAGCCAGTGCTCCGTTCTGGCTCCACTATGGAATGCTGTTCTGGAGTGTCCCTTGAGCCTCAAAAACAGATCTGAGTGGAGACACATACAAGGGCCTACGGAAGGAAGGTGAAATTGCAAAGGGGCAGAACATCACAGGCATTCTCTGCATCTTGGCCAGTCTCAAAAGTATCAGTGGGAATCTCTTAAATGGGACAAACATCCCAGCAACTGAGAATTTTTTTCTTGAATTTTTTTTTTACGAGGGTTAAACAGTCTACAAACAAAGTAGCTTCTTGAAGTCAGCATAAGCAGTTGGCAGTTAGATTATTTCTGCAGCAAGACACTATCGTCAATTGTGCCATATTATTGTTGGCTCAAGGTCCTCAATGGAGCCAAGGTTGTCAGCACCACACACTGTAGCCTCAGATTTCAACATGCCATGGCTGCTGAGTTAGATATGTGTGCCAATCTGCACCAGCTCTACCATCATAAACTTCACATCAGTTCCACTTATAATGCTTAGTGCAAAAAAGTTGTCATTAAACAAACAGTAAGCCATTTGGAGTATCAGGTGGCTTAAAGAAATCTGGCTCAGTTCTCAAACACACTTTTAACGTGGAGTCTCTGTAGCATGTTTGTACACTGAATGTACCACCACATGGTAAAATGTACACATTCACAAAAAGTAAATAAATTATTGAAGATAAATAGTTCGCACTTCAGTTGTTAACAACCCTTTGTTCTGTCTTCCCATACACTGTCCCGATGTCATGAGGACACGGATTGGTACTTGCTGATCTCAGCCCATATCCTGAATTCTGAAGAAATCAGCGATGGTTATGCATGCTTGTAAGCGTTTGATCCTCACTAGGCCTCCTAGTTGTGCACAGCTGTACACAGTCCTTTTCTCATCTCCCACTCAATGCAAATATGTGCTCAGTACACATGGATAAAAACTAGAATAAGTCTAGTAACATCAGAAGCAAATAATGCATGTAAGAACCAGAGCTTCTCTGTACTGCAGGTTTATGAACCACGACAGTCTAATATTTCAAGATGTGACCACCTGCAAAATAAGCACACAAACACTGAATTTTCTGAATGAAATTTCCACTCATTAATTCATTACATGTTTGTATCAAAGACTAAAGTGCAGTTTACAAGCACAATAGATTGACATTTGTTTTGTCCAAAGACAGAGTGGGAAAAGTGCTGCCTTCCATGGGCTGTTGAAATGGGAATCCCACAAGAATTGAGACCTAACCAACACAGCCAGTGGTGACGAATGCTGTGTGAGTGGCTGTACAATGACACCCAGACAGCCACACTTTGCCCACTCCAGGGCCAAAGGAACTAGGTGCTAAGGGTTACAGCA
Source organism: Intellagama lesueurii (assembly GCA_037013535.1). NCBI lineage: Eukaryota > Metazoa > Chordata > Lepidosauria > Squamata > Agamidae > Intellagama > Intellagama lesueurii. Next base: position 222,070,611 of record JBAJHW010000004.1, on the reverse strand, counting down.
TCTCCTGCTCTCAATTGGTTCTGAACCCTAGGCATAGAGGTAGACATATACAAGGGTATATTATGAATTCAAAAAACCAGAAATGATATAATGTGTAGCAAAACCCCATCAGAGCTGAACTCTAAATTAATATCAACAGTAGGGAGGTATCAAGACAAACAAGTCTGAATTTGACCTTAACTAATTGTCTCTCAACTCTCAGAAGTTACCGTATAGCTGTTTAACCAAAAAGGCATACTGTAAAAGTGAGACAACTTACAGCCAGAGCCTAAATCAAACAGTTAGTCTCAACTAGAGTAGAATCACTGAATTAATGGGAAATTGATAAATCAACACCGATTTAATGGGTCTATTCTAGTTGTGAAAACACAACTGGATTTAGCCTCAAGGCTTTGTGTATTTGCAAGGACTATCATCAACTTTTGAAAAGCTGGATTTGTAACTCCAATACAGTATTCCAATACACAAACCAAGAAAACCATAACTATTTCCAAAATTTTAATCTAGTAATGAAAATCTTTACACATGTAGGAAAACTGAAGTTCTAGTGCCCAGTTCTGTAAAAGAGTACAATAATACTGGTGGATGCTTGCAAGTGAAGTTATTGCCAAACTCCTGATGATTTACAGTGTAGGCCTTAGAAGTTGAAATGGAAGGAAACCGAGCCAAAAAAAAAAAAGGCTCTCAGAAGATTAAAATAAAATAAAGATATTCTGGAGAGGTAAGGAGTAAGAGAAGTAGCACTAGAAGAGAACAAGTATCAAGTATGGAAACTGCAAGAACAAGAACCAAGGAAATTAGTTTATGGATGCCAAAGCATCTTGGGGAAGAACAGTCCCTAGTATTTTTCCCCAATGGAAGCCAAGTATGTAGAATTTCTTGCTAATTCATTGTTCCATTAAGGAACGGACCAGAACTTCAGCCACTGTATCATCTTCATCAGCATCATAATCCTAAACACACAAACAAAAAAGAAGAGTTATATGCAAATAAGGTTTTGGTCTTCTAGAATCTTCCTGACCCAACCAGATTCCTTCTTTCTTCCATTTCTTGTTTTTCTTCAGTAGGATGTTAAGCAACTTAAACCCAAATTCCACAAAGATCCGCCTACATTTTATGCATGTTCAGGAAATGTCTGTGGCACAGTTTACCTACAGTATGTCTCTAAAACAGTGGTTCTCAGTCTTGGGTCCCCCAGTGTTCTTGGACTACAATTCCCAGAAATCCTGGCTAGCACAGCTAGTGGTGTGTTCTGGGAGTTTTAGTCCAAAAACATCAGGGGACCCAAGGTGGGGAATTACTGCTCTAAAGTTATATCTAAAGACCACGTTTTTTCATGGAAAAGATAACAATTAGAAGGTTGCAATGTTTCTTAATCTGTAGTAGAAAAAGACAGTACAAGGGGAAAAAAGCTAAAAATAAAGTCTAGCATTTTGCTACTTAAATAATGAAGACCAAGTTTTCCAGTTTCCACTTACCACATAAGTATCATAAGAAAACTGATGCCGCCGTTGAATGTGTTCCATGAAGTTAGCACTTCTGTAGTTTGGATCGCCCCACGGCATTGCTGCACAAATCGGGCAAACCTGTAAGAAGTGGTAGTTTAGCTATATATACTTTCTAAATATATTGAATAAATGTCCACTAAAATTATTTTCAAAGGTTTACACCCAAAGTGTCTATCAGCAACCAGCCTAAAGAAATCCCTGGGACAGAAATCAGTTTCCTCCATGCAAGTCAGCCTTTGATTTTCACCAAATTACAGTATCCTTCAATATGTTACATTGTTGTTTAAGGTTTTCCTGGCCTTCTAGAATAGCTTTCTGGCAGGTAGAAGAGGGTACATCAGGAACCCCCTATCTGCAGGATCAGTATCCACTGATTCAATTATCTGCTGCCTGAAAATAGTAAATAAAAAACTTCAGAAATATGTATATGTATCCAGGGTGTATTTACTAAAACTGGCCACTACAATAAGCCAGAAACCATACAATGTATAGCATTTGACACTTCTGGGGTTTTTCAGCATCTGCAGGTATGTGTGCTTGGAACCAATTCCCCATGGATACCATGGTCCGACTCTACTTCAGGATGAGCAAATTGGAAAAGCCCAAACGGACAAATGGAATTCTAATTCTTTAGCTATGAGATGACATAACAAATGTGTGTCCAAACATGCATTAAGGAAGATAGGTTGGCTAACTGGTGTTCTTGAAGTATTCAAAGCAATATTACACGCAGGTAAATTGAAAACAATGGTCTTTAAAATAAACCAGCAATGTAGGTTTTCATATTTTTTTTAAGTTTAAAAATCCAGAAGATGCAAGAAACATTTAGTAAATCATGATGCAGTGGAAAACGTTGCTCCTTCTGCCCTTGCACCTCTGCTTCTGAACTTCATGAACCACAAGTTCATTATTGTTGACCTTGCTGAACTGACAAGAGTGTTTGCCTCTTTTTTGAATGAAACATTTCTAATGAATGAAACGCTGCAAATGCTCTTTGAATAACAAAATCCAAGAGAATAAATATAATTAGAGAACCTCTTTTTGTTAAATATAGACCATAATCCTTCAAGAAGCAACTTTCACTTTACACACTATAACAACGGATCACAGATCAATGGGTTAGGCTGTACTAAAGGAATTCTTTTTCCATAGAAAGTGACTCAATTACCACGCGCTTTGCATCCATGCTATGGTACTTTCTGCAATGTTCCACCAGCCCTTCCTGGTCCAGGTTTCTCTCATTGCAATAAGGGCAAGGGAATGTGAATCTATTTGGAACACTCCTGCAAAAAGAAAAGAGAAAGACTTCAGCTCTATGAGATCATAAGCCTACTCTTAACTTTTGTCAAGCCAGAACAAAAGAGAGAATCCTGCTTGCCTCCAAGTCCTCTGGGGAAAGACACTGTCAGTCAAGTACGAAGAGCTCTGAGCCAGAGTTTGTACTACTGGCTCAGAGCTACTTTAGAAATTTCCTGGCTCAAAGTGTTTGCTTAAAAAAAGCAGAAGCCCCACCTGCTTTTGGTATTGTGGAGAAGAGTGGGAGAAAATGTGAGGGATATACACTAAGTTGAGAATGCTATAAATCTAAATACTCTTAACTATTTTGAAAGCATTTTTTACTTCCCTGTTCAGACAGAAAAGGTTCCCACAGAGCAGTTTACATAAAACTAATAAGGCAACCTCCAGCAAAGGCATACAATCCAGAACAGATACCACAAAGAAAAAGGTATTAATACACACTCACTGATGCCCAGCAATAACTCCAATAAAGCTGATGAGGTGTTATGACTGGTTCCTAGCACTGTACTATTTTTGTACATTCCAAGATATCTTTGTTATGCTGTCAGCTTTACTGAAATAATTTCCTATTTTTGTAGCAATTCTTTTCTTTAACTTAGAAACATTAGTTCAGCAGCAACTGTTGAGAAATAAGTTAGCCATTGGTATAGCCTACATCAGGGATTCCACAAGGTATAAGTCACCTGAATGAAATTTCCTCCATTGCCACACTGCCTCCATACACCTTCAGGATACAGAGGAATAGACATTCTCATCATGTTGTAGTACACTGTTAATTTGAGGTAATTAATCTGCTTTCTACTTTTCTAACCCTAAAGCTCAACACTGAGCACTTAGGAGCAATTATACCCCAGGGCTTCACCGCTCAGCAGCCTGCTGCTGAACTAACCCTGATTTGTTTAGCTACCGAGTGGAGCAGTCTCGCACTATTCCGTTGTATAAATGTAACCTGAGATTATTATCTTCCCATCCCCTAACCTGTACTTGTGAATAAGATCTTAAAGCTGGATCCAATGTCTAATTTGAGTGGTGGCGATTTCACCCAACTGGAAGCTTTCTGTAAAATATAGTAACTTTTCCTAAAGCACCTTTCAAGTGAAACTGATATATTAATAATATCTTGATATACTGATAAACACTGACAGGGATCTTGACATAGACCACAAGGGTGGCAAAGTTAAATTCAAATTAAGAGCAGCCTTACAAAGGGTTCAAGCAGCAAAATTCAAGAGTCCGTCACTTCAACAGAGAAGACCTCCAAGTTTATTTGGTCAAGATACATCAAAACCCAGTTTGAATCCTGTCAATACATGTGCACTTCCATTCTGATCAAGCAAGCCAATTTCGTCAAGGAGTTACCTGGCATCCTGTGATGGATCTTTAGTCACAGCTCTAACACCTTCCATTATGTAATTCTGGTACTTTGTACAAGCAGCTGCATGGCCACGCAGCTTTGAGAGGTTCATCTGTACAGAGACAAACATGTTACTTAGCACAGTCAGAGCAACTGCAACTGCTTCAAGCTACCAAGAAAGATTATGTCCCCAGGAGCACATAAGAAAATCCATTTAATGTTGCAACTACACTGAATTGTGGCAGGCTATTGGTCACCAAGTATAGTTATAGAAGGAATCCATCAGGTTAAACTGATGCCCAACACTGCCACAAAGCTTTAAGATTCTTTACAATGTCTTGGATAGCTGACACCTTGTTTCCCTGACCACCATGCATTCTTATCTTTCATTCCCTGGAGATGAACAGGCTACAATTTCTCTTATATGCACCAAGTCAGACCTTCTAGTTCTGCACAATACAAAATGCTAAAAGCGGTTACTTCAATTGATACACTTTTTAAATTTTCCAGTCTGACAAAATAATATCACTAGTGCCATAGATCAACATGTACAGCCTTGAAGTTGTGGTGTGGACTTTCTGCATACTGTATGCCTTCATAATTAAAAACCAAGTTCTTTTCAGAACTAGAACACTAGAAGGTAAAGAAAAACAGAGTTTAATGCCCACTGTTTTCATATTTTGCAGAGGCATATCCTATACTGAGGTCAGATTCGGAAATCATTTGACACTGTCGAAGTGTTTTTACCATCCACTTGAATGGTTCAGCATGCCTCAAGAATATTTGCTGGTATCTACCAATAAGAATCTGAAGTTGTCACATTATGTAGGCCTGAGTTATTCTTTGTAAGTCTTCACAATGTTATAAATACCTCCTTCAACAGTCACAAGATAGCTGTCCATGGTTTCAATTTTATGGAGTTTATTCTAGTTTATCAGGTCCAGATCCTGAGCTGTTAGTGATCTAACACAGCTTAAGAGGACTAAGCCCTTAGCACTCATCTGGTTTCTAGAGCACACCAAGAACATACAGTATATAGTTCTTCTATCAACTTGGTTTTTAATTTCACTGCTCTTCACTCATGTCTGTTCCCATGAAATAATAAGAAATTCTACTCTGGAAATAACTTTGGCTCAAGGTAGTCACAGAACTGCCAATTTCTATTTAAGATGTCAGCTTGTACTTGCAAAACCTCCCACTATTACATGAATCCAAAACTAAAAAGTTTACAATGGTCCACTGTAGGTGCATTATAACAACAGTTTAATGAATTTTAAATTCCATGGAAGCTGCTTCTCAGTTTATAATCAAGCCATGAAAAAATGTATGAGATCTTGCATATATTCCTTCACCACCTCCACCACAAATCTAACACTTGAAGTCTTTCCACCTGAGGCCAGGTCTGCAGATTCTAAATTACTCCTGTAGCAATGCAGCCTTTTGAAATTCAGTTGTGTTCATGAGATCCTGGCAGTTATAATCAAAAGAAAAAGCTTCTAAATGAATTCATGTTACACATAGGTAAATATTGTCAGGCTTTTCATACTTTTTTATTGCAGCCATTGCAAGTAGCTTCTGTCATTTCAATTTGCTTTTCCAAGTCCAAAGCTCTGCTGCCATGAGACAGGGTACTGCGGCAAACTCCACAAACTGGCTTTTTTGGTTTAAGACATTCTTGAATGCACGGCGTGCAAAAGCTAATAGGGGGGAAAGATACAGTATGAACATTTGCATGGCAGAGCATGAAGTCAATGTGCCCCTCCTCATAACACCAAAGAAGTTACAAATATATACACCAGCAATCCATTCAACATGTGACAGTGTGACCTTAAAGGAAACATCTCAAATGATGCTTCCCTTCCACCCAGCAATTTCAGACAACTTCAACGGAACCCATATGCAACTTCATGTCCCATTCAAAAATTTCAATTCTTATTTATATACTTAAGTAGCATAAAAAGATCTGCTTGGCATAAAAAACTTTAAAGATATAAAAGGTGGCATGCTTCACCAATGGCTTTCACTTCTGATAGTAGGCAAAGTGAGTCACCACTAAAACAGTACAGCATAATGCCAGGGAATCACTAGCACAACTGTTACTAAAGCTTAAAGCTGCCACAGTTAGAAATATAACACTCAGACCTAGTCGCTAGGTAAGAACTGACAACTAGTATCCAACTATAGTATTAAGAACAAAAATATGTTACAATTCTGAGGAATACATTTCAAATTCCTGTAACTCTAGAACTTGACAAAGGAAAGATATAAAACCATCCTACTACTGGACAGCTATCAATATTTGGGGCTGACTGGGTCAGTAGTTTAGCTATCTGGCTGCAGAGCCAGAGGCTGGGAGTGCCTCCTGTGAGCAGAGCCAACCTACATGCCTTGGGCAAGCTGCACAGTCCAAGGATACCTCCAAAAGAAGGGAACAGTAAACCACTTCTGAGTGTTATCTATCTAAAAAATCTCTAGAAAAGGTCACCATAAGTCATAATCAAATGACTTATTTGGTCCTGTATATGGGGCCATGACTCAATAGAGATGTGAAAGATTGGAAAAGTCAAGGTGCAGAAGAGAGCAACTAAAATGATGGGGAACCGCCCTTATGAGGAAAGGCTACAGCATTTGGGGCTCTTTAGTCTAGAGAAAAGGTACCTGAGGGGGAACATGATTGAGACATATAAAATTATGCAGGGGATGGATAAAGTGGATAGAGGGAAGCTCTTTTCCCTCTCATGCAATACTAGAACCAGGGGACATCCACTCAAATTGAATGTTGGGAAAGTGAGAACAGACAAAAGATAAAATTTCTTTACCCAGAGTGTTGTTAGTTTGTGGAACCCCTTGCCACAGGATGTGGTTATGGCATCTGGCCTAGATGCCTTTAAAAGGGGATTGGACAGATTGCTGGAGGAAAAGTCAATTGCAGGTTACAAGCCATGATGGGGATGTACAATCTCCAGGCTTAAAAGGAAGTTACCTCAAAATGCCAGATGCGGGGGAGTGGTATCAGGAGACAGGTATCTAGTTGTCTCGTGTGCTCCCAGAGGCATCTGGTGGGGCCACTGTGAAATACAGGAAGCTGGACTAGATGGGCCCTTGGCCTGATCCAGCAGGGCTCTTCTTATCTTATGTTAATTTTCCAGCCACTCGCATCTAATCAAGTGTGTTCATATAACCATTTGTTGTCACTTCTGTAGTACGTAGAAAATCAATTATGCAACCAACTGTATGCCTTCTCAAATCAATGGCATGGGGAAGCTGCATATATTGTATACGGTGAAAACACAATAGATGTAGTGGTATTCCATGTAAGTAGTGACACTGAGCCACTTCCAGAATTAGCTGCTGGTCTATTCTCTACAGTGATGAGGATAAACTGCCCATTTCACATGCTGGTTCCTAAAAACCTCAACCAGTCTGGCTGTTATTCATGGCCCAAGAGCCCAGAATAACTTTTTAAAAATGTTATCAAAAAAGGCTAGCCTTCCACAACCTGGCATCCTCCAGATCTGTTGGACTGCAAGTCCCGCCATCCCCCAGCTGGGGAAGGCCAGGCTAGCATATTTCTAGTACTTATAATCAAATCATTTTCACAAGCTCAGATCTGTTTCAGATACTAAAGTGCTACTGATTTATCCTTGTCTCTATTCCAACTTTTAATGCTCCACCAAAAATATGAATACTAGCAAACATAAGAGATAAGTTTGTGAGTTCAACTACGCCCTTCACTAATAAAAGGAAACATTTGATCTTATAAGTAGTTTTCGTTTCTATTCCTGTTAACTTCATTTCCCTGAACTCTCTGACATATGCCTATTGGATTACCATGGATTTCTGCTCCTTGCAGTATTTCCCCATATCATGCCCACATTAGGCATAACTAAAGCCCAGAATAATGCATGAGCTCTGACACAGCTATATGCTCTATTAAAAAGGTAAAGGTTCCCCTTGACATTTAGTCCAGTCGTGTCTGACTCTAGGCGGCAGTGCTCATCCCCGTTTCCAAGCCATAGAACCGGCGTTTGTCCGAAGACAGTTTCCGTGGTCACGTGGCCAACGTGACTAGACACGGAACGCTGTTACCTTCCCACCGTGGTGGTACCTATTTATCTACTCACATTTTTACATGCTTTCGAACTGCTAGGTTGGCAGGAGCTGGGACAAGCGACGGGAGCTCACTCCGTCGCGTGGATTCAATCTTACGACTGCTGGTCTTCCAACCTTGCAGCACAGAGGCTTCTGCGCCACCATGTCCCTACATATGCTCTATTACTTGCTTTCAATTTCATTTCCCAGAAATGCTGGGACTTTCCATTCCTGTGCAAAGTTTTCAAACAACCTGATGGCAAGCTGACCAACTGGCAAGTTGTTCCCATCATTTCCTCTTCCACTGTAGTAAAGTTTCCGTTTCCATTTCCTCTATCTAGGAAAGTCTGGTCAGTGGTTTAGGTATCTGGCTGCGGAGCCAGAGGTTAGGAGTTCAATTCTCCGTTGTGCCTCCTGAGAATACAGCCAGCCTGTGTGACCTTGAGCAGGCTGCACAATCCCAGGATGCCTCCAAAAGAAGGGAATGGTAAACTACTGCTCGGCATTCAGAAACCTCTGGAAACCCCTGAAAAAGGGTTGTCATAAATTAGAACTGACTTGACAGCACATAATGATGATAATTACCTGAGCAATGACAAAGTGACCCAAACGAATATGTGGATGCCAGTGGGATTAGATAAACAGGGCATTATGGAAGACTTCACTCCCATCTTTCTCATGTAATTTCAAAATCAATTACAGGAGTGTCTCTGCAAGTTCTTATGAAAGCCTAAGCTGCAGGACTGATGAATTGACAACAAATACATGCCAGCTCTTCTGAGGTGGCAAGAACAGGAAAAGGTTCCTGAATCCTGAAGAAAACCAAAAGCCAGCCATCTGCATCACATCTCAGACAGGCTTTGCCAATCTTCTAATGAATTTTCTCTCCTACTTCAAGCCCACTCAACCATTCTTGCCCATCTACTCCTTCCAAATAAAGAGACCACTGTGCAATCCTTCATAGGACAGCCAAAAAACAGAATGTCCTTGCATTTAACAGACTGCAGTAATTTTTTTATTTTATTGTATTTTCTGCAATTAGTTTCTTAGAAACAGCTGAGAAGGGGTTGCGCCTCAGCCAAAACTACTCCTTCTATAAAGCTATTAATGGTGCTTCCTTTCAGCAGCTCACTAGAAAACTTCTTTCTCATCCTATGAAAAATCAGCTGCACTGGCCAATGAACTAACCACCAGCATTTGTTTCTGGTAGTTTTTGGTAGCCTTTCCTAGCCAGACATAAGGGCGGTAACGAGTCCAAATACTGGCCGATATGCTATTTTGATATCCCTCTGGCTGTGAGATGACAGGACAGCAGAGAAGTACACAACAGGGGGAAAACAGCGAATGCAAAAGAGAAAGCAGCTGCAGCAGCTGACTAGAAGGATCCTTTACAATGCCCAGCTGCCGAATATATTAATAAAAGGGCAGGGCAATGCTCGCGGTTTTCAAAATAAACCCATTCCACTTTGGAAGCAAAGCTTTTCCTCGATGAAAAATCAAGATAACTCCATGTGGGCAGGAAAGGGGCGAGGGAATCTGCAACTGCTCGGCTTTAATAGCTGCCCCTGGCTCCGACATGCGCCGCCCCCGCCCCCGAGTGTTCCCCATTGACACGGGTATCCTGCCTTCTCACGTTCCCCATTCGGCCCGGCCTAGCCCGTCCCCTCTTCCCTCCCCTCCGCACTCACACATGACCGCAGGGCGCCCGCACCGGGTTCTCAAACACCTCCAGGCACACGGGGCAGGTGAAACGGGACAGAGGGTCCAGTCGCTCGGCGGAGGCGGCGGCAACGGCCCCCTCCGAGTACCGAGAGTTAGCCTCGGCCAGCGCCATCTTCCTGAGACGCTTCCGCAAACCTCCCCCGGCAACACAACAGCCCGCAAGAGACGTTACCCGCCCCCGTCAGGAAGGAATACGGCGGCCTAAAAGGGACAACCCTCCTTAGGCCGCGCCCACTCAAGCGAGGTGGGAATTTTAGTGCGCACGCGCAGTAAGGAACTCCCCCCCCCTGGGTTTTATCACGAGTGGCGGAGTTAGGAAATCAGCCGAATCTGAAGAGGTTTCGACAGCATAGCCGGTGGCCCTTTTTGCGGTCCCGAGCTCCCGCTGATGGACTGAACCGATTTATGCTCTTATGTGTCCCGCCCCCCCCCCCCCCAGTATATAGGCACCACCCCTAAAAAGTCTTTGGAGATCAACAATCGTCTACCAGAACTTCGTCCGTGAAAATAGCTGGTGTGAGCTCCTGCACCTTTTAGCCAGGCTTCAAATGCAGTGATAGCCGAAGGAGAAACAGAGTTTCCTGGCAGCTTTAAGACTAACAGAGTCGGGTTTTTTTTAAATCAAGTCTTAAAGCTGCCACAAGGCTTTTCTGGGGGGAAAAAGGAAAAAGATCTCTGGTCCTTATACACAATCTGCAAGGGTGGGTTATATTTTTATTAAATAATAATTGGATCCTTTAATTGAATCTAAGTGATTCAGTGCATCACCAGGGCCAGCCACTCTGGGTGGTTTACAAGCCCTCACCAAAAGGACAAGTGTACATGTACTCTCAGTTCAATAATTTGAATGTTCATCCTTTTCATTTTGTTTGTTGTATTTTGTCTCCCCCCCCCCCCCCCGCTTTACATGTGCATCATAAGTTCCCAGTTCATAATATGACTTTCAGCCCAGAGATTCCTACCACCCTCTGGCGGTCCAAAGCTTGCCAGGAACTGAGGGCCATTTTATGTGTCAGCTTAGCCATGGAATATGTAATATTAATAGTTGTGGGTCACCAAGTCAGTTTCACATGGATGTTTTCTGGAAACACAGATGTGGGAGAGGGTGGATGAAAACATGTGGGAGGGTGGGTGGAGGAAAGTAAAACAATGAAAGGACGTTTTCTACTTTTTCAGGTATGACCTTATTACAGTATTGAAAAACATTTAAATGACAATTGAGGATCAACTTAATTGTTAACAAATTCCCCCTTCCTCTTAATCTTAACTGAATTTGATTTTTTTTGGCTTACTAAGAGTTAACTGAATTGTTAACCCTTTTCTGCTAATCTTCTAATCTCTGGAGGGATGTTTCAGAAGACCAGTGGTACAATCTGTGTAAGATCACAATGCAAAAGAGTTGTGACCTGCTGATTAGGCATGGCTTGTGATAGAAGCAACAGATGTACACCCCATAATTTTCGGATGAAGTTGGGTGGCCACTGCTCCATTGCCAAAAAGGAGGACATGGGCGACAAGGAATACAAAAAAGAACGTTCTTCACTAAAAAAGACTGTACTCTCCCTCCGCAGCCAGGGAAACTCGCCAGGAGCAGGGGCAAGGTGGCCACTTGTTTTTGTTGTTGTTGTTTAGTCGTTAAGTCGTGCCCGACTCTTTGTGACCCCATGGTCCAGAGCACGCCAGGCCCTCCTGTCTTCCACTGCCTCCCGGAGTTGGGTCAAATTCATGCTGGTAGCTTCGATGACACTGTCCAACCATCTCATCCTCTGTCGTCCCCTTCTCCTCTTGCCTTCACACTTTCCCAACATCAGGGTCTTTTCCAGGGAGTCTTCTCTTCTCATCAGATGGCCAAAGTATTGGAGCCTCAGTTTCAGGATCTGGGGTGGCCACTTAGATGTCACCAAAAAGGAGGACAGCTCCTGAAAGGGAGGACTGTCCTCCCTAAAAGAGGACATATGGCATTATCATGAAGAATCCCTCTTGCTTAGTCAGGGCTGGCAAAGAACTGCACTCACCTTCTCTTCCACATACACATGTCATGTTTTCTCATTCAATAGCATTATAAAAATAGTAGTTGTGAAGAAAAGATGTCATAATATCAGCCCATGATAATCACAGACATTAAATACACTGAAATACAGTAATACTTACTTGGTCATGAGTGAGCAGAATTTTCTCACAACTAGTAGGGATATTTTCTCAGGACATTGGTCCTGAAGGCGTTCCCCAGTACTGAGCTACGCAGGATCCAAGATCAGCCAGGAAAGCTCAGCTTGTGGAGCCGTAAAGTAGCATGTCCTCAAGGTTCACCCACACATGGCAGTGCTTTCTTGGTGGTGACACTCTAATTATGAAACTGCTTCTTGTCAGACATCTGGATATCCTCCGTTTGTCTTTCAGGCACCAATTTAAAACATTTTAGCAGGCATCCGTAACTAGTATTTCTAAGCAAAAACAAATGAAAAATTTAAAAAGAAGAAAAAAATCTTGTGGCACCTTAAAGACTGCTAGATTTTAATGTGAGCTTTTGTGGACAAGTCCATTTCCTCAGACATAAAAGTGGGACTGCATGGCAAATACTTAGTATTTTTAAGTGCTTGTAATTTGTCATTTTAATAGTGTGATCTTGTTAGCCTTAGAAGGAATGGCAGGATATAAATCTTAAAAATGAAACTAAAAACACCTAGGCGTTTTAGTTTGAAGAAGTAAGTTGTCCCTGCTCTGCCTATCCATGAGAGAAAACTGATACTGTGTATGCTTTCTCTGAAGTTTTTCTCCAATGGATTTTTCTCTTTAATCCCTGCTACACTGTGATTCCTACAACCAGCTTCTGTTCGCACATGATCCAACGTACAACTGTCATATGATCCCTGTACCCTACGAGCAACAATGTGTGATATCAAAGCATAAATCATCAGAAGGTCACCTGCTGCCAACAATGACAAATATCTGCAGTTATAGAAGAGATGAGAATTTCCCATATTGTATGATGATTCATATTTGTCACTCCCACTCCTAACTCTCAGCCTTTTACTTTAGCACCAATCTCCTATACGTCACCTATACGAGAAAAATTCTGGTCCAATAAAAAATATGTCCCAGTCAAGCAAAATTATTATATAATTGTAAAGTCGAGGTTGGCCACAAGGCTCTTATGAAGGGGAACAAGATTTTAAAAGTAATCTCAGGCAGTGAGGATTAATCCTCATGCTAACTGCGCTATAGAAGCGAGTTTCCGCTAAATGGTAGTTTGAAGAGTGTAATTATGTGTCAGAAGGGCCTAGCATTAAGAATTTGCCTACCTTGATTCTAACACACAAAGCAATCCATGACACTGCTAGAAAAGCAGTCTTCCCACAAGTGCCTTAGAGAGAGCAGGAGATACAACAGCACTGTGAAGTGCCTTCATTTCCCCTTTCTGGGTTCACTTCGTCTCTCTACAGTGTGGCATGTCAGCTGTCATTGATGCCACCATCCTTAACAGGGTTTGGAAAGCTTATTTTCAAAGGTTATTTGTTTGTTTGTTTAGCTATTTAGTTATTTACCAACCATCTTTCTCTCTATACACGAAACTCAGCTTACACTGAATCAGGCACTATTAATCAGGGTGCTTGAGAAGTAATTTGTTGTTGCCACTTATCTCACTCAATTTCTTGTGTTTTATGGGAGGGGCTTACAATTGTTAAGAGAATAGCATAAAATTTGAATTATTCTTGTCCAGTTACCACCAAAACTGCCTAAAGCTGTCCTTAAAATGTACTTTTTTTAAGGTAGAGAACATTACTTGCTACACCAATGTACTAACTCCTATCCTGATTACACTTCTTTTGAAATGTAATGCCATGGCATCTTGCTAAGAAGAAAAGTAAATTATTATTGATAACTGTATTACTTTCACTTTGATAGCTAAAACCCTCTTTGCTCAGCTGTGCCATGTACAGCTGATGGCATCATTAGCTGTGGTGATTTTTCAGAAATAAAACATTTCTGATCCCCCATCCCACCCCACCAAGCTCTCAAGGCTCTTGCAGAATCCCTTTCATCATGAGGAAGCTGTTGGGAGGGCACAAGCTTGGTGTGTGTGTCCTTAATTTCAGAAAATTGCTGCCATCGGGCCGACTTTATTATTAGATCCAGCCTCTGCTACTGAGAAGCAGAACAGAGTGTCACCTCAAGATGCAACACTCTTATACAGTTAGGAAACAGAACTGGGGACAAAAGGGTGCCTTTTGGCACTCCACAGTCCAGGTGCGTGGTCGTGCTTGGAAGCCTTTGGGAATGACAATTCAGCTTTTAAAACAGGTCACAAGCCGCCAGCACATTTAACATCCTCAAAACAAGGTTTTCCAAGCCTCAAAGTGGGTTTCTAGTCATTCTGGGTTTCATTTCTTGTTGCTGTTGGTGTTTTGGGCAATTTTGGCAGCCTATGTGCCCCCACCCTCCCAGCAGAAAATTGGCTTCTGGACTTGCTACCCCTGATTTAAGATCTTGGTAGATGGCCTTTTGTTAGAAGAAATTCAGAAGTGGTAGGATTGCCAACTAGGCAAGCAGGGGGAGAAAAGAACAATGGAGCCCAATGTTTCTAATGTTGTGCCTAATAACACCTCTTAACTAGCTGCATTAGAAAGAAAGAAAGAAAAAGAGAATTGCAGGCAGGGGACAGAAGATTGCTACTCTTTCCCAAAGTTTATACTCAGATTAGTTTCTTAGAGACGGAAGGCATTATTTTTCTAAGTGATTGCATTCATATTATAGTCCAAATTCAAGAGTGAAATCAGATGTACAATTTTAAAAGCAAAATAAAAAAAACAAAATTAGAGAATATCTTTATTGCGCTACCAAAATAAGAAGGAAGGGAAATGTGAGCTTTTAAAAAAAGAGAGTGATGTAATACATTCTTCACCCCTGATATAAAATTGCTGAGTTCATAAAGGGTATTATTTGTGTCTATTCTAACAAATCTATTAGATCAGGTATTATTCTTGTTCATCTTTGCCATTTTCCTAAACCTTGCAGAAGCATTTGTCCCAAGGGTGTGGGCTAAACCCAGTGTTAGCCCCTATTAGTGTAGGCTCATCAAACCCAACAGAATTTAGGTTAATTGTGATTAATAAGCCTGTTCATTTCAGTGTTCCTGCTTTCATTAGGACTACCATTAGATTTAGCCTTTTTGTTTTTTGGGATGTGTGTTTTTTGTTTGTTTTTATTTTGCTGATATGTGCTGTCAAGTTGTTTCTGACTTTTGGCAAGTGTAATGGGTTTTTGAGATACACGAGATGTTCAAGGAGTGGTTTATTTTTACTACCCCTAAGTGTCATTCTAATAGTATGTGAGACTCGTATTATTTAATGTTTGCATTTTAATTATTTTCAGTGAAATGTTATTTGTATTCCACTGCTAGTATAGAAATGGATTAAATAAATAATAATTACTTATTTTGAACCCTATCTAGTTTTACAAATCCAGAACTCTAAAATAAGCTCGTGGACATTTGAAAGAAACTGACATATATGTAGCCTTTGGAATTCTTCTATAATATTTTGTTAGAAACAGAAAAATGTTCCTGACATGTAGCAACACTTATGAAATTGGCAGGCATCATCCCATTTAGCCTTACCAGTAGAACAGAAAATGCTTTCAATGTATAAGCAAGAAATCTGTAATTCAGGACTTTCACTTATATCTTGCCCTTCTTCCAGGAAGTTATTGGAGGCATTCAGGGAATTTGTTAGTGTAACAGCAGTATAACGATTGGCCCAAGTTCTTCCAAGAGTTTCATGGCTCAGCAGGGACTTTCCAGTCCAACCAAAAGGGCAAACCAGGCATTTAATATTCGTTTGTCCTGTACTATTCACAGTATTTTATGGGGGAGGTGGTTTCCAGATGGTGCTATCATTGTTTATCGGCACTCCTCCTGTGTTTTTCCCATTGCTAATTCCGTCTTATTGAAGACAATATCTCCTTAGAGAAAAAGACAGAATACAGTCAACCCTCGACTTACAAACTTAATCCGTTCCGGAAGGATGTTCTTAAGTCGAAAAGTTCGTAAATCGAATCAGCATTTCCCATAGGAATGCATTGAAAACCAATTAATCCGTCCCGGCTGTTTTTGGTTCTTAGGTCGAGGGGCGGTTTGTAAGTTGAAGCATTAGTTCCCATAGGAACTAATGCAAAGCCGGTTAATCCGTTCCTACCACTAGGGGCAGATTTTTTTCTTTTTTTCCCTTTTAACCTAAGATGACTTAGGTTTAAAAAAAAGGAAAGAAAAGAGGGAGGGAAGGAGGGAACAGACACCTTTTCAACAGAACACCTTGAAAGTTCAAATTTCGCTCTTTTCCCGCCTCCCGTGTGTGTTTTTTTGGTTCGTAACTCGAAGCAAAGTTCGCAAGTCGAGGCTATATTTTTCTATCAGAGCGGTTCGTAAGTCGAAATGTTCGTAACTTGGGCCGTTCGTAAGTCGAGGGTTGACTGTACCTGCATTTCTTTACCACTAGGAGCCATCCATCTACAAGGACTTCAGCACTCTAACCACTAAGTTAGACTTTGCTCATATTTTGCAATTTAATCAAGAATAGCAGATGCATTTCCCAGGCACCGATCCTTGTGAACAATTTATTTGTGGAGAAGTATAACCATTGGGGGGATTTGGAATCAATAAGGTTTGGAGATACCTTTCCAGATGTATTTTTTTATTTTGGTAGGGCTGGAGGGACACTTTGCATACCCTGTTTCCCCCAAAATAAGACCTAACCTGAAAATAAGCCCTAGTATGATTTTTCAGGATGCTCGTAATATAAGCCCTACCCCCAAAATAAGCCCCAGTTAAGTGAAACCCCGCCCTCCACCATTGTGCAGCATTGTACAGCAAACAGAAGAAGATGACATGACTGTAAAATAAAACATCCCCTGAAAATAAGCCCTGATGTGTTTTTTGGAGCAAAAATTAATATAAGACCCTGTCTTAGTTTCGGGAAAACATGGTAGAAACACTCCAAAACAGCCAAATAGGACTGAACATCCTTAACTGCCAAAGAAAAACTAAGAGTTTGTTGGGGAGGGACAGTATGGAACGGAATGGTTCATATTACAATGAGGGCATTGTTGGTGGGCAACATGATTTTGCAATCCCTTTTGTGTCATGTAAATGGTAAACACAGATCACAGTAGTTCTAAAGTCATAATGGCCTCTGTGTTCAAGAAACCAGTTCACTATCTGGCTGTGATGAGCTCTAGAGATGCCTGTACAATCTTTTCTCTCTCTTACTGCAACCCACCCACATCTCTGGCAGTTAAGTGCACTGATGCAGCACAGCAACCCACAGATGATGGAAAGAGATTCTATTCTGTTAGATCAACTGTAACTTCTAGCATTCCAAATGAAACTCCCATAGGTCTAGACGACACAGCCAATGGCGAGGGATGATGGGAACTGCAGTCCAACATCTGAAGAGCCATACATTCCCTCCCCTGAAAAAAAGCAAAACCCTCTTTTAGGTCACTTAATAACCTTGTCACTTAATAGCAGTTATCTAAGAGATAGCTGTGTTAGTCCAGCATGCATTTTAAAAACATATTCAATATGGGTTTTTTTTAAGCCAGAAAAAGGTACATTTAATCTTTAAATTCCAGAGTGTGGTTAAAGGCTTGAATAAAGACCAAGGATTCTTAGCCCATTATCCAGATTTCTTTATAATCTTGTGCATAGATTAGGTAATCTGAAGTTCATTCAGAAAAAATACAAGTGACTTTTCTGCCTTGACATTTTTGCATCTCAGAAATAGCCTATGCCAGATGGTTAAGTATTCTAACTATGTCAGGATGTTTATGTAATTTGCACTCTCAAAGCACATTACTGGTGTTAATGCTACTGTCACTAAGAAATCCCATTTTCTATGCCTGTATCCATCTTCACAGGCTCCCCAACCCCACAATGTATACTTGTATATAAACCTGTGGCTAAATATTTTATTTCATGTGTTTGAGGAACTGGATTACAATCCATTGAATTTCAAACTGAAATAAATCTGTTGGTCTTCAGGGTGCCACAGTACATTCACTTAGTATTTGCTATACACATTGACCAAATTCTATTGTGAAATAGTGTGTATATAAGGTAAATTGTGCAAGTGGTTCCTGCATTTTGTTAGCCATCTGTCATATATCTGGGCATACAATGTGGACAACCAATTGGTGGCTGTTACGTGCCATCAATCTGGCTGCAGGCCTGGTTACGGGACAGAGACTGCTGTGGTTGCCTTGGTGGATGATATATGCTGGGAAATGGACAAGGGAAGTGTGTCTGTTGGTTCTGCTGGACCTCTCAGTGGCTTTCACTATCATCGACCATGGTGCCTCATGGCCTGTCTGTCTGCGATGGGACTTGGAGGCACTGCTTTACAGTGGCTCCAGTCCTTCTTGGAGGAGAGAATTCAGAAGGTGGTGCTGGGGGACTCCTGTTTGATACTCTGGCCACTGGCCTGTAGGGTCTCTCAGGGTTCTGTTTTATCTCCTATGTTATTTTAATGTCTGCATGAAACTGCTCAGCTCAGACAGATTGTCTCGTGTTCTGGGGGTTTGGTGTCACCAGTTTGCGGAAGACACAAACTATCTCTCCTTGCCATCTAAATCCAAGGAAGCTGTTTCGGGTCTAGATCAGTGTCTGATGTCAGTAATGGACTGGATGAGGGTGAGAACACTGAAAATGAATCCAGACAAGACAAAGGTGCTCCTGGTCAGTCAAAAGACAGTTCAAGGAACAGGGATGCAGCCAGTGCTGGATGTGGTTACATTCCCCCTGAAAACTCAGGTGCAAAGCTTGTGGGTGCCTCTGGATTTGTCTCTGAGTCTGGATGGTTTCAGCTGTGGCCAGGAATGCATTTCCACAATTAAAACTAATGTGCCAGCTGTGGCTATTCCTGGAGAGATTAGATCTGGCTGTGGTGACACATGCCTTAGTTACATCCCGGATGGATTTCTGTAATGTACTCTACATTTGCCTCTGAAAAGTGTCAGGAAACGTCAGTGGATCCAAAACACAGCAGCCAGATTGCTAACTTGGGCCAGTCACAGTCACCACATAACGCCCCCTTGTTGCAGCAGCTCCACTGGCAGCCAATCCATTTCCGGGCACAATTTGAAGTACTGGTTCTAACTTATAAAGAAAGATGTGGTCCTTGAGATAGCTTGGGGCTTTATAAGCTTGCTCAAGTGTTAAGATTAGAGATGGGCATGAAGCACTTTGTGTCCCTTCATCAGAACTTGTCTGTGTGGCAGCACAGCTGCCACGTGTTCCCTTCCCTCTCCCACTCGCCGGCTCACCCACTGACCTGCTGGCAAGTGCTGCTCTTTCTCTTCCCATTGCATGATCTTCCAGTCTGGGCAAGAGTCTGGACTTCCCTTCTCTGCTTCCTCCAGCAGCGGGGCACTCAAAGGCAGCACTGCAGCAATCCCTGCCCCACCTCCTTGTCTTGAGTGGCCAGCTGCTGGAGGAGAAGGGAAATCTAGGCTCCTGCCCAGACTGGAAGATTGTGCAACGGGGAGGGAAGAAGCAGTGCATGCTGGCAGGTCAGTGGGTAAGCTGATGAAGGAAGCGCCTGGCAGCTGTGCTACTGCACATATGACTTATGATGAAGGGGTAATCTCTAGTTAAAATAATCAGGAGAGGCCTTTATCTGGGTCCCACTACCTTCCCAGGTGTGTTTGGTGGGGACATAGGAGAAGGCCTCTGTTGCTGTTCCCAGCCTTTGGAACTCCCTCCCACAGGAGGCTAAGCTGGCCTCACCTTTGTTGTCCTTCCACAAGCAGGCAAAGATCGTTCTCTTCAGGCAAGCTTTCCCTTAGTGACTGGCTGCCTGTGGTTTTTAAATGGATTGTTGTACCTTACTGCTTTGTATATGTTTTGGTACTGCATATGTTTATTAGTATGGTATTTGTTTGATTCTTTTTAATATTTGTATACTCACTATGTTAACTTTAAATACTATAGTTTAATGATGTAAGCTGCCTTGGGTCCTTTTTAAGGAGAAAGGCAGGGTAAAAATATTTTAAATAAATAAATAAACATCTGACTTATAAAGGTCCTAATGGGGTTTTCAAGGTACATGAGATATTAAAGAGTAGTTTTACCATTGCCTCCCCAGGTGAGTTTCCATGGCCAAACAATTGTGCAACCCAGACATGTCCAAGTGCACAAAAGAGAGCTGAAAAGATCATGCATATTGCTTGTGTAACTTCCAGTGTGGACGGTGCAATACCAACAAGATTCTGGGCAGTCACTTGAGTTACATATGTGCAGACAAGCTCTATCAGATTCCTTCAAAGCGTTCTCTTCTCTCCGCCGCCCCCCTTCCTTACATTCTTACTCATGAAATGCAAAAGCTAAGGAGTTCAGTAGCTACTAAACTCCCTAGCCCTTATGTTTCATGAGTAAGAAACCAATGTGAAAACTATGATGGGGGGGGGGGGGAAATGGAATGGGAAAAGTGGATAACTACTGTGACTGAACAGGGAATCGGAAATCCTGTTCCAAAAATGTACAGTGACTGGAATGCATGGAGTGCCATTACAAGGGAGAAGAGGCGCCTGAGCAGAAGAACTCAAATTGTCTGGAGAACAGCCTTTCCCTAGAAGGTTATTTTTAGCGTCACCATGGTGAGGACAGAATTAAATCACAAAGATTCTTGTGCCACCTCAAAGGCCAAGTTTGGTTTGGCACAAGCTTTTGTGGGCCGCCTCGAGAAGACAAACGGGCAGCCCACGGTACGCGGGGCTACAAGACTCTCTACCGTACTTCCTTCCTTCCCCTCCCCCCGTGTCAACAACGACTCCCATTTTAGCCACGGAGGGAGAGAAGAGATGTAAAGAACTGGAAGATGCGCAAAACGTGTGCAGCTATTATTAGCTATTATGACGTAGCTCCCGGCCTCCATCACGCGCATGCGCTTCCCACTCAGGCCGTTGCGGGAACGGGGTGGGGTGGGGGACGGAGGGCTCGGAGAAATGCGCTCACGTTTACTTCCGGTTTCCTGTTTGGGGGCGGGGAGAAAGGAGCAGTGGTGGAGGAGGAGGAGGTTGCGCTTCCGGGTTGCGAACGTCTTCCTGGGTGGCTGGTGTCGGCGACGGTTGTGGGTTTTGGTGGGAGCCCCAGTGCAGCTGACGTTGTCGCTCGGTTCCCGCGCTTCCTCGTGGCGAGCTTTTTCGGTGGGTACGGCTCTGTGAGTGGTGGTGGGGAAGACCGGGGAGGATGGAGGTGGGGGACCAGAATGGTTGGAGTAAAGGGAGGTGGGGAGCTCAGGTGACCCTTCTGGGTGGAGAGGAGGGAGGAGGAAAGAGATGTCTCGCTCTCGCCTGCATCCCTCGGGTGGCTCCTTCCAGGGGGGGGGGGCCACCTGGGGCCCTGCTCTAGCCCTCCTTTTGGGTTCGGATTCAGCCGAGCGAAGGTGGGGAAGGAAGGATTCCTATCACAAGCAGTGGGGGAATTTTCCGCCTTTTCTCTTCTTTCCCCCTACCTCCCCTCAGAGCCATTCTCAGTGGTTGAGGATCTTGAGGACAGATGGTCCGTTTGAGAACAAACAAACGGTGGCGTCTGCTTTTTGTGTAGTTAACTGTAATATTATAATAAAGCGAGTGGGTGGGAATGTGCTTTAATTTACTGACAAAGACAGACATCGAACGCCTGAGTTTTCAGTTGGGTGGAGAAGGTATGGCTTGCCATATGTTCTTTGCACTGTGACTCCCATCATTCCTCGCCATTGGCTGTGGTGCCTAGGGGTGATGGGTGTTGTAGTTTCAGTAATCGGTGGAGAGTCGTACGTTCCCCAAGTCTTTAAACATCCACTTGTTAGGAAATGCTTGTTGTAGCTCTGGTCTTCCTCAACTGGAACTGAAGCTAATAATTCAAATTTTTGTATGCATATCAATCATACTGTCACGGTCTGGGCCAAGAAAGTCATCATCTGATTAATATTGAGAATCTCTTGTTGGAAAAAGTGCTTGTTTGTGCTCAGTGTAGTTTTATTTTGGGTATGGAGATGCTTTTTCTGGAGTTAGGAACATCTTACAGCCTTTTTCAAAATAGCTTGGCAGTGTTGCCGGCTTACTGCCAGTTTGTTCTTGATATGAGATATTTCTGTCAGAATACTCAGATGGCACCTGTAATGTTAAAAACTTGCAAACCGAGTTGTGCTATGTGTTGAAGACAACCAAGATGATTAAACTAAGACATAATACTCTGCGTGTTTTTGTCTCTCATTTTCTGCTTTACTTGGGTTTTGCTTCATTGTTGGGGCATACATATAGAAATCACCTTTAAAATAATATATAATTTAAGACTAACTTAGAAGGCAATGTATTCTTGAAGGCATTCACGGCTGGGATCCAATGGTTGTTGTAGGTTTTTCGGGCTGTTTGGCCTGTTCTGGAGGTTTTTCTTCCTAACGTTTCACCGGTTGGCCACAGAGACTGGCGAAACATTAGGAAGAAAAACCTCCAGAACACGGCCAAACAGCCCGAAAAACCTACAGTAACAATTAGAAGGCAATGTTTGATAGTCTTAAAAAGGGAAGGGCTTCGTAGAATACTGCTGGTAATAAAGTGGGACAAATCTTTCCACCTATGTACAGTATACTGAGTCTGTGTGCTTAAATATTTGACAAAGCTTTTAGAAGTTACTACCCTGATAACAATGTATTTAGTTTGTACTAGGTTGTATGTAAAGAAGAGATAAGCCTGATATCAAAGAAAGCAGAAGGGCCTGACTAAGTACATACATACATACATACTTATTGTTACGGCATCGAGCCATACATAAAACAAAATTGAATGCAAAACTTCAAAGACTGGCATGCACTACAAAGAGCCATACCAGACATACAAAAAGTAAAATATCTAAAACAGCAAATATAACAATATAAGACCAAGGTCTAAGGGTTTAGCTGTCTATTCTGTCTACTATAGCATGCCACCCAAAATTTCGCTACCAGTTCCGTAGTAGTACGATTTTGGTCGATTAACAATTGATTACTGTAGTCCGCGTCCGATTGACCTGCCATATCTTTTAGAAGAGGTGTAATATATTTTCCTCGAATCTTATTATGCCTGTTACATCTGAGCATCATATGCTCAATAGATTCTATCTCGTCAGATCCACAGGGGCAGAATCTCTGTTTCCTCGGGATCTTCTTAAATCTGCCTTCCAACACCACAGAAGGGAAAGCCTCACATCTAGCCAGAGTAAACTTATACGTCTCAAGCTGTGATAGATAGGCCATAGGGAGCGGATGATATTTATGCATGTCTATTACTCTAAAATTGGGGCATCTACTGAGATCTACCTGTCTCTCCATATCCATTATTCTCTGTTTAAGGGCTGATTTTGCTTCATCCCATTGCATGCTCAATATTGCTTGAGGAGAGAAGCCCATTGCTTGCAATTTATTTAGGACCGCTTTTAGCCACCTCGATTGAAAATTGTCCTCTAGGAGTAAATGAGTTAATCCCTGTAATTGAAAGTTTATTTTAAGCCAGTACTGAAGGGAAGCTAGTACAATTTTGGCTACCATTGTTAGTGAGCCTGTCTCTAAACGAATTTGTGCATTCGTTACGCATCTTGGAACTTCAAGTATTGCTCTAAGGAATTTAGACTGAACCCGCTCTATCGGCTCAAAGCTGCTGGGTGGAGGCCCCATAAAGGTGCCATAAAGCATCTGGCTGACCACCTTTGCCTGAAAGAGTTTTTGGGCTGCTGGAATATAACGACTCCCTTTTGAATGGTAGAACCTTAAGATGGCGTTTGCTGTTTTTCCCCCTTGGGTGGCTGCATATTGTATATGGGCATTTCTGTCCCCAGTGGATTGCAGGGCCATACCTAGGTATTTAAAACAGGAAACCTGTTCAAGAGATTGCCCATTTATAATCCAAGTCCTTTTCTTTTGTCTTCTACCAAAGGCCATAATTTTCGTCTTTTGATAATTTATTTCTAATTCCTTCATTCTGCAGAAGTCTGCAAATTTCTTAAGGGCTCTCTTTAAGCCAATTGGAGTTCTCGCTAAAAGCACGGCATCATCCGCATAAAGAAGGATAGAATATGTCTTTGATGTAATTTTGGAGAGTGAAGACTAGGAGAATTCAGGTGTTCTACTATGTCGTTTATGTATAAATTAAACAATGAGGGGGCCAGTAAGCAGCCCTGTCTGACTCCTCTATAGGTGTTAATCGGTTCTGTTAAATTTCCTTTCCTATTGAGCCTAACCTTGAGATTGGTATTATCATGTAGCACACGCAACAGTAGAAGTAATCATTTATCTATTGAGGTGGCTTCTAAATTGGCCCATAGTTGCTGTCTCGAGATCGAATCAAAGGCCGCTTTCAGATCGACAAATGCGGCATATAGTGAGGTTGGACCCTTTGCCGCATATTTCTCTATAAGGTGTTGAATAATAAGGCAATGGTTCATAGTGGATCTACACTCTCTAAAACCGGCTTGCTCTACAGCAATCCTATTTTCTTCGATCAACCAGGTCTCAATTTTGTCCTGCAGATGCCTAGCATATAGTTTACTGCATATGTTTAAGAGACTAATAGGGCGATAATTTGCTGGCTCATCTCTTAGTCCTTTTTTGAATAAAGGTACTACTATTGCTGTATTCCATTCTACAGGAAAGAGGCCCGTAGAGTCAATATAGGTAAATAATGCTGCTAAAAAGGGTGCCCACCAGTCAATATTTTCTTTGAAAAGTTCTGGAGGCAAACCATCCGACCCTGGTGCTTTACCTATTTTCAGTCGGGCAATATGGGATTTAATTTCCTCCTGGGAAACTGGAGGCCAGGCCAGTAGATCTTTGAATTCACCAGCTGGGACTGGTGTTGGTGGAAGGTCTTTATAAAGCTGATTAAAATAGGCAACCCATTTACAATGGGAAATTGGGGGATGAATTTGGCAGGGGAGATTTTGTTTCTTGACCGTAACCAGTCGCCAGAACTTAGAAGAGTTTTTCTGTTTCGCAACTAGAATTATTTCCGCCCATAGCGAATGAATGCATTCTTTTTTCTTTTGATAAATTAGATGTTTGTATGCCGCTTTTTGAACCCCAAGCTTCTGTTGGATTTCCTGTCTTTGTTTGTTGTAAATCACCTTTAAAATAATATATAATTTAAGACTAACTTAGAAGGCAATGTATTCTCGAAGGCTTTCACGGCTGGGATCCAATGGTTGTTGTAGGTTTTTCGGGCTGTTTGGCCTGTTCTGGAGGTTTTTCTTCCTAACGTTTCACCGGTTGGCCACAGAGACTGGCGAAACGTTAGGAAGAAAAACCTCCAGAACACGGCCAAACAGCCCGAAAAACCTACAATAACAATTAGAAGGCAATGTTTGATAGTCTTAAAAAGGGAAGGGCTTCGTAGAATACTGCTGGTAATAAAGTGGGACAAATCTTTCCACCTATGTACAGTATACTGAGTCTGTGTGCTTAAATATTTGACAAAGCTTTTAGAAGTTACTACCCTGATAACAATGTATTTAGTTTGTACTAGGTTGTATGTAAAGAAGAGATAGGCCTGATACCAAAGAAAGCAGAAGGGCCTGACTAAGTAAAATTTGCTTCTGAAATTCTGGCCTGTGGGTATGCTTCTGGGGAAAAATTCAAGCATCTATTGAATGTTAAGTGTTCAATTAATCTTGTTATGAACAATTTTAAGTTTATACCATGTAGACTTCCTAGTGCAGTATCTGGACTGTGACATTTGTATGCTGATGATGTCAGTAAACTGCTTTGCAGGAACTGTACATCTACAGATGGTAAATCATAATTAGTATGGAGAGCAGATTTTTATATGTTCTCAATTTCAAATAGTTTTGAATAGTTGACTTTTAGTTCTTGTATCTAGTGCAATCCTATGCACAGTTACCTGTGAATAAGTCATATGGAACTAATTGGGACTTACCTCTCTACACTCAAATATAGAGTTGCGTTGCATAGATACTTCAGAATTGTTGAAATTCAAAGCTGAACAGTTCAGCATTACATCATGTTCCTTGTAGAATTGTTTATACCACTCTGATGGCAGAAATTGAGGAGGAATTAAAGAACCTCTTAATGAGGGTGAAAGAGGAGAGTGCAAAAAATGGTCTGAAGCTCAACATCAAAAAACTAAGATCATGGCCACTGGTCCCATCACCTCCTGGCAAATAGAAGGGGAAAATACGGAGGCAGTGACAGATTTTACTTTCTTGGGCTCCATGATCACTGCAGATGGTGACAGCAGCCACGAAATTAAAAGACGCCTGCTTCTTGGGAGGAAAGTGATGACAAACCTAGACAGCATCTTAAAAAGCAGAGACATCGCCTTGCTGACAAAAGTCCGCATAGTCAAAGCTATGGTTTTTCCAGTAGCGATGTATGGAAGTGAGAGCTGGACCATAAAGAAGGCTGACCGCCGAAGAATTGATGCTTTTGAATTGTGGTGCTGGAGGAGACTCTTGAGAGTCCCCTGGACTGCAAGGAGAACAAACCTATCCATTCTAAAGGAAATCAACCCTGAGTGCTCACTGGAAGGACAGATCCTGAAGCTGAGGCTCCAATACTTTGGCCATCTCATGAGAAGAGAAGACTCCCTGGAAAAGACCCTGATGTTGGGAAAGTGTGAAGGCAAGAGGAGAAGGGGACAACAGAGGACGAGATGGTTGGACAGTGTCATCGAAATGACCAACATGAATTTGACCCAACTCCGGGAGGCAGTGGAAGACAGGAGGGCCTGGTGTGTTTTGGTCCATGGGGTCACGAAGAGTCGGACACGACTTAACGACTAAACAACAACATGAGCAGTTAATTTACCCATGTAATAAGCTTGTGTTGTGGTTGATTTTCTGTAAGAAATGTTATGGAGCACTGTTCAAATACACAAATTTGTGTTTTATTAGCATGTTGCATTTTGGCAAACCTGAACTTCCCTGTGTTCAGGAACCTCACTGTAGTGATGACATGTAAAGCAACAACCCAGACTTATAAAATATGTTTAAAACATATTTTAATAAATCTTTGTACCAGGCTAAGACGGATCATCACCCTCCAGGTATTATTGGACTGCAGGTCCTCTCAACTCTATTCAGCATTGCCAGTGGTAAAAATTATGGAAGTTTGTCCAAAAAACTTCTGAAGGGCCACTGTTACCCATCCCAGTCATAGATCATGCACTCACTTTTAATGGGGCAATCCAGAAGTTTACATTATTTCCATCTACATCACACTTTCTTACCTTTAAGGTTAGATTGACTTTGGAAGATGTCAGAAGGATTACTAAGAAAATGTGAATATTATATGTGCAATACTTTGAAAACTGTAAAAATTATGGGTATTATTCTGTCTTTCCCTCATTGTCCTACCAGTCATGGTTATCTCTATGTGGAACTGTGGATATAAGTATTTTTGCAAAAAACTAGGTGGGACCAAAGAGGCAATTTCATTAAGACAAGTTCTAGATAATCATATCATATAATCATAATCAGCTAAAATATGTACTATTTTTAGCAAAATGAAGGGTGAGTCTACAAACTAGATACAGTTATGCTAGACAGATGCAAAAGTGTGAAGGGCCCATTCCAAGGTATAGATGCTTTCATAATAATTATTAGTACTTTAGGGATAATTTGTGTAGTGTCCAAATGAGTGATGTGTGTCCTCTTTTCTTTCAGAAGACTTCAGTGCTGTTTTACATTACTTAAAGATCAGCGTGCCTCAAGGTAGCAATGAAAAAGATGAGGTAGCCGCCCTTGAGCGTGCAAGAATCGAACTTCAGATGGATACAAAATATAAAGACGATGTGTTTAGGAAGTATATACAGTTTCATGAATCTAAATTGGATATCTCTGAAAAGAAGCATCGTCCAGTTAGTGATGAATATCTACGAGTGGCAGCTTCAGCCTTACTCTGCTTTCCCAAGATTGATCCCTTTTATAGATTCCGTCTGATTAAATTTTATGAGATTGCTGAACATTCACTTAGGTTCTTGAAATCTTCAAGCTTGCGTTCTCTTCAGAATGCATTTAGTGTGTTGGAATCAGTTGGGGTAAATCTTTTTCTTTACCCTTGGAAGAAGGAATTCAAAAATATAAAGGTAAGGTGGTGCAATTATGTCAGTGTTTTCATGACTTAAATATTTATTGTGCATGTGATCTGTAGATTCTGATCTTGAAATTGTACCTTCTGGATGTGTTGCATTACAACTCCAACCATTTCCACCAACTAACATGGTCTGGAAGATACTTGGTTAGGTAAGGCTAGTATAGTGTGTAGTACTCAAATTGATTCCAGAGATTTAAAACACTTGAAAGGCAAGACAAGAGTTTGCGTACTTTTGCATCAAGATAAAAATTGTTCCAATGAAAGAGAGGGAGTACTTCTAGAAGCTGATTTTAAAATTTTCAATTGGTCGACCTCTTAGGAGCTGGCTGAAAAGCACATGTAGTTGGGTACCTGACTGGGAGCCAGAGGTTGTGAGTTCTGTACCTCTTGGGAGAAGAGTCAGCCTTCATGGCCTTGGGCAAGCTGCAGAATCCGATGGCACCCCCCCAAAAGGGGAATATTGAAATACTTCTGAGTACTTTATACCTAGAAAACCTTTGAAAAGATCACATTATTTAGCGTCTTCACACTTGACAGCGATATAAGATGTTCAGAAATTTGAGGAAATGGAACTAATTCCTTCTTCTTCACCATCATCTTAGAACCTCAGAGCTGGATTTTCAGTGCCTCTTTGGCATTTATGCTGGGGTATCACTGCAGTGCTTCTAAATATAGTTCTGATCAGCTGTTTTGGTAATTTGAGGTACAATTAGCCTTTCCTCTGAAATTTCAGTTTAAGGGAGATTTTCTTTGTGTTTCATTCTGACATAATATCGGGGGCTTGGAACAGCATTTTTTCCTTGCAAGATCTCTATATATGAGATTGAGAAATTACTTGAGGCCATCCAAAAATCTTCAGAACTGAGTTGAAATATAACCTAAACATTAGTCACTGTAACCCTAATATCGGTATTCAGCCTTGTCAATTTCTTTTGTACTCTTTGGTTATTATTTTTCTAGCAGTCGCCTAAAAGAGCCTCCCTATTCCAAATGAAAAAAAAATCATTTATTTTTCTAACATTATATCTAATCTAAGGAGGAAAATAAAAGCCCCAGTTAAAATGTAAAATGAGAAAGAAAAAGTAAGTTGAACAACAAGTGTTTGGACTTGGCCTGTAATACCTCCAGTAAAAAATATTTCATGAAAGTAAGGCTAGGTTATTTGTTGAAGGTACATGTTGTCTTTTAAGATGTACCAATAAAATACAAAAAATGGTTATGTCATAATGTGTGTGTGTGTTTACTTTTAAAGTAAATAATAGGAAAAAAGATGACATTTGGATTTTTAGTGAAAGTGGCTTGGTTTCTCTGAAGTTTCTTAATAAATGTGGCATTTATTCTACACTGAATTCAGTTCTCAACATTAATAGCTTGTTAACGGGTGATATTTTTACAGACAAAACTCTAAAGGACAGCTACTGTGTAGCTGGAAAAATCCCATGCACACAATCCCATTCTTACAATCTTGATGTTGGCCTTCTAGAATGTGAAGTATATGTAATCTGATGACTGCTGGTCTTTCAAAATCTACTTCCTCCTCTCCCAAATTTAAGCTGATGTGTATATTGTTTTCCAACCCTTATTTCAGAACTTGCTTTGAGGTTGTTCACTGAATCTCAGTATGAATTTAAAAATATTTTCCAGTCTTTTAAACAAACCAGAGTTCTGGTGAGTAAATGTGTTATGGATTGAGATTCTAACAATCGTGTATGTTGACTCTGAAACATTACTACAGTTTCCATCATAAACCTTTACAGTTTCACTGATTGAGACTTTAATAAGGCATGCATTATATTCTGATCATTACACTTCTTTCAATACTTCTCAAATGTACAAATTCTTGGCATCTTTGTGTCCCTTGAACATATGCTTGTTTTCCTCCAAGAATGTCTGTGATACTCCTTTGTAGATAAAATCAAAATGTTCTTTGTGTAAAATGGAAAAAGTAAAATTGCAAAACTTTTTGGAGTCTTTCTTTAGAGCTGAAACCTAGTAACACTGTTTAGTATCTACCAAAGCATTATATAGAATTGTAGAAACTCGATTAGAGACCAATTGGTGATGAAATTTACTGTGGTAATATAGTTCGATTGAAATCAGTTTGGTGTAGGAAGCGCAAGTGGTTTGTGGGATTATTTTGTGTTGGACCAAAACCCTTTGCTGTTATATACTGTATGCCCCCTCCTGTGACCCCCTCCGCGGTGCCTTCCTATCGTGCTGTTGTCCGCAATCGATTAACCAGTCCTGGCGGGATGACAAGCCTCTCTGCTAGGTCGGAGAGTGGCTAATCCATTGCGGAGAACAGCGCGATAGGAAGCCGCCGTGGAGCCAGCAGCAGCGGCGAAATTGTGAGTGGATAGTCCAGCCCCATGGGGCCGGACCCTCATTATTTCCACCTATGCGGGGATATTCGTAGTCATATATGAATACCCCCATCTCTACCTGTGATTATACCATGTAAGATGATTCAAAACTGTGTCTGAGTTATGTTTACTTTTCCTTTCTTTCTCTTCTGTATCTTCAGACCTACACAGGACCCTTTGTTTATTATGTGAAATCTACAGTATCTGATGAGGATATAAGGCACATATTGAACTCAATGGGATATGTTCAAGAACTAGGAACTATGTATAAGCTTAAAGAATTGGTTGACACTCTCCAGGTGAAGATGGTATCATTTGAACTTTTCTTGGCCAAAATAGAGTGTGAACAGCTGATTGAGATTCATTTGCAAGTAAAAGACAAAGGTTATTCGGAACTTGACATTGTAAAGGAGAGAAAAAATAGCAATGATGATGTCCGAGGCTGTTCAGATGCCTTGAAACGTCGTGCAGAATGCAAGGAGAATCTAAACACTTCCATGTCGAGAATGGTACTTCAGAAATCTGCTAGTGAGAGAGGCTGTAAAGATTATTTCAAGCCCAAAGTTAGCAAACCTTCTAAGTCAGTGGACACTTATGATAACTACTTGGACAATA
This sequence comes from Intellagama lesueurii, assembly GCA_037013535.1. Classification (NCBI taxonomy): domain Eukaryota; kingdom Metazoa; phylum Chordata; class Lepidosauria; order Squamata; family Agamidae; genus Intellagama; species Intellagama lesueurii. The sequence continues at coordinate 222,039,542 of JBAJHW010000004.1, read as the reverse complement.
AGAAGCCACACTTGATATCATCATTAAGTCTCAGAAAAGAACCCATTTTAGTTGATACAGAAGATGACATGAAAGATGAAATAATTCGTTCATCACCATCTCTCCTTGCCATGTCAAATTCACATGGATGCTCTGATGAATATTTACCTGTTCCAGCCCATGCCAATGGCATATTAAGAACAGGAATTCCATATGGCACTTATTATTCACCTCAAGATGAATTAGATTTGTATACTGATCCTGATTCTAGAAGTATGTTTAAACGACAGGAATCCACAAAACACGATGTATGGCTGCTAAGAAATGATGCCAACCCAGCTTATAAACGTACACATCTAGCCAAAGAAACCACTTCCCTTAAGTGCCAAAACTGTGGATTATCTTGTGGCGCCTCCATTTGCCAAAAGTGTGACAACATGCTTATCTGCAGGCAGGAGTATCCAGCAGTAAAACAGAGCAACTATTCTCTGAAATCTCTTTCAAGTGAAGGCATGTCATCTGGATCTGCTGTAAGAGAAAAACCTCAATATATGTTACAGACTCAAGAGCGAGCGTCTCAGTTCAGTTCAAAATCTAAGCCTTCAAGCTCTTCACGCTGTGGCTTTTGCAATCGTTCAGGAGCTACAAACACATGCACTTTCTGTTCAAAAGTTTCCTGTGATACTTGTCTCAGTGCTTACTATTATGATCCCTGCTGTCGAAAAAGTGAGCTTCACAGGTTCCTGCCAAATAACCAATTAAATTATAAATCAAACCAGCTGTCACACCTGGTTTACAGATAGATACTATTTTTTTCTTGTTTGAAAATTCTGCATTTTGGGACAAAAGGGCTAAAATCGCAAACTTGCTGATGTTCCTGGTGAGAAGTATCATCCTACTAACCTCTTAGGAGGAAAAAAGTAGACATGCCCTAGTACTAGACAAATACATCGTAACACGTGTGCCAGTCCTTGATGATGTGATTTTACAAATGTTGTCTGTATAATAGTTGCTGCTGCTTCTCCTCTTTTAGGTGACTCTTAACTGCTCCATTTCTTCTCCAAAAGATACCACATATCTGTGTTTCATTACTGTCACTGTCTCATCTACATAACAGAGCATCAGAGCAGTAACTAAAAACATAAGGAACCAAGAACACTATTTTCAGTGAATTGTGAAACTGTATCTTTGGGTAGCTTGCACAATAGTTCTGTTACCTTGTTTTTGCTAAAAACAATGACTTATTTTTCTCAAAAAAGAAACAAATTAGATATGTATCCTAAACTCCAAATCACCACTGTGCACCAAATCACCACTGTGTTTCATCCTCATCTCTCTTTGTTCCTATCATTAATTCCCAGATTTCTCTCAAGAATATAAAATTGAATTCTGAGTGGAGTGTTATTTTCCTGTGTTTCCAATATACCCTACTTGGATTTTTTTTTTTTTTTACTGTTCTAATATTTTTAAGGGAGTGAAACTGTATGTGTTACCTTATGCCTGCAGTGTTGTTTTCCCTAATGATTGGATGAGCCGTCTGTTGCACATGTATCAGATCTTGTTCTTTCTACTGTAAATAGGTGATTTTGAAGCGGTCTATTTTTTAATAAATATATTCATTACGTTGTGTGTTTTTTAAAAAAGGTAAGGTCATGTAACTGAAGTCTTTGGGTTATTTTTTCCAAGTGTTTTCCCCCTTTGTACTGTGTTTCTCACACAGCTTATGATAACTGTTAAAGACAGGTGTCATTCAGACACTTGCCTCTTTATTGCTTCCTGCTGGTTTGAAATTCTGCTTTTGGAGTAAGTTACAGTTGGGCACAGAGTATCCCCCTTCCCTTCTAAACACCAGTAAAGACCTTTCAGGAGTGATGACTTTAGCTGCAACAAGACTATGAAGACTTGGCCACACACATACGCTTTTTCTCCATTAGTTTGTTCCATAAAGTGCCCCACTACAAATCTGTAACATTGCTGAATGGTGACAATTAAAAATACAGGGTTTGCTTTTCCCTGTGAAGTAAACTTTCTCAGTTTCAGGAGAGAGTCCAAATACAGAATTTGTTTTTAGCCCCAAAAGATAACAGAGTATCCCTTCATCGTTCATCTTTTATATAAAATTATCATGCCTTAGCATTGCATTCCAAACCTTGTGGGAGATCACAATCAATCACATAAGTGTATATTTACAAGGATATAGACATTAGATAAGAATTGTAATCCTTTCACCTTTTAAGTCACAAGCTTATGAATGCCTAGTGATCACACTATAAGTGGGTTGCAGTGGTGGGCCAGAGCACAACAGGATCTAATAGATGCCTGTAAATTTATTGAAATGTCATGAACAAACATTAATTGTACAGTTTCAAACTATTTTTTTCATGATAAATTGAAAGAAACTATAGTCAAGAAAAGGAGGAGTTAGATTATTGCATTGGCATATTGCATTCAGTTTCTATTTTATTTTTTTGCAAACAAGTATTACCTTGCTGACCAAGAAGGTTAGTGGAAATCATTGCTTCAATGATTGAGATTTCTGAACATCTTAGATGGAGTTTTTTATTCAGTATATATTACTGTACCTGTAGATATAATGTATATATAATGCCAAATTTAACCTATTTTACTCTTTCTAAGAAGTCTTTTGATTTGTTCTGTTTCTGTTCAATCTCTTAAAGCATCATGCTTGTTTTTATTTGGCTGCTATACTGTATAGTGTCTAGTACATGCCTGTTTGGGTTCCATATTGCAACTCACATGACACTAATGAAGAAAAACTGTGATGCCACGTAATTTATACAGTGAACCTAGCAGGGACTAACTATATTGCTTTAAAAACAAAAAACAAGTCCTCTGTACATACATGTCATGGAATAACTGTAGTACAACAGTGTTAAATTGCAAGTGATACCATGGTAAATATATTTTTATGTGTATCCTACTGTATGAGGTTGCTGTGACTGAGACAGTAAAATATGTTAATTTAAAATGCAGTTGTTTGGTATCTGATTTGTGGGTTAGATTTTTCAGAGAAACACTTCATTCTCTTAAGATTGCTTTTTGGGCGGATGAAGGGAATTTCATATTGAGTTTGTATATGCTGAGATATTTATACTGCTCACCTATTTCCACAATCATATTCTGCTTTTCTTTTTCACAACCGTTTAAGAATATGTCATTCATTTCATTTTTCAGTTGGAGAGCTAAACGGAAGAGTGGTTCATGTAACACTGAAAGTCCCTGACAGAACTGGGCTTTGAATGGTCATGATCTATATTAGCTAAACAGTTTTTTTCTTGAAAGCATTTTTAAAAAATCCAAAAACACCAGTTTGATTTAAAATCACTCAAGTGGAGCAGGTCCTTTAGCTTGCTGGCCAGGGCCAGTACTTCAGGCTGGAAAAAATGCTGTTCTCCCTCTATGGAATCCACCATCCACTGCTGCTGTACCAGTTGCCTGACACCCCAATATAAATCTGCCACTACCCTGCAGCTAAGGGTCATTGGGGATGGTACTTGCCAATGGGGTATGAATTCTCCCACAAATCTATGGAAAGCAGTGTTCTCTACCAGAGAGAATGGCTGGTCATCCAGAGCTATCATCTCTAGGAGTCGAGTAATCTTGGCATTTTTATGTTTGCAAAAGGCTTTTTCCAGCACCCTTCCAAGCTCCTCCAGGGTAGCCTGAAAATTCTTGAAATGTTGGGTCTGGCATTTGCTGCTTCCTGTATCTTGCTATTTGCCCATCTACCTTCCTGCTTCCCTCGGCTGGTGACTCAACCTCTGCCCCTGACTTCTGCTTCACAATAAGGAAGCCACTTGCCCCCACAGTACCCATTTCATTTGCCAGCAGTAATGCCCTGTGCTGAGTCTTCAGATGGTTGAGCATGCTACTATTGGAGAGGTAGTCCACGTCCTGCCCACATTTGAGCACCTTGCAGTGCATGAACTCAGATGTGTATGTACTTGTCAGATGTATATGTACTTGAAGAGGAGTGCCCACCAATCACAATGCACAGGAGAGATTTGCTAGGAATGGAGGCTGGGGGTAAACATGGTATGGATATGGAAGGCAGTCTTTTTCCCAACTACAAAGCAGCAGCACTGTCACTGCCCAAGCTGACAGTGTCAGTCTGAGTCCTTGTCCTTCTCTGGCACATAGGGTCTTTGGGAGAAAAGTGCCTTCACCATCTTTTTTGGCACCTTGTTCTGGCTAGATTGCACAAAGACGTCACTGGAACATGTCTGAAGGTCACTCGTATCTGTCCAACCTAGGACCGGACGTTTCTCTGCCATGTCCTTGGCAGACACACACACACACACAGTACTCTTGCCTGCTGCTCTATTAATGAACTAGGCAGCTGGATGATAGATTTTGTTTGTGGGGCTCATAATAGCCGTCGTAAGCTGTCTTTTTCCTCTCCTCCTTCCACCCGTCACAGTAGAAGCTGCTGCAGTGGTTGCAGGCAGCAATCCTGCAGCCTTCCTCAAGTGCCTACTTCTACCATACTAACGTTTCATACTGCCTGCAGACTCGACCCAAAGAAGAACAGTATCTGATTCTTTGACAGCAGAACATAAACTCTTCCAATGAAAAACACATGCATGCACACATTGACGTAAAATCTATTAATATAGCTGTTTATATATAACAAAACCTTATTCCCCTGGCTGATATACTCCAAAGGGGCCTAAGCCTAATATATTTTCTCTGTTGGTTTATATTAATCTATGAATCTACTAATCCTAAATCTTATTCCAAACTATATTAAGTTAATAATACACCATGAGATAAGAGAATGTAAGTTTAAGTTGTGGGTTCAGAAAAGGACACAGAGAAAACAGGTCCAGTGCTGATGCCTACCTCCCACCAGTGTCCTTACAGGGAGAGAGAGGCATATGCTTGGGGGATTTTTAATCAGGTATGCCCACCTTTTAATTGGAAAGAACCAATCTGAAAAAATACCTTCTGGTGTCTGTGCCTGCTGCTAGATTTCATTGGTGCAGATAGAACTCATTTACAGTTTTTGCTCACACCCCAGCCCACCTCGGGAAACTCATGGCAACCCCAATCAGGAGACACTGAGTTCTCTGCCCCCACTACCCTTGGTGCCAGAGTGTCTCAGGATGCCTGAGAAATAGGTTTCACTTTCACTTCATCCTCTAACACAGGGGTCCCCAACCCCCGGTCTGCGGCCCGGTGCTGGTCCGTGGCCATGGCAGGACCGGGCCGCGGAGACAGATCTCCCGCCGCCCCCCACACTCCCACCCCACCCCACCTGCACGCACGGGTGCCCCTCCCCTCCGCAAGCGCACCCCTTCCCTCCATGCATGCTCGCAAGGACACCCCTCCCCTCCACGCATGAGCGTGAATGTGCCCCTCCCCTCTGCAAGTGCCTCCCGCAAGTGTGGGGGTGCCCCCCCACGGACCCTGCCCCCCCAACCGGTCCGTGGTTCAGAAAAGGTTGGGGGCCATTGCTCTAACAAGCAGAAAACAAGCCTTTTGCTTTCCAATCTATAGGAGTAAACAGGACTCTGATTAGGAATTATTGTTACAGATATCAGGAAAATCAAATTCAGATTTAGATATATTTGGAAGAATTCTGAATATTTCTGGATCTGAGTGCACATCCCTAGACACTGGCACCTGTGAACCAGTAGCCTATCAGGAACTAGATGTGTGAATGAAATTGACTATGGAAGCTGGCCAGTCTACATATAGTGAAAAGCCCTGCTTCAGCTAAATTGCTTTTGCTTAACTTAAATACTAATATTTTCAATGACATTTAATTCTACATTACAAACAAAGCTGGCCATAAGGATGAGAAGGCAATGATAATAAGCTTTCTTATCTCAGTTGAACATATTTCATTTACTTCAAAGCTAGCCTTTCTGCTGGAGCAATGACATAGCAGAATCCTGAGGTCACCTCTTGTAAAAGGTATATGCTCTGATACAGGTGTATAGCACTGGGTGTGTATACAGGTGCATAGAACTGGTACTATAACAATTATGAAGGAGGTGTTTATGTAAAGTAGGGGACAGCCAACATGTTACATGCTGTGATGTCCGCCCAGGTCATGAATATGAATGGGCTATCTGCATGTACCAATGAGAGTGCTGGAGAGGCGGAGGCACCAGATATAAGAGTCTCTGCAGGAGGGGGAGGAAGGAGGATTGGAATTTTGGAGTTTGGAGTAGAGGGAGAGAGAGTGGGCGGTTGAGAGTGGATGAAGTAGGATGTTTTGTTAAGAGTTAACAACATTGATTCATCATCTGTAATAATAAACAACTTCTATTTGGTTCTTTTTTAAAATGACACATTGCCTGGACCTCTATCATTAATAATAAACAATGTTGATGTAATCAACTGGTGGCAGCAACACACGACACATAGCTTGTGCCCTTTGCTTGGTGAAAGAACCAAGGGACAGGCGGGAACGTGACACATGCATACCACATTTGTTATGCCCCCAGGGTCTGTTGCCAGATTTGTTGCTGCAGTGGTGAAATTGCCCCAGTGTAATCATCATCATCTTAGAACTGCAGAGCGGGAAGAGATTCTGTTGATTATTGAGTCTGGGCCCAGGCAAGGAGGCACAGAAGGGAATTGAACCCCCAACCTCTGGTTCCACAGCCAGATACCTAAACCATGGAGCTATTATTATTCATATGTTACTTAAATACATTTAGATTTATCCTCTTCCCCTTTATAGTTGTTGCCGTACCTCTGAAATGCTACAGCAAAAAATGCCAAATCATCTTTGAAACAAACTCTTCTGTTTTAAAACAAGGCATGCAACCTTGTTTTAAAATTGAATCAATATCTTGGAAGCTTACTAGCTTACTAGCAGAGGCCCCCAATAGGCAGGTAGGATGGCAAGTTTATTTGTGTCTGAATGTTGTGATATACAGAAGAATATTTCAGTCTGAACTTTAGAGCTATCCAAGATACAGAACCCTATCCAAAAAAGAGATTCTGCATCTCGGATAGCTCCTCTAGAGTTCCAGCTGAAACTTGGGAGTGGACTCATTATCCCCATAAAATCAAAGTTGCCATTCCCCCACTGTGCCCCTCACATCACAAGATACAAGGTCGGTATCTGTGAGCCATGGATGTTAATAGTGTGTCTGAAATTGAGCTGTGTTGGTGTTAAATAGGTATGTTCAGCTAATCAGCCTCTCAGTTATTGGAGAAGATAAAATGAAATACCTATAGAAGTCCTCTTGAGCCCACCCCAGAACCCTTAGTTTTGTTCCAAATAGTGGTAAGCCCAGATCTCAAATAAGAAATAAACATTTATGGAGAGCATAGCTTTAGGCAAACTGCGAAGGTAAGAAGAGAAGGTAAGAAAAGCATTCTGTCTATTTGATGTACCTCCAGGAGTGCAACCAGCCCCTCATTAACGAGCAGCAATTTGTCACCAAATTGTTTTCCCCTATTCAAGCATAAATTGATCATAGGATTCTGGCTGATGAGACAACAATAGTGTATTTAATTTGTGCAAGACCATACTTGTGTGTTGCCTTACAAACGTCTTAGTGCTGTGCCTTCCTGCGCTTTGTAAGATGTATGTCTTTTGTATGATAATTGACAGCAATCAAGGCAGGGAAGAAAATCATAGCTCCAAACTAGCTTAAGGTCAGACTCATTGATTGCCTTTTACCAAAGAGGGATTTACATTCTGTCTTCCTCGCTTTATCTTCTTTTCAAATCATGTTTTTAATTTCAACCTTCTTCCAAGGCTTCAGTCTTTCTGCTTCATTCCTCTCAGAAGCACCATAGTATAATTAAAAAATATACTAGATCATGTTTACTAGATAGTATATAAATATACTAGATTATTCCAATCCCCAAGAAAGGAGATGTCAAGGAGTGCAGTAACTATATGAGCATTGCACTAATTTCTCATGCAAGCAAACTGATGCTCAAGGTTTTACAATAAAAGCTTTTACCTTATACGGAGTGAGAAATGCCTGATAGTCAAGCTGGATTTTGAAAAGGAAGAGAGGCACTCAAGAACATATTGCAAATATCTGCTGGCTACTGGAGAGCAACAAAGATTCTCAGATCAGTCTATGGTTTATAGACTATAGCAAAGCCTTTGACTCTGTGTATCATGAGAAACTGTGGGTTGTTCTGAAAGTAATGGGTGTGCTTTGGCACTTGGTTGTCCTGATGCACAACCTGTATTGTGGGCAATAAACTATCATTAGGACAGAATATGGAGAGATGGAATGGTTTCTTATAGGCAAATATGTCAGACAAGGGTGCATTTATCCCCTTATCTGGACAATCTGTATGCAGAGCATATCATATGGAAAGCTGTACTAGATGCAGATAAAGGAGGAGTGAACATTGGAAGAAAAATCAATAATTGAAGATATGCAGTTGACACCAACTTGCTGGCAGAAAACATCAATGACTTGAAATGACTTTTAGTGAAAGAGAAAGAAGCAAGTGCCAAAGGAAGACTGCAGTTGAACATTAAGACAAAAATCATGACTGCAGAAGAACTACACAACTTTAATGTTGACAATAAAGATTTTTTTTGTCTTTTTCATTTTCAACTTCTAATGTAAAAAAAAATTAGTAACATGTAACACTATGTAATACTTTCAAAAAATAAATAATGTCTTACTTTTAAAGTAATGTTTCCCATCCCTGATGTAAAAGCATGGAACAGACCCGGGGGGGGGGGGGGGGAAGTAATTGAGAAGTAGCTTGAATGTGTGACTTTTAGAACGTAACAGACACCCTCCCAAGGCTGCATATAGCAAACACAATGACGGGCACCACCATGTCTTTGCTGGATTTAAGGGGGCATTGTCTGAGACGCTTTCTGCCACCCTTGCCTTCCTGGCTATTCCCCCTTTCCCCCTTTCCTTAACAGATGCCAGAATGGCAATTATCACTTCTCTTCTTTTCTAAAATATCCTACAGTGGTGGTGAAGTACACACTTCTCCAAATTTGAGCCAGTGTGCCTGACAAAGCCCATTAAATACTTTGAACAATGGGTGTCCTTCCTTCCTTTGCCATGGCACAACCTGTTGGATTTTCCTGTCTCCTTACCAATATCTGCAATGTCCTAAAAAAATTGAAGAGTGTGTGTGACCAGACCTGTTGGCTCTTAGAAAGCACTGTAGCAAAAGATGATGTATATGATTTGAGCTTCATCTCACTCTGTCGAATGTTATTCAAAATTATACATGGATAGCTGCAACAGTGACTCAGTTGTTGATCCTCTGTAGTTTGGGGGGGGGGGGGCTTCCTGTTTTTCAAGGTCCTCAATAGAAATAGGTACAAATGGCCAATTCTGCAGTTTATACCTTTCTGTCAAATAGGTGTTCAGCTTTCCAGCCCCACTTCCCCCTGCAGGTGCCCACTCAGAAGCAGCACTTGGAGGAGGCAGGGCAGGGAATCCAAGGGACTGCCTCTGAGTGGGCACCCACTGGAGGAGCCGAGGCTGGGAAGCACCAAATACCTGCTTGGCCAAAAAACAAACTGGCACAAACCACTGGTTTGGCAGTTCATGCCCATCTTTAGTCATGAGCCTGTGCAGCATAGCATAGTCTTAGCACTACCACCGAACAAAGTTTCTTTACTTGTTTGCCTCCCTCAACATCTAAGCAGACAATTTTATTATTTAAGTCTGATTTCATTGTATGTTGCTGTGGCACACTTCTTTTCCTTTCGCTGATTGGTTTGAAAAGAAATATTGCCTTATTTTTCAAAATCAGGTTTGTTTGTTTGTTTGTTTATTTATTTATTTATTTATTGGATTTCTACCCCGCCCATCTAGACCAAAGGTTTCCATGTGACTCAAATAAAGTATGAGACACCTCTCGCTACCAGTGCTATGGTGTTGATTTCCTCCACCTGTCTTAGCAATATTATGTTATTGGCACACACAAAGACACATCCTTCCATTCTGTTTCCTCTCAAATATATCTAGATGGAGTTCCGTTGTTATGAGCAATCTTCAATGATGCTTTTTTTGCCAGTGGCACATGCCAGCCACAAGTCCTTATAAGCAGACAATCTAAGTACAACATGCTCCTTAGCAGGCTCTGAAATATACACAGCCTGTTTAAATGACTCAGTATTCTCATGCTGCTCATGTTTTGCAGAATTGTTTCAAGACGTTGCAGTCTGTTTCCTTATTAATAATAATATACAGTGGCCAGAATCCTGTTCACATTTTATGCATGCATATAGACAATCATGCAGCATCCCCTTCTCATACACTCCCTTTCACACAGTCAGTTGTGCAACCAATTTCACAAGCACTGGCTGAAATCCTCTTATGCAGCTCCACATATACAACAATTATGATGTCAGCAGCAATTTGCCACTGATTAAAGGTTTCCTTTGGTGATTCTGGCTTGTATGTGACATTGTTGCATTGTGTACAAGTCATGTGCACCTCCAAATCACCTTTGATCAGTAGCAATTTGCATTTAATCAGTGGCAATTTGTCACCGATTATGACATCATCATCACTGTGCGCATGGAGCTGCACAACAGATTTCAGCCATACTATGCTTGGTTGCACTAAAGTGAGCCTACTAAAGAAGAAGATGCATGCAAGTGCCTTTATATTATTGTCTAAGCAAACAAGATTCTGGCCATAATTTATATAATGTTTTTGAAATATTTTAGCATAGAAGGTGCTATTGCCTGTGGGCTTCCCAGAGGCATTTGGCTGGTTATAGAGGAGCAGAATACTGGACTAGGTACTCTTTTGTTCAGATCCACTATGGCTTTTCTTAATTTGGAAACTGAGCATCAATGCATGCAACAAGTAACCCGAACTATTGGGGGCAAAGAAGAAGATGGATAGTCAGGTAAGCCCAAGTAGCTCCCTCTTCTTCCCCTGGTCTCTTCTACTATATACTTACATGTTGATATGCAGATTGTTGCTCTTAGGGTTACTCCCTTCCTTGCTTTCCAAAGTTTAAAACCAGTTATTGCTCTCCTTTGCTAGGCAGAAGCAACATATGTTTTCAGTGTTTGAAGGATATGATATGCAATATAACAGTAATCTGTGCAACTATCCTGAATGTTAGATCACGTTATTCTCACCATATTTCTAAAACAGGTGGGCAAGGTCTGAAGTGGGAGACAGCTGCTTTCCTAAGGAGAGAATTTGTGGCAGAATTGAGACCTGAACCAAAAACATGCTATCTATAAACTCAAATGTATTAACCACCACATTATACTAACCAATCTATTGGAAGCAGGCATGGCCAGGTGAATGGACCATTCAGACAGATAGCAGGCACCTTCCCTCTTTGGGCCTGTAGAACTTTTGAACTGATTTATATAGTATGATGTATTTTAAGGAACCCATTTTATGAACATTTACCTTTTCTAACTGATAAATTAAGAAATGGGTGAGCCTCCAGATGCTACGGGACTGCAACTCCCATTCAGTGGCAGTGGATGCATGAAAGCAAATGGCAGTGGATGCATGAAAGCACTCTTGCCTGCCTTCTTACCATAGGCAGAGAGACAGGGCCCCATTTGTGTTGCCCCTCTGCTCTGCTCCCAGCCTCTGTGTGTGTAAAGAAGAATTGGTGGGGAGGAGAGGGCAACAGCTGCCAGTAATACTGGGTTGCCATCTCTCGCCTTCCGACGCACCAACTGCAAAGAGCACCAGGCCACCCATGACCACTCATCACTGGCTAGACTGGCTAGGTCTGATGGCGCAGCAGGTCAAGAACATTTGGAAGAACACGTTGAAAATTAAGCAAAAGGGAAGGAAATGTTGGGGGGAGGGGATGTGAGCATTTCTTTCTTATTATCATCTAACTTCATTGGCTTCTGCTTCTCAGAAACACCAGCATGCTAACACAGAACACAAGGTCAACACGTGTAGGCAGTTACCAAAAAGCTTAAATCACACTAGCACTGTACAGAAGTGGACCGAAAGAGAACTTTGCAGCCTTTGATCAGCAGTGGTGTTGTGGAGCTGGGGCTTATGCAATCAAACTGCTGAGGAGGTTTGATAATAAAGTGTACTGCATATATACCACCCCATAGTGCTTAAAGCTCTCTCTGAGCAACTTACAGTTTAATTATGCAGTCTACACATTGCCGTCCCCACATCAAGCAGCATACTCAATTTACTGCCCTTGGAAGGATGGAAGGTTGAATCAAAGTCCAGGATCGAACTTAGGTTGTGGAGCAGAGTTTTGACTGCAGCACTGCAATTTAATCACTGTGCCACAAGGCTCTTATATAACACCAAAAATTTTCACCTCCTTCAGACTTTTCTGTGATCTCTGAGCTTAACTGTTACCCTCCTAATAGTTGTGGGTTGAGGGAGTATGGCTTTCCTCAATAGCAACATATCATTGGCAGCTATATCTGTTGTAAAACAAATTATTGTGGGGTGTCTAGGTCTTGACTAGGTAATTGAGTAACATTAGCTTTACAAAAGACCTAATCCTGTCAGAAATGGAAGCTAAGGCCATATGGAACAAAACAGCTGCCTGCATTGGGGGGCTCTGCCTCTGGGTGTGATTATAGTGTGATACGTACTGGCAATTCAGAACTGAGCACTGCACGACGGCATAATTCTATATTTCACTTTGAATTTTGAACTGCAAAACATCCAATACTTCTGAATTACAGTACTGAGATATAATATAACCTATGAGTGGTGGTGGTGGTGGGATGTAAACCTTGTTAGATTCTAAAATCTCTAACACCCAAAATATTCATAATTAAAAATAATTGGGGAGGGGCAAACACTGGTATATATAAATTAGAATTTGGCCAACATATTTACCCCAAAACATAATCTTTCAAAGCTTTTATTCAGGTACTCCAGAACAAACAATTGTGGCTCTCTTTAATATGCTATGAAAAGTTATTGAAACATCCTGTAGGTGGCACTCCGGCATCAATGTTTGTCTGGCCTTTTTTTTTTTTCCATGTGCAGTCGTCATTTCTGACTTATGGCAACCCTTTTCGGGGTTTTCCAGGTAGAGAATACTCATAAGTGGTTTACCGTTCCCTTCTTCTGGGAGCATCCTGGGGCTCTGGTGTTCTAAGGTATGTTTTATCATCATCATCATCACCATCACCTTAGAACTGCAGAACTGAAAGAGACCTTATGGATCATCGACTCCAGCCCTTGTAAAGGAGACACAGTATAGAACTGAATTCCTAACCTGTGGCTCCACAGCCAGGTACTTAAACCACCAAGCTATACTGGGGGAAGAGTTGAGTGTGAGCAAATGGTAGATCAAGCTTTACCAATGGACAAGCTTTACCAATAGGCTTTGCCAATAGGTTTCTGGGTGGTCTTTTGGCAAATAAGGATTTCCCAATTATTCCATAACAAGCAGGAACAAACTGCCTCCCTTCCTTCCTACTCCAGATTGGTGAAATGAAATTAAAAATCCTGGTTTATTCAGAGGTAGATTTGTGTGTGTGGAAGGATGAGGTTTTATCACTCTCTCAGCTGATGTAAAGAGATCAGACATTGTCACTAGATGTTCCATCATCCTAACAAGGCACACCTTAACTAACATCCATGACATTCTGTGAGGAAGTGGTGGATTTCCACCCTACATAAACTCTGGCAAAATGTTCAGTTAGAAAGGAATATGGGTTGTTCCTCAGCATTTTGGAAGCATTTAGGTTGCTGTCATGGAATGCTACAGGGCAGCAGTTTTGTGACTAATCCTACCAATTTTATTCGACCAAGATCTGGATTTTTCTTGAACATTTCTGTTAGTATTTCTGGTGCCTGCTATAGTCCAAAAGGAAGTGAGGGGTGAGTGATGACAAGTTTCAAAGCAAAACGTGAGAAGATCCAACAGGAAATGTGATGATAAGTAAAACACCTATAATTTATTATTTATTTATTAGTTTTATTTATATGCCGTATTTCTCCCAACAAGGGACCCAAAGCAGCTATAATGTCATCTAGTGGACTAAAACAGGAGGAAGAGTGCTATCTGGATTCCCCCACTTTCTGTCTTCTCCAGCCTTAATATCATTCTCTTCCAATCACACCCTTTCAATCAGGCCATACATGTCATTAGCTCCTGGTGCTATGCTGTGTACTTTGTTCAGCTTTGATCCAAGAGGCAAACTACTCATAAAGTCCATGCAATTCCTTTTCTCTCCTTTCCTAATTGTATCCCTCCAATATTTCCTACTCAGCAACTTTTACATCTGCCAGAGTTCTGGACTCACATTTACACAGGAAATATAAGGGTGGGTCTTCTGTTTTGCTATGTGTTGTCAAGTCAAAATCAACCTATAGCAACCTTAACAGGGCTTTCAAGGTAAGTGAAGTATTTAAGAAGCGGGTTTAGCAGCCCCACCCCACCCCCATGAGTTTCCATGGCAGAGGTGGGATTCGAAGGCAGGTCTCCTGAGTCCTAGTCCATCACTCTATTCACTACCCTATACTGGGTATCTCAGGGTTCTTCTAAGTGTTGGGAAAATATATTTTATGGGTGAAATGATTAGCAATAGAACACATGGGCACATCTTTCCCTTTACCAAAGCACACAAGTCACACTGGCACTTTGTAAGAGAGAAAGGAATTTCATTGCTTGCAGCTGCAATGTAATTCACATTTTGTCCCTAAAGCAGTGAGGACTAGAAACTTTTCCTAAGAATAAAAACCAGGATTGTAACGTTATCTGAAGGGGGGGGGGGGATACTGTACCTGAAGTCAATGTCTCCAATTCTGATGCAAGAAAGAGGTTCTACTGAATGTAGCTGGACTTGCATCTGAACAACATACACAGGAATGCACCGGCAACAGTGTGATTGCAGCCATAAAATATATTTTAGATGCTGTGCAAGCAAGAATTAAAGAAGGTTCAATAGATCCAGTATTGGCTGTGATGCACATCCTTTCCTTTTGTGCTGTTCTACTTGGTCAGAGAGGATTTGCAGGACTTTGAAGCACTTCAAACACCTGCAAACCTGTCTGATCACAGACAATTGCCAGGCAGCAGGCTTTTAATGTATTTGCCATACCACCTTCAGCTTCCTTAAACACTGTTATCTATTTCCCATAGAAAATTTGTTGCACCCTGGTGTGTATCTGTACAGAACTAGGACGTGTAATTGCATCACTTGCCATTCTAGAAATAAAAAGAAACCAAACTATTGCCTGTCTCCACCCCTAAAGTACATGAGCCCCAAGTTGCTTTATCTGTCTGCACCTTGAAGAGTTCCTGAAGGGCTTTGAGAGACTATGATGCTAAACTAAATGAAGATTTCTCCATAAAGAGAGAGTTAGGGACACCTTGCCCACTTTACAGAGACTCCCCTCTAGGTAACCTCTGGAAGTGATTGCAAGGAGACTATTTCTCCTTCCATTTCAAGTCTCTCTGGACCTACTGCTTCAAGCAGTTCACCCCTATTAGGAGGTCACTCACTCTGTTCTGTTCCAGCAGTAGATTCAGAAAGTCTTCAGGGGCAGCCCCACATCAGCTCTGCATTGCAGCAGGCAAGCTTCAAGGTTATGGAGGCATGAATCATGCCAACTGCTACCACTCTGGTCAGCAAGAAAGACAAAACAACCATGGCTGAGCTTTCTTGAAAGATGAAGTTGGGGAACAGCCCAATGAGCCACTGAAAACTCCAGGCAAACTGGGTGTGAAATAGATGTATCTTTAGAAATCACAGGAGGCAGCAATCTGCTGGCATACTTTTCATAAGGAAATCTCAGACTGGTCCAAAGGTATTACAGCTGCTATTGCACAGATAATGAAAATGAAGAGGGGGGAAACATTTTGGTTTGACTAAATTCATTGAAAATATTTTCTTGCAATAGTAAAGGAATAAGACAGACAAATGCCTTATGTTCCACAGCCAGGATTCTGTTGCAAAAAACTGTGTGCACAATGATAACTTTGCAAGCAGTTACATATGTATGTGTCTGTTGCTCATTCAATTTTGCAGCCAGTGCCTGCCTGCAAACTGCCTGAGCAACTACTGTTGCATGAGTGGTGTTTACAACCCCCCAAAAGAATACTGGCCAAAGTATTTACATGGCAATAGTATATTTGACTTGTATGCTTGTAAAAACAATCAGATTGGTTTCTATGTTATAATGAATGGGTCTTTATATTATGAATAAGAAAATAAACCAACTAAGTTTTTTAAAGATTGAAAATGAAATGTAACCATTGTAGATAATTTAACTGCAAGATTTTCTACAAATGATGCCTATTAACTAAACTTATCCAATGCCTATTTGGTAAACTTATCTTCCACTTTTTCTCCACCATGGCAACCTGTATGAGGTTCACCAATCTTTTCCCAGCTAAGTTCTGAATGACACCTGCTTTGCTCCAGCAAGACACCTGTCCCATGAATCTTCAGACTTTATCTTTTGATGCTTAAAATTAATGATCACTTTTATTCTGAATCTAGTAAGAGAAGAGGAGCAAAGAGGCCCAGACATCTCTTGAAACAGGAATAGACACTCTCTGTGTGTGTGTGTGTGTGTGTGTGTAAATGAAGTCTTATATCTAGCTAATGCACCATGGGAATCTGAAGAAATGGTTCCCATAGATTGGATAGAAATCAGATGGGACTTCTCCTTACTTCCCAGATACAGGACCTAGCAAAGGTCCAATAGAAGAATCGATCCAAGGAAAAGTTAAGATGATATTTCAAAGACAAATAACACAGCCACAACTGAACCACATGGAAAAGAGAAAGCAAGAGGAATGTGACTGAATGAAATTCATTGGTTTTTGTCTATTGTTTGTTAGCCCTCTGCTCCTAAAGTTTGTGTCTCTTCAAAACAGGTGTAATAGCTAGCATGGCCAATAGTCCAAAATAGTAACTTTTTTCAAGTTGCCATTGCACCTAAGGCAGACTTTGCACAAGTGCTTTATCTGAGCAACAAGCCATTGAACAGAGATGACATAATTGTCACAATCGATTTATTCAGCAATTGATGTGATGGTAAGACATCAGAGAGGCTGGGCATTGCTACTCTCCAAGCAACATCAGTCATGTTCCTCTGGAATATCAGTTCTCCTCCAGCCAAATGTGACATAGCCGATACTCAGCATCTGATGTTTTCACTTCCTTCATGCATGGCAATATAAATATCCATTAACATATTCTTTATACATGTCAGCAAAGTTGAACCACCACTCAGATGACTGGGACTTAAAGTCCATTCCAGAAGAGTTTCAGACCAAGATGGGAGAACTATCTTGCAATCTCCCAGATCCTGGACTCCAAGATGTTGGCTCTTGGAGCACTTCCGATGTTGAAATTCTGTCCACTCCAGACAGCATAGACAATGCCTGGGGATGATGGGATCTGTAGCCCACCAACACTGAGAGACTAACCAATACAGGATAGTTGAATTGTACCCAAGGGATTTAATCAGTGAGCAGGACAGATCAGAGTGTACAGAAGAAGTGGGCAACTTGCAGCCCTCCAAATATTGTTGGACTAGTCCCCCATCAGCCCTTGCCAACATAGCCAATGGTCAATGAAGATGAGAGTTGCAAACCCAACAACATCTGAGAGCCACATAGTACAATGCCATGACTCATGACACTTCTCCACGTTATTGCTATCTTTTTATTTATCGTTATCCAATGCTTCTGAGCCCAGTCCTCTGAGCTGCTGCATTGCAGAGCAAACTAGATGTGACATTAAATGCATCTTTCCATTTAAACAGGCAAAAAAAAGTGTCTGTTAAATATCGGTGCAGTATGTATGCTGTTCCTGATACTGCCATTTTGTTACAGCTCTGACGGTGTTATTTCTGAGATCTGCAACTGCTTATAATATTGTGTGAAATTTCTCTACTTGTACTTATATAATCATTTAGCCTTCTTTTTTCCTCCTTACTACTGTGAGAGGCGTGATGAGAGTATAGAGGCTCTCATCGGAGTGCCGTCCATCCCTAAGGTTTCCCGAGAAGTACAGACCACTCCGCTGCCAGCTCTACAAGAGAGGGTACACCTGGGAATAGATACCCGGGAACTGGAAGAGAACTTCCGGGGTTTGTCAGTAGCCACTCAGACTGAAGGAGAATTGGCGGGAAAGGAAGAAAAGGGGAGGCCCGTGATTGAGGCGGGAATGGGGGATATAAAAAGGGGAGAGAGGGACAACATACCAGGAGGCTGGGAGCTAATTTGGGTAGAGGATCCCTGGACGAGACAATGGGAAAAAGTAAAGGTGCCTCGAGAAGAGGCAGATTATAGAAGAAGGAGGGGTCTGCCACAACGACCCTCGTATTGGGGAGAGTCCGAGGCCAGGGAGTGGAGAAGAAGGTTAAAGGAAGAAAGGGAACTGGTGGCCAGAGAGGCCGAGGAAAGACGGCAATGGCGAGCGGAGGAAGTGAGGAGGAGATTGTGCCACCAGGACCGTGGGGTTCCCTGGGACGAGAGAAGGAGCTGTTTTGGATCCGAGATGGAGGGGAGGAGACCCTACCGTTATTAGAAGATCAAGATGAGGACCAACGTCTGTTGTCTCCAGACCCCTTCCTACCGGGACCTTGGGAAACCAAGTCTTTGAACCCTTTTGAGCAAGAATCGTGGATACCCCTGAGACGTCCGTTGATGTCGCAGGAGAAGTTAAGAACTGAACCATTAATCAATGATTTACAGTTAAAGGATGTAATAAATCCCAGTTTGAATTTTGAGATAAAACCGTCTCCTGGTTTTTTTGGTAATGAGGCTAAAGCACAAATCGAACCCTCACATATTGGCGCCCAACGTAGAGAGCCTCATACCCCAGACGGAGAGACAGAAGAGTGGATTAAAAAAATAACGGAAGGCCAAGAAACCCTCATTAAGCAGCTGGCCGAGCAACAACGATTAATAATAGAACAGCTAAAGAATACACACATCCGACCAGATGGCAAGTCCGACCACCAAAGTCCCACGCTGCCGATAGCGACAAGACCACCTATCAAATTGCAAAAGATGGGACCACAGGATGACCCGGCCGCGTTCCTTAATACGTTTGAACGGGTGGCGACGTCGGCGCAATGGCCGCAGGACCAGTGGGCCCTGATCCTCACGCCGTATCTGACGGGACTGCCACAAGAAATAGTGGACACACTCGACCCGTCGGTCGCAAGCGATTACAAAACGGTGAAAACGGCCATTCTCAACACTTTGAATTTAAATGAAGAAGCGTACCGGCGGCGATTCAGAGAACTAAAATTGAAACCCGGGTTACACCCGAGAACACTAGCGCAAAAGATGCGAGTTAACGCCACTAGATGGATACAACCCAAAGGGAAATCCGGCGAGCAAGTATTAGAGTTAATTCTAATGGAGCAACTGATATCTACGTTAGGGACGGGACCACGAAACTGGGTGGTGAAGAACAAACCCGCCAACCTAGAGGGCGCTGTAACCTTGCTGGAAGACTTCCTCGAGGCGGAAGACCCGTGGCAATATAAACCGGTGACGCAGTTAGAAAGACCGAGGAGTAGAGAAAAGATGGCGGAGACAACAGTACATGCGACGGCGCGCGGCCCGATGTCTCAAAGTTTTAAGAAGACCCGACCAGACCGTGTAGACTTTGTGAACCCGGCAGGAACGAGAGTGCCAAGACCCCTGATAACGGCGGACCCGGCAACGAATAAACAACCCGCAACGTGGAACAACAATAAAGACCGGATGGTGGCATGCTTCGGATGCGGGCAATTCGGACACATAAAAAAGTTTTGCGCAGCAGAGGAGTGTGCATGGACAGACATCTACGCCCTAACAGCCAAGGTGGGTGACGAAGACCACCCGGGGTGGGCGGTAAAAGCCAAGGTAAATGGACAATGGAAGAGGGCCCTTATCGACACAGGGTGCAGCAAGACCCTGGTGAAAGTGCTACAAGGGGAACGATTACCCGAACCCATGCTTATTAAATGCGTGCATGGAGATGCTAAGGAATATGAAACGGCGAGGGCCGTAATTGAGATAGGAAATCAAAAGAGAGAATTGGACATAGGAATAGTGCCGGGCCTAGGAAGGGACATGCTACTAGGTAGAGATTGGCCAGGTGTAGAGGAATTAACGTATACAGTGGCCGAAGCGTATAATGGAGAGTTAGAGGAGGGCACTTGGGAATCCGAGATGGTGAACCTGTCCAGGGACCAGTTAAGGAACTGGCAACAAGACGACATGAGCTTAGAGGACTACAGATTGCAAGCGGTTCCCGAGGGAACCACCAGGGACGGAGAATCGAACTTTGAGATTAGACAGGGTCTGATGTACAGGGTGACCAAGACCAAGTTTGGTGAAGAGACTCAATTGGTGGTACCCAACCGGCTTCGAGGTTGGATCATGCATCTAGCACACGACGTGCCTCTGGCGGGACATTTAGCCACACAAAAGACGTTGGCCAGAATCCGTCAAAGATTCGTCTGGCCAAAAATGGCCAAAATGGTGGAAGAATACTGCCAATCTTGCCCGGAATGCCAGTTGACCCAACCCAAGGCGGGACCGGGAGGGGAGCTGATACCCATGCCCTTAGTGGATAGACCTTTTGATAGGATTGCCATGGACATCGTAGGCCCGCTAACCAAATCTGCGGGTGGACACCAATACATCCTGGTCATCATTGATTATGCTACCCGGTACCCGGAAGCTATTCCCCTAAGGACCACGTCGGCCAAGGTCTTGGCCAGAGAGCTGTTAGGGGTGTTCTCGCGAGTAGGGTTTCCCCGGGAGGTATTGACAGATCAAGGCTCTAATTTTATGAGTTTGACCTTCAAACAAATGTGGGAATTGTTAGGGGTGAAGCCCATGAAAACCTCTATTTATCACCCTCAAGCCAATGGCCTGGTGGAAAGGTTCAACCGAACGCTAAAGGGGATGCTGAGAAAATTAGTACTAGAAAAACCCAAGCTGTGGAACACCTTCTTGGCACCCTTAATGTTTGCAGTGAGAGAAGCCCCCCAATCTTCCACAGGTTTCTCACCATTCGAATTACTATATGGGAGACACCCAAGAGGGGTGCTAGACTTGATAAGGGAAAAGTGGGAAGAAGGAGAAGACCACTCCCAGAATGCATTACAACAAATAGTAGACATGAGAAACAGTTTAATGGTGGCCTGGGAGTTGGCTAAAGACAACCTGGGCCAAGCACAGGTTAGGCAGAAGACAGGATACGATAAAAGGGTGAAGCCCAGAGAATTTGAGGCAGATCAAAAAGTGTTAGTATTGCTACCCACAGTCTCATCCAAACTCTTCGCCAAGTGGCACGGACCCTATAAGGTAGTAAGAAAAGTTAGCGAAGTAGACTATGAGATAGAGACTCCGGATAGGAAAAGGAAAAAACAGGTACTACATGTAAACTTATTAAAAAGGTGGATAGACAGAGAATGTCTATATGGATCAGAAGTAGAGGAAGAGCTAGGGCCAGAGAGTACCGAAATAACAACAGATAGTACATTAGTGATAGATGAACAGGTGGATCAAAATCAAAGGGGACAAATCCTACAGATAGAAAAGGAATTCCCAGAAGTATTTTCTAAGACTCCAGGGTGCACCCGTTTGGTAGAACATGTTATTGACACCCAACCAGGAGTGATAGTATGCTCGTCCGGGAGGACCTGGCCCAAACAACTAGCAGGGGTCATCGAAGCTGAGGTGGAGGAGATGCTACAACTGGGGGTGATTGAACCCGCCAAAGGTCCCTGGCGAAGCTTCCCCGTGATGGTTCCCAAACCCGACGGGTCCATGCGCTTCTGTATAGATTTTAGGAAAGTCAATGCTGTGTCTAAGTTCAATGCGTACCCCATGCCCAAGGTGGGTGATTTGTTAGACCATTTAGGGAGTGCTACTTACCTGAGTTCCATCGATCTGACTAAGGGTTATTGGCAGATACCAGTAAGACCCCAAGATCGTGAAAAAACAGCCTTCTGTACCCCAAAGGGTTTGTATCAATTTGTAAAAATGCCTTTTGGGTTGCACGGGGCCGCGGCAACTTTTCAACGTCTGATGGACAAAGTGTTAGAGCCAGTTCAAGACTGTGCGGCCGCCTATATTGATGACATAATAATATATAGCCGCACCTGGGAACAACACTTAAGCCATCTGCGGCGGGTACTAACTGAGTTAAGAAAAGCAGGTTTGACCGTAAATCCCAAAAAATGCAAAATAGCCCTGCCTAAAGTAGACTATCTGGGTTTTAAGGTAGGACAGGGAGAAATACAACCTCAGGAAGAAAAAGTGACAAAAATATCTCAATGGTACCGCCCAAAGACAAAGAAGGAAGTCCAGCAGTTCCTAGGATTGGTAGGATACTATAGGCAGTTTATACCGAGATTTTCAAGTATTGCAGCCCCGTTAACAGACTTGACCCGTAAAAGAGCTAGCCGATGGGTAATTTGGGGAGAAAAACAAGAAGAAGCTTTTGAAACACTGAAAACTATTATATGTGAGTTGCCCATTAGATTCGCCCCGGATTTCAATTATCCCTTTTCTCTGTTCACCGACGCGTCTGAGAAAGGCCTTGGTGCAGTATTGTCCCAAGTAAGAGAAGGGGTGGAATACCCAGTATTATATCTTAGTCGAAAGCTCACACCAAGGGAACAAAAATATGCAGTGATTGAAAAAGAGGCGCTGGCGATCAAATGGGCTACTCACGCCCTAAGATATTATCTTCAAGGGGCCCCATTCACCTTAATAACTGATCATGCCCCTCTGCAGTGGCTGTGTAGAATGAAGGAAACCAATCCTCGGCTTACCCGGTGGTATTTGGCATTACAACCCTTTGCTTTCACGGTCCAATATAGAAAAGGAACCGAGCATGCTAATGTCGATTATTTTTCTCGGCAGGGACCATGGGCCAGAAGCGAGGAAGAGAGGACGGCCCTCTTGGATGGGGGGGTATGTGAGAGGCGTGATGAGAGTATAGAGGCTCTCATCGGAGTGCCGTCCATCCCTAAGGTTTCCCGAGAAGTACAGACCACTCCGCTGCCAGCTCTACAAGAGAGGGTACACCTGGGAATAGATACCCGGGAACTGGAAGAGAACTTCCGGGGTTTGTCAGTAGCCACTCAGACTGAAGGAGAATTGGCGGGAAAGGAAGAAAAGGGGAGGCCCGTGATTGAGGCGGGAATGGGGGATATAAAAAGGGGAGAGAGGGACAACATACCAGGAGGCTGGGAGCTAATTTGGGTAGAGGATCCCTGGACGAGACAATGGGAAAAAGTAAAGGTGCCTCGAGAAGAGGCAGATTATAGAAGAAGGAGGGGTCTGCCACAACGACCCTCGTATTGGGGAGAGTCCGAGGCCAGGGAGTGGAGAAGAAGGTTAAAGGAAGAAAGGGAACTGGTGGCCAGAGAGGCCGAGGAAAGACGGCAATGGCGAGCGGAGGAAGTGAGGAGGAGATTGTGCCACCAGGACCGTGGGGTTCCCTGGGACGAGAGAAGGAGCTGTTTTGGATCCGAGATGGAGGGGAGGAGACCCTACCGTTATTAGAAGATCAAGATGAGGACCAACGTCTGTTGTCTCCAGACCCCTTCCTACCGGGACCTTGGGAAACCAAGTCTTTGAACCCTTTTGAGCAAGAATCGTGGATACCCCTGAGACGTCCGTTGATGTCGCAGGAGAAGTTAAGAACTGAACCATTAATCAATGATTTACAGTTAAAGGATGTAATAAATCCCAGTTTGAATTTTGAGATAAAACCGTCTCCTGGTTTTTTTGGTAATGAGGCTAAAGCACAAATCGAACCCTCACAACTACCTGCAGTATTTACAGTAATACATAAAATGATGATGATGATGATGTCCAGTCAGTAGTTTGCAGGCAGTCCTAAGAAATAATGCTAACTTTGAGACTGTAGTTCTTAAGCCTCTTCCTTTGCAAGCCTGCACAAACCAAATAGTTTGTTAAAAGTGAACAGTTTGCAAAATGCCAGGAAAAGGCTGAATTTCCTTCTACATTTCTGCGTTCCTCCACCTGCCCCAGCATTTTCCCTTTCCCTTTGAGGAAGATAAATTTATAAATGGGAGAACTTCCATTTGGTGGTTGTTGTTGTTTAGTCGTTAAGTCGTGTCCGACTCTTCATGACCCCATGGACCAGAGCACGCCAGGCCCTCCTGTCTTCCACTGCCTCCCGGAGTTGGGTCAAATTCATGTTGGTAGCTTCAATGACACTGTCCAACCATCTCGTCCTCTGTCATCCCCTTCTCCTCTTGCCTTCACACTTTCCCAACATCAGGGTCTTTTCCAGGGAGTCTTCTCTTCTCATGAGATGGCCAAAGTATTGGAGCCTCAGCTTCAGGATCTGTCCTTCCAGTGAGCACTCAGGGTTGATTTCCTTCAAAATTGATAGGTTTGTTCTCCTTGCAGTCCAGGGGACTCTCAAGAGTCTCCTCCAGCACCACAGTTCAAAAGCATCAATCTTCGGCGGTCAGCCTTCTTTATGGTCCAGCTCTCACTTCCATACATCGCTACTGGAAAAACCATAGCTTTGACTTTTTGGTACATTGTGCTTTGATACGTTTTAAAGACAATAAAAGGGGAAAATTCATTTCAAACATGGCTAGACTTTATCAGCAAGAGTATTTCTCTCATTCTTTCTCAATTTAGAAGCCAGCTAATTGTGTGATTGTAAAATAGAGCATGACACATGCAAGGCAATGATGTATCACCCTAAACTTTGTGTGATAATTGATACCAGGATGTTTCCTATAAATATTATGACACCACAAGGTAAAAAGAGCATATTGGTACTGTGGCCTTGATTCCAAAAATTACTGGCATGGATTAATCACAAACGGCTTTGCTCTGAAAAAAATTAATAACCTCTTCTGTCCCAGTATCTGATGCTCAATGTGTGCCATTAATCATATTCAGCACGACTTTTAAGTTATGATAGGAATGCTAGTGAAATAGGTAGCTCTCCTGTGTTGCTTAAGGAATACCCAGAGTAGCCTTCTTCAACCAGATGCCCTCCAGATGTTTTGCACTTCAACTCCTATCATCCCCAGGCAACATGGCCAGTGGTCAGGAATGCTAGGAAATAGAGTTTTTAAAAATCTGGAGAGTACCAGGTTGGGGAAGACTGACTAACTGTAACCTGAGACCCTGCCTTGTATGAATCTGAGACCATTGGTTCATCTGCTCCATCTTACTTGATTGGCAAGAGATCTTCGGATTTTTCCAGCATAGGCCTTCCCTAACCCTTACAGGGACTGATTCTAAGAGGTTCTGAACGCAAAGCATGTTCTGTGCCATTGAGCTACACCCAGTACTGCCTTGGTAAATTTGCTTCTAACAGAACATCCAAACATGCAGATTGCTGGATTGCTGCATATTAACTGTTAGTGAGCATGTGTTTTATGAACTTAATGGCTCTCAATTGCCAATGTAAGCCAAAATCAGTCTCAAAGACTTTGCATTCGAACAGGGATAGCTTGCAACAGCATACTATTTTTGGAAAATCCAAGTTCAGAGGGAAGAGGAAAACCTGGGGGGCTTTGGGTAATGTCATAGACCCTCCTACGAAGAAATTTCCACATGAGTTTGTCATATGTGGGGAGAGGATGAAGAATGGGGATGAACACTTGGGGCTGAGCATGCAACAGTCAAGCTGTTCCCACATGGTATAGCTCTCACTGCAAGCAGATCATGCCTTTCCAGCACCCAGTACTAACAGGAGGATTCATATCCTTCCAGCAACAAATTTTTGCATCCTCTAAATTTTGCCAACCTTGATCAAAGCCCCAGCTGCTTCACTCTAGTTACAGTTCTGTCTCTGTGCTCAGGTGCAATGGGGGAAAAGGTATTCTATCATTAGCTGTCAATTAAAATTAATCAAGCACTCTGATTGACTTCTGTATTTGGAATCAGAACATGGAAAATCCCTTTTAAAAATGAATTAGTTATGTTTATACTTCAAAGCTCCTCCCCCAAAGTAGTTAGTGATCATTACAGTCACATATTAAAAGGAACACTTTGCCATCCTTCTTCATAAAAGTAATTAAAATAGTTCCTTCTAGTTACTTCTTTTTTGAATGTCTCAAGTTGCTGGCCTCATTCTTGATTCAGCACTAACAACAGAGCACAAGGTGGAGAACCTCTTCCACCATTGAGGCCACACCCCTGTAACTATAAAAGTTACTTTCAATGTTACTGTTCTGCTGGAAAGCAGGTGAGGTTATCTCTCCACAAATTACAATTGTAATGTAACTTAGTTTGCTCATCTTTGTTTAAAAAAGGAACTAATTACAGTAAATTTGTTCCAAGTAGTACTTCCAAACTAGGTGAGGACATAAGGGGGGAGTATTTCTAAACCTGATATCCTGAACCAGTTTTGGTAAGAGTTCTGGGGACAACACTGCTCAGCCCAACACTGGCTTCCATGCATTCCATATGAGGCTGCTCTTAGGCCATTCTGGAGTCAGGAGCAATCTCTCCAGAATCGGCAAGAGCCTCTTGAGTCCAGTCTGAAAGTTTCAACAGAATCTGGGAAAAAATCTGTTTTGACTGACTCTTTTCTGGAGCTGTTACAGACTAATGTATCTATCCCTAGTGCTGTGTTCACCATTCTATTTCTCAAAGTGGTCAAGTGGATTTGTCCATGAAATCAACAAAGCAGGGCATGAAGGTAAGTGTGGCCTCCCAGTCCAGGGCAGCCCCAAGACATTTTGCTGCCTGAAGCAGAAGACTAAATGCCCCTCTTACATTCTTTGGTGAGAAGCCGACCTGACTGGTTGTTGAATCAATGCTGAGAACATGAACACACCTTCCTCTTCCCCTTGCTAGCTTAGAGGATACAGTTGTAGTCTCCATCACCTCACTTCCCTTTGCTTCTCCAACATTGCTACTGCTTGGGGCAGTCATAGAATCATAGAAAAGTGAAGTTGGAAGGGGCCTACAAGGCCATCAAGTCCAACCCCCTGCTCAATGCAGGAATACAATCAAAGCATATCTGCCAGGTGATTATCTAAGTTTTTCTTGAATGCCTCCAGTGTTGGAGCACTCACCAACTCCCGAGGTAACTGGTTCCACTGTCGTACTGCTCTAACAGTTAGGAGGTTTTTCCTGATATTCAACCGAAATCTGGCTTCCTTTAACTTGAGCCCATTGTTGCATGTCCTGCACTCTGGGATGATCGAGAAGAGATCTTGCCCCTCCTCTGTATGACAGCCTTTCAGATATTTGAAAAGTGCTATCATATCACCCCTCAGTCTTCTTTTCTCAAGGCTAAACATGCCCAGTTCTTTCAGCCTTTCCTCATAAGGCTTGGTTTCCAGCCCCCTGATCATCCTTGTCACCCTCCTCTGAACTTGTTCCAATTTGTTTGCATCCTTCTTGAAGTATAGTGTCCAGAACTGGACACAATACTCAAGGTGAGGCCTAACCAGTGCTGAATAGAGGGGGACTAGCACCTTGCGGGATTTGGAAACTATGCTTCTATTTATGCAGCCTAAAATAGCATTAGCCTTTTTTGTAGCCACATCACACTGCTGGCTCATATTTAGCTTGTGATCTACAACAATTCCAAGATCCTTCTTGCTTGTAGTTTTGCTAAGCCAGGTATCCCCCATCTTGTAACTGTGCAGTTTTGGTTTCTTTTTCCAAGGTGCAGTACTTTGCACTTATCCCTATTGAATTTCATTCTCACTTTGGCAAATGGCAGGGCCAGCTCCCAGGTAATAGGTATTCTCCAATATGCCACTTCCAAATGGTTGTTTACACACCATGGTATATAGAATAAGGACAGAGAATATGAGTTTTTTGGGGTCCCATTTCCCTTTAAGTCTGTATCTTGATCTTTTTCCCCCCTTCATTGCTTAAATGAGGCTTTCATAATTGTGTGGATTTTAATTTTTGCCTTCAGGCCAAAATGCACATTAAGTCACACTTCAACCAAGCCATGCTATGAATAGAGAGATAAGGCTGAGCAATTTTGCCTGGAGAAGGAGGAGAAACTGATTTCTTCCTTTCTTTCCTTTTTTTAAAAGGGTAAGATAATGAAGTGATATCTTATGACTCCACATGTACGGTTGAGTCTTGCCTGAAACAGTATATCTCTGTGTTCCAAACCAGAGGTAGCATAGCTGTTGTACAAAGAAGACGGGGAAAAAAGTCACAGGTTTTAAAGGGAATATAAATTAGAAAGAAACCAAATATTTTACAGGCGACAGCTTGATGAGTAATGCAGAATAATGCCAAAGGAAATAAGGTGCTGTCAAACCATTCATAGGATTCTGCCAAAACATCGAAACTGGGAGCAAATGAAACTTTCCTTTGGGTGCATCTAGATGCAGTAGCGTAGTCACAAATTCACAAGTGCAGGGTCTGTCCACAAGGCTTACACACACAGACAATTTTTCCTTCCTGAGCATGCATGCACACAAATTCACACACTTCAGATTATGACTGAGCTGTGATTACCGGGGCGGGGGGGGGGGGAAGGATCTGTGGGGAGGGAAGGGGGAAGCTGCCATCGAGAGACCAGCCCCCTATCTTCTTCTTACATGGCTCGTGAAATGCCGAGCCCAGCGGTAGCTGCCATGGCTTTCCTACTACTCCCCTCCATGCTTCAACCCTGCCCTGCTAGGCTTAGCAATAGGACTCTGAAAACACACAGATGCACAACGGGGTGTGTGGGGGGGAGAAAGAAGGAAACAAAGTTTTCCAAGCAGTCAGATGAATGAATTGCAACATGGTTCCTTCTCTGGGTCTTAGGAGACACCTCATGCACACACGCTGACAAAGGCTGGGGCACAGAAAGCCAAGTAGCATCCAAGCCATCAAATCAGGCAGGCAGGCAGGCAAGTGAGAAGGTGAGTAGGCTCCCTTTGCCTTGGACAGATCAGGAGGTGGGACACCTCCCCCACCCAAGGGAAAGTAGTCTGAAGTGAGTGGGGGAGTACCACCGGAAGAGCAGGGATGGAGGGGCTGATCTGACAGAGCCAAGAGGGAATGACTCAGGAGGATCCTGGCTGCAAGAGAAGTGCTGGTGCTTTGACAACCCCCACCCCCAGAGTGGCAAACTACACCACTATGCAGCACACTGGAACCACTACATTTGGAATACTATATAAAGTTCTGATCACTATGCTTTGACAAAGATATTGTAAAGTTAGAAAGGGGGCTGGAAAGGGTAACCAAAATAACCAAGGCACCAGAGTAACACTACCACATGGAAATATTTGATTTGATACCGTGGTGGAAAAGGCAGTAAGTTTTTTTTTCCACCTCATAAGGTTTGGAAATGCACCCACTTTTATCATTGGTCTTTGGGGGTTAAACAGAGACTCCATTTGCAAGTTTGATTTCTCAGATGTGAAAGTCTGCCTAAATCACATCTCTAGAACACCAACATCATTTCAGCTTTAATGATGTGTTACTTATGAGATATAGATTGATCCTGAGACTCCCCCAAATCTTGTCAAAATAGATGTAAAATCTGGATCCAGAATGGTTGTTGTGGGTTTTCCCGGGCTGTTTGGCCGTGTTCTTAAGGTTTTTCTTCCTAACATTTCACCAGTCTCTGTGGCCGGCATCTTCAGAGGACAGGAGTCAGAACTCTGTCTGTTCTGAGCACAGACAGAGTTCTGATTCATGTCCTCTGAAGATGCTGGCCACAGAGACTGGCGAAATGTTAGGAAGAAAAACCTTAAGAACACGGCCAAACAGCCTGGAAAACCCACAACAACCATCGGATCCCGGCCGTGAAAGCCTTCGAGAATACATGGATCCAGAATCTTTTCTAATCAATGTAACATACTTTACTCCTTTAAAATTAGCATTATGCCAAAATTTCTCATGCACCCTCCCTCTTTCTTATTCAACTTGACAGAAGATCAAACTATTTAAAAAAGAGGTCCAAAGGAAATAAAAAAAAACCCTGAGAAGCAAGTTTGAGTGAGCCTCTGGATTCCTGTATTTACCTGTCCAGCTTCCCACAATTCAGTGAAAGCCCAAAGAGAGATTGAGAGAGAGAGAGAGAGAGAGAGAGTCATGTGCCCATAAAGTAACACCTCTCAAAACATATTTTTAAACACCCATTATTGGGTTGATTTATATGGTGTTTTTATGCAGTTAGACTATGATATTTATGCTGATATCTTGGTTTGACTTTTTAAAAATCATTTTAAAGAGTTGCTATTGAGATAGCAAGATGATATCCTCCCCCCGCCCCCGCCCCCAAGGCAGAACAAGCACATTCTTTTCTACGTCCACAATGGAATCTCATGATCTGAAATGTAACCTCTAATTCTGTCTTTCCTGCATCCAGCACTCAAAGATGGGGCAGAGTAGAGTACAGTAGCAGCAACTTCAGCAGAATGCTGTTCACGAATACCCCTAAACATCTCTTCTACACAGTGCTCTCCAGACACAATGGCAGCAAAGTGGAAATATTTCTTTACACCTGCCCTTGCCATGGGGATCGTGGGATACACTATAGTGTAGATCAGCTCTGAATGACACTGCTCCATTTCCTCCTTTGATTCCTTGCTATTTTTATGCAATGGGTCGATTCTCTCTTTGTCACTGTGTTTATATTTTGAAGATCTCTTTATTTTTAGCTGGAGTATTCCCCCAGCATCCACATCTGGGGGCTTCTATTTCCCTCCACTAATTATCCTTTTTAACCCAACTGCTGTTGGCTTCTATAGATCTCCCCTCTGTAAAAAGACATGATATTTTTAAAAGCTGCCAGCCCTTATTGCTTACTCTGATCTATAAACCCTTCTGGGACTGTTGCAGCTCCTCGGAGCTCTTTTTCATTGATTAACCTGAATGAATTTCCGCTGGAGACTGGCCAGGATACTTCTTTAATATTTCCAACTTGCTTGTAGAAGTCCCTTTTGGAATACTACAGAGGTGACATGGCAGAAAGTCAGGGAGAAAGAACAAGAGACAGAAACCTGCAATACACTCATGGGTGGCATTAGAACAGGGTTTATTAAACCCTGTTATAATGAGACTCTTTCAGTAAGATAACAATGAAGGAACTATTTCAAATGCAGCTCATTCCACACAAAGGAGGTGGGTCTGCTGATATCCACTTGATCCTAAAACAGTGATCCGTTTCTAAAATGAAAGGGGCTGGAACTCAAGCTTTATGTAAAACAAATGTGTTTTCATTTGGAACATCCTTTCTCGTTACCAGAGATCTATGACAACCAACTTGAAGCTATCTCTGGGGAGGCAGAAAAAGCCTCCCTCAGGAGAAAGATGTTTGATGTCAATTTTATCTGCCATTTCTGTTTGCTCTTAATACATTTTATTTTTGCTGTTGCTTTTGATTTCATTTAGCTGTGTGTTGTGTGTATATTTTTTATTTCATTACATGTGTGTATACCACCTTCAAGATGAAGTCTGGAAAAGTTACTTTTGGATAAGATCTATCTAGGTGATACAGTTGGCATGTATGTAGAAGTGATCCTCTCTTACTTAGTGAATGGCATCTGTATGGCACAGCACATTTCCCCCCCTCCCCTTCTGGCATTCAGTATGCTTTGTTTGTGATTGGTCATTGGAACATAAACAAGGATTTAATTTTCAAGGCTGATTGCTAACCTATAACTATTATTTAGGACTCATCAAAGTGTGATAGCCCAATTCAAAGGATGAATGGCTTTAATGATTTTGTTTGTGTAGTTACATGTTTTAGCTATTTTTAGAAGTTATTATTGAAGTGTGTTTTAGAAGGATTTGAACAGGATTCTTCATGTTTTACGCCAGTCTCTTTTAAGCAGTCCATGGTATTTTAAATGGAAATGAACAGCATACATGTTGCTATGGGTAGGAAATGGGATGGAAAGAAGGAAGAAGATGTAGCAGAGCAACAGGAAAATTGAATTCCTGTTTGTTAGATTCTATGATTAAGAACAGCCCTCCCCATCCGAACAGTTTATATGTGTGTTGGGCTACCAATCCATCATCCAGATCCCATCATCCTCACCTAACAAGCAGATTGTGGGGTTTGTACATATCTGGAAAGTGCCAGGTTGAGGAAGGCAACTTGAACTCCCAAAAGTACTGTTCTGCAGGAGCCAACACTTGCCAGCAATGGGGTCAACCAAAGTATTGTCTGTCATTTCCTCTGCCAGTCCTATGGTTTCTAACATCAATGGTAACTATTTACATAAAGGCAGTTTAATGTATCAATAATTTCTTCTGCCTAACATTATGTGGATAGTTTAGATGCATGAGCTGACATGTTCCCATGTCAAAGAGGGCTACAGCATAGAAATGACTTCCTTCTCCAGAGGGTAACTGCAGGATACAGCAAGAAGGCACTTGACAACCCCTGAAATTCGATGTATTGTATTACTGTATACATAAGACAAAATGATTGAAATATTTTTTGTGATGTTACACAAAAGATGTACCTTTGAGAAGCAAATTGCCACAAGTTAAGCACTTGCCACAGGCACTGTCTGTTGCACACCAAGTCATGTGACCCGACAAGCAACAGATGATGCTTACAGAAGTTTCTTAATTTGTAGAAATTCGCCTCTAAAAGATATGCCTTTCTCACAACAGGATTTTGGCTACTGTAACGGCAGGCACTAGACACAAATTATGCTGGGCAGCTTTGCAAATTTGTAGACTAAACACGCAAATCACATATTAGGTTGGAAGACTGGCAGATTTACAGTGCAGCCCACCCCCACCCCCACCCCCACAAAAACCTTGTAGACAGTCTGATATTCATATATTTCCTCCCCTCCTCCCCTTTTTTGTTGTTGTTGTTTAGTCATTAAGTCGTGTCCGACTCTTCGTGACCCCATGGACCAGAGCACGCCAGGCCCTCCTGTCTTCCACTGCCTCCCGGAGTTGGGTCAAATTCATGTTGGTAGCTTCGATGACACTGTCCATCCATCTCGTCCTCTGTCGTCCCCTTCTCCTCTTGCCTTCACACTTTCCCAACATCAGGGTCTTTTCCAGGGAGTCTTCTCTTCTCATGAGATGGCCAAAGTATTGGAGCCTCAACTTCAGCATCTGTCCTTCCAGTGAGCACTCAGGGTATATGCTGTAAAATCAATTCTAATCTGTAGTGACCCCTTTCAGGGTCTTCTAAGTATACTCAGAAGTGGTTTGCCATTCCCTTCTTCTGGGGGGCACTCTAGGACCAGCCACATAGGCTGGTTTTTCTCCTGCACAGTGGGGGAATCAGACTCCTGACCCCTTTATTGTACCAGGTCAAACAAGTTTTCAAAACAATACAAATTCCTATTTCAAAACCAATTTATGACAGTCAAGTGTGGGAGGGAACTATGCATGGCATACAATTATTCTCTTAACACTGAAAAAGAAAAAATATTATGTTCATTTCCACCCTGTTGAAGGCTGACTATGTAGGATACAGCAGTGACATTTGCACTGATACTCTTTCAGAGGGTCTGCCTCCAGTTAAAATACCATTAATGTGATTGTTGCCACCGATAAATAGATTGCTGATACATGCCTTGGGGCCAAACTCAGTGAGATGTTGAGATTTAGGATTTGATCTTTTCAAAAGGCAAAAGCAGCCAGCAGTGTATGCTTAGAGGGAGGAGGAAGGAGATGCTGAAATCTGACTAGTGGCCTGACAGAAAGAACAGGTAACCTCTTCATCATCATCATCTTAGAACTGCAGCACTGGACAAGACCCTATGGATCATCAAGTCCAGCCCTTGTCAAGGAGGCACAGTGGGGAATTGAACTCCAACCTCTGGGCTCTGCAACCAGATAGCTTAAACCACTGAGCCATCCAGCAATTCTCCATTCTGCTTTCGGGATCAGCAGTCCTCCCAGCTGCTATCTGCCCATGAGATTAGTTAGGTTGGAGAAATGGCCCCAATCAGTATTATTTAATCTCTCTGCTCCCAGTGCCACAGCCCCCATGAATTCAGCCCCCAAGCACATTTTCACATAACACACCCATACATCTGATCACAGATTTCCAAATGCCTTTCTAATTTAAAACCTTGACAAAATAGTTAAAAGTGTAGCCCCCAAATTCTAAATCTGGCTTTAATAAAAGTTTTATTTAAATGTACAAACAGCTTTTCTGAAACAATACAGGCTGATGAAGATAGAGGCACTTCTCTGCAGGTTTTTTCACTGAGTGGAAGTTTAAAGCTTTTCCAGTCTTGTATCCTCCAGATGTGTTGAATGACAACTTTCATCCTCCTCAGCCATGCTGCAGTGGTGAAGGGCTGCAATGAGTTCAGGATTTGATTGCTGCCCCTATCTGGATCAAATCAAGCCAGATGATACCACAGTCAGCAAGGCGCTATCTCCATCCCCAAGCTCTGTCCATGCCACTGATATTATCTGCCCTATCATAATGGCCATTTCTTGCCTTCTCTATGCAGGGAGAGAAAAAAGAATCTGCATATAAGATGCCCCTGTTATCTCTGACTAGTGAGAAGTCTCACTGTTATCTCTGATCAGTGATCAGGGAGAGCGGTGGACTTCCCACTTGTTTCTTTAATTGAAAAGATTACAAAAAGTTCCTTTTTGACAACAACTTTTGAAAGTGTAGTCCAAAAAAGCAACTCTCTCCAGACTCCAGAATCCCAGTGGTTTCTCTCTCATTTTTCTCTCTCTTTATCACTTTTCTGGAATCCCCCTTTCTTTCTTTCTTTCTTTCTTTCTTTCTTTCTTTCTTTCTTTCTTTCTTTCTTTCTATTACAAGGACGTTTACAGCATGTGTCACCATCACTGAGCAGTCATACAATCTACCTTTCTGAAAAGTCTTTTTTTTTTTTTGTGAAAGGTAAGGAGAAATGACTTTGTGAAGAGAAAATGAATTAACATGGGCTGAAGCACACAAGGAAGAAAGGATTTATTACATAGTTCTACAGAGGTGATAAACATTAGGGGGAAACTAATGGAGCAGAACTTCTAAGTGAAAACCCAGGAAAGGGAAAACCAATTTCAAGGTAATGCTTTTATATTTACATAGCTCTGGAAATGGACAGCATTGCCCAGTGTGAGTTGGAAAAGAAACCCTGCCCACCAGGATTTGTTCTCTGCTGATGTTTGTGTTTGCTAAAAGATAAGAGACAGTTTTTTAAAAAAAGAAGTTCAGTATTGATTAGTGGTTAAAGAAAGAGGCTAAGGGTGGATCTGTGGCTGATTTTGCTTCTTGCTTATATAGTCTTGGTTCAAATTGTGTTTAGCACATTTATGTCCAGTTTTTTTTCTTCCTAATAGAAAGAAATGGTGTGCTTGTTTGGGGGACATGATGTGAAATATGGTGCTCATATTTGTCACTGCTATACAGGGATTTCCTGCTGCAAACACTTTATAGTTATTACCAGTAGCAGTATTTTTACCCTACTTATACAACATGCTCACAGGATAGCTTCAAAAGGGACAAAAGGGAATAACATAATTATAAAAGTAAAACCAGAAACTTTAAAGCAGCATTGCAACAGAAACAAATGGACAATCTCAAAAATACAAGAAGCACAGCTAGTGTGAAACACATGCACACATCCCTAAGAAACTGGGGCCTTTCAGTGGGAAACACTGATTATTTGTGGCTCCTAGAGATGGGTTCATTATATATTTAAGGGTGAGCATTTGCTAAGAACTCTGTTGAACTATCTTAACTGCAAACAAGCCACTGAAAAATTCACGTAGAATAATTCTAATCCAACAAGTCTAAAAATCACATGCACTGAGCTTAACAGCTGCTTTTGATATACTTTTGTTGATGTTCTAAAATGAGACTACTAAAAATTCATACAAGAAACTAACTTTTGACCTGTACAGGTCTGCATCAAGCTGTGCATCAGAGGTTTGTGTGTATGGTGCAGAAAAAACATTACATTTCTAAAATTCATGGCCACATGTGCAGGCCAGGCTTTTCTCAGCTTAACAGCAGCAGCAACAACAACAACAACAACAGTGTGCCATCAAGTCAATTCTGACTTATTGTGACCTTTCTCAGGGTTTTCTAGATAGAGACGACTCAGAAGTGGTTTACCATTCCCTTCTTCTGGGGGCATTCTGGGACTGTGCAGTTTGCCCAAGGCTACACCATCTGGCTCTTCTGGACTGCACAGTGGGGAATCAAACTCCCAACCTCTGGCTGTGCCCAGCTTAGTAAGCCAGCCAGCCAGCCAGCTTCTCTGCTTAAAGAACATTTCAAAATGAGGGCTGCAATTTCATGTCAGAATAGGAGGTTTCAGAATCCACTTCTAGCGGTGTGAATTGCAATGTCTTTCCCAATTCTCTTAGACAAAAAGGCTAGTTATTGAGCTTCCACCCTCCTCTACTGCCCTATATTCTCCAACAAAACAAACAAACAAACAATCAATCAATCAATCAAACACTGTGTTGCTATTCATTTCCAGGAAGTGGACTGAGAAAGGTGGGTCTTGGACTTACCAAGGACCCTGTTGTTG
The DNA here is from genome assembly GCA_037013535.1 of Intellagama lesueurii. Lineage (NCBI taxonomy): Eukaryota > Metazoa > Chordata > Lepidosauria > Squamata > Agamidae > Intellagama > Intellagama lesueurii. The sequence goes on along the minus strand of JBAJHW010000004.1, from coordinate 222,003,216 downwards.
GCAGTGTGGTGGCCCCCAGTCTGATGGTGTTGGCTTGGATGGCTTCCTCTCCCAGCATGATGGGTCTGATGTGGGTGCATGCCAGGAAGCTGACATAGCTCAAGGGAGGTCTCTGTGTGTGTGTGTGCGTGTGTGCGTGCGTGTGTGTGTGCGTGCGCGCGCGCACGCATGTAAGAGAAAGAGAGTCAACTGTTTATGCTTTGTAGTTACGTTTTGGGAAGGCCTAAGAATTATACATGGATTTTGAACTACATGGTGGTCTGGCACCCCTAATCCTAGTGTTGTGGAAGGGAGACATGTATACTGTCTTTCATAATACTTTGAATGAAAGAAAATGTGAAAGTACCTGTTGAAACAATACCACTTACTACTTTTTCCTCCATCAGTATTAAATGCTGGAGCCATGCTCTTTGGACTGCTAAGCTTCACCAAGTACTTAATTTTCCATCTCAAAATGACAATATTTGGGAATATTCAGGACATATGGGAAAATAAAAAACCATACACTTCTGACTTTTATAGTGTGGGAGGAGGGTTACAGTAGAGATAAGAAGCCTATTATGTGGAGGAAGTGAAGTGTTGTAGGGAAGCAGGTGTGTATATACTGGCTGCAAAAAATTTCCAGTATCTGTACATGATAGTGCCTTTTTTTTGACTAACCAAAAAGGCACAAAAATTATGCAAGCTTTTGAGACGACCTCTTTATCAGCCGGTATGTTACAAAAGCAAGGGCACAGAATGTGGAAAGAGACTTCAAGTCATGCCGTCTGGATGCTGTTTTAAAATGTAGTTGTGAGGAAGGGTCTACAGGCTCTCAAACTGGGCTCATCAGGGAACAAGAAAAGCAACAGAGAGATTGATTCCACACTGAAAATACAAACTGACGGCTTCGAAAATGTAAACCTTCCAGTGCAAAACACAAGTAATCCACTTAAGTTGTTTTTCCTCCTCAGGGAAGATAAAAGGAAGTACTTCTTTATGAAGTTAATAATAGTGTTTAATCAGTTATTCTTTAAAGTACCACAATATTTTACCTTCCTTCTTTTCTTTTCCCTTTTTAATTTTGCCAACATGCTGAAACAGACCAGCATAGCAAGATCTCAGGAAGTTCTTTGCATAATGCATATTTAAACTATAGAATGTACCATAAATTGTTTGGAAGCCGCCTAGAGTGGTCGCAAGACCAGATAGGTGGGGTATAAATGAAATTAATAATAATAATAATAATAATAATAATAATAATAATAATAATAATAATAATAATAATAATAATAATAATAATAATAAAATGTAGGGATGGCCACCAACTTGGCTTGCTTTAAAAGCAGATTGGACGAATTCATGGAAGACAGAACTTAATAGCAGTGACCTGCATTGGATTGTTGTAAGGATGATGATGATAATGCACTTTAAGTACTTAGAGGAAGCTTATGTGTAAGCAAAGGCATCAGTTCTACTCTTTATTACTTTCTTCTACCCCCTTTTCCAAGGGCTATTCACCTGCAGATCACAAAACCGGCACAAACCACACACAAAGGAGGGATATATTAAAACCGTTATCTCCTTGTTTCACAATGTTGGATTTTCTCCTTTCTTCACAAAGATTTCATCCATTCATGTTTAGTTTAAAAAAAAACCACACACACCGAAAACAAAACAAAAAACCCGTAAAAGTGCCTTGAAGATCCAAAGACATTATGTATGTGCTAAGTGTTGCTATTCTGAGCCGATCTGGTTAGGTGGTTGTGACGGGAGCTATCCGTCAAAGGCTCTTTACAAAAATAAAACAGGATACAATACTCTCCACCCCACCCCCCACCCCCGCGCACCCCCTCCACCATCAGCGCTGGATCTGCTGAATATTTTATGCAAACAACACGCCTCGGTGAATGTGGGGTGCCTGCTGCCCTTTTCTGCAGGCTGCCGTTCCCTGGGCCTGGCGAGGCCTGCAAGAAAGAGATAGGAGGCTTTTGAGTTGGGTGCGTGCGAGTCGGCTTTTGCTAACCCATAGATATCCCCAGTATCAGAAGCAGCTGTTTAGACAGTCTCCTGCAGCTCCATTATTCCTACCTAGAACAAGAAGAAAACTTTTTTTAAAATGGCTATTGCTTCTGCTCCATTCACTGTTTTCCCTCTCCACTAAGACGGATCCACCCTCGCCTCCTTTTCGCCTTTAATCTCACAGAACGAGACACGTTTGGAACGCAGCGGGGCGCGCGCCCGCGCGCGGTGTGTGTGTGTGGGGGGGGGGAATGCGCGCGCTGCTGATCCGGATTCTCCTCGCCTCTTCCCTTCATTCATTCATTCATTCTTTACCTTCCCTTCCATTCATAACCCGCCTCGCCTGCCTCTCTCTCTCTCTCTCTCTGAGCTTCTCCAGGACCCCGCGCTCAGTCGAGGCGCTTTTAAAATGAGTAACATCGAAATAAAGCCATGTCTCCCAGGCCCAGCGCTCCCCTCCTGCCTGCAGCCGCCCACTCTGTATGTGTGTATGTCTCTGTGTGGTTGCGTGTTCCCACTCACGTCCGCGCTCCTCCCCCCCTCCCCATTTGCTTCACAGGTGAGTAACTGTGTGCGTTAGTACCTCCAATCTCTCCCCCCAGCCCCAGCGCTTTGCCGTTTTCTCTCGTATCTGGCTGAGCTTTGCCACCTGCTTGCGAGCGGGGGCGAGCAAATGGGGACGGGTGGGGAGGTGGGGGCGGCTGCGCCGAGCCTCAGGCCTGACTCAGCCGCGAAGGGCAACGCCGGCATCTACCCTCCCCCGCAAGGGCCGTCGCCGCTCCCCAATCTTGCCCCCGAATCGCTTTGCCGTCAGGAGAAAGACGACAAGCCTCTCTCCCCCCCCCCCCTCACTCACACACCGCCCACCCCCGGCCGCCGCACCTCTTCCTTCCTTCCCCCCCTCCCCCCCCCCCGCCGCCCAAAGTCTTCCGAGCGGTTTCGCCGGCGGAGCCCCTGGGTCTTGGCACTTTTTTGTCACATTGTTTTGCCTCTCCTGTCTTGATTATGGATGAGAACAATTTGCAATACGTGAGGCTTTATTCGGTGGGAACAAACGGAGCCTACGAGGAAAGGCGGGCGGGCGGGAAGAAGGGAGGACAAGAGGCAAACGTCACAATTTCGCCTTCTCTCTCTCTCTCTCTCTCTTTTTTTTTTTTTTTTTTTTTTTGCCTCAGGTTGGGAAATTCCCGCTCGGTGCCTGATGAGAGACATAAGCGAGCTGTGCAGGTCGGGGAGGGCGCGCTTCCTCCCCATCCCCAAATGTCGGGGTGACTCTCAGACCATCAGACACAACCTCAGAGAAGGTGGCCCCGAGGCAGAGCCGGCCCTACCGTTAGGGAGGCCAAATGTCACTTCATGCATGGTGGTAGCATTGCCCTGCCATGAGGAGAAACAGAGATGCTTGTGAAGTTTTCCTCCGCCCACATCAATCCAAGTTTAGAATCCTGTGCACTTGGACAGCAGGAGAGGGCAGCCTTTGCTGCTCTGCCTCAGGCAGCAAAATGTTTTGGGCCGTCCTCCTCCACTGGTTCGTGGCATGTAGTCGGCATAGTTTTGACATTTGAGTTGGCCACTTAATTCATCCCCCTTAATTTGTAAACCAGACGGATTATTTCAGCACATGAGGCAGCACCTGGCTCTCTCCTTCCCAGCAATAAAAATACAGTAATAACAATGCAAATAAATAGCAGTAAATTGCCCTTTCATTACACTGAAACAGGGACCCTGGAACTGTTCTAAGGCTGGGGTGGAGTGGGCTGAGAGCACCAGAATAAGGAGGCAGGTCGACATTAATTTTGCTCATTTGCAGAAGTATTCTTCTGTATATGCTTATTTAATAAATAAACAATTGCCAGTTCTGTGAAAATGAGTGTTGTTGTCATACCTACAATTGAACAGTCAGGGCTGCCGCAAGACATTTTGTTGACCACAAATTATGCAGTTAAGTTTCCTGGCGTACAAGGGGTAAGCTTCATCCAAGGAAACTAATTTAAAATCAAAAGCTAGGGAGCTGTAGTAAACATGATAGTTGCAGAACCCCTGCCTCATATCTCCTCCAAACCTATGACAAAGTGTGCCACTTTTTTGCTGTCCTGCATCACAGATATTGCATGTACAAATGTGGTGCACCGGATGTTCCACTGGGCCAACTGCAAGATGTGATTTGAGCAGTTCATTAGGACTCCCCCCTTGTATATCATTTTTTTTACTTAGGATGGTGTTTGTGGCACATAACAGCTTATAGGTAGCAGCACAGACCCTGGGGTTTGTGGCCCAAGCCAGGACTACACTGGCACTAAACACTGAAACAAGACTGGAGGCAATATAAGATTGAAAGTCATGATGCAGACAAAGCCCCGATTAAGGTCCATTTCTCAAACTGTGTAGCACACACAATCAGGCATCAACTTCGCTCCCTCACCTGCCTCTTTCTCATTTGGGAAGTAAGGAGGGAAAGGGAAACAAAGTGGGTTAGGGAATCCCTGCTGTTGTCTCTGATCACTGATGGGCAATAACAGAAAGAATTAATTTTCCTGCTTAACTCTGAAAGGAAATGGCCCCAGGGAGGAAACGTCTGTGTATAAGATTGAGGATCACTGGAGGGCAGGTTAAGACCAGAGTCCTTGCATTTCTGATCTATATAGGTTTACCCCAAGGATGTACCCTTCAGATGTTTTAGATTCCCATCAGCTACCACAGCAGGCCATGCTGGTTTGAGGATGGTGGGTACTGTAGATAAAATGCCTGTAGGGAAAGACTGATTTTCACCAACTGACACCTATTCTCCACAACATCTTGTAAGTCTTTAAAACAGGGACGTGGTGGCGCTGTGGGTTAAACCGCAGAAGCCTCTGTGCTGCACGGTCAGAAGACCAGCAGTCATAAGATCGAATCCACGCAACAGAGTGAGCTCCCGTCGTTTGTCCCAGCTCCTGCCAACCTAGCAGTTCGAAAGCATGTAAAAATGCGAGTAGATAAATAGGTACCACCATGGTGGGAAGGTAACAGCGTTCCGTGTCTATTCACGCTGGCCACGTGACCACGGAAACTGTCTTCGGACAAACGCTGGCTCTATGGCTTGGAAACGGGGATGAGCACCGCGCCCTAGAGTCGGACACGACTGGACTAAATGTCAAGGGGAACCTTTACCTTTACCTATAAATGCCAAAATCTGAGCCTTCCTTGCCCAAAGCCTGTGCTCTTCTGCTGAGCGATGGACTTTTCTTTGTATTTCCTACTTGTTCTTTTCATCATTTTGGTGTGTTGGCTTTCCTCCACAACCCACAGAACTTGCTTGACTTATTACAATTTGAGTTTCTTTGGCACAGAATTTGATGTTTTGGAGTTTGTTCCATTTATAGTTCCAAGGCTAGCTAACAGAATACCAGGATAATAACATCTCCTATTTATGTTGTCTCCATGTTGCCTCAGTTTCACTATTTGGTAAAGCCAAATTCTAATAAAGTGTCCAGGAGGGATATTGTGAGAATTAGTTTTAATGCTGCATTCCTATTAGGAGAGAGAGAGATAAGCTGCTGTTCTTTTTATTTGTTTCTTCTTATTGCAAAAATAAAAATCACGGCCAGAGGCACAGAGGTTCACAATGGGTCACTGGATAATCACGTAGCTAGAATAACATTTAGCTTTTACATTGAACAGAAGAAGAAATTGAGGTTAGAAAAGAAGTGCCATGATAGAATAGCATGAAAGTGGTAGTACATTCATTCTCTGAGTTCTTGATTCTCTAGATGTTTGGTACCCACTCTGAGAATACCTGAACTATGGCCATGTTCACTCAGATTTCTGAAAGTTGAAGTCAAAAGATCTTTTCTTGAGACCCACTATGGCAGTGGATCATTGAAAAGACTTTGCAGCAGAGCTTGGAAAAGTTTACAAATCTGAAAATCTCCCACCCCATACAGCTAGCAGCCATGCTGCCAGGACTGGTTCTAAGACTGGTTATCCCAAATAACCAGGTGCTGGGCTGCAGACAGAGTAGAAAAGAGCCAGGGAAGATGCCCAGAGCACCGCTCTTGAAAGGAGTCAGATCAATGCACCAGTACGGACTGAGAACAAATGTCAATCCAGATTTTCTTCTCTTGAGTCCAGCTCTTTGTGTGCTGCAATCATATTGACTCTAGTTTTCCATCTCAAAAGCATCGGAGACAGTATTCTTCATTATACCTGAGGGCAGTAGGCTAGCTTTGGCAGCACCTTGCCACTGCTTCCTAGCATCTCTGCCTGAGGCAGCTGCCTCACTTTGCCTAATGATACAGATGGCTTTTATGATTGTTTATGTTTCTGCAGCTTTGTCACAAGTTCTGAAGTTCTTTGCCACATTTTATAGGGACCCCCTTCTTCTCCCATTGGAAGCAACAATGGCATTTTAAAAACTCAGATAAGCAGTCACATACTTAGATCTTAGTTTGATTTTTAGCTTATCAGAAGACACCAGGTAGCCTAAGAGTTAATTTGCAATGCTTTCCCCCCCTGCTCATGAAGAATGGGGTTATTCTCTTGACAGCTTTCTAATGGAAATAAATGACTTTCATTTTTTAAACCCAAAACATCTGATCACATGAGGCTCTTGTCATGTGGAGTTTTGAACTACATGGACTCAAACTCATCTTTCATGGGTTGGACAGAAGAGTATGCTTGAAGTCTGCAGAGAATCTGGTTGTGCTTCACAAAGTTGTCCTTGCTAGTGAGGGCCACCTGGAATTTCATGTTTTTCTTTTGCTGAACCTGTCTTCTTTGCCTTGATCAGTGGTTCCTAACCTTGGGTAACCCAGATATTCTTGGACTGCAATTCCCAGAAACTACAGCCCAGCACAGCTAGTGGTGAAGGCTTCTGGGAGTTACAGTCCAAGAACACCTAGGTTACTCAAGGTTGGGAACCACTGGCCTAGACTGATATTCTTCAAGATCACTTTCTTTCCCCTTTGTCTTCTTTCTTCAATCATTCCAAGGACATTGTTGCCTAACAGTAGCTTCCAAAGATATCTTTATAGCATCAGATAGAATTTCTGTAATAAAGCTTTCCTTTCCTTTTCTCTGAATGGCCCCTGCTGCTCAACCTTTGGATGGAAAGCTCAGAGGGGGGTCATGGAGCTGTATGTTTTCTAACAGCTCTAACTAGAATGATAGTAAATTTAGAAATAAAAATGCCAAGAGGAAAATGAGATAAAAAGATACAGAAGCAGATTTAGCTTCAGGTATGCTGAATGACCAAAACCCTACTCAATTTGAACAAGGGGGTGATTATTCTGAAAACAAAAGGGAGACTAAGGTATTGAGCTCTTTTGTTTTTCGTGCCTAGAGAGTTTTATGTATAAAACTAGTATAGAGGCTCCATGGTGTATAATACAGAGCGTAGTTAGAGGAGAAGGGGACGACAGAGGACGAGATGGTTGGACAGTGTCATCGAAGCTACCAACATGAATTTGACCCAACTCCGGGAGGCAGTGGAAGACAGGAGGGCCTGGCGTGCTCTGGTCCATGGGGTCACAAAGAGTCGGACATGACTTAACAACTAAACAACAAAAGTTTCCTTGCTAGTTATTGATAACTGTTAATGTGTTTACTGGTAGAGGTGATGGAGCTTCATTAATAGAACATTTTTCCTGCCAAGCTTTGTATTGGCCAGTGTGTAATTTATTCTGGAAAGGTAAAGAAAGATAATTATTCAGTAATTAGACTTTTGCGAGTTCTGGAGTCCCTGTTCCTTGTGTAGTGGGTCAGCCTGTATGTAGCCAGCCTTTTAAGGCAAAATTGTGATTTTAGAATCACTTAGTGTGATACATTTCAGAACAATAAGGCAACTAGAACTCCTAGCAATATAGTTTCTCATCAGCAAATTTACAGTGCAATGCTTCTGTAAGTGAAGGATTGGCTGGCTGCACTCTGTTGCCCAGGGAACACCTGAATGTATCTGCAATGCTTTTCCACTCTTCGGAGAGTCTCCTTCTGTGTAAAATGAGGCTACTTGGATATAGGACAAATTTTCTGTGACTGTGGAGAAATTTAATCAATGCAACACTTACATGCATGTATATGAAATAAGATCTAGCAAAGGGCCGAGATAACACCATTGAAGTAGTCTACTTCTGGTCAAAAATAGTCTAATTATCTTAAAATTTTAATTTGTTTTAACATTTACCTATATTTCATATACATGCATAAGTTTAAATCATGCAATGCTTTGATACAAATAAATAAATAAAGAGCAATATAGCTATAAATCTAGAGGATGCAAATGCTGAAATGTTATGCCTGCCAAAATGTATGTGTGTGTGTTGTATGTATATATAGACATACACTTGGTGTAATGGTAACTTTGGAAATGCAGCTATTCATTGTGACAGTTCCCACAGTCATTCCCCTAATAAAGAAAATAGTAAAACACAGGACGTTATAGTGGTCCATATCAACAAATAAGGAATAGGTATTTTGTAAGCTGAATGGCCCTTAACTGCCTATTCTGTATGCAAATACCTTGCATTACAACAAAAAGAGCTTGCATTGATATTCTGTGTTGTAGAAAATCATTTTCTTTCCCAGCCACTCTGAGGACTGCAGTCAGAGGGAAAAGGAAGCCTGAGAGCAGTGGCTACAGAGTCATAGTCCCAGGTTTTTGATAGTGTAAGCCCTGGCTCCACTACACCACTGTATACACTACGCAAATGCATACCAATGAGGATGAATAAGTCTGAAGCCAGCAAGCAAAATAACAGAGAATAGAAAACTACAGCCAAAAGATCATTAGTGATTAATCAAATGTCATTAGTACATGTTAACCAGCCATTAAGAAAATTCCTCTGAGAAATGGGAAATCCATAGGTTTCAAGCCAATCTTGCTTTAGCAGATCAAGCACAAGCTTGCTGCCTATTCTGACTTGCAGAGAATCAATGTTTTTAACAATGACTAAAGTGTGTTTGGCAGAGTGGTAGATAACTCCCATCTATTTTAAAAATAAAACATATGTGCAAATGAGCTGCTGAAATCCACAGAATTTACAAATTACCACCCAGCTGTAAAACTATAAAACGTCTTAATGCAATTCTGGACTCCTTAGCCTCTTCCCTTCTTGGGAAAGAGGAGCTAATCCAATATGAAGCTTGGAAGGAAGGTGGAAGGTGTATGTAATAAAGGTAGTCCCAGTTGCCTCACAGACAGGTCAGCAGCATTCAAAAGTCTAATAGGAGTTTTATACAGAAACTGGAGCTGCTTGCAGGTGACTTGTAAACAGGTTTCCGAGTTTGAGAGGCAGAAGCCAGTAATTCTGTTTTAAGCTGCTCTGGTGTATTGTAATGCCTGATTAATTCACTCTCTCAATGGCAAAACTCGTAAAGAGTCTTTTAGGGCTTTCAATTCATTCTTGAAGTTGATTTCACAAAGCTGCTAGCACCATCCATTTGTATGCTCCCTGTTTTAAACATACACTTCATTCATCTATTTAGTTTTCTGGGAGTAGATAGAGCTGCTTGTGATATTTTCTGCTTTTAGGAGGCACCAAATCTAATGGGATGAGGCTGTTATTAACTCCTATAAAACAACAAAGCAGAAACAATTACCTAAAAACTTAGGTAGCACTTCAAAATGACAACATACATGAAAAAAGGATGTGAAAAGCATTCAGTAAATTTCTGCTTCTCATCAATGTAGGTGTTCAGAACACAATAAAACACCCAAGATTCCTCACCTTCATAATGAAAGTGAAGCAAGGACCTCCTTTGTCTCTCAAAAGTTTCCATACTTTGCACAAAATATCCTGCGTACAAAATTAGTGTATTTTCTCTTTCAGAAGGAAAGCACATAAATGCTGCAAAGAGAGAAGGATCAAATGTTTCTTTTAAAAAATCACAAACAAGCCATCCAATGCCTCTAGTTCTTTAAAAAGTCCATGAAACAAAGCAGCAACCAGTGCAGTTTTATGCTATATATCAATGATATATATCATTCTTACCAATGCAAGAGCTCTAGGCAGTGGACCAGGAAATACCTACTTTTTTCTCCAACAATGAGAAAGTTAATATTTTCTTCTCCTTATATGTGAGACCTTTTAATATTGTTAATGACATATAGGGCCTGGCCAGACTGGCCAGTTTGATGCGGGCTAGATCAGGCTGCAAACAGTTGGTTAAGGTTGGAGGGAGCAGTGATGTGCCATTTGGTATGCGCCTCTTGTCCATATGGCATATTGACCTTCTGCTCATTCTGCTGTCAATGAAATACTTCCTGACTGTCTACGGACCCTATGGAGGGTCAAGTGAATGAAATTAATGTTTTATGTCTGCTAGATTGTTGCTGATGCAATGAATCACTTCAATTAAATTAAAAATAATATTTTTCTTTGTTTCTGTATTGCTGCTTGAGAACCTGCCCACAGCCACAATTTTGATCAACAATACACCAACAGGCAAAGAGAAAACAATAATTTAGTCAAAGAGACTCATTACATCATTGATGAATCTAGCAGATGCCAAAAAAAAATTTAATTTCACTTCTCTTGATCCTCTACAGATGATCAGGGGAAGTGTTCAATTCCTAATATCCTGAAGTGGCTTGTAAGCCACTTCAGAATATTGGAAATTGGTACCAGAAGGAACTGCAAGGCTCTAGTTTAGTTGACTCCCAATGACCATGCTCACTGGGATGAATTAAACTGGAGACCTCCAACCCACAGCAAAATAGTAGACCGCTCTGACGGGAGTTCAAAAAGGTACAGTGGAACCTCTACTTACGAACTTAATCCGTCCCAGAAGATGTTCTTAAGTTGAAACGTTCGTAAGTTGAAGCAAAATTTCCCATAGGAATGCATTGAAAACCGATTAATCCGTTCTGGCTGTTTTTGGTTCTTATGTAGAGGCGCCGTTCTTACGTTGAAGCATTAGTTCCCATAGGAACTAATGCAAAGCCGATTAATCCGTCCTCTACCACTAGGGGGAGAAATTTTTTTCTTTCACTAAGATGACTTAGGTTTAAAAAAAGGCAGGAAAGGCGGGAGGGAGGGAGGGAACACCTTTTAAACAGAACACCTTTTTTTTCGGTTCGTAAGTTGAAGCTCTGTTCGCAAGTAGAAGCAAAATTTTGCGGACGGAGCTGTTCGTAAGTTGAAATGTTCGTAGGTAGGGACGTTCGTAAGTAGAGGTTCCACTGTACTGGTTGGCACAAATTGATCCACTCCAACAATGTCCACATGTGGACGCCAGAAAAGAGAGAGGACCGACCCAACCCATCAGTGCACCAAATGGAGGGACAAATGTCCATTTGGACAGGCTCATATTCTGATAAAATTGGTGGGGTGGGGGAGGGCCCAAATATCAAATAGATACTTAGAACCTTTGTGCTAATTTGACATGGTACTAGAAAAAAGGTTTGCAGAACATTTGGGTAAGTTACTGTCTGCATACATTGGTTTATATTTGTTGAGCTGCTTTGGGTCCCTTGTTGGGAGAAATGCGGCATCATCATCATCATCATCATAAATATATCTCTGAAAACCTGGACATACTACTAAGACAGCAAGTTCACTAAGAACAGGGAAGAGGCAGAAGGTAGTTTGGGATTAAATTTTTGAGAGCTCTGCAGTAACCTGGCACAGGTTTTTGAATCAGATCAGCAGAACAAGTAATCAGAGTAACAATGGCATAAACAAATTGATGCCCTTCCAGCTAAATCTGGTGCAGAAACAAAGAAAACTTGGGGTAATGAGGAGAGATCTTGCATTTAAAAAGGGTGTGAGATGAGTTTAAGTTCTGGTACTGAAAACAAACCCCTTGGCTCAAACTGTCCCTTGTTCTTGAAATCTAAATGTATTACTCCGGTTGATGGATTTTCAATTTTTAATAAACAGAGCTCAGAAACATTAGCTAGTCTTCACACATTAATGTCAAACCATCAAATGAGATTTGTTTATTAACATGAATAGTCTTTGAAAATGCCTAACTTTATTTGCCGATCAGTTTGTTAACTGATTCGTTAAATCATTTAAAAACTGTAAAAGAATATTTAAAATGACTAGAAATGGCTAATAATCCATTAAAGCAACAAGGTATGTTAGCCACTACTCAAAAATAAGATTGGTGACATTGAATAATTGACATAATGACTTTTAAAATTGTGATTTGAAAGTTAACAAATTAGAGAAAACAAATTATCTGTAATGAGTTTTTCCATGCCCTGAAAGCAAAGCAGATCTGACAAAACCGAAGGCTGCCCATCTCTGTGCTAGAGACATCTCATGGTCAAACGTTTATCTTCTGGAGACCTAGCAAAATGGAGTTGAACCCTTGGAAATGGCCATTCTGGCAACCCACACTGGGACATTTGACCTGGGCTTTGACAGAGGTTAGATGTTGAGACAAAACAGGCACAGTTGTATTCCGGTGATAGGCACCTCAAAATATGTAGTGTAAAGATACTTACATAAGATGAAAATGTTAATTTACAGAGCATGAATGTACATAAACATGCATTGGTACCTGCACATTAAGATTATGTCCATTGATGACACCCCATTCTGATCTCTAATAATGTTTATCAACTTTTTGTGCAGACTTTCTACCCTTGCAAGGCACATGTGTGATTTTGTGCTGGGGATTTTTCATTGGGTAGCAATCCCATGGTATAGACATACAGGCCTTTTTTTTAAAGGGCAGATAAATGTACAGAATTTGAGGACAGAGCTGGTGAGTGTGGGAAGTGGCCTCAGAAAGAGAAGAAAGAAGCCTAGGAGTTCCAATCTGTATGTAGGTCTAGAAAAGTCAAGAAGGGACTTTAGCTATCCATCTGTCTGTTGCCTCCTACCCTTGCAGATTATTTGTTGCACATGGTGATACTCTATCCCAATACTCCTAATCCCAGTTCACATCCCTGTCCAGAGGGAAAAGAAAACATAAGCACATGTAGCTGTTCCCTTTCCTTGCTGTGAGAAGGGTGGCAGTGGCTGTGTAGGCCTTGTTGGCAGGCCATCATGCATCTCCCCAAGACCAAAGGACTTTCCAACTTCCAGTGCCCTAGTCAATCTGGGGGAGACAATGATTACATATAACTATTTGGGGGAAGTGGAAAGCCTAGTTAACGGAGAACCTGGGGAAGACAGGAAAAGCCTGGGAGAAGGACAACCCCTAGAGGGAGAGGAGTTTAAGAGCGAGGAAAAAGATATAAGGGGGTGGGGAAGAGATGGTGGAAAATATGTAGAAAGAGGAAGAAAAAGAGGAAGGAGAAAAGTGGGGTAATGCTTTATTAGAGGAACATGAGGAAGGGGATTGTCTAGGTGAAGTACTGGAGAATGTAGAACCCCAAGGAGAGTGGGAACATGTGTAAATGGGAGACTCTTGGACTAGGGAGATCATGTCTCTTAGGGTACCGAAGGAACAGGCCAAGATGCAACACAAGTCCCCAAACTCATCTAACATCCTCTTTTTGGGTAGAGAAGGAGAAAAGAGAGTGAAGGTACTGGGTTCAAGAATGAAGTGCCCCCCAAATCACTTAATCCAGCTGAAGCAGCCTGGCCCACCACACAGGAAACTCCCCAATGCCTTGACCTGGGGAAAGGAAGGCAGGAGGAATTGCCCACTTGTACCCAGTGGGTCTGTACAAGCCATCCTCGTTGTGGCACCCTTTGACTGAGGTATATAAGACTCTTCCTTCAAGTCAGTTGTAATCAGAAGCTTCGCTGGTGAGCTCAAAAGGGGGTGATAGGGCCCCAGAATGGGTTGGTGGTTGTGAGGAGTACTGGTTCATGATTGGGGAGAGTTAAGTGATATTTTGAAGCGTTTGCATGTTGTTCTGGTTACCAAGTTACATGGCAGTTCAATAAAAAATGATGGTTGTTCTAAAAAAGTGTCTCATTCTGTGGAACAAGATATGGAAGAAGTAGATCTTATGGGTCCAGATGCAGACAGAGAGAGTCACACTTGCTCCTTTCATATCAATCTTGCGTAGGGCAAGGGATCAGGCAGTGACAGCAAGGAGAAAGAGCAACAGGGAGAGGGATGTTTGAGATTTGACAGGGACCCCATACTAGGGTTGTCTGGAAAAGCTCCCTCAGCTTTTCCAGATAATGCCAACTTCTGCCATTGGTTCAGCTCATTAACATAAATAAAAGGTTGTTACATTCCTTTGAAAATCTGGTTCTGTGGAGCAGCTGAGCAACCTGCTAGTTTTGAGTCACCTGCCTTTTTTTTTTTACATTTGGAATAAGGGGTGACTAAAGTGAGCCTATTTGATAGAAAGCAATACTGTGGTTTGGATCAGTTCCATGCCTGTGATCGCTGGAACTGATCCAAAACTAGCCTTCCTCTTTCAATTTGCCAGTATTGTGAACTGGCTTAATAAGCGAGCCACTTTAGGATATTGGCAAATTAATCCCTTCTCCTGCTCAGCAGAAGGCAGGGGAAGTGGCAAAAATATTTTGACTGTATATAGACTATCACTGATGCTCTACATCAGTTATAAAAAAAAATTTAAAATGTCTTTTCTTTGCCTTGCCTTAAGAGGCCAGGGAAGAAACCACTTACAATTGAATCCACGGCAATGGATATGTTCAAGGCCACTCCTGGGATTAACAATATATTAATGAAAAATAAAACAATGACAAGCATGTCTTTCAAACCGATAACTGCATTGTTAGCCTCCTTTTTAAAAATGCAGTGCTACTTAATGCAACCTTATGTTTTATAATGTTTCATAATGACCTTCACATGTAGTACATTTTTTGTAAACACTGCTAATTCCTCCACCACCACCATTCTCAGAGAAATTAAATATTCTTTCTGAAAAATCACATAAACCCAACAGTATGTTTGAATTATAGAATGCACAGGTCTGTCATTTTGAAATCTTCTCTCTCCCTCACTCCCCTTCTCTCTGTGTGTATCTGTCTTTGCTTTATTGCAGTTGTGTGCTGTCAGGTCGATTCCAACTTATGGCAACTTTAGTTGGGTATTCAACGTCTGTGAGGTACTTAAGCAATGGTTTTGTCAGTGCCACCTTCCAGTGAGTTTCCATGAAAAAGCAGTGATTTGAATATAGGTCTCATGAGTTCTAGTCAAGCAGTCTGTCCACTACACCACACTGGCTCTTTGTCTGCTATGCTACTGCATATTATATTCCAAATGTGTGTATGGACATCACTAATTCAAATGCTTGTCAGTTCAGCACTATTTCACTTGATTAACCTTCAAACAAAAAAAGAGCAAGGAATTTGAATACCTAGTTACAGGAAATTCAATTGCTTAATCAGTTGGTGGGGGGATGGGAAAGCCCTAGATGGGGTCTCCTGTATGCTCTGTTTCTTCTTTGCATCAGTTGTAAGACTACACAGATAAACAGCCTGTTTGTGCCTCACAGACTGAGCAACCAACCAAAGGGAAACTCAGAGGAAATAGGCAGTCACAACAAAACTAAAAGTAAAATGGAAAGCAGATACTAAGCCTCAAAAATGAGGTCATATTTAAAGCAGGATTGGTCAGACTTCAGGCTTGCTGTACCTACTTTGATTTTTATAGTAATTCTAGATTCAGCAAGAAGAGCTTAATGCAAAAGGCAGACACTTAGTTTGAAGCCTGGGAACTTGGCATGAGCATCTGAACTGAATAAAACAGTCTTTCAACAAATAAATATTTTCTTCATTACTCCAAGTTGCTTCATTTCACCAGGGTAGGAAGGATGTCATAAAATGTATTGACACTATCAATTTGATATTGTTTCAGGCTCCATCCTATGGAATCCTGAGGTTTGTCATGTAACCGTACTTAGAATTCAGTGCTAGCATGTCAGAGTCCAGAGTCGCTAGAGGTCTTTGGCATGGAATTCTAAGTGCTTCACCAAGTGACAGATCCCAGGATTCTGTAGGATGGAGTCATGGGGATTACAGCTGTATAGCAGATACATCCATTCGCCCAAATCCTCTTGTGTAGCTACGCAAATGGCATTATTTTTACAGACAAATTTCTCCAAGTTATTCAACCACCGTAGACATTATCAGTTGCACACTAAGTCACACATCTCAGTATGCAGCTGCTAATGTCCACAGTAATTTCTTAACTTGGGGCAGTTTGATTCCAAAAGTTACACCATATGTAAGTAGGTAAGAGCTTTTGACTGTCCTGTTGCTGCCTTTGTTAAACAACTGGAAGTGATCAATTTACTGTAAATCATCCAAAGATTTACCAGTAATTCTATACATATTTTCTATTAATCCTCCATTTAAAGGAACAATTCAATCAACCACAGAAGCACTGTATTTTATATAGGATCCTATATTTTCATATTTTGATAAATGGACAGCCTGCACAGTCCATGTATATTACTTGTGTATCATAATTGTACAAAAATGTAAAACACTATTCTGTTTATATGTTTTTATATCATTTATACATTACATTTCAATTGTTTATCTGTATCCTTTTCCCCCTTAAAATCTCTATGTTTTTCAGCATAATAAAGCTTAATATGATTATGGTAAACCACTTGCACAAAAGCCTTTTATATACACAGGTGGATTGCCTAGGTAATGTCATTCAAGGCAAGTGCAAATATAATGCCCCGGAATACTAAGGAGAAGAAACTCAAGGAGAAGAAATAAGAAGTGATAGGTTTCACTATCAAACAGCTGATATTGCTAACAAAGTATAAAACATCTAGGGATAGTCTTGTCATCTTATATTGTAAAAAGTCCTCAACAATAACCATCAAGGCCTAAATCTATTTGCTAGTCCCAACCAGAATATTGAGCCACTTGCTGGATGGTATATCAACATTTTTGTAAATCCCATTGATTCAATAAGTTTCTTCTAGTCAAGATTTAACAATCGAATTTAGTTCCAGGTCTTCTTTATGATTAAGATTTTGGGTCCTAACTCTGGGAAAAAGGATGTATGTAAATAAAATGATGTAAATAAGATGAAAAGAAAGATTTGATATAGGAGTAAAACTGTTTATTTCCTGGGTAAGAAAGGTTTGTATAATAAAAATGAGTATTTTCATACCTTCGCTTTCTGATATGTATGGGGCTCCACAGTGTTCCAACAGTGCCTGTGAGAAAAAGTGGATCCAGTGGACGTTTTGCCTTATGGAAGGAGGAGAAGAAGAGATTTTAAAAAATTAATTTTTGTTCTCAGATTCTGCACACTTACACTCATCCTCGCCCACAGACCAATTTACTTTAGGAGGTTAAGGGGTGTGTGGGAGATGACAGTGTGGGAAGAGACACAGGGGACTAAATTGAGGTGGAGGTCTAACTGAAACTTTTTGGGCGGGGAGGCTAAGCAAGAGGTTCCACCGAATCCAAGCTCCTTCTGGAAACAGACCCATAGTTCACACCCCAGTATCTCTTTTAAATTATTGGGTTGGGGACAGACTTGTTTGATGACACTTATCTGCAAAAGAAAGCGAGGACAAATCTAGTTGTTACGCATTGCACAGAAAAACAGACACAATATAGAAACAACTCTATGAAATCCTGGATAGCTCCATGGTTTAGGCATCTGGTTGTGGAACCAGAGCCTGAGAGTTTGATTCCCCAGTGTACAGGGGCTGGACCCAATGATCCATAGCATCCCTTCCAGATATGCGGTTTTAAGATGATGATGATAGTTTTTGTTTTGTTTAGGCATCCTTCAGTCTCGAGAGACCATGGTAACGTGCTCTCCATGGAGGACTTGGAACAGCCTCTCCAGAGCACGAAGCCTGGGTAAAATAATATGGAGGATAGGCTGTTACCCAAGCAGCAAATCCCCCCTCTCCACGTCGCTGAAATAGTCCAATGGAAAGGCAAGAGCCAATACAACTGGTTCCAGCAACATCGCAGGAGTTGCCAGAACGACATGAGCTGCCTCCGGGACTCCAGCTCCGGATTTTGCCTCGAGGTTAACTCCTGAAGCCTTTTCCATCAGTGGATATAGCCACAAGGCAGTGGAGGTTTGAAATCGGAGTTTTCCTTCACCTAGATGGGCTGCCTTCCAAGGCTGACGAGCCCCACCTACCCGGCTGATGATAGTTATGTGTATGTGTGTTATTCTGAATAGCCATATTCTAGCACTATATTTCTGAGTTATATAAACCCACAAGAGTGGTGAGAGCCTTATCCCTGACCCTTCCTTGTGCATTTATGTCACCCTCTGTGTTTGGACTTTGTGAGGTTACCATCCAGATATAGGGGGTGTTATAAATGCACAAGCAGAGTGTGAGGTAGTACATTCCAAATGCATTTTAGGATTTCATGGCCACATCAAATCCCTCCTACACAGCTCGCAAATGGAGCAAATCTACTGACAATCAGACGATGTCATTTCTGCTTCTTTGCAACATGCCGATGGGAGACATTTCATCCCAGTATGAATAAATGGGATGGAATAATATGAGCTGGAACAAAAGTACTTCACTGGCAAAATGGAGTTGAATGGCGTATGGCTAAATGTATTATTAAGTTACCTGGGTTTGTATCTGAATAGGAACAGAGAAATTATTTCACTAGGGCAGACCTTGGTCTCATATCACCACTACATGATAGAACACTAAATAAAAAGTTGAACCATCTACACTGGAGCTTGGGAAAAGTGGCCCTCCCCCCATTAAATACAAGTCCTCAAATCCTCAAGCCAGCACGGCTGTGAGGATTCTAGGAATTATAGTTCAAACCAGTAACTTTTCTCTACTCTACTCTGGTTTTTTTTTAAAAAAAAACATTCTATGCTTAATTGCATTTTAAATATTTAATTTATGTGCGCTTTCTCCCTCCTTCCCCAATTATTTTGTAAGCCACCTTGGGTTTGCAGTTCAAGTGAAATGTAGGATGCTACTACTACTGCTACTACTACGAAATTAAAAGACGCCTGCTTCTTGGGAGGAAAGCGATGACAAACCTAGACAGCATCTTAAAAAGCAGAGACATCACCTTGCCGACAAAAGTCCGCATAGTCAAAGCTATGGTTTTTCCTGTAGCGATGTATGGAAGTGAGAGCTGGACCATAAAGAAGGCTGACCGCCGAAGAATTGATGCTTTTGAACTGTGGTGCTGGAGGAGACTCTTGAGAGTCCCCTGGACTCCAAAGAGAACAAACCTATCCATTTTGAAGGAAATCAACCCTGAGTGCTCACTGGAAGGACAGATCCTGAAGCTGAGGCTCCAATACTTTGGCCATCTCATGAGAAGAGAAGACTCCCTGGAAAAGACCCTGATGTTGGGAAAGTGTGAAGGCAAGAGGAGAAGGGGACGACAGAGGACGAGATGGTTGGACAGTGTCATCGAAGCTACCAACATGAATTTGACCCAACTCCGGGAGGCAGTGGAAGACAGGAGGGCCTGGCCTGCTCTGGTCCATGGGGTCACGAAGAGTCGGACACGACTTAACGACTAAACAACAACAACTGCTGCTGCTGCTGCTACCACTACTACAGAGCTGGAAGGGATCCTATGGATCATCAAGTCCAGCCCCTCTCACAGAGGTGCTGAGGGGAATTGAACTCCCAACCTCTGGCTCTGCAGCCAGATGCCTAAACCAATGAGCTATCCCGCAGTTTGAAATGAAATGAATGAACAAGGTGAGCTCTACTATGCTACATCACCAAAATAATTAGTGAAATCTACTTATGCACAACTCTTGTGGTTTGATGTGACATATGTTGTTAGTTATACTGTCACATGACACCCTTCTCTACTAGAAGGGCAGTTCCAAAAGCTCTAGTCATGCTGCCTGAACAACAGATGGTAAAATTTGGGGGGGGGGGGGGTAGCGGTGGTGAATGGGATGCAGGGGCAGCTGCATTCCTTCAAAGTTTAGGGGTGGCCATTGGTGGACTCTAGAACTCTGGAAGTGGGTCATCTCTGACCTAGACCTTCCGTTCCTGTCAATATCACAACCACAATTGCATTCCTTCTGATTATAGCAGTCCTTGACTTGCTTCTGGTTCTTGTACTTATAACCAGACCCTGGAAACATGTTGTTCACTATTGATGATTATTCCCACCACTCCTGGCCATTGGCTTTGCTGATGGGATGACGTAAATTGGATTCTGGCAGAGGTTATCCTGCCCTGCTCTATATCCTGCTTCCTAATGGAATGCTATTCCTCTGGCTCATAAAGTTTCCCATTTCCATTGGACGGCTGCCCCACTTTCCTCCAAGCAGCCTCCATGCCCATCCTTGCTTCCTTAGACGACCTTTAACCAGAGACCTTCCATTATGGCCACCCCTTTCTGCTCTTCCTGAGCCACTAGCGCATCTGAAGTAAGGAGTGCTAGGAATGAAAAGATTCACTCAAACCTCTTTGCTTTGTGCTAAATTATTGTTTAAATCAGACCCTAGGATAATCTGCAAGGGTAGTTTCTGAAGCTAGATTCTACCTGAGCTCCCAGACATATTCAGTGAGTTATTATCAGATTTCCAGGGAAATCTTTTATACAGAATGAATTGTCTATAAGAAGCTGCCTTATGCAAAGGCAGATCAGTAATCCTTATAATCCCAGCACTGTTAGCAGCTCTCCTGGGATCTTATCCATAATTTCTTTGTCACTTACTTAGATAGATGTGCTATTGTTATCTCCCCACAACTCCAGCCAACTTAAATGCAAATTTCTGTACAGAGGCAGTGCCTAACCTCTAAAGAAATAAAAAAAATAAACATCAAAATTAAGGAAGTGTTAAGGAAAATTACAGGCACGGCAATTCGTCCTTGTTTGGAACAATTTTAGACTGTAAACTTGTGGACAGGGTCTTTTCCTTTATGTATGCAATCCATATGCTGCCTACTTGTCCAGGGACTTTATAAATCATGATGACAATTCATCTTTACACAGAGCTTGGAAAAGTTACTTTTTTGGACTACAACTCCCAAAATCCCCTCCCAACATGGCCAGAGACCATGCTTTTCTGAGTTCTATCTCTACAATGTTTGCTTCTCACTGGCTTGTATTGTCTACAGCAGCCATTCTCAACCTTTTCTTTGGCCATGGCCAGTTCTGATGTGCACCAGTGGTGGTTAATTTTGAAGTACAGATGCTTATTACAACTTGTCCCCATTGCCATACCTCCCCAAAGAGAGTACAAAAATACAAATCGGTGTATTAACACTTGTATTAATCTAAAATCTAGTCGTTTTCATATCAATGGGGAGCAGGTCTTTTGTAAAGCTAATGGGTCTTAATTGGCTGTTCCAGGTGAAAGCACTCCATAATACTTTGCATTACAAGAGGGGCAGTTTACAACAGTATACTTTTCTATTTCCCTCATACACACACTCCTGCTAGTTTCTGTGATTAAGGAACAAGGAATCCTGCAGTGGGTGGTAGATTACAAGAATCTTCCTGCTAATCAAAAAATCCCAGAGCTCTGGTCCTCATAGCCTTTGCTTGATTATACCACAGGTAGGTAAACAATGTTCCACATATCAGTCACAATGGTAAAGAATGTGTCCCCCGCCCCCAGGTAAAATGTTTCATCAAGACAGGTATAACATTTTATACATTGAGCAGAGCTTGAAAAATATGGCATTCTTGAATCACAAGCTCAGTCTTGAGAGAAGTATGCTGACTATGGCCAAAAAATGAGAAACACATGAACAATTATGACATGCATTAAAATGGATGGTATAGAAATGGCTTAAAAATTTATTTGTATTAAAGAAGACATATCTCTACCGTACAGTAAAAAAAGACCATACATCATGATTAATGGTCATCTTCGAAAATAGAACACTATTTATTTGAAGAATATTTATTTTATTTATTTATTTATTACATTTATAGCCCGCCCATCTAGTCATATACACCTCCTGCTCAATACAAAGCAATTTTTGTCCTATCTAGTATCCAATTTGTTATTATGGCCTATCAAATCGCCTCTGACCTATGACGACTATATGAACTAATGATCTCTAAAAGGTCCTGTCATTAACAGTCCTGCTCATGTATTGCAAACCAAGGGTTGTGGCTTCCTTTATTGGCTACATAATTATTTATGCACAAATAATTGGTCAAGACGTAATTTTTCAATGCTACGATAGTCTTGCCCCTCCCACTCCCCTTCATATTAAAGAAAATGATTCAACGTATTCTATAAGTACAGTTCTGCAGTCTTCAGAAGGCTGACACAAAGGGCATAGAAGGATGACAAACTGTCCTTTCCAGAGTTTGGAAGTAACTAATTACAAATAATCCATTACATGTGATTTATTTCCATATTCTAATAAAATTATGACTGTAGCTTATTGAAATATAACTTCACTTCCTTCATGGTATAACTGTAACTTCTCAGTTATTTTTATAGTGGGGGATGTGGTTGTGCATCCTTGTAACTGGTAAAAACAAACATCACATGGCTAATTATATGCCATAAAATGGTGCAGGCATGCCACATGGTTCAAGTGCTGGTTCATATTGTATCTTGTGCCGAGGACATGTGCACCATCTTGGGTGTTGAAGTGACAACAAGATATATGGGGGACAATATGTTTTGTTCCACAGCCTAGTGACTTGTACAATTCAGATTTTAATGTAACAATAGAGTTTGTATTTCAGTAAAATGTAAGAAAAGGGACACATAGCTATTTTTAAAAAATGATAATAACTATGCTGGTAACTAACTATGTTGGGGACTTGGAATTACAACTGAATTGTATGGGGGGGATTTCAATTATTACTGTAAGTAATTACTTTCAAATGTAACTTTTAAAGCCAGTATGAGCATTTTGCATAAGCCATAATAAATCCACCAGGTTTTCCGCTTCTCATTCTGCTAGATGCACTTTATAAGACCTGAAAAGTTTGCTAGTCCTGCAGCTGACATCCCCTCTCATTGCAATGAAGGAGAGGCACATGAATGGGGAAAGATGACCACTGCCGCCTTCCCCTTCCAACAGCAGCAAACCATCAGAGCTTCGGATGCAGCAAATGCTCTGGCATTGATCTCCCACCCAATACAAGTAGGATTGCTCCCAGCATCATGGGTGGGGAACAGGTAGGCCATCGGACTGTTGGACTGCAGCTGCCATAGTCTCTCATCTCAGCCTTGGTTTTGCTGGCGAGGCTGTGCAATGACATTAGACTGCATGCTCCTTATCCCTGTTTTATGAACTTGATTAGCAAAAATTCCTTTGAAATCAATGGGACTTGTTCTCATGTAGGATATATGGGGTTGCAGCTTACAGTTTCTTTCACAGAGCTGTACATTTCAAACTCTAATGCTGTAATTGACATGAGTTTCCCCCCAATCCCTTAAAAACTCATGATTCAAATGCTATATATGGATGTAATTAATCAAATACATTTTAAACATACACAAAGATTTCCAGTCTACACATACTGGATGCAGAGTCTACAAATGTGTGATAGATAATGTATTATTTACATCAGTGGTAGGCAAACTCCTGGGATCATTATTCTATTCTCAGAAGGTCACTTCTGTTGTTGTTTCTGTTGTTTACTACTTAATGCTTCTAAAAGCTGGATTTTGCACTTATTTTAGAGACTATTGGTGTAATTCTGCGCCCCTTCAGGAGCTTTGAAGATGCCAAACATGGCCTTGAGGCCACATGGAATCCACAGATTGTATAATTTCCATCCTTGCTTTAAGTATTTGATGAGTATTCAGAATTGGTGGTATCTGCTGCTAACATGGAATAGTTTTCAGTACAGTGTGTCACAGCTGACATGCAGAAGCAGTTAGTATCTGACAGCTGAGATACCTCAGCTATCAAAATGTGACAATACTGTTGACACTACATCAAGTGTATTGAGTATTACAGATGTGAGAATGGGAAGGCACGAGCTAGATCTGAGAAAAGGTTCCTGTAATCTAGTATTTAATTTCCATCACTGGTCAGAGTCAAAGCAGACTGATTTAAACTCAACTCCATTCATAGCTGCATTCTTATACATACATATTGCAGTGTAAGTTGAATTGCCCATAGTGGTGCTAACCTGTGAGTAATTATGCATAGGATGATGCTATGTTCCATTGTGTTCGATGGACATTACTCTCGAATTGGTGTGTGTAAGGCTGCTTCTTCTTATCAAGATTTAAATCACCATGGGGGGGGGGGGGGGACATCTTAACTTCCATTATTTATTTAAATTTTGTCAAAACAAATGTCTACAAAACGTAATTGTATTACAATGAAAACATAATAGTGTGCAAGACCTATGCACCACCTTTTGTTACAACATTATAATTGTTCAGAGATCAGAGGGACAATTGTATGGATGGGCACAGCAAAAACATCCATGTTTGGTTCATTTTAGGTTATTTTGGGGGGCTGCCTCTTTTGTTTTTGAGGCTTCCATGTACCAGTTTTTTTGTTGGGACTGCTCCTTTGCGTTATTTTGTTTTATTCTTTCTAGCATTAATAAAGAACCCTGAAAACCTCTAGGCATGGGACATTTGGATTTTTTTTTTTTCACTATAGCTCCCAGAATTGGCCAGGAATGCCTCCAGCCAGAATTCTGATAGCTGTAGCCAAGACATCCAAATCCTCAGAGGAGTTTCAGTGCACAAATCCATGCCTCAGAAAGTCTTTCTCTGTAGTGACCGTCACTAGCCTGAAGAAGAAAGAAACAGGTGGGAGTATCTAAATTCCATGCAAGCTACAAGGGATTAGGAGATTGGTAGTCTCTTTGATCATTAGGCTCCATACAGAGTGCCTCTCAAAATACTACCAGTCCCCTAATCCTTTGCAGCTCCCATGCCCCAAACTAACTATTTCAAAAGAGCAAGGGCAAAGCAACAGAAAATTGACTAATCCAAAAGCAGACAACAAAGGCAGGCAACGCCACCACCAAATCAACCACAACCACCTAATCAAGATCCACGTAGACCAAAATGGTTGATAATGGTCAATGGCTACACTTCTTAAATTTCCTTTCCCACTTTCTCATTGGTTGCCAGGAACTGAAGCTACACAAAGAGTGAGAGTGATGGAGATACCAGAAGGATGAAGGAGAGAGAGAAAGAGGGAGAGACCTGCAAGAGACACTGCTACCATTCCCTTGGTCCTTAAGGGAAATGCGCTTGAGGCATTGGTGGTGTCTGTCTTCTGTTGGCAGAGTGTATACCTTAGGAGAAGTATGACAGCTTCGCCTCATGGCAGCTGCTGGTGCTCCAGGAGGCCTATCCTTTCACTGCTATTCTTCCTCCTGACAGTGAGTGTTTCCTTTCTGCTCAGCACCAAGACCTGGCTACGGCCCTCAAGCAGGAGTTGGCAGCCATGGCCACCTTGTTGCCAAGCCTTTGCTTGCTGTGCTTCAGCTTCAGTTGGATGACCCTTTACCACAGGTGAGGGAGGCCAGGGAAAGAGGGTAGAAGGGAGCAGCAGTGTGTGTGTATGTATGTGTGTGCTCCTTCATCCAATCCAGACTTCTTACATCTGTAAAATTCCCAAACCCCCACCCCCAGATATTCCAATTGGCTACTGGTAATAGCCTTCACAATATTACTGGTAGAAACATTTCCTAGGCTATTTGAAAGACAAATGGTGATGGAAAAGTTTAACGAAAGGGGGGGGGGGTTTGGATAATCCTCCATTTTTAAGAGGCTCTTTTTTGGAAATCTATTAAAGAACCAAAAAGCAAAAAAGCCAATTTCATGTCTTTTCCCTTTCATTGTTAAATGAAAAGTCCTATCCCTAGACAATGGTTCATTACAGCTCTAGGTACAAAGATTAGTGTTGGCGATTTCTGCTTAGCTCCATGGCTATTAAGCTGCAGAGTACCACAGGACTCTATTGTGTTCCTTTTGTTCTTTAACAATTATAGGAAGTCACCAGGTGATGTCATCAGGATATGGGTGCCATCAGTACACTAATGATACACAGTTCTATTTCTCCTTTTCATCAAAGTCATGTGAGGCTGTGTAGGTGCTGGACAAATGATTGGACCCTGTAATGGGCTACTGAGGGCCGGTAAACAGAAGCTGAAAGCTAAGAAAACTGCTATGGTTCAGTGGCTCTAGTGTCCAGATGACCAGTTCTTGACGGGGTTCGTCTCATTGTATAGGAGCAGTGGGAGCAATCTGTGTCACCGGAGGCTCAAGTGGACAGGGTAGCTTGGACTGCTTGGGGCCAGCTTCAGTTGGCCCTGCCAACTCCAAGCATTCCTGAACAGGGATGACTACAGTACACTTCACATGGGCCTGCCCTTGAAGATGACATACGGTTGGCAGCTAGACTAATGATAGGAGTAACTGTCAGACCTGATATGATACCAGTTCCGAAAGAACTGCAGTGGTTGCCAATATGCTTCTGGTGTGAGTTCCATGTATTTGCAATGACTTTGAAAGACTCAAATAGCTTGGGGCCTCAATATTTCAAGAGTACCTGTCCTCATACATACTTGCCCAATCATTAAGATCTGATGGGGCAGGATGCTCTTACTCCATGTCTTACCATTGAGAATGGTATATGATGTGGAGAGTTAGGAGAGGGTGCCTTGGCTGTAGCACCCCAATTCTGGAGCACCATCTCACTGGATGCTCCACAGGCACCAACATTTTTTGTGTTGGTGCTAAGTTAAAAACTGGCTGTTTCCTTGAGCATGCTTTGGTCTTCCATCTTTAATTTGCTGTTTTTGTCATAACCGCTTTAAATATTACGTTGTTTCAAAGTGCTTAAAATGTTTCAATTGTTTTACTATATTTACTTTGTATTAGTTTTTTTAAAAAAAAATGTGAGTTACTTATTTGAAGCCTGTTGGATAAATATCTTAACAGGGTGAGGGTGTTTGAATGTGTCACAGAAGCCGACAGCGATACCATCAGAAAGCTACACTCCATTACAACTCAAAACTCCTAACAGAATCATCCAAGGTGCAATGGTTAAAGCTGAGGCACCAGACTAAGATGCACCAGTAGTAATGGACAGTGACATTAGCAAAGGATCTTTCATAGAGAATGACAGAAACACTCAAACTAACTATTCTTAGTATTACACAGAGGAAAGCAATGATAAACCAGTGCTGAATGTTTTATACCTTGACATCTCATGATGAGATAATCTAAAATGAAACAAGAGATAGTGCTGCAAGATGAAACTCGCAGATCAGAATTCACTCAATCAGCTGCCATTACAAAATCAAAGGTAAGTATCTGTAGTGCTGTTCTTAATGAAACAACTGGAGTAAGGCCGACAAGAGTTAGCTGCTGATGTGCACAGATGTGAAAGGAAAGTCTGAAGCTACAGGATTCATAGAAACTGGAATATTAGAAGTACTGTTGGAGTTTATTTAGCAAATCAACATGCAAGCCTAGTGCATGATCACCTGAGAGGAAGGGAAATGTCTATGTTGCCCGTTGGGTAGTTAATTTGATTTCCTCTTTCCCTCATTGACCTATTAACTAATGCCTTTTGTTTGGTGGGCAAAGGTAAGTGTCTGAGTAATTACTTTAAACTGGTATATCTATGCTTTGGAGTGAGTGTATATTTTTGGGGACTTGCTGATTTCAATTTCAACTCCAAACTGCCTCCCATGCTGTGCAATTAAAGGAATTGATTATATTCGTCTCTGCTGGGACTACAAGTCCCATTATTCCTTAGTCCAGTAAGTACAAATCAATGTAAGGTCAAAATAGTAAAACAAGAAATGGAATAGAAAACATCACAGTACTTGGTGCGAATGAACTAATTAGAATGTTTTCAATTAGATTATTGCAAAGTGTTTTACTCCAGAAATGATTGGCACACAAGAAATGGTATAATTTTAATGCTAAAGTGTGTTGCAGCACAGCCAGTGAGTCAGTGTTGTTGACCAATTACTATCAAACAGATTTCATGAAAAGACAATCAACATAACGATCATTCAAGTATATGCTCCAGCTGAAGAAGAAGAAACTGAAAACTTTTATATAAGTATCCTCTGATCACACTCGAAAACAAGATGTGTTGATGTGACTTGGATGCAAAAGTAGGAAATAAAGTAAAACTAAATGTCTTTGGAGGATCTGGTCTAAGAGTTAAAAGTATAGCAGGATTGTGACTCATAGAATGACGTCAAGTGGACAATCTGTTTATTGCAAATCCATGTCTCAGGCAACTGAACCGATGACTGTACACACAGACATCACCAAATAGCCTGTATAGAAACCAAAGAGACTATGCAATTGGAAGCAGAAGACAGAGGAACTGTACTCACAGCAGAAACAGCACCAACAGCTAACAGTGGTACAGACAATGAACTGTTAACTCAAAAATTAGAGTCAAGCCAAAGAAGAACACTAGAACAATCATAGCAGACTAACTTAATTTAAACAACAATCTTGAAAAATCTAAAGATCATGTAAAGAACATACTTCTGTTCTTAGGCTCCATTGATTGAGAACCAGAAGAACTGTGGTCTGAAACTAGAAATATAATCAGGGGGAAAAGCAAAAGATTATTCTTGTAGCCACTAGAAGCTTAGATGGATGACTGATAAAACTCTTAAAAATGTTAATGCCTGACGAGGACCCAAATGAGAAGGAGAGAGAAACAGGGTTAGAATCCTAAATGCAACTTTTCAGCAACATGGGACAAAGAGAATGATTATAATCACTGCGGGGGCAGGGGAAAATAGAATTGGCAACCAAAAAAGGAAAAAAATAAAATATCCCTTCATAAGGCAAGAAATCAAAGGGAAATTTAAACCAAGATTAGAGATGAAAGAGGAGCGAAAATTAATGGATGAAATGTAAATCATTTAAGAAATGCAGATTACACCACATTCCTGGCAGAAATGATGGCTTGAAATGACAACCAAGGAAGTTTTCAAAATGCAAAAGTGGGGACTACAGTTAAACGTGGTTGTTGTTGTTGTTTTGTGCTATCAAGTCTCCTCCAATTTGTGCTGACACTATGAATGAACAATCTCCAAAATGTCCTGTCCTCAAAAGTGTTGCTCAGCTCTTGTAAACTCAAAACTGTGGGTTCCTTTAGGGAGTCCATCCATCTCGTATTTGGTATTCTTCTTTTCCTGCTGCCTTCAACCTTTCCCAACATCATTGTTTGTCTTTCTGGAAGTCCAGGGTATCTGCAAAGCTCTCATCCAGCAGCAGATTTCAAACGAATCAATGTTTCCCTGTCAGCTTTCTCTACCACCCAGATTTCACACCCATACATGGTGATGAGAAATACAAGAGTGTGGCTTATCTTGGTCTTGGTGTCCAGCGACACATCCATAACCTTGATGGGCTTTTCTAGTTCCTTCATTGCTGCCCTTCCTGGTCTCAGTCTTCTTTTGATTTCTTGGCTGCTGTCTCCATTTGGATTGATGATTGAACCAAGCTATACAAAATTTTTAATAATTTCAATGTCTTCATTATCAACATTAAAGTTGTTTAGTTCTTCGTTGTCATGGGTTTTGTCTTCTTGATGTTCAATTGCAGTTCTCCAATTGGCACTTTCTTCTTTCACTTTCACTAAAAGTGATTTCAGGTCATTGCTCTTTTCTGCCAATAAGATGGTGTCATATCTTCAATACTGATGTTTCTTCCAACGATTTTCAGTCCTCCTTCATCTGAATCCAGTCCAGCTCTCTGTAAGATACATATTGTACAGAGAAGAATATAAAATGCACCCTTGTCTGACACCTTTGCCTACAGGAAACCACTCTGTCGCTCTATATTCTGTCTTAATAGTAGCTATTGGATATTTGCAATATGTTCTTGACTGCCTCTTCCTTTTTGTAATCCAGATTGAACATCAGGCACTTCTTGCTCTACATAAGGCAAAAGCCTTTGTTGCAACACCTTGAGCATCAGTTTGCTTGCATGGGAAATTAGAGCAATGGTCCTATAGTCTGCACTCCTTGGCATCTTCTTTCTTGGGGATTGGAATATATAATGTTGCCAGTCTGTGAGCCATTGTTTTATATTCCACATTTGTGGCATATTCTTGTTAGGATTTTGACAGATTCTGTCCCTGTGGCTTGAAATAGTTCTGTTGGTATCCCATCTACCCCTGGTGATTTATTTCTTCCCAGTGCTTTCAAAGCAGCTTTCACTTCACTTTCTGGAATTGCAGGTTCTTCATCATAGGATTCCTTTTCAAAGGAATCAGTCATTCTTTTATAGGTCTTCAGTATAGTGTTTCCACTTTCTCTTTATTTTCTCCTAGTCACCTAGTATGCTTTCCTGTTGGTCATTCAGCATTTCTAATTTAGACTTAAATTTCCCTTTGATTTCATGGTTTTGGAAGAAATATCTTATTTTTGACCCTTTGTTGTTCTCCTCTATATCTTTGTTTTTGTTGTAGTAGTAGTTTTCTTTCTTTTTTCTATATGACAGTCACTGAAAAACTGCATTCAGGGTTCTGACCCTGTTTCTGTCACCTTTTACTTTTGCTTCTTATCTATTCTTTACAATTTTAAATGCTTCTTCTCTCATCCATCTAGGTTTTTATTTTCTTTTTATTAATAGCTCTGGTTTCAATCCACAGTTCTTCTGGTTCGTGTTCAGTTGAGTTTAGTAATGCAAGTCTGTTCCTTATGTGGACTTTCAATTCCTCAGGAATGTTGTTTGAATTACATTTTGGCACTACTGTTCATTTACTGTTCTTTTTTCGGCCTTGCTCTGAAACAATGTTTGTTCTTTAAATATTAAGAAGACAAAAATCATTATTACAAAAAGAATTACATAATTTTCATGTTGACAATGAAGAAATCAAAATTGCTAAAGATGTACTGTATTTGTGTTCAGTCATCTGCCAAAATGGAGGCTGCAGCCAAGAGATTAGAATACTTGATACTCAGACAGGCAGCTATGACGGAACCAAAGGAGATTCTCAAGTATAAGTATTTGTCACTGGAGACCAACACCAAGATCATCCATGATATTCCCAAATGCTACAGTAGGTATGAATGTGAAAGCTGGAGAATGAAGACAGCTAACAGGAAAAAAGTAAACTCTTATGAAATGTGATGGTTTCTAGATTAATTCAAGCCTGGACTTTTACTAAGTGCTAAAATAACTAAACTGAGTCAATCATACTTTGGACATATCATGAAGAAACAAAATTCACTGGGCAAGACAATGATGCTAGGAAATGTTGGAGGCAGTACGAGAAAAGGAAGGTATAACATGAAATGGATTGATTCAGTAAAGTAAACCACAGCCTTTAGTTTACAAAACCCGAGTAACGCTGTTAATGGCACCACCTTCTGGAGGCTCCTGCCTTCCTTCCTTTCATATCAGAACATTGCACAATTTAAAATCACGGACGCAAATGAAGCCATGAAATCAATGGATTTTTGCTTGCTTCTACAGACTTTATAGAGATGCTATTAAACAAGGACATTGAGCAAGGTCACCTAATTGATGACCAGGGCTGTGATCTCATGCAGGTTAATTTTGGAACAAGTACCAGGACAGAGCTAGGTGTAGAAATCTTGCTGCCCAAGATGGCAGACTAGACGATACCCACATCCCCATTGCATGTAAAAAGTGGGAAGAGGCTGATACTTGACTCTTACTTTAGCACTAGTAACAGGACAGCATTTTCCACCGCGGACAACGTTAAGGGACACAGAGCAGGCTGCATGGCCTAAACAATTCTGTCATTGAACATCTTGCACACTTATCACTCCTGCTGTGTTTGTGATTCTCCGCCTGCTCAAGAAAATGCTAAGATGCACTTGAGTGCTGCCAATATGCATTGTGTGAACAAAGCCACAAATAACTTCTGGACAGAGCAGCGCTTTTCTCCCTGCAACAGCGTGGGTCGGCAAATCCCCTTCTTGGTTCAAGAGCCACTTGTGGCACACAGAATGCCTTCTGGAATGCATGGGCTGAGCTCCTTGCCTCTCTATTTTATAAAACAAAGAAAGATACATCTTTTTAAATGATTACAATAATAGCTATAATCAGCTATGCTTAACTAGAGACATGTTTTAACAAAAACTAAAATGCTGACTGTTAAAAAGTATGCTGCTAAAATGGCACATTTAGGCTCACCTTTGTTTTCTTCCTGCATAGCTATTTTCATGGCCAAATATGTAATGTATATTTACGCAGAATCATAGAACTATAGAGTGGGAAAGGACTTGATGACTTTTAGGTCCTCTGGTCCAACCCTTTGTCATGACTGTCTGAAAGTTCTTCCTAATGTTTAGTTGGAATCTGTCTTCTTGTAATTTGAATTGCATTGGGTCCTAATCTCTGGAGTGCCAGAAAACAAGCTTACATCATACTTCATACATATGAATATGTTCAGCTGTTTTCAACAGGACTTGCTCCCAAGAAAAAAATGTCTAGGTTATTACTGGAGGCAGTAAGAACTGTCTTTTTCTTTTCTGCTGTACATGAAAATCTTTAAAAAATATTTGAGGTTTGTTGCACTTGTGGAAAGTTACATGCCTTCCAACAACTAGGTAACACTACCTGGTTTGGCACCTATGTTGGCCTCTATAGACTTTTACGCTACCTAAAATTAATTTCCAACTTTAAAAATATAAATATTGGCATGCTTTTTTTTACTTCTGTTTGCTTTTTCACAAGGAACCTGTGTGCTTTGCTTAGGGGTAGAAATAGAGCTGGGTAACTCTTGGATTTTACATTTTTAAAAGGAATTGATTGATTGATTGGTTGGTTGGTACTTTATCTCTGCACTCCCCAGGCATAGCCTGAAACCTATAGAGGCTATAGAAATAGACCTTAATCAAGTTAAGACTGCAGTCCTACCCACATGCTGAACTAAGCAGCATCTATTTCTGAGCAGGCATGCATAAGACTATGTTGTACATCTGCAGTCACTCGTGTTCTCTGCTCCATCTTAAGACTGAGGGCTGAATGATACATTGCCAATGAAGCATTATTAGCAGAAGGAATTTCTGAAGTGCTGAAAACTGTCACAGCTGGAGCTCCGCACACGTCCTCTAGTTTGCAAATCATGTATGTGTGTGTGTTCTCTTATGTGCTGCCAAATTGCAACCGACTTACGGTAAGCTGATAGTGTTTCCAAGGTATGTGAGATATTTAGGGAGTGGTTTTGCTAGTGCTAGCTCCCCATGTCTTTTCATGGATGAGCAGGAATTTGAATTCAGGTCCCCTGAATCTGTCACTCCATCTACTATCTTCAGTTTATTAATTAGCTTGCTTAATTTGTTGATTGGTTGATGTGAGGTACACTCAACCTTCGTCTTCAAGTGTGATTGCTCAGAAAAGAAGATCTGTCTCAATCATTTTGCTGTAACACTAACAGATTGCAGCTTCCAATGATGTATTATCTATAATGTATAGTTTTGCCCTGTGAGTGCTGACTCACAGGTCAAAACTACTTTTAGCCTTTTCTTCCCACTGCTACCTTCTTACACCAGCAGTTAATAAATGGTCTCTTATTATTATGTTGTGTTGAATCTAGACAAACCTAAACCCCATTGATCTTAATGGGTCTACTCTAAATATGACTCCATCTGATCCCAACCTATTGCATTTCTACTGCTGGCAGGTGAGGAAGCACTTATAGAATTTTTTGCCTCAGGTCCCAAGCTAACTTGGTTGGCCTTGGATACTACATAAAATAAAGGGTAATGTTTGCTGCTGCTCCTTAGGCAATAAAATATCTTGTCCTTAATTATGCCCCCTCCATACAGTTTGCTGTCTTATCAGAGCTGACCTAAATGTTACAGACAACCCACTATTAGAAGAGGGAATTCCTTAAATGTGCAATTTATCATAGTAGCAACTTTTCTGAAGTCCCAATGTTTACAAATTAGCTTGTTTTATTTTGTGGCTGATCTTCAAGGCATAAGCATCTTCTTCATTTGCAAGTCTGGTTTCTCAGACATACATGTGTGCCTGGATCATCTTTCTGAAAAATGAATGTGATTTCAGGTCTAATGACATGTAACATATGCTGTAGTTGAACCCTGAATGTCTTGGTCTAAAACCTGAGAAAGGTACCAGATTACACAAGACTGCTATAATCATACCCATTGAACTCAATTATGCTTATACCTGAGTGAGCGGATATATGTAGAGCAGAACTCACTGTCATTCTAAGTTTTGTATTCTTGAAGGCTTTCACAGCCGGTATCCCATACACTACACCAGAACACAGACAGAGTTCTAACTCCTGTCCTCTGAAGATGCCGGCCACAGAGACTGGCGAAATGTTAGGAAGAAAAACCTCCAGAACACGGCCAAACAGCCCGAAAAACCTACAACAACCATTCTAAGTTTTGTTTCTCTGACTTCAGCAAATGCTGTTACTTTTTCACATCTATTTAATGTGCATGTCCGCTCTGAAAAAGAACATCGGGGTGTGTGCTTTTATTCTCCCCCCCCCCATTTTCTTTTTAAAATACTCTTCCTATATTTAACTGACAACCAAAGGAAATATTTCCACGTAGAGGGAAAGAACAATACATGCATAAGTGATGGCCGTGACTAGAGACTTGCCAAGCCTGGAAGAGCCAACAACTGATTTAATAAACACAAAATGGGCCAAGTTTCGGTACGGACTAACAATAACCTCCTGCATTGTCTGCAAACAGCCCATCACTAAAGCTACTCACACAGCCCATCTCCCCAAAGGAGCGGAGCAGAGTGGCCAGCAAAGAGGTAACTACCTGCATTCCAATCTGGAATGCTTTATTCACCCTTCTTGTCCTATTTAATATTCATTTAATGACAGCACTGTGCTAGGAGCTGCAGTATGCATGTAGAAGAAAGAGCTTGTGTATATGAGCATGTACCCATGTATGTGGATATACAACTTTTTATAAATGGAAATATAATGTTACATGTCTACATGTACATACATATACATGTGTTACACAAATCCATATACATTCTATGAAAAAGTAGCTATTTAATTCCAATCTAGACCTGACATACATCTTCCATTTCCTGCATATTAGCGGTCAACTACTGTACTCTGGATTTGATCTGACTTTTACTTTACTTTTATTTTGTGATTACTCCTGTCTTCTCTCTGGCAAAGATGGAGAAATGCAACTCCGAAGTATTTTTAGAAAACAGCTATTTTAGTCTCTCCCTTTCACTCTCTCTTTTTGCTACTACAAGCTTCACAGTGATTTTGGCCCTCATTTTGCTTATTATTGTATCTTATGAACCAAGCTAGATATAAAAGTAAGATCCTCACGCAAATGGCCTCTGCATGCTATTTGTTTGGCTGGTTACAATGCAACCTTGTACATTTATAGAGTTCTGAGGGAAAGCTAGATGTGACAAAATATAATCTTAGAACTGCGGGGCTGGAAGGGACACTATGGATCATCAAGTCCAGCCCCTATCAGGTGGGAATAGAATTCCCAATCTCTGGCTGATCACACTATTGTGTGATCTTGGGGGGGGGGGGGGGGGAAATATATATATATATATATAATATATATATATATTTAAAAACATATATATATTTAAAACAGCTACACAGATTGTATGTGATCTGGGTCAGGAGTGTGGTATGGGCAAAGGGTTAACCACTGCACCTTGTGATGCAGTGATTAAACTGCAGTACTGCAGTGAAAACTCTGCTCATGACCTGAGTTCAATCTCAGGTAGCTGGCTCAAGGTTCATTCAATCTTCCATCCTTCTGAGTAAATTGAGTACTCAGCTTGCTGGGGGGGGGGGGGGAATGTGAAGCTTGCATAATTAAAATTTAAATGTCCAGAGAGTGTTTTAAATGCTATGCGGCAGTATATAAGCAACACACTTTGCTTTTTTGCTTTTAAATTTTTCCTCTATTGAATTCAATAGCACTTACTTTGAAGTAAGTAAATTAATTTCCCCCAAACCTGATCTAGATCACATAAACCTGTGTAGCTATTTTGAAAAAGATATCTCCCCCAAACCACACAATTGTGCATTCATTGGCACATCTAGCTTGGCCCTCAGAGTTCCATAAATGTATTCAGATATGCATAATATAGGTTTTCATGGAATTTTAGTGTGTGAAAATGCCCCCCCCCCCCCCGCCATCCTTCAAACAAACCTTTGGTGGAAAGGAAAGGGTGATGTTTGGAGATAGGAGGAAGAGAGAGAAATGGGGAAAAATGCCTGCAACTCCCCAGCATTCCAAAATCACTGTGCAGTTTTGGAAACTGCAGTCTCAAAAGCGGAAATTTCCATCGCATGCTGGAGGCAAGTGCATAGCATCATGAACCAGTCAGGATGTATTTAGAAGAGATATATAAGTCAAACAGTAGCATGCAGTGGAAGCATGCACTTTGTTACTCTTGTACTGAGTCTACTCATTGCAAAGAAATCAACTTGATTGATTGATTGATTGATATCTCCTCTTACTTAAATGTAATCAACCAGTGCAGTTTTAGATATCTCTACACAAAGGAAGTCTTGTTTGGGCTTACTCCCAACTAAGTGGGTTTTAGATTGCCATCTGAGGTGGCTAACGAAATCACGCTTAAATAACAATGTGTTTTCTTTAATTCAATTAACACAACATAATAAGCATAAAATGATGCACTAGAGCAATTTTTAAAAGTATTATCTAATAAATGCAGCTGCAGAAGGCAACACGATGGCTCGAATGGAGGCTGCCCATTCTTTGAACCAAAGGAAGGATGTCAGGATTGAGCAGAAGATGATGGGCAGGCAAGCTTCAATGATTCTCTCTTTGCCTTCTCCCCATGTTGCCTCTCCTACTGCTGCAAGGGGTTCCCCAGCCCATCTGAGGCAGCGAGGTAGGGCTAGCACCACGTGTGGGCTTGGTCAGACACCTGCCAAAGGTCTGCACCCCAGCAGTGGCCCAGTGACAAAGCCCTCTCCGATTTGCTCCTAGTTCCCATTGTTGTGGATGCCATTCTCTGGTTTCCCAGTGGCTCTCTGCCTG
Organism: Intellagama lesueurii; assembly: GCA_037013535.1. Classification (NCBI taxonomy): domain Eukaryota; kingdom Metazoa; phylum Chordata; class Lepidosauria; order Squamata; family Agamidae; genus Intellagama; species Intellagama lesueurii. The sequence continues at coordinate 221,966,437 of JBAJHW010000004.1, read as the reverse complement.
TCAACCAAACTAGTGGGAGTCATGATGAGAAAGAGAGGAATAATAAAACCAGTATCGATACAAAAAAGAGGGGGGAATTGCACTTGGTTTATGCTCAATAGTGTTGCATATTTGTACTGAATTTTCACATTAAACTTTACTCTGAGTAACAAAGATGAACAAAATGCTTTGTCACTACTCTGTCCTTGCTTGTGTCTGTCTACTTTGCCACCGCTTTCTTTTTAATTGTTCATCTGCATATGTAGCAGACCTTTGGCCTGTCATATTTTTGAAGGCTTATTCCTGATGTTTTTGCCTTCTCCCTTGATATTACTTAGATTACATTATCTGTTGCTTTGCATTTATTTTTTAGGTTTAAGGCTGCATATATTATTGCTTTGTACCCTGTTGTTGTTTTAAAAATGGTTTTGGGTCTCTAGCCAGCTGCCTCGAGAAGCTCACTGTGGGGCAGAAAGACATTTTAGAAACATGTTAAATGATCTAAGAAACAGACAAGCAAAACATTCAACGGCTCAGTTTCGAGGCCCAGATCAGCATGAGCCTGTCATTAATTTAATTCATACCGTGTTGATACTTTTATTGGGCCAAACAAATCTCTCTTAGGCTAACGAAAAACACAGAAAAGAGCGGAGGCTTTTGATTTCACTGATCTCTTCAGCAGATTAGATGTTACAAAACCAATGGGGGGAGAGAGGCTTGATCTTAAATGCTTGTACTCTGCAGGCAATCTTGAGATGTAACAACGGAATAAGGCTATGTACACAATGAAATGCAGCTCATCTTTTTCATTTTTGTAGCATTGTGCCTAAGTGATGAGAGCAGTGATACGAAAAGCCCGAATACCTGTTGCTTCTCTTTGGTTGACCTGATAAACTGATTAACTCAGTACAGACTTTGGAATTTATTTTATGGCAAATTTCAGCAACCTTTGCTTTAAAAAAAAAGAGAGAAAGGGAAAGAGATGTTGAATTATGATTCCCACCTTCACTGGCAATGCTGGCTTGGGGTAATGGGAGCTGCCCACCAGGAAGGCAGCAGGTGGAGGTTGCTGATGTAGTGGATGAGAGTTTGGGACACCCTATGGGGGGGCCCTACCATTAGGCAGCGGGAGGCAAGTGGTTGATGCTGGGAAGAAGAAGGGGAACAGGGAATGGCAAGGAGGTGGGTGTTCAAGGACAGAGCTGGGTACGGCCACAAAGACTGCCTTGCAAGCCCTCGCCCGCTGCTGGGCTAAGAGTCACCTTCCAACCTGGGCAGCAGCCCCCGGGCATCGCGAATGCGGGTGTCCTTCACGTCAGGAAGCAGAAAGTCTTCAGGCAGCTCCTCCGGGTTGGCGTTAACTCTTCAGCCCCGTTACTATTCCCAGCCTAACCGAGGGAAGCAAGCAGGACGGGCAGACCAAGCGGCTTTCATCGAGGCCGGCCACGCAGCCGGGTTCCAGACGGTCCCAGGGATCCAAAAAGGCGCGCGAGGGGGATCCAACAGATGTCACAAGCCATCCTTCCCTCTCGCGCAACCGCCTCCCTGGACCGCGCAGGGCCAGAGAGGGATTTCCCCCCCCTCCCCACGTTGGGCTGGGGAGGGAGGTGCGGGTGCGCTTTGCACGCGCAGGATCTTAAAAGCCGAGCGAGACGCCTCGACGCCCCCGCCCCATAGACACAACCTCCGCCCTTTTCAACACGCAACTCCCAGCGATCGATGAATCGATCGCAAACTCGGGTGCTTAATCCACTTTAATCGCGCGGCGGACCGCCGGAGTGATCAGGAGACCTAGAGAGCAGGAGAAGAGGAACTGCCCCTCCCAGACGGCCCCTTCTCTCCCCCCCCCCCCCGCCCCGCCGACCAACACACCCGGCTGCAACCAGCCGCCCGCTGCCCTCCTCTCACGGGGCGCCCCCCCTCCTCCTCCTCCCCCCTCCCCTCTGCGCCTTGTCCCCTCCCCCTCGCGGTCCCGGCACTCACCCGCCGCCTCGCTCCGTGGGTGGCAGGCAGACGGCGGCGGGACTGCGCGCGCCGACTTCGCGCTCTTGCTGCCGGCGGCACGCCGAGCGCGGCCGAAGTCCGGCGCCTCCACCGCGGCGCTGCGCCAGCCAACCCGCCGGCCGGCGAGACGGGCGGGCGGCGGGCCAGGGGCGGCCGAGGAGCGCTGTCCGCCCACCTCTCGGTGCTGATCCTCCCAGCCCCGGTGCGCCGTCCTCCTCTTCCATCTCCCGAGGCGGCGGCGGCGGCGGCAGGTCGGCGCTGCCATGGGCGCCGCGGCGGCGGCGGCGGCGGCGGCAGCAGGAACCTCACAAAGTTTCCTGGTGCACAGGACGGAGCCCAGCTGAAGGAAGGAAGGAAGGAAGGAAGCCTCTCCCCGCCTCGCTTCGCGAAGAAGGTAAGGCGGAGGAGGAGGAGGAGGAGGAGGAGGAAGAGGAAGAGACCTGAGGGTGGGAGGACGACGGATCGGGACCGCTGGGGGGGGGGGGAAGTCGTGCTCCAAGAGAGGCGACCTCCCACGTACACACCACTTGCCCCAGAGGTGGCGCAGGGACCTCCAGATGCCACTCAAGAGTCTCGAAAGGGTGACGAGCGGCAGTCCCGACTTACCCCCGGGGGGCACTTGGCTTCCCTCCGTCCACCTTGTCGTGCCCTGGAACGCGGGCGATGAGGGAAGAGGTGCCTTCTCTCTTGCCTCTCTCTGTGCATGCTGGCAGCGAGGGGAGGGGTTGCCGATCCGTAGGAGTGACCCCCCATACGGAAGCAGGACGAGGAGCAGTTTATTCTAGATTAAGTCTTGCCCAGTGGAAGGTGGAAGGCTTGGTCCCCTAAAATGCTCTACTCATCCATTGGATCCTCAGTGTGGAGACCTTTGACCAGACACTTTGCGGAGACAACTGTGTTGCTCAACCAGCAGGAGGGGAGACAGGAGGGGGAGAAGGGCCCCGGAACAGCAGCAGGGATTGGGTATGTTTGTCTCACACACCTACTCCGGACAGTCTCACAAGGTGACCCCCTTTTGCACCTCCACCAGAGTAGGTGTGGTAACAAGTCTCCAAGGGGAAGCACCATCCTGCCCACAGGCAGAAGTTTGGTGTTTGTGGAGGTCTTTGATCACAGTTGGGGGGGGGGGGGCAGGAAGGAAAAAGAGAAGCATACTACACTGAAATAATGTATGTGTGCATGTAGAAGTGAGAAAGTGAGAAAAAAGGATGAAAGATTCTGTAGAGCAGGTACTGGGGAAAGAGAGCCCCGTGCCAAAAAATTAAAATGTATGTGTCTTGTGACTCTTTTGAGACACAACAGAGAAGGAGCAGAAAATGCAGGCATACTAGGCTGGGTGCTGCAGCTTTCTCCAATCTGGTACCCTCAAAATATTTGGAAGTATAACTCCCATCAGCCTCAGCCAGCAAAACCAATTTTCAGAGATGATGGGAGTTGTAATCCAAGACGTTTGGGGTGTCTCGAGGAGGGGAATGTGGTGACATTCTACCGCACCCTGAATCAAAGCATGCACTATCAAGAGCTAGCATGGTGTAGCATTCGAATAATGAATGGACAAGGATGCAGGAGACCTGGGTTCCAATCTCTGCATGGCCATGAAGCTGACTGGGTGACCTTGGGCCAGCCGTTGTCTTCAAACCTGACCTACCTCACAGGGATGTCAGGAGGATAAAATGGAGTTCACAGCAATTGTGTTTGGTTGATTGGGCAAAAAAGTACAAGACAGGTGGGAGAGTCAAGGGTCACAGGCAGAGATTCACATATGCAAAGGCAAGCAAACATTCACATGTTAGGAGGGGAATACAGGCAGGTCTTGAGTCTCCACCTGGTGGAAGCAGGCAGGCAGGCAGGAGTGGGCTGACTGGGGGCAGAGCAGCCTGAGTAGCCTTATAGAGGAGCCCCTCTGGGTTGGGGAAGGCCATGTCCACTGCCTTGTGCCCCCATGGAGGAAAAGGTGGGTTGCCAATGTAATACATGTAAATAACACACTGTACTGAGACACATGCTTGGACTTTCACCCTCCTTACCCACCCATCTGTTTCTTTGCAACAGAAGCTGGGACTGAGTCATACAATGGCAGGAAAAGGCCACTGCATCCACAGATTTTGGGCCTGAAAGCACTGTGTAAAATACATTCAAGAGGTCTCTGAGATTCTCCTACAAGGTCATGAGCTGGACAGAGGGGGACAGCAAAGACTGTGTAGAGCAAGTGTTTCAGGACGGTTCTCTCCTGCTCTACACAAGCCGCCCACCACAGAGCAAGGCAATCAACCGACTTTTCCCCCCAAAGCTTTTAGAAAAGTCCTTCCATTACAGGGTTGCTTCCCAAAGCAATGGTTTGTGCATGTTATGTCTCTTTTTTATTTAATGTTCCTGCTCTCACATCATAGGCACACACATGTATGAGTGTGCATGTTCTGGTTCTCTTAAAGCTCCCATTTCTTTGCAGAATCTGAGAACTTAGAAGAGGGGTTATGTAGTGTATTAAACTTGGCATACACACATGAGACCTGATCTGAACAGTGAGCTCCACATCATGGGTGTATTCTCAAACCAATAATGCACTGTGATTCAGCAACTTAAATTGTATTGTAGAAAGATAGCCCAAGGCTGGTGTGTGGGGTGAGCAACAGACTTTCTCCCAGAAGGGGGGAGGGAAGCATTATTTATATACCACTTATGCTTGAAAGCTGTAGAGGGGTTTTTCCTATCGTCGTTTTTCAAAAAAACCCTGGAAGGTAGAACTGATTGAGAGATAGCAACTGGCCTGAGGTCATCTAACAAGATTTGTGACTGCATCATGGTTTGAACCTGTGTTTCCATCACTTCTCCTAGTCTGACATAATATCCACTGGACTTACTGGCTCTCAGTAACACATTTCCGGGGAAACAGATGAGTTTGTAAGACAGAATCTCATGGGGAAACAATAGCTCAGGATTGTATGTCCCAAATGTGCATCAGGGGCTATTAAAAGTCCAGTGCAAGGCTTCTCCCAACCCAACTGCCTTGGCAGGGTGCAGATTGAGAGACAAGCCCAGGGATTGAATTGTGCACTTCTGGGAGAGGAACTTTCCTCCTCACCCCTGGAGATTTTTTGGAGGGGGAGTAGCTTCTCAAGCCTTACCCTAAGGTTAGGAAATGAGGATGAAAATCTTGGAATATTATAACTGTAGTACAGATATCCTTCATAACACGATTAGGCACAGTAAGCCCCTCCAAAAATGGGATGTGGAGGAAGAGAGATTGTGGAGCAAAACCTGAGTTGATGGGATGGCTGGAAGTAATGGGGTGTGTGTCTATAAGCTTGTGTGATTTGGGATATGCTGTTTGTATGTACACTTACATATTTCTCAGAAAAACAGCTTTCTGAAAGCAAGGGGTTTATATCTTGGTTAACTGGTGTTTGTTTCCCCACTTCATGCGACAGAGATGTGGAGGCTTACTTAGGGCCAATTGTGGCGCAATGGTTTGGAGGAATATATTTTGAAAACGTCATGGCAGCATGAAAAATCTCCATGGACTCTGCAGGGATATATACAGTATACAGCTCAGTTTTCTTGCAAAATCTGTGTGGATCTTTCATTTGTTACTGTTCCTCAGTACATATTAATCAGCCATACAGGGAAAATGTTGTACTGTAATTTGCCTACTAGACAATAAGTCTCTAATAATGTGTGTGTGTGTGTGTGTGTGTGTGTGTGTGTGTGTGTGTGTGTGTGTGAGAGAGAGAGAGAGAGAGAGAGAGAGAGAGAGAGAGAGAGAGAGAGATAGAGAGATATTACTGGCTGATGTCAGAAATAAAATGATGCCAGAATGTGTATATCCCTTTTGGATCATCTTGTTCTTCTCCTGCTTTAGTCTGGATATCAGAGGTTTTTCAACTTTGAATGCAGCCACTCTAAACAATGTTTAGACCAGCCCCAAAGGTTTTCAGCCAATAGTAATTTATTCTCATTCCTGGACTTCTTATCCTGTATCTTTTACCTTGAATGATCATCTGTAACAATCTATATATTTTTTCCTTCTTATGACATGATCCAAGTATTCTAGATTTGCATTTTAACTGATAATATTTGTGAGGAAAAATAAATGTTTTTGAAAAATTAGACAGAGAAGTATCTTTTCTACTTCCCCCACTTCATCTTTCCATCTGTTTCATGGATGTTCCAAGATCCAAAGTTAAGAACCACTGCACCAGCATGCTTATTTTCATGTTGCAATCTCCCCGATTTGGATTTTGTATTTATTTTTAGGGGTAATCAAAGACTATTATATACTTAATCCTCTGCATTTTTACTCATTAATCAAGTCATGGATTGATTAAATTTCATTAAATTTGCACATCACTAAAACCTTAATATAGGTATCCTTTTCTGAGCTATCAAAAAGAAAGTGTGATCATTTGCAATTTTAATGAGCAGAGGCTCCCATTCTTTGCTACAAGGGAGATTATCTTTAATATAGTCTTCTTCATTCTTTTTCCTCCCTTTTTCATTAGCCCCTCACCAAAATTGCCTCTGAAAAGGAACTTGGTGCACCTTTAATCAGATCCTTTGATGACTTTTCCTGCTGCACACTGTACTTGTCTGCACCTCAATTAATCAACTGAAGCTAGTGTAGAAATATTGGTTAGAAGGTTGTGCATTGACCTTGAAGAGCTGGGTTCGAATTCTTGCTACCGACGAAGCTCACTGAGGCCTTTGGGCCTGTCACATTCTCATTCTAGTCCACTTCACAAGGTTGTTATGAGAGTAAAACCGAATCCTTTACAAGATCATTTTAAAAATAAATTTATATTCCACCTTTCCTTTGGTGATCTCTGGGTGGCATACATGCTCCCTGCTTTATTCTTACAACCCGGTGAGATACGTCAGACCGAGTTTGACTGGCTCATGTTCACCCAGTAAATTTCATGGATAAGTGGGGCTTTGAGTCCAAATTTCTCAACCCTTAGCCCAGTAATTCAAACCATTGGCCACACTGGCTCTCTCATGGCTTCTTCTTATTAAGCCCACACTAAGACTCTTGGTGGACGAATAAAGTGTAGATACAGTATTATGCTAATCTTATTCAACTAATTTAAGCAGCCCTCCACTACCCGGTAACTTCCAGATGTTTTGGATGATAACTCCCATTAGTCTTGATCATTATTGTGTTGAATGGGATGATGGGAGTTATAATCACAAGCTAGTGGAGGGTACAGGTTTAGAAGAAGCTTTTTCCGTCTTCCAGAATAAACGTTTTCCTGCCACATCATCCTTCCTTCCTAGAACTAGGGTGACCTTGTTACAGCAAGATCTACCACTTGCATACTTGTGAGAAGGATAAAAAAATCAGGTGCATTGAATATAGATGAAAACACATTTATATTTGTGTGTATTATTCAGTGCTGTAGGTCTCTTTTGACAGACTTTGCTGTTGGGAGAAAGCACTCCAGAGAATAGCTGCGGTGGCTGAACAGGTGGATTCACTGAGGAGAGGCAAGGTGCTTCTGACTGCTGTATAAAAGGCCTATTTTTGCGTAGGCACGTCACACCGTGGTGCAGATTCTTTCTTTTTATGAATACATGAGGCTGCCTTTGACTGAATTAAACCACTTGTCCATGTGGAACAGCGCTGTGTGTATTCCAGCTGGCAGTAGTTGGTTACCAGGTGGGTTTCACATCAGCCGTACAAGTCTTAGCCTTGCTACCCTTTGAGCTACAGAACCGGATGAAAGATCTTTTGGCATGCAAGACCTGTGCTCTCCTACTGAGCTATAGCTGCCTCTCCCTGCTTACGGGCATTATTATATCACTCCCCATTAAATATAGAACATCAGATTGATCATAGATCTCCTCCCCTTTTTAGAGATATTTGACATTCTAAGCAGCTGAAGCTGAGAAAAAAATCTGCCAAGTTCTAGAAAATATGCGTGTGTGCGCACGCGTGCACGCGCGTATGCATGCACACACACTCTAATTTGAGGCAAGATGTATGGATATCCGCACCTAGAGATAGCAGGGGCACAGAGGCTGGGGCTGACTTCTTTCATAGAAAGAAGTCAAATATGTGAGCAAGTGTGTGCATACGTGTGTGTTGATTTCCCCGATGCAGATGTGGGAAATCAAACTACAAATCCTGAACATAAGCTTGCCATAACATATTGCCTGCAGTGGTGGCTTCTTGGAAAATCTTTGTATTTTTAAATGCACGTTTAGGGGTGAGGGAGGAAATGTTTCTGTGAATCTTTTCATGCAAATGATTTCAACCAGGGAGCTTAAATCAAGTCCACTGGATTTGCACATCTAAAGAGTACACAGCTATGTTACTTTATCTTTTCTCTAAGTGGGAATAGTTGTATGCTAGGTAAGAAAGATTAAAAATATTACAAGCGAAAAGGATCCTGGAATTGTTGTAGATCATATATTGAGTCAACAGTGTAATGTGGCTGCAAAAGAAGCAAATGCTATTTTAGGATGCATTATACTTCCACTAATTCAGAAGTATAGTCTCCAAATCCTGTGAAGTACTAAACCCCCTCTATTTGGCACTGGTTATGCCCCATCTTAAGTACTGTGTCCAGTTCTGGACTCTGTACTTTAAGAAATATGCCAACAAACTGGAACCAGTTCCAAGAAGGGCAACAAGGATGATCAGGGGACTGGATATCAAACCGTATGAGGAAAGATGGAAAGAACTGGTCAGGTTTGGCCATGTCCAGGCAGTTTTATCTGCTAAATGTACCATGTGTTTTTATTTGCAAAAACAAACCAAAACACACTTGATTTCAAAGTATTGGCATGAGGCATGGTTGTGCATATTGTTTCTGTAATGCACTGGAGTGCAGTATAGGTCCTATGAGACGTTAGGGGAAGCATGTAATGAAAATCTCAAAGCAGTGAAAAGTGATTCTAAAGGGTGATTTCTTGCTGAGATTGGCTATCATTGTGTTTTAACTTACTTTGGAATGCCTGGTGGAAGACAAGTATTAAACAAATATGGTTGACTGATGGAACTTTAAATCATGAATCAGGAGTCCAGGTACAGAATTTTAAAAACAGCTTCCTTATAGCATTCTTGTCCCACCTTTCATCCTGGCTAGCACATCTGGTTCTCTGCTGCTCATTTGGTCCATACAACGCCCTTGTAATGTACATCAAGCTGAGTAACACAGTTGTTGCTGTTGCTACATGCTATCAAGTCACCTTTGATTTATGATTACCCTATGAACGAGCTGAAGTGAATATGTCCACACTCATAGTGGTCTAATCATATCAGCCAATACTGGGCCAAATGGACCAATGAAATGACTCAAACTGACCTTCATAGTTTTGTTGTTGTTATGTGCCGTCAAGTCAACTCCAATTTACAGTGATCCTATGAAAGGGCAATCCCTAAAATATCCTGTCCTCAGCAGCCCTGCTCAGGTTTTGCAAACTCAAGCTTAGGGAGTCAATCCATCTTATATTTGATCTTCCTCTTTTCCTACTGCCTTCAACCTTTCCCAGCATTATTGTCTTTTCTGGAGGATCTTCCCTTCTCATGATATACCCAGTTTAATCATTTCTACCTCCTGAGATAGTTCAGGCATGATTTGCTCTAGAACTCACTTTCAGAAAGTCCAGGATATCTGAAAGCTCTCCTTCAGCACCATATTTCAAATGAACCAGTGTGCTTTCCTGTTGGTCATTCAGCATTCCTAATCTAGCCTTAAATTTCCCTTTGATTTTCTGGATCTTCTAGAAGATATCTCCTGTTTTTCTCCTTTTGTTGTTTTCTTCTTTCTTTGCACTAGCCATAATAATAGTTCTCTTTCCCTCTATGTGACAGTCACTGAAAAGCTGCATGCAGAATTCTAACCCTTCTTCTGTCAACTTTTACTTTTGTTTCTTTCCTCTCTTTAACAATTGTAAGAGTTTCTTCCATCATCCATCTAGGGTTTTTTTATTTTTGCATTCTTCCTTAATAATATCTCTGGTTTCAATCCACAGTTCTTCTGGTTCATGGACAACTGAGTTTTGTAATGGAAATCTGTTATTTATGTGGACTTTAAATTCCTGTGAAATGTTATTTAAATTAGAGTTTGGCACTAAGATTATTTTAGCACTCTTCTTCAGCTTTACTCTGTTTGATATTGACAGTTCATGATCAATATCACAGTCTGCTGCTTGTCTTGTTTTGGCAAAGAGAATACAGGTTCTCCATCTCCTACTTCCAATTACATAGTCTGTATTGGCCATCTGTTGATGTCCACATGTGCAGTCATCTGTTCAGGTGCTTGAATCATTTATTTGTGATAAACAGATTGTTGGCTTCACAGAACTCTGAGTCCTTCTCCTGCTTAGTTTCTACATATAGACCAAAATTTCTAATGGAAGTTGGTTCTGCTTTGTTCCCTACTTTTATGTTCTGGTCACCTATGACTATAAGCATATCTTGTCTTGGTGTGTTTCCTCCTGGATGCTTGCATAAAAGTTTTCAATCTCATCTTCTTCAGCAGCAGTAGTTATAGCATAGGTTTGAATCATGGTTATGTTGATAGGTTTTCTACAGAGTTTGGTTGATATTATTTGGTCAGATTTTGCATTATAGCCCCTAACTGCCTGTGCTACATATTGCCACAGTATTAGAGCCACTCCATTTCTTCTGAGTTTGTTGTTTCCAGAATAGTTGTCTTACTGAAAATATCCTGTTCCAGCCTACTTTATTTCACTGACACCAAACACTGCAATGTTTAAACATTCCATTTCTTGTTTTAGGGTTTCCATTATACCTTATTCTTGGTGCTACCTAATTGACAGAAGTGCTATGCTGTTCTATTTATGGAAGAAACAGCCAATGACATTTGGCGCTGTCTGCATCAGTGAAGAAAAGGTGGCATCAAGCGGCACATTTACCCTACGACCTCATGGCCATCTTCTCCATTTCTAGTACTTTGCTCCAACATCAAGGTCATTTTTCCTCCCAGAGGGTTGTGCCCTCTGATTTCTCTTGACAGATTTTGCAGGGAGTTAAATGTGTGGGGTAATCAGAAGTACAAAGGAATTGAAGGGGGTGAGCATTTTGTTAAAACCTAGAAACAGATGATGGTTAGAACTTATTAAAAAAATACAGAGAGAGAGAGAGAGAGAGAGAGAATGTAAGGGCATACAGCAGAACTGGCCCATTAAACACTTCAATGCTTTTATTTAAATTTTCTGTAACAATACTAATAGAACTTGCCTCAGCACACTCATGTCTCACACAAGGCAAGTTTAAAGGACCTAGTTTACTGTCTCCCTTCAATGGCAAAATTGACAAATCTCCTTGTTTCTCTACAACTACTTTGCAGTAAGCGCACCTTACTGTTAATGATAGGAGCCCATCAATCACTTGGATCCAGACATGCCTTTCATTGTAATAGCTGAAGTGACAAATGAACACCTTACAAATGGCTTTGGCATACCCATAAAAATGGACACATCTGACGTAATCTATCAGAAATAAAACTTCATCTCTTGGATTTATATATTTGAGGGGGTTTCACCCATCCTGCCAGCCTGATGTTTATAGCAGTGCTTGTACCACACTTGTTGCTTGAGATCAAGATAGAAAATGACAGCAGAGGAGAATTCCCTTAGCAGAAACCCTGAAGTTTCAGAAACATTGTTGTGGGTCTGTTCAAGACAGTCATGCTGGCACTTAAGAAAGCCATTTGAATTGTTGCCAGAGACTACCCAGGAGTAGAATTTAAGTGACAGATTTTAGGGGTAGCAAAGAAAAGACAGAAGAATCATCTGACCTATGGAGCATGGTGATTGGTGCTGACTGGGGTTGGTGAGACAAGGATGTGCAATGGAAGGTCAACCAAAGGCAACCCTAAGTGGTGAACTAATTCCTCCTCCTTCTCTGCCATGGCATTGTAGTGTAGGCTACTTGACACTTAACAACTAATGAAACTAGGATGAGGATGAGGTTCGCAGCTTGGGCATCCTCCTGGAGGTGCTGTTGATTGACTCCTAGATAATGTCCATGGTCTGGTCAGCCTATTTGCACCAGAGGTGGATCACACAACTGTGTTCCTACCTTGACAGCAGGTCCTTCACCACATTGGTCCATGCTTTGGTAGTCTCAAGAACTGATTACTGCAATGCACTCTACATGGGGCTGCCCTTGAGACTAATCTGGAAACTCCAACCAGACCAGAATGTGTCAGCCAGACTAGTTAGGGGAATCAACAAATACCAACATATTTCCCTGATACTGGCTGCTTTGCATTGGTTACCAATTTCCTTATCAAGTTCAAGGTGTTGACGGATAAAGCCCTAAGTGGTTTGGGACCTCAGTACATGACAGAACATCTCTTACCAAGTAGGACTGCCCGTCCTACCCATGCTTAGGTTAGGCAGCTGAGGATGTTAACCCTGAGAGAGGCACAGAAGGATAAAACAAGTAACCGGGGCCTTCTCGGCAGTTGCTCCCCTGCTTTATAATGAATTGCTGTCCATAAGCCACCTGTTCCCTTCTCTGGAGACTTTAAAGAAATCTTAAAAACCTTTCTATTCCAGCAGGCTTTTCAAAGCATTCCATCTTAAAAGTCCTGCTGAGATTATATGTTTAACATCTACAGCCACCACCTGATTTTATATTCTATATTAGTTTTGATCGTTGTATGTTGAATTATATGTTTATACTGTTTATGTTGTACATCACCCAGAGTGGCCGTTGATCAAATAGGCAATTTAGAAGTCAAATAAATGAATAAATAAGTGAATATAGGTTATGTACTATCGTGCTTGATTACCTATTGGCAGAAAAAGTGTGGACTCTCACCAACTTCTACATAAGCTCTTCCCTGCTAAAATAAATAAGAATTTGGAAAAAATGTACCTTGGTAACAACATCCACCTTTTTAAAGAGTTTGCCACACTGGCTCAGAGATTCTTGGAACTGTACCCAAAAAGTCACTTTTCCAAGCTCCTCTTCAAACAAAACAAAACAAAAAACAGCTCTAATACTATGCCATTAACCATGGGCAAATCATGGTCTATGAGAGACAGGTGCTCAGAAATCATGAGTGTGTCTCCCCCACCCCAAACTCAGGTCAGGAGCCATCTCTATTTTTAACAGACCCTTGATCTCCAGATATTAGAAAAATCTTTCCTCAGAGATAGAGCTGGAAGATGAGACTCTCAGGCTAGAAGGCAATCAAGCAGCACAAGTATGAATAGTGCTGTTGCTTATGAAGCAAGCAGATTAAAATTGAGAGGGTGTATATTTGCTAATGTGCACAGAAGCAAAAGGAAAGTGTTATCCTTATAAGTGGAACACATAACATGAGACATATAAATCAAGATAACTCAAAACTATAAAGCAAGAAATGGAACATTTAAACACTGCAGTACTTGCTATGAATGTTTTAATGAAGTGTTTTACTTCAGAAATGACAAACTCAGAAAAAATAGTGTGGTTCTGATACTGAGGAAGATGAACTGCAAGCAGTTAGGGCTTTGATGAAAAGTCTGACCAAATAATATCCATTAGACTTCTCGGAAAACCTATCAACATAATCATCATTTAAATCCATGCAACAGAAGAAGAAATCTAACAGCATAAAAGAAGAAAAATTGAATGCTTATATTCAAGTATTCAGCAGGAAACTGATCACATCCCCAAATGGCATGTGCTGATAAAGATAAGTGACCAGAAAGCAAAAATAGGAAGTCATGCAAAATCAGGCATTGTTGGAGAATTTCGCCTAGGGGTCAGAAATGAAACAGGAGAGTGACTCATAGAATTCTGTGAAGCCAACAACCTGGTTATTGCACATATATGCTTCAGGCAAACAGATGACTATACTCATGGACATCATTAGATGGTCAATGGAGAGATCGAAGAGACCATATAATCAAAAGTGTTGTATAAAGAAGCTGTATTCTCTCTGCCAAAACAAGACTAGGAGCAGACTGTGGATCAGACCATGTGAACTGTTAATATTAAAAATTAGAATAAAACTGAAAAAGAACACATAGTGCCAAAATATAATTTAAATAACAACTCTTATGAAATTGTAGTCCATATAAAGAACAGATCTGCATTACTGGATTCAAATGACCAAGACCTAGAAGAACTATGGATTGCAGCCAGAGATGATAGATTAAAATACAAGAAGACTATTCCACAGTCAAAAGAAAAGAAGAATCTAGGTAGATGACAGATGAAATTGTTAACTTTTAACAGGAGAAAAGAAGGAAAGCTAGGTGTTAGAAATAGAGTCAAAATCCTAAATGCAACTTTTCAGTTATTGCCACATGGACAATGAGATCATGAGTTCCAAGCACTCAGAAGGAAATTTAAACCTATGTTAGGGATGCTGAATGATCTATTATCTGATCAGGATAAAATAAAGACAACAGAGAAACAATATATTGAAGAACTATACAACAGAGATGCAAGGATGACTCTTTTTGGGGGCGGGGGAGAAAAATACTATAATGAAGAACCTGCATTTTTAGAAACTGTAGTAAAAGCAGCTCTGAAGCATTTGGAAGAAATAAATCACCAGAAGTAGATGAGATACCAATATAATTATTTCAAGCTACAGAGCATGAAAACAAACAATGGCCACTGACTAGAAATGTTCGATATACATTCCAGCCCCCAAGAAAGGAAACACCAAAGAGTGCAGCAACTACTGGACAATTACATTTACTTCCCACGCAAGTAAAGTGATGCCCAGGGTTTTGCAACAAGGATGTCTACCATATATGGAGTGAGAAATGCCTGTTGTTCAAGCTGAAAAACAAGAGGCACTGGAGGTTGCAAAGATATGTTGGCTACGAGAGCAAACCAAATAATTTAAAGGAAAAAAACCAATTTATGCTTTATAAAAAACTGTGAATCCTTCTAAAAGAAATCGAGGTACCATTGTGTTTGCCTGTTCTAATGTGTCACCAATACTATGGACAAGAAACTAAAATTAAGACAGAATATGGAGAAAGAGAACAGTTTCCCATAGGCAAAGGTGTAAGACAAGAATATATTTTATCTCCTTGTCATTCAATCTGTATGCAGAATGTCATACAGAAATCTGGATTGGGTTCAGATAAAGGAGAAGTAAAAATTGATTCGATTCTTTAAGAAAAACTCCAGTTTATGAATGCAGGATATTGTACTTCTCTGTCCATGATTCAAAATACCAGGAAATGGTCTGATATTGCTGCACAATTATTGTGCTTGCATTGCCGGCAGGAAAAAGGATACGAAGCAAAGGGCAGTCTGGATGCTGACAACCCCAATGGCAGCGGTCATGACTCTACAGGATACCCTCTTGTCCTTCCTACCATTCACAAAGTGGCACCAAGCAAAGGAAAATCCCAGAAGCTGACTTCTTTTTTCATCATTTAACCACTTCTCACCCACACACAAAGCAATTGTCATGTTTACTGAAAGCACTCAAAGCTGGGACAGATGCAACTGCTCTGTGCTTCTGCAATGCAGAAATTTTTTGAAAATGCCTTACAGAGTTTTATGCTAATTCCCTGGAGATACTTGTCAAAATGTTCCTTTCTGAAGGACTCTCACTCCATTAGTTTCTTTAAAGGAAGCCTTTTTTTTTTTGACTTTCCAAATAAAACCTGTCCTGTGACTGTTTCCGTGAGCTCTCTTTGCCTCCAAATCTCTCCCTTCCCAGCCTTGAAGCTGCAATAATGCATCTACTTTGCAACTATCTTGCTGGCAAGTCTGTTCCATGCATGTTCAGTTTACAGCAAAGTTACTATTTTACTGTTTTGAAATGTCTTTTTTTTTTTTTTGAGGATTAATATTTCAGCCCCTGCAGCCTGGATTCCTTTCCAATAAAACAAGTGGATGGGGCCAACTGTTCTGTTTCAAGATAAGCAAGTCGGGTCTTTTCAATTCATTTGATCTGTTTTAAATCTGGAAATGTTTAAGGTTGCTTGTTTTAGCGTGGGAGGGTGAGGGGAAACAGTTTTAATTTTTTTTAAATCGTAACTCAAAACTTTTTGCCCAAACATCCCCAAATTTGACACAGAGCATGAACAGATTGCTGCCTCTATGCTAAATGTGTTGCTGATCCAAACGTCAGTTTGAAAGTTGTAATTTTTTTAAGGCTCCACCCTTATTTTTAGAATTGCTTGGCAGAATATTGATTTGCTGTGCTGCACAATAACATACATGCATTCTTGTGCAGTGAGAATGAAAAAAATATCAGCAACTGATGACAGCATATTACTGGTTGAAAGGAGCAAAAGCAGGATTGCAGTTCAACATTAAGAATGCAAAAATCACAGCTATAGAAGAATTACCTAACTTTAATGTTGATATTGTTAAAGTTCTTCTATACCTCAGTTCAGTAATTAATACAAATGGAGACTACGTACAGTAAAAAAAAATGAGAAGACTGAGACCTAGTCAGTTCGTTGTGAAGGGACTAGAGATGGGCGTGAACTGCCAGTTCAGTGGTTTGAGCTGGTTTGTCCTTCGTTTGGCGCTTCCCAGCCCCGCCTCCTCTGGAAGTTACCCACTCGGAGGCAGTGTGTGAAGGAGGTGGGGCAGGAAAGCTGGGGTGCTGCCTCTGAGTGGGCGCCTACCAGAGGAGATGGGGCTGGGAAGAGCTGAACACCTGTTTGTCCAAAGGAGGAACCAGCACAAACCACCAAACTGATAGATAGATAGATAGATAGATAGATAGATAGATAGATAGATAGATAGATAGATAGATAGATAGATAGATAGATAGATAGATAGATAGATAGATAGATAGATAGATATTGCTTTATTATTTAACTGATTGGATTGCAAGGTTTCTTGTAGACGGACACACTCACATGGAGACACACACATATACACAGAGGGTGGAGAATGGGAGGGAAGGTACACCAGTGAGTGGCAAAGAAAAACTGACCAGAGAAATTGACAAAACTGGCAGGTTCTAGGGTTCTGAAAGAAGCCTTCCTTCCCACCATCAACAACAACTTTTCACTTTCATCTGGCTATATTTTCTGATTTTTTAAAAAACCTGAACCATATTCCTGTTTGTCTGACTGCCGTGTTTCTAGCATACATTACTTGACTGACTCCACAGACAAAATTTACCCTGACCAAGGCATTCACATATGCTGAAGTGGTTCAAAATAAATTGATTTCACAAGTGGTTTAAAATAAAGGATCCTCTTGTGGCCAAGTAAAATACCTCACTTACCAAACCACCCCCCAATGCTTCCTGGGCAAAAGAAAGAAAGAAAGAAAAGAAAAGAAAAAAAGAAAAAAAGCCATGCTTGCTGTGTGTCATGTAATCGGAATTCTTAAAATTGATTTCAAACATGCTAAACACAATAACAGATTTTTTTTTAAAAAAGCGCAACTGTGCCCCGAAGTTACTTTTTTTAAAAAGCTCACTGCATTGATGTATTTTGCAAAGTTGGATGAAACTTAGAGTTTTATTCTGTTGCAAAATTGGACCAAGGTATGGTCTAAAGCACGGGTGAACAAAATGAAGTTCTCTGGATGTTGCTGGATTACAACTCCCATCATTCAAGTGTCAATACCGGCTAGGCGTGGTAGGAATTGCAGTCCAAGACCATCATAAAAGCTGCACTTAGCTCATCCTTGGTTCGATAGGCATCCTTCAGTCTCGAGAGACTATGGTAACGTGCTCTGTATGGAGGACTTGGAACAGCGTCTAGTGTTTCGACGTTGTATGCGAAGCTGGAGTGTCCTCTCCAGGGCACGAAGCCTGGGTAAAATAATATGGAGGATAGGCTGTTACCCAAGCAGCATATCATCCCCCTCTCCACATTGCTGAAATAGTCCAATGGAAAGGCAAGAGCCAATACAACTGGTTCCAGCGACGTCACACGAGTTGACAGAACGACACGAACTGCCTCCGGGACTCCGGCTCCGGATTTTGCCTCGAGGTTAACTCCTGAAGCCTTTTCCATCAGTGGATATAGCCACAAGGCAGTGGAGGTTTGAAATCGGAGTTTTCCTTCACCTAGATGGGCTGCCTTCCAAGGCTGACGAGTCCCACCTACCCTGCTATCCTTGGTTCATAGCGTAGCAATCTCAGTGAAGTTATGCAGGACAGAACCCAGTTGGTGCCTGGAGGGGTGACAGCTTGAGCAGAGCAGGGAAAATTATTTCTTCAAACTACACTTCAGAATCTGCCTCTGGAACTGTAATTAGAAAAAGTAATTTTCCAAGCTCTGAAGATTGGCTGATTGACTGAATTTATTTTATATCCATGCCACCTTTCTCCCAATTATGGGACCCAAGACTGCTCACAAATTATCAAGAAAACAAATCAGTTTAAAACACAACAAATCATTACATTTTTTAAAAAAACAGTTAAATGTATATTGGTACTAAAATAATTAGTTCAGACTGCTAAAACATCTTTAAAACAGGTTGCTATACACAGATAAGAAAAAGTTAAGAGGCCAGTGTGAGCCTCGCCCCTGATGAGGTTAGCAGGCAAACCCTTCTCCACGCTTGTGTCCATTCACTCCACATGGTCCAGCTGTGTTTTTCAGGAGGGTTTACTGCAACAGAGGATGGGGAACTAAGAACGATAGGGGTTTGCTTCACTCCTGTAGTGCCTCCCAGGGACAAAGTTGTTGCCACATATTCCCTGCACAGTCTCAGCTACGTCCAGGCCTTGAGTTGACTTCACTGGAGCCTGCAAGTCTCTGGTCTCCTTCCGTGGTGGTGGTCCAAAGGTGGGCATTCAGAGAAGGAACAATCTGAAATTCTGGTATGAGGACAAGGCTCAAGATTCATTGGGGTCCTCAGGGCGGCAGCTGCTGTTGGAAGCACCTCTGGCAAGCCTTCTGATGCGTTCTTCTCCAGCATTGCTACTCTGTTGGCATGGGACCCATTTGGCCCAGCTCCAGCTGGCAGAGGTGGTCTTAGTGTCGTGATGCATGGAGCTCATTTTAGTGAGGTGCAGCCTTGCCCTTTGGGGGTATCGAGCTGAACCAGGACCCCTGTCCAGGGATCCTCAAGGTATATATAACCCCAGTCACCCTCCAACTCCAGACTTCCTCCTTGCTATACATGTCAGCCACCTCCTCCTGCTCATTGTGCCAATCTCTCCTCTTCCTTGGGGTTCATCAGGTCACCCAAGACCTGTGACATGCTTCTCTCCCTCTCCCCTGCATACCCACTTCCTCCTCTAGTAGCCCCCAGCTGCAGTGAGGCCTCATCCTCTTTGTCCCCCGGCAGGTGTCAGATGCTCCTTGTTCATGGTGTTCTCCCCTCCCTTCCGGGACAGGTGCTCCTGTTCTTTCCCCATCTGGCTCAGAAGGTGTCACCTAGGTGTCTCAGGAGGGGGAAGACAGCCCAGTAAGGGTGCAAGCAGCAACCCCCTCACAGGCAGATTCTTGTCCATTATTGTAGAGAGGCATAAAAGACATCCTTTTGTGTTTGTTGCATCTGAGGCATGTGTCGTAAGTTGTTGTTTTCCCAGGGAAAGAGGAAGGCTAGTTTTATGGATCTAACACAGGGTTGAGCTGAAACCAACTTATGACTCTCCAGATGTTTTTGGATAGCAACATCATTCCTCATTGGCTCTTCTGGCTAGAGTTCATAGGAGCCGCATCCAGCAACATCTGGAGAGTCACTAGTTCATCTCTGAACAGCTTCTCTACCCTTTTAAGTCTTTATTGAACTCCCAACAACACCTAATATTTAACTGCCGGGGGCTGCGGACTCTGGGAGTTATAGTCCAGAAAAGGAACTATTTTCAAGCACTGCATTAAAAGCTTTAAAAGTTAAATTGCTTGTGCCCAGAGATTTGGTTATTGTTGTTTTTAATGAGGGGCAAAACAACAACAACAACAAAAATGTTTTTTTGTGGAAGGTTGCTCAAACATTCCAGGAATGCAGAAACAACTAGGAATGTCAGTAGTGGCAGGAGTGCAGGCCTGGAAGCAATAAAATGACCTCATTGGACTATGGTCTGTGGGCGTGATCTTTGTTTTCATCATCCCAGTTGGGAACGGAGTGCTGTGAAGAGCCATTCCATTCTGATCTTGGTTGGTCTTAAAGGGTAGCTATGAAGAGCTGTAAACCGACTGTTGAGCTCACATGGCAAAATATCTTCACCTTTAATTTACCTCATAGTGTATGTGCGTTGGCAGATGGGGCGGGAGTTAGGCTGCATGTGGGCCTCCAAGGTCATTTTGGTGTCTCTCCAGCTCCCCTAGGACACTCAGCACTTCCACACACTGTACTCGTTTCCTAATCTTTTTGCCCAGCCAGTCCACTTGTACCCTCTAGGGGGTGATGTAGGGCAATTTCAGCATGTTCTGAGGAGCTCACTGCACCTCTGGCATCCCCATGTTCCCTCTTATTTTAATTCTTCAAATTTGGCCACGAGAGGGCATGGGAGCACCTTTTAAGAACTTTTTTAGTTGAACCCATTTTTCACTTCGCAAAAATTCATTGTACTGTACCAACTTTTATAGGTAAAGGTAAAGGTTCCCCTTGACATTTAGTCCAGTCGTGTCTGACTGTAGGGCGCGGTGCTCATCCCCATTTCCAAGCCGTAGAGCCAGCGTTTTGTCCATAGACAGTTACCGTGGTCACATGGCCAGCGCGACTAGACACGGAACGCCGTTACCTTCCCACCAACTTTTATAGTCCATAACTTTTCTGTTAATGTATATATTAACAGTGGGTCTGGGAGTGGATGTACATCTAGCCGGCCACCTGTGCCAGTGGGCTTCGTATATGAATACGAAGCCCCCATCTCTAATCTTAACACTCAAGCAGGCTCATAAAGGGAGATACCTTGGGCCCAATTTAAGCAATTGGACTGGGCAACTAAACTTTTGAGCACGATTTCCTAGGAGTATCATAGGGAAATTTATCTTTTAAGCCCATATTTCAAGCATTAGCATTGTCGCGTGGTGTATCTAGTCATTTAGGCATGTGGCATATCTAATAATTTTAAGATGATTTAAACATTTTTAAAAACTATTTTTATTTGGAATTTATTTTAATTTATCTTATATAAGCGTGTTCCGAAATTATGATTTTCTGTTGTTTTTCGCTGTATCTTTTTAAAAACTCATGTTGAGGACTGCCCTCGTTCCTTTAGGGACTAAGGTGGCATACAAACAAACAAATAAACAAATTGTAACGGTCTACTAACTTTATGCTTGGCATTAATTTCAGTCGGTCTTTCTTGACACAAGAGGTGAGCTCCCTGAAATGTTCGCCATAAACAAGACACTGAGATGGGATTTTCATTGGTTGTAATATTAAACATGCAAAGCAGCTTATTCATTCTAACAATGATGGAAACATCAAAAGAGAATAATGGTGTCAAGGTCCTTTTCCCCCAAGCTCCTTTTGGGAGATTCCTGGTAGGCAAAACCAGGCCATCAGGAAGAACCCTCATTTCAGAAGCTCCTTGAACATGACCTCAGCGTGGGAGGAGGAAGGAGACACGACTTCACATCCGTAGGTTTGTTTTTCTTTGTTTAGCTAATCCCATTAGCTAAAGTTCAATCGAAGCTGAACGATACTACAAATACTGGAGCCAGAGGTCGTGTTACGACAGGCCGAAGAGAGATCCTGAAATCAAAAAGGCTACATCAATTATTTGTACATATAAGGTGCACATGTTTTACAACCAAACCATCATTTCCACTTTAAGGCAAGTTGCTTCCAAATAGTGAATGTTCTTTTCCCCAGCTGGACACAAGCTGGTTTCCAGAGGAGGGAAGGCTGGCTATAAACTAAGTTTTGAAGATCTGCTTTTTGCCTCTGGGTAACATTTTCAGGTTCTAATGTACCAGTATTTCATATTTTGTGGCCAGAAAATGCCAGCATTTTACTCATTTAAGGGGAGAAATAAAATTTTAGTTAAGAGTTTGCAATAAAATTTATAGCCAGCCGAACTAGCAGGTTTCCGACAAGAAAAACTGGGCTCCAGTCTTGTCCCGTTCTGTTTGTGACCTTCAAAAGCACAGTGATCATCACGTTTAAATGAACTGAGTAACCCAATTTGACTAGGCATTATGATAGATTAGCCAGCAGGGGTTCTCAACATGGTGTCTCTGGTCACCAGAGTGTCCAGAGACACATCTTTTGATGCCTCCAGACACCTGCCCTTCCAGTTTTTCATGTTTTGTTTTTAGGTGATTTTTTTTAATTATTCAAAAAAAGCTGGGAGATTGTTACAATAAAGTGGTCTCCAGTAACATCCATTTTTCTCAGGAATATTCTTGGACCCTACATATTATAAAATAAGGATGATTGGTGGCTGCAGCCCATTGTTTTGTTTTAAAACCAAATCTTTCAGAATATCTCTCCCATAGAACTGCTGCCTGTTTTACCGAATCCTCCTAGACCTCGCTGTTGCAGGTGGCCACACTGAGAGAGCCAAGGAAGAACTCAACTAGAAGTCAGGTGTTCTTGGTGGTGGCCCTTGCACTTTGGAATGGCTTCCCTTTGGATATCCAACAGGCTCCCTCCCTCCAGAGTTGAAAAAAACTGATCAAAACCACACTTTTTAAAGAAGCCATTAAAGACCATTGTCCTGTTCAGTTAGTCTGGCCTGACCCATGTGCCACCTGTGGTTCGTCACCGTTATTTAGTCTTTCAGCCTGTTTATTTATCTGTTTGTATTTTATTGATTTGTTGGTTATTTTAATTTACTATTTTTGTTTTCTGGGTGGAGTCAGGGGAGGGGGAATAGGGTTTATGTTATGTTGTAAGACTGCCCAGCGTAGTGGTTTCCACTAAGTGGGCAGTATATAAATATTATAAATTAATTAATTAAAAAACATGCTCGGGGGGGGGGGGGAGGGAGAAAAAGAAAACAGTAAACCATAATTGGTAGGGAGCATCCTGGAGGACATTCCTAAGAGAGAGAGAGAGAAAGTTCCTTTTATGTAACTATATTCATGCCAGTGTGACAAGTGGTCATGCTAGCTAGATTATTCTGGGAACTGCAGTAAAGAAACATTCTCCAATTTCTGCTAAAAAGAGTGATTGGGAATATCCTAGGTGATC
The DNA here is from genome assembly GCA_037013535.1 of Intellagama lesueurii. NCBI lineage: Eukaryota > Metazoa > Chordata > Lepidosauria > Squamata > Agamidae > Intellagama > Intellagama lesueurii. The sequence continues at coordinate 221,943,447 of JBAJHW010000004.1, read as the reverse complement.
AACAGTGATAGTATGAAGCAAAGGGATGTTTTTGAGGTAGTGTTTTAAGGGGAAACTAGTTCCTTAAGATGGAAAGTAGAATATGCAATGGAAAATTACAATTGGCTTGGAGAATGCATATTATCCTTTGCCAAATATTCTTGAATCTGCTGTATGGCATACAATTGTGGAGTTTAACACAGGTCACTGTAGAAAAGATTTATCTCAGGGTGACAAGAATGTTTTGTATGGAGAGAGTAGCCAATGAAGAATCACTAAAGCAAATGGACAAAGATGAAGAAACCATGAACCACATAAGATGCAGAAGGCTAGAAAACTGTTGTTGTAGAATGAGAAATGAAAAGTACAAATTGCTACAGCTGATCATTCCAATAAAGCAAGGAGAAAAACGTATGAGCTAAAGAACCTGGAAGATTGATTTGATACAACACTACATCATGGTTTAGCATAGTTGCATCCAGAGTCAATATAGGCATGATGTTGGACAATAGGTTTTATTTACACAGCTTGAGTTACATGTATTATTTGACAGTCATATTGACAGGGTTATTCTGCAAGCTAATTTGCAAGTACTGTAGTTTTAAAAAAGTAACTTCTCATCTCTGCTAAAGAGGGTGGCTGAGAGTAATTTGGAGAACCGATAGGATTGATATGGAGCAAAGGGGCATTTTGGGGTTTCTTACATCATTTGAGCTGCAAATTCTTTCACACATCTTGGCATGGCACACAATCCAAAGGATAAGTCCGTTCTGATCCACAGCATTATCTGTGTTCAGATTTGTGATCAGGTTGGTTGCTTTTGAAATGACGATTGAATGCCTTGATTACTCTTCTCTGAGAGAGGACTGAAACCCAAAAGTCTGCACCACTTCCCATTATCTTTCAACCCTAGGGTTGTCAACTGGCCAGAAATGAATGAAATGGTCATCATTTTAAGTGAAAGCTTAGGAGATATGTTTCATAGGGCTGTCACAACTTTCCCACCCTTCTTACAGGACAGTTACCTAATTGCAGCTTGGCGATCCTACTTCACCAGAGGAATATAGCAGTTGTGAACTTGGAATAATATTTGGTGCTTCCTGAGTTCATTGTCAGGTAGGCACACATGCAAGAGGAGGTAGCCCCATGCCATTAATTCCGAAGCATTTGGGCTACCATGATCTCTTGCTTACCATGTTCCTCTTGGTAATCCTCTGATTAGCAGCAGAAACAACAAAGAGTCCTGTAGTACTTTGAGAACTCAAGGTTCCTTCAGACAGAGCTGTTGCTCTCCTTAAAGTAGAGGGTTGTGCTTGTGATGTTGCAGTTATTCTATCTACCATGCATAATATGATCCTCTTATTTCACTTAGTACCATGCTTTTTCCCCCATGACTTTCAACTCCTTTTTTCCCCTCGTGAAAGCATGGTTTATTGTGGGGAGAGGTGAGTAAAAGGGATGGTTAGTCTGGTACTGTGTCCCCAGATTCTCACTCTCTCCTTTGATCACTGGCCAAACTTACTGATAGGAACTTGGAGGCAAGAGCATTTGAAGAGTAATAGCAACCCCCTCATCCCTGATCGTGGCACATGCTCATTGGGGCTCAAGAGATGTTGAATCTAGTAATGTCTGGAGAGCAACCAGTTCCTTAACTCCGATACTGAGTTTGACTCAGGGAAAACTGGGTTTGAAACCCATTTTTTTCTTCCAAGTAGGAAGCATTCACTGCCTTCTGTCCAGCCTTTTTCACCAAATTTTTCCTAGCTATGTGTTCCTGAGTCCTATAAAGCAGAGGCAGGAGGGAGGTAGATTAGGATTTACCAGCAGGCAAATCTCCATGACATTTGCTGTAGGTCACCAAGTCTTTCCGCAAGCTTTGAAAAGTTACATTTTTTTTTAAAACTGGGGTTTCCAGAAATCATGGCCGGTGGAGTTGTGGTCTACAAAAAATAACACTTCAAACCTCTGGAAATTCAGAGCCGATACTAACCCAGTACTGTAACCATTGCACTACACTGGCTCTTAACTGCATAGAGTGGGAAGGAGATTGCAGTCTGAGCGTGTTGAGAATGACAAAAAATGTGAAACCCAGCAGAGCAATGGAAGTATAAGTGATAATGACTTGATACCATCACGTAATCAGGTCATGCACCTGCCACATCACACTTTTGCCGGGAAAAGAGAAGCGAGGTGCAAAAGAATAAAAAATGAATCAGGGTGATATTCATAAAGGATCAAAGTAGGTGCCCAGGAATTAATCAAGAAAATGTAAATATGATCTGTAGCCGTAGGGAGGGGGAGGGAGGGGGGTGCACTATTTGTTTCAGTCTCTTTTAAATAGATATGGAAAGCCTATTTAAAGCTGTAGCTTATGTTCTTTTCATTTCCAAACACTACTCGCCTCCAAAGATTAATTACTATTCTGGGGGAAGGAAGCCTTTGCTGAATGGTTTAGTGCTTGTTTTTCTTCTGCTAAGACAGCAGAGGTCCCTGAAACTTTATCTCTGTAAGTTTCCAGCATCCAGAGCAGAACGTCAGTGGCTTTTTCAATTTTTTTTTTTAAAAATAAACCTTGATAGGAAACACTGATCCTATGGGCAGATGTTTGGGACACATGTGTAAGATTGACAACAGAGGCTGGCCTCCGGGGCCCTACCATGGCCCGCACTGTAGCAGGAACGTCCCACTGGTCTCCCTGAGCCCCACTGGAGGGCTCCTCCTCATTTCCTTGAGGTTCCTCCCTCCTGCCCTGCTATTGCTACTCCATGCATGCTGTGATGAAGAGGGTGGCCTTGAGAACGAAAGTAGACAACTCTGCATCATTAAACAGAGTTGCAGCACATTTTTCACAAGTGGGGGAAACTGTAACTAGGCGGCATGGGGTCTGATGAGTCTGCTCTTCAGACCACTCATGGCAGATGCACAGTTTAAAAGGTCCCTGATCTCCCTCATTTTATTTCTCTTAAATTGGACTTGTTGTTGTTTAGTCGTTTAGTCGTGTCTGACTCTTCGTGACCGCATGGACCAGAGTATGCCAGGCCCTCCTGTCTTCCACTGCCTCCCGGAGTTGGGTCAAATTCATGTTGGTAGCTTCAATGACACTGTCCATCCATCTCGCCCTCTGTTGTCCCCTTCTCCTCTTGCCCTCACACTTTCCCAACATCAGGGTCTTTTCCAGGGAGTCTTCTCTAGGGAGTCTTCTCTTCTCATGAGAAATTGGACTTGAGGGGACATCATTCCAGATGGAGGACACCTTCCGAAAGAGGGCCCTTGTCTGATAACCCTTCAAATGGACACCTGTCTTCTTTAAAAGAGGACATGTGATATTCTTGCAAATGCAAGCACGGAGAAGCAGGAGCAGCAGCTGCTTTCACCTGCCTTTACCTCCTTCTGGACCCTGGTGAAAATTTAGTGGGGGAGGGTTTGGATTAGTCATGGAGGCAAAAGGAGGTGGACCCACTTGGGAAGGGGGCTCACTGCAAGCATGTTGCCCAGCTGCCTCTCCTGCCAAAATCTGGAGCTGACACTGCACCTGCTTTACATATTCAAGGTGCAAAACTCCTGAGGTAGGAAAGGTCCACTTTTTAACAAATTAGGCATTGGAAAATGAAGCAATGCAATTGCATTGGACTGGATGACTTCCAAGGTTCCTTCCACCAATTTGATTCCAAGAGTGGAGAAGCACCTCAAGGACTGCTGGAGATTACTTTAATTGTTCAGGAGAAGTGTCTCCTTTGTTAGATAAATTGCAGGCAATGTGGTTGCCATGGGAGCAAACTACCTGGCTGATTGCTGTCAAACAGCTGGACTTCGGAATGGCTAGCAGTTACCTGACAGTGGAATACCCCATCCCACCCAATCAAAAGATGACCGCAAGAGAGTTGGGGTGGGTGGGATATATGTAGGCTTTAAATTAATCAGGGTGGGCAACAGTGAAAAGTCCAAAAGCCAATTTTCTGCCACTGGGGACACTGGATCACCAACCCTGAGGCTTGCAGGAGCAGAAGATCTGTCTCCCTCCCTCTGTTACTCTCTGCAGATCTCATCTTTACAGCAGGACCTCCAGGAGCCATAAAAATGCCTAGTGGGGCAGGGGGGTTGTTAAACTGGGGCAGTACTCTGTCCATCTTGAACTAGATGTTTTAAAAAGTGCATATTCCATCTTACTAACCTTCTAACAGTGGAATTTCCTTACAGATCTGTGCCTTAGTAGATTTACCATTTAAGCTTGTATTTACCTTCCAATGGCCAGTCACAGTACAAATCATTTTAAATGCAAGATACAGACTACAGTAGAGGAAAATCAGAGATTATGTCAAATAGAGGGAGCAACTTTTCTGAAAATGAGCTACGCATATCATTTAACTATTAATTGGTACATGTGCTGGGGATTTCTAAGATTGATTACTGTAACACTCTCTACATGTGGCTACCCTTAAGACTGGCCTGGAGATTGCAGCAGGTGCAGAATGCAGATTGTTTTTGGGTGTAAATAAATTTGATCACATTTCATTGGTTCTAGTTCGCCTGCATGGCTTCCTGTTGTTTTCCAGGCCAGGTTCTAGGTTCTAGTTCTAGAATACAAGCCCACAAAAGTTTGGGGGCCTGTTATAGGTTGGTGCGTCTCTCCCTCAGAAATTCAATCTGTAGCACCCATTCTTCTCAGGCCCTACTTCCCTGGGTTGCCACACCAAGAAAGACAATAAAAACCGTCATCGGAAATCGTGCCTTCTTGATCCATCCACATGGAATGGGCTCCCAGTGAAATACATCAGGCCCCCTCCCTCACATCTTTTAAGGGGATGCTAAAGACTGACCTGTTTTGAGAGGCATTCAAAAGCATCCTCTCCTGGCCTATTCTATATGTGCTTCCAGTGTCGCCATCATTGTGGGTCTGTATCTATTGTTTGTTTATTTGAGACATTTAATGTTGGGTGCTTGGGTCACTGTTACAGTATGTTGCTGTAAACTGCTTAGAGTAGTGCTTTGCACTAAGTCAGTGGCATAAATAAATAAATAAATAAATAAATAAATAAATAAATAAATAAATAAATAAATAAATAAATAAATAAATAAATAAATAAATGAGTTGTCCTTTATGCCAATCTCCCCATATAATGCGATCACCATACAGATTTTTTCCCCAAGCTCTTTCACACTATATGTCTAGAAATCCCCAGAGGCTGTTTGGAAGTTAGTGAAAATAGAAAAACAAAAGTAGCCATGTGATCCATGAGTCGAAACAAAATTATTGAAATTTAAATCTAAGGCAAGCTTCAGAGTTCTCCAGAACTCTGCCTCAGGAAAAAAAATGGTATAAAATCAGGGTGAGAAACAAAAGTCCTGAAAATCCGCCCACATAATGTGGCTATTATTCTTGTTCTTTGTGTTGCAATCAGGGGAAAGAGACCATAAATGGATATCTTGACACCTTTTGTTTTCCTCTGAATCTGCAATTTCTATCTTACTAGCAAGTCTGCCTAAAACAACAATGGCTGTTATATCTGGCCACATCTTTTGGACTCTTTGGCATCTTCCCCTATCTTCTAGATTTTATATAAGCTGAAAAAAGGAGGTCCTTGCCCCTAAGGAGCTTACAATTCATACTTTGCCAGTGCTGAAAGCCCAAAAGGGGGCAGAAGCAGAGGCTAAAAAGAGTCAAACATAAGCCCAGGGAGACATACAAAATGGAGTAGGAGACCTCTTCCCACATCAGTGATTAATTTATCCAACATGTTTATGAATTCCCCTTCTACCTAATAGATGCTCCCAATGAGATACGAGTATCGTATCTCATTGGGAGCATCCCGACTCTGTTTGGGATCTTTTTTGCTGTCATGCTGAAGCACGCCTTTGGAACTGCAACAGAAGGTGTCTATCTCTGGACTGGATCAGATGGAAAGCTCTTTAATCTCTCTAGATTGAGAGCGAAGACCAAAGTCCATCTGAAATGAATGCGGGACTTCCTCTTCGCCGATGATGCAGCTGTTGTTGCCCATTCTGCAGAAGACCTCCAACAACTTATGAATCGTTTTAGTAAGGCCTGCCAAGATTTTGGATTAACAATAAGCCTGAAGAAAACGCAAGTCATGGGCCAGGGCGTGGACTCACCTCCCTCTATTACCATCTCTACACAAGAATTGGAGGTTGTTCATGATTTTGTGTACCTTGGCTCAACGATCTCTGGCACTCTCTCCCTAGATGTCGAGCTGGATAAACGCATTGGCAAAGCAGCTGCCACGTTCTCTAGACTCACAGAGAGAGTATGGCTTAATAAGAAGATGACGGCATATACCAAGATCCAGGTCCATAGAGTCTGTGTCCTGAGTACACTCCTGTACTGCAGTGAGTCCTGGACCCTTTGTGCACTGCAGGAGAGGAAGCTGAACACATTCCATATGTGTTGTCTCCGATGCATTTTTGGTATCACCTGGCAGGACAAAATTCCAAATAGAGTAGTCCTAGAACGAGCTGGAATTTTTAGCATGTATACATTACTGAAACAGCGATATCTACATTGCCTCGGGCATGTCGTGAGAATGGCTGGCAGTCGGATTCCAGAAGATCTCCTGTATGGAGAATTAGTGCAGGGAAAGCGCCCCAGAAGGAGACCACAACTGCGATACAAGGATATCTGCAAGTGGGATCTGAAGGCCTTAGGAATGGACCTCAACAGATGGGAAACGTTGACATCTGAGCATTCAGCCTGGAGGCAGGCGGTGCAGCACGGCCTCTCCCAATTTGAAGAGGCACTTGTTCAGCAGGCCAAGGCAAAGAGGCAGTCCCAAAACCAGCAAAATCAGGGAGCTGGACAGGGGACCGATTGTATTTGTCTTCAGTGTGGAAGGGATTGTCACTCTCGTATTGGCCTTCTCAGCCACACTAGACGCTGTACCAAGACCTCTATTCAGAGCATGTTACCATAGTCTCTTGAGACTGAACGATGCCTACACATAATCCCGCTGAATGAATCCTCCGGCAAGGAGGAGCTAGGGGAAGAACTACTGGTTGAGCTGAAGATGAGGACAAAGGCAGTGAGCCACCTGATGGACACCCATAGCTGTCCATTGAAAATGAGTGGTGGAAGTTTCAGGACATGTACTGTAAAATGAAGTCTTCTTTACATAGCACATACACTGGAATTCACTGGCACAATGTATAGTGATAGCTACCCAGCTGGAGCTTTTGAAAGGAGAACTGGATAAATGTATGGAGGTTAGGGTCTTTGCTATAGCCATCTGGATAACTCAGTGAGTGTGCAACTCACAGGGCCTCAATTGAATCAGGTTGATTCTATGCAGGGGACTACATCACTCTTTAAATCATCTTAAACAGACCTTGTTTGGCACTTTGATCCACCCATGGGCCTGTCCTGACTCCACCTGCATTCTGTCCTTGTCCATAATTGTCTTGGCTAGAGTTTATGTTTTTCTGAATGTTGGCAGTGGGAGTTTCTTTTCTTTTTTTCTTTCTTTTTTTGTGTGTGTTTTTTTTTTTTTGTTACTTTGAATTTGACAGTAATTTTTTTCTTTCTTATTCTAAGTGGCATAGCACTGCATCATTGTTGCAGACAGTACATTTTTCTGCAATTGAAACTTCCTTCTCATCTCCTTTGACAATCATATACTATTAACTATAGAGCTTCCTGTGCAATACACTGGTAAGGCTTGCAAATACAGCAATAAAGAAAAACAGGGGGAAATTGAAAAAAAAATTATTTAAAAAATTGTTTAATTTTTTAAAAAAATAGCCCCAAAAGAATGCAGATATAAGAAAAAGAAAAAAGAAGGAAAAGAAAGGAGCTGGCATAGTGTTTGTACGGAGAAGCTAAAGTCACCAGATGGAAGGCAAACCACATGTCAAAAACAAGCCAGCCAGACTCCAGCACCTATGTGATGCAATGAGAAAGTCGAACTATTTATTTAAATTTTTTTAAAAGGGAAACAGTTTGGACTGCAGGCATACCGTATTTTTCCATCTATGCGATGCCCCCGTGTATAAGATGCCCACCCACCCCCACTTTTCTAACCCCAAATTAAGAAAACTTTGAGTATTCAGCCTCCGGGCTCAGAACGCTCGAACATTACAAGTCCATGTTGAATCTGAGCACTGCCTACAGGCTCCACCTCCAACAAGGTGTGTTCCAATTGGTTTGTTCAGCATCAGCTGAAAAAGCATCTTATACATGGAAAAATACGGGCATTGCTGGTTTCCTGATTGGACAGCATCCCACACCACCTGAATCATCTCACCAAGCACAGGTAATGCCCCTGCACATAGAATACAATGACATGGCTATTCACATAACCAAAATCAAGACAAAAAACAGCCTGATGTAGAGCAATTTTAAATAAACAGACTTCTGAGGATTTTCAAAAAGAAATGATTCACTGAAGAAAAGTATGAGTTTTCCCCCATGCTTACAATGTTGTGTAGTTGGAAAAATTTGAATCAATTCTCATTGTTCTAAACCTGGAGTAATTGAAGAAGTATATTGTGATGTAGTCACAACCTAAGTTAGGTATCTGGCTTCAGAGCTGGAAGATGGGAACTGGGAAGGTGTCAAAATATGCCTTGCAGCTATAGCAATTGCCAGCATTCCCATCAAGCTTACATCCTGCATCTGGCTGGATAGCTTGGTGAGTTAGGTTTCTGGCTGCGGAGCCAGAGGTTGAGAGTTCAGTTTCTCACTGTGCATCTCAGAAGAGCTAGCCTGGCTAGACTTCGGCAAGCTGCGCAGTCCCAGGATGCCCCAGAAGAAGGGAACGTAAACCACTTCTGAGTACTCTCTACCTAGGAAACCCTGAAAAGGGTTGCCATAAGCCAGAATTGACTTGATGGCACACATGTATTAGGAACCTTCATTGGCTATTTGTTGTGAAGCATAATATTCCTTCCAGTAGTGGAGGAAACTTGCCTCTGGTTTCAGTTACTGGGGAATGTGTGAGAGAAGATGCAGCTGCATTCATATCTTGCTAAGTGGCTTCTCATAGTCACTCAGATCAGTCTAATCTAGATTGGCTCTTACATTATTATGTGCAGATGTGTCATGAGTTTTGAGGAAGGATTGAAAATTAAGAAAGAAAGATTGCATGAGAATGATAATTTTGCAGGAAGAGAATGCCAAGCGTAGAGGCAGGGTGGGAGAAGGGGTGGAGGAAGAATGAGTGCATGTGATGGATTCCATATAATTTACTTCCAGGTTCATGTATTTAGCATTGGGGTAACAAGCAATAGTACAGGGGGACATTCAAAGTTCAGTCACTCATCATAAGAGTCCTCAGCAGTTTTATTTATCCATATCAACAAATCAGTTAGAGCATTTTCCCACTTTCCACCATAACATCTAGTTTGCTTTTTGCAAAGCTAACAGATCTTAATTTGCCTATTCAGAACCGGGCCATCCCAAGGTATTTTGCGATACAGTAGAGACAGCTCATTGTAATCTATACTTGCTGAGAAAAACCTATCCTCTCTCGCCCATGTGTGGATTTCAGACTCAGAGGAACACAGAAGCAGTGACAGATGAGGTCCTTGTCCCTGGCAGTACAAATATCCCTGAGCCCTGATGCTCCTGCTTAGGCAATACTGCAGCAATGGGGTCAAAGAAACAGGAGGAAGAGCTGAGGAATTTGGAAATCAATGTAAGGCACTAAAAGGAACACATCTGAGGAGGGATTTTCCGCTAGGAGATCTGGTCTGTTACTTCTGTGCAAGGAAAAAAAATGGATCCCACTTTGCCTTTTGTGGACAGATTTTGTGGAGGGATGGGGCAAGGGTGGAAAGGACACCATGAAAAGTAGGCATGTGCCTGTCTGTGGTTCTAGTCCAGAAGCACAAATACTGTATGTACATCTCTAGCAAAGGGGAACAAAGTGTGTGTGGGGGGAATGGTCTGCTCTGAATCAGAATGGAGTGTTGGGCAAGGGGAAGAGAGTTAGATTGCTTTGTGGGGAAAACTGGTTGGAGAAGCAGCCACCACATTTGTACTTGGCTCACGTCTCAAAGTCAATAGCTTGTCCGTGTCAAAATGAAATTTCATTTTTAAAAACAACAGAAGCAGAAGTCCGGGTTAAACACAATGGAAACATTCCCCCCTGTTGCCCAGGAACAATTTCATTCACTTCTCTGGGAGACAAATGGGGGCAACCAAGAAGAAAAATTGGCCGTTCATTGCTCAACAAGCTATAGCCATTAAATGGTTTGCTTGGCTGCAGCGAAGGATGGGGGGGTGGTCAGGAGGGACACAATGCGATGTGTTCACTCACACATGAAGCAAACATGGCTGCTATCACTTTCTGTTTAGTACTTATGGGGAGCTTAAATGTTTCTGCCTCAGCGGCAGCAGGGACAATATAACTGAAGGATGCACATGCTGAGGATGCACAGTGCTGAGGATGCACATGCCGACATGAAAGTTTTGGATTCAAGCTAAAGTCCATGTGACTTTAGCCTGAGTCCAAAAGAAATGATCCCTCGCCTGCTTGATTCCGGCAGTAGGCCCAGGCCCTTCGTTTCCCTTGAAATTAATAGGACTTAGTCATAACTTGAGGTACCCAGTGTGGTGTAGTGGATAAATTGATGAACTAGAAACCCTGGATGTTGAAACTCACTGGGGGGAGGAGAACTTGTGACCAGCCCTTCCTGGCTAATGACCTTCAACCTGCCCTTTACTGTCAGCTGGCTTGTCTTAAGCCCAAATCATAAGAGCCAAAGCCGTTTTAATTTGCTACATAAAAATAAAATATTTATTGAAAAATAACAACTTGTTAGACTGCACAGACTTTAGCTTGAGGTTACATTAATCATACATGCCAACTTTCCCACACCAGACCTTGTTCTCCCTGATACAAAGTATTTCTCTTTTACAGCCCACTCTAAAAACCCAACCTCCCTCCTTGGAAAACAAAATTACTCTCCCTCTTTTAAGTCCCTCCTCCCTCCTTGGGAAAACAAGTTAACCTTTTCCTTCTTCTCGATTGGTTCTCCTCCCACCTTCTCTCATCCAATAAGTTCCTTTTTGATGTTTCCAGGTGGATTTGGAGATGGTTCCATCACACTGCTCTTCAAATTTCTCACTTACTTTGAAAGCTCTATTAAGATTACTATGATTTGGTTCTAGCTTGATGGCACACAACTAAGTCATAACATGCTTGCTGCATCAGTTTCAATAGGATCGACTAAGACATAGCTAAGAGCTTGGTAATAATGGTGCCCAGTGCCCCAATTTGTAAACTTTGTTCATGTTAAACTGAGTCATGAAAGCGGCTTGCCACTGTTGGGTCTAGAATAGTGCATTGGTGCTTTTAATAGCTACACAATACTGATGAGAGCACCAAAGATGGCTAGCATGCTTTCTGCAGACAAAGCAGTGAAAGAGACAGGCATTCTCTGGTTAACTTGCTGGCAGGTCTGCAAATGATGCTCACCTCCATTTCTTGCACTTCCCACCTCTTTAAACTGAATGATAAAGTGACACTGATGGGAATGGATGCTCGTTTCCCCTCCCCTTCTCTTGGTGTCTTGCATTAACTGGATTTGAAATTGTTGGCATCGTATGGAAGCTCGTTGCCTCGAATCAGTGTCAAGGATGCTTAAATAAAGGAAAAGTATTTATTAAGGAAATGACATGTCTGATAGATAGAGGAGGCTGGAGATCTGTTGGTTATAGCTACAGAGCTAAGACTGAGACATTCAGGAGCAGCAAGAAGAGAACAAGGATTTTGCCATTTGCAACATTTGTTTGTTCTTTGCACAAATTCTGGTCCAAGCTGCTGGATGAGGAACATGTCCAGCTCCAGCAACCTGCACTCTTAGGCAACTGTTGGACTCCAATTTTGTGACATGGCTCCCCGGTATGGACACCTAACTCTGAGCCCCTGCATCTGTGAGGTAGCATACCATGCTCTGGGGGACTGTGAGTAATATAAAAATGGTGCCTTGCTGTGATGGAACCCAACCAATTTTGCCTGGTAACAGGAGAAATAAAATGATTGGCTGGGGGAATGCAGGAGGTGAGCCTTTACAGGAGAACCTGCAGGAGGTGGAGCCAAGAAGAGCTGGAGAGAAACTTAAGAAGAATTTAGGCTGAACTCTGTTTACTTACCAGTTGATAGGTTGTAATAAATAACTTATCATTTCTTCATTCTTAAACCACCCGGCATGTATGTTTATGGCTGAAGACAAGCCTTTTTTTTAAAGGAAGGTTATTTAGAAATGGCAAGCCTGGGTGAGGGCTGGTCACACTTGCAAATGCCACCAAATAAACCTTTGGTTACAAGTCCACTTCAAAAGGACGGCATCTATCAGTTTTCATTTTGCTGGGAGTCTCTCCCAAAAGCAGTCCTGATCACTAGAGAAACATCTCCTCAAGGGCTTCTCTAGGGAAATGGTAGCTCTTGCCTCAAACTTTGCTGGATCGTGGCCCACATGTCCTTGTCAGCAAACAGCCTCAATGCCAAAGGTGTAATCTGAGCGAGCCAGATGAGCCGTCAATGTGCTTCTGCCTGATGTAGGTGTGAATCACGCAGTTTTCCTTGATTATTTAGCAAATGCTAGAGACTGATATGCAAATGTATGCATTTGATGGAAGGTTTGATCATTTTCCTTGTGTGCAAACTACTTTTGTCACATGGGCAGAGCACATGAAGCTATTTTGCATCTTTTTCTGTGTTTCAGAAGCTTATGCTTATTGTATAAAAATTAATTAGGCAGCATTCTGAGTTCTTGAAGGAAGGTCAGCAAACTTTCCCTCATCTACTAAAGGCCATTGAGTGGGAAGAGCCTGTATGGATGCCTATATAGTAAAGTAATCATAATATTTTAAAATCCCACACACTGAAGAAAGGATTCTGAGATGAAGGAGATGCCCCCTTGTGATAATCACTATTTTCCATTGTTTTAAAGGCAATTAAGACAGAATAAAGGGGGAAGGGAAACAAGGAATCATTTTTGAGAAGCCTTCTAATGAGTACCATGCTTGGAATGAATACATTTGTGTTAACTAACCCCAAAATAGGTATATAAAAGAATAATATAAGAGGGTAGATTATCACTAGAAAACCATTTAATGGCAAAATGACCACAGCTGAACAAATAACACAGCAGTCATAAAACTCGGCAAGACAATAAGATGTTAGCTCTCTGTATATCAACCATAAAGTATCTGTTAAATGAAAAATCAAGCTGAGTGTGTTATTTTATCAGCCTGAATGGTTTGGTTTGCCTCCAGTCCCACTGAATAGGAGGCTAAAAGTATGCATTTCTGTTGTTTACCTAGTTGATAATACCAGTTTATTAGCAGTTAGTATCACTGTAATGCTTGACCGTCTAAATGCCAAAGGAATGTATAAGCTGTCTGATAGTGGTTGCAAGTCAAAAAGTATGAGCAGTTACTGATTTTGGCAGTGCAGCCATTTGTCTCTTGTTATTTATCATGTCTATAAACAAGGTTTTCCTCCTGCAATGATTTCAGTGTGTCCTGGTAATCCCATTTTATCCTTGCAATCTACCCAGGTCAGGTAGCTTGCCCACTGAAGTGGCCTCTTTAGGTGTGGAGGGCCAGAGTGGTGTGTGAACTGCACTTCTACCCCACCTGGAAGGCTCTACCAGGCCTTCTCCAGGCCAGGAAGTCTCCTTGGACCCCACAGACACAATGCCAGGCTCTGGGGCCATCTCAGATCTGTAGGATACAGTGCGAACTGCTTCATTCCAAGGCAATACCTTCCCCAAAGCCCACCTGCCTTCTGTCATGGTCTCAGAGGGAAAGAGAAACTAGACAGTTGTGGCAGTGGTAAAGGGTGTAGTGGGAAGGGAGAGAGGAAGCAGCAGCAAAGATGTTAATGCTTCTCAGAGTGGCACCCAGAACCTACTACCCACTCTGTTGTATGGCATGGGCACAAGCTCCCATGAAAAACGAGAAGAATTTGGTTTCCCCTCCAAAGAAATGGAAAGTCCATGCTTTCAAAAGAAAAGGGGGGGGGGGAGAGAAGGAAAGTGAATAGGGTCATAAGATGTTACTTTTTATCTCTTAATACTCACCTCTAGAGTTCAGTGACCCCTAGATTTTGGTGTCTTGGGGCAAAACTTCAGTTGCACCAACCTAGTTACAGCTTTTGTGCATCTCCTCCTACTTCAGGCAACAGGATTGCTGGAACCACAGTGAAATGGATCTCAGAGCTTGGAAATAATGATCAAAATCCCACTGTGAAATACCACACAGATAAGCACTGTCATCCAAGCAGTATTTGCATTTTGCCAGCCATCTGTCATGTGCCTGGGTGCACAACCGACTGTGCAAATGATGATATAACCTAGACATGTCCAAGCATACAATAACAGCTGGAAAGTTTGCATGCATCACTTGCAGGACTTCCAGTTTGTGCTGTGCAACAACAGCAACAAGATTCCTGTGTGTACTGCTGGCCTTTGCAACTGGAAGGTCAACAGTGCTGGTTGTCAATGTTGGATTTCATGAAAGCAAGGAAGTCTTTATTTGTGATATCTTCAAAGGAAGTGATCTTGTGATGTTGACTTTTTTCCTTGCTGCATCTTAACTTCTTTTTGCCCCAGCCTTAAGGACTATCGGTTTATCCAGAGGGCTTCTTATAATTCCATAAAGAAGTGGCATTGCCTCTTCTAAGAAGCAGAGGAGCAGCTTCTGTGAATTATTGCACCTTAACAACAATTCAACAGTAGCAGCAGCAATGACCAAAACAATAACACTCTATGGCAAAATGATCATGAGCTGTGCTATTTTTTCCCTGTAATCACAACAGCCTGATTCTTTGTTTAATAATATATCTTCAGATAACCATTGCCAGTTTCCCTTTTTTTTAAACTCCCCCACAATTCCAATTCCAACTAACCCCATCTGTTTTCTTGCCTACATAACCCAAGTTATTACATGCCGATTGGCCTCTTTTCCTGCAAGACATCTTTCTGACTGTGATGTAGATATTTCATTCATTCTCATGATAACAGAAACAGCAGGTAAGAGGGGATGAAGGAAAATGAGTGTGGCAGGTTTTGGAAAAGCTCTTTGGGGATAAACAACAAAGGTTTGTGACTTACCACAACATTAAACTGGCACTTGAATTGCTTACCCAAATTGGGTGGAGAAACACTGAGGAAGAGAGTGTGTCTGCACATGTTTATCCATGCTGCAACAGGTTGGTTATACACATTTCCAGGGAAGCTTAGTCATATGTTCCTTCTAGTGTGTGTAACATGGAATACTGGATGTACAACACAATGGTATTCATAATGTAAATCCCTACTTATCTTGTCCTCACCAGTAAGGATGAGGAATTGCCATATTGTTCTCTTTATCTGTGAGGACAGGCTGAGGTTTTGTACTGAATATGCTTTTCTGTACCAAACCCAGCAAGTTGTGCAAATTCACTGCACAAAACTGTATGGAGTGGGCCTTAGTTCTGGGGACATCCGACAGCTCAAAACTTTGAACAGAGTTGACTCCATCTTTTTTATACTCAGTCATGCTTTCTGTGTTCTCTGTGAGCTCATTCTTTGCTTCTCAAGGGATGTTTTGCAAAATACGGAGACAAAGAAAAGGCCTTTGGCTCACTCTTGGCAGCTGATAAGGAATCTCATCCAACTATCAAATTTCTTGTTGCCATATTCAGATAACAAAAATGGGCAAGTATGAAGAATTTTGTGAATATTTTTCATATCTCTACTCTGGATGCCACAAGTGGCACATGAACCAGGAGACTTGTATTATCCCTGGACACAAGAGTAGGAGTTTGTGCACTTAGCAGAACTGATATGTTGGATTGGCTTCATCAGACAAAAGGCCTGCTGTCATGTCAACTCCTGGAAGCCCTCAGGGGTGCTGCTCCTTCCTTCCTTCCTTCCTTCCTTCCTTCCTTCCTTCCTTCCTTCCTTCCTTCCTTCCTTCCTTCCTTCCTTCCTTCCTTCCTTCCTTCCTTCCTTCCTTCCTTCCTTCCTTCCTTCCTTCCTTCCATATCGAGAAATTCCCAATACCTGAAGTAAAGATAGCATTGCCAGCGCAGCAGCATCTCACTCCTTTCGATTTTGAGGCCAAAAGAAACTGAGACTAGAAGGGAGATCTTTATGATATTACAGAAGTGAAAAAGCAAGGGTTGTGAGGATATTTTCACAGGTTTTGCGCTACTACTTGTGCAAGAAGAAGTTCATGAGTCTTGATGCTGGTGTTGCATTGTCTGCCTTGTTCCAAATGGCACATTGATCGTACGAAAATGCCACAACAAACATCTAATAGAACTGAAGAAGAGACTTCTTCAAGTAGACTTCCACATTATTTTACTTAATTCTTTGCTGGGAAAAATGTGACCTCTGCTACTCTTCCCAGGGACCAGGAAGGGATGTAATACCCAACATATCCTAACAGACCAGCCTAAGAAATCAGACTAGCAAATTAATCATATGTTTGTCTTTTAGTGACCAATGATAAAACAAAGCATGATAAGTATATGCAGATAAAATCATGTGATGCAACAAACAGAGCTGTTTTAACTTTTGGCAGAGCACCTCTTCTAATATCACGATAAACATATCTGGTTTCACCCCTTAGCCTGTCACAAACAAAAATAAAAGAAGAATCTAGTGACACATTAAGAATCATCTGGTTTTAGTTGGTGTATATTTTTGTGGGCTGCAGCCCTTTAAGCCAAATAAAACTTCTTAGTCTTAAAGATACCAATAGACTTCCAGTGGTTTTGATTACAAAATGTTTTTAAACATAAGAAAGAACTAATATTTCCATAAGTAGTGTCACACTTATTGATGTCAGGCCCCTTTGTCATTGCCCCTGTCATTTGCTTCTCAATGGGTAATCATTGTGTGGAAGCCAGTCTGCAAAGTCCTAAATATTGGCCTAGGCTTCCAGTCCGGCTGCCCAGCACTGATGATTAACTCGTTGCACTTATGGTTAAAAGGATGTATTTCTCGTAGGTGGCTATTAGTTATGTAAAATCTATGAGTGCTTTTTGTGTGTGTGTTTCAGACTGCCCTGGAAACCCCTTCACTGAGGTGAGAGGTGGGGTATAAATGTTTAAAAATATTTAAATAAGACTACAGCTCTCTGCACAGTTCATGACCATGCTGGGTAGAGTATTCTGAAAGCTGTAGGGGGTTTTTTTATAAAAAAACACCACTTAGTAGCCACGATCTATTGTTCCAATAGATTTCTATATTGTTGTTTATTACTGTCCCACTGAAAAAAAAACATGAAAAAAAAAACACCATCACTTGGTGGGGGGGTGGAATCCTTTTTTAGATTGGGATCCCTGAATCTCCCAGAAGTGTAGAGTAACAGGGGGATTGTGGTAGTTCTAGTCAAAGTTAGTAACTTTTCCAAACTCTGGGGAAATCCTAAGTGTTGATTTGTTGGTGGATTGCTTCCTCAATTTGCCAGCATCAATGGGATGTTGAATTCAAAATTCTCATTGCCATTGCCAGTTTCAGAGTTCAGATCTAGACATTGATTTCAGGCATGTCCAGAGCCAGGCTCTTTTTTCTACCTGTAACATCTCTTGAGATGCTTCTATCATAGCCTACAGGATGGCAAAGATGCCTGAAGGATAAATACTTTTTTTCCCCCCAGTAAATACTGCCGTGCAAACATGTCATGACACAGCCAAATAGCTGGTCAGGCTAATCAGCCCAAGGGTGGGCTGCCGTTCCAGCTACTCAGGGAACTTAAAAATCTATTGGCGGGGTGTATTGGCAGTTTAGCACCAATTAGCACGTTAAAATACACTTACTCTCTAAGCCAATTTACTTGCCACTTGAAGTAATTAGCTCCATCTGTCTGAGTGGTATGTTGGATGTGAGCTTGGCTTTAAAAACAGAGAGATAGAGAGAGTACATTTGTTGTCAAGATGACAATTTGTGGTTGCTCCATTTGTGAGAAACCAAAGTCATCAGCACTTCATGAAAAGAAACACTTTAGAAAATTCTCTAGGTAGTCTAACATCTATTAGAAGTTCCATCAAAGTCTATAATTAGTAGCATGGCCCAGAGAGTTAAGTGCTGCAGTGGGAATGGAGGATTTGTCAGGTTTAATCCCAACCTGACATTCCGTGATGGAAGTTTTTCTATTGGGTTGTTGGTGGTTTTCCCCCCACAAAAGAAATGAAGAATGAATGTTCTTATATAGCTCCATCAAAGTTAAATATCTTTTTTTAACATCTCTGATATCACAACGGAATAATGAGACATTTTCATTACCATGGTTGAAGCCATGATGGGAGACCACTGCTAAATCTCCTGTTCTCTAAGGAACGAAACAAAGCAAGTCTCAGAGGACTGCTAGTTTAGTTAGAAAGTGGTGTGTTTGACTGTTGAATTCCATTGCATATAGGCACAGTATACCTGTGGCCCAGATCTTGTGCTGTATATGTATGACGAAGTAGATTGTAATCCATGGAAGCTCACCTTGAAATGCTTCTGTTAGTCTGGAAGGTGTCACGATTCTAAGAATCCTGGTCCTTATCTTACCCTTTTGATGTCCATTGGCATTTGTGAATGTAGGCCACTGGAGCTGCCTCTCTCTCAAAGCTTCATTTGTAATTCCTTTTCTCTGCAACTGTTGCTCTGAGATCTATAAGAGAGCATCCCAGGAAGTTGAAGTGTTCTGAAACTGGTTTGGGTATGTTGCCATTTCTGATGTCAGATCTGTGTCCCTTTATTCTCTTATGCAGAAATTGTCCTTTTTGCCCTGTGTAGCATGGGGCACTGGTGGCAAAGGGTGGCACAGGTTGCTTTCGATTAGAAGATGAACAAGTAAACAAGCTCCTAATGTTGTGAGTGATGGTCTTGGGGCTGTCATGGTGCTTCCAGGGTAGATGTGGGAGCACAATGGCATTTGGGCTTTTAGCAGGGCCTAGTTCCATCTCCCTACGGCCATTTGTGTGGCCTATGGTGTGCCTGTAGTTGTCTTAGATTGGGAGGCCATCTGCAAAGAAGAATGAGACAGCCCTGAGAACATGGGAGAAGGAAGTACCACTGGTTAGAACAAGCTGTGGATTATTGATGACATGTTTAAATAGTCTCAGTTGGGGGCTGTATGGGGACAACCAATGTTCTGTCATGTTCTCTTTGGGTTCTGTTATCCACAAATGGTTGTAGCTGGCAGGAAAACGTAAGCAGCATATAGTGGACTGAATCTTGTCCACTTACTCAGGCTGCAAAAGCTCAAAATAATCTCCCAAAATTGAATAACCACTACTCTGCTTATCTCCCCAAATATTGCTACAACTCTGGTATAAAATTACTTATTATTCTCTGCTTATTAGTTCTGCCTCCAGATTGGAAATAGGGGGACCAGAGTAGAGTGGCTATTTACATATTGCTCCAAAACCAAAATATATCTCTTCCCACCCCCCAAAAAATGGAAAAAGGACAAAAAAGAAACATAGACTTGCAAGAAATTTGCATGCCCGTTTACAGAAGAATGTCACTATACATTGGAGAACCAGTTCTGAAATACCTTTGTAATTACTGTGGAGATGCTGGACTTACCTGCTGTCAGAAATTATAGCATGATGATACAACCTCATAAGATCTATCCATCTGGGAAGAGCAAGCAGATGTGAGGTGAGTCACCATGACTGGAACAGCAAGCAGGTGTAATATCTGAATCACTGAAAAATGGTAGGGTAACCAGAGGAAAATGAGGGTTCTTGTAAATTAATTGTTGCTGGAAAAGGAATGTTTCAGAAGGTGAGCCTTTTAATGCAAGCTACATCTGCTGATTTTTTTCTTCTTCCATTGTTTCTAGAACCGATTCACACAATTTCCCCACTCTTCTTGCTGACACAAGTTAATCTTCTGCTGTTGTGAGAATCAGGCCTTTGCAAGGTTAATGATGAACAACAAGCTGAAGGCATGGCTAACAAAGAAAAAGCACAAGAGGGGAGTGTGCTCTGGAGACCTTTCCCTCTCTCCGTCTTTGCAAAGACTGCTTTTTTAATATTATGCTGCAACTGGGGATGGTTTTAAAAGAAGACACTAAGGATGCATCGTGTCCTACACAGGTGTGGACCATGATTAATGCTGACATTAACCATAGCAGATGCAAGCTATCTGGGTGGCACAGCTAGAAAAGATCCTAATGTCGCTAATGTCACTTCCCCACAACCTACTCTGAACTTTTGTTTCTCATAAAGCAAGCAAAATATTTTCCCCACTTGTTATCAGCAAAGGAAAGGAGTGCTTGTGGGAGGTGGGGGGAACCTCCTCACTTTCCACTCTATTACCCCCTATTAACTTTCTAAGCACTCTGGAACCTCTGCATGAAATACCAGAAAAACTAATTAGGGCAATAAAGCATGATGACTTTTTGTCAGGCACTTCGAGGAAAGGGGAGCATCACTTGCTAACTTCCACTTTATTGTTTTTTATGCGCACACATTAGCAAGTGAGCTTCTTGCCATCTCCCCTGCTCTACTCTATATTGAGAAATTACTGTGCAATCAAAAACCAAAAGTGTAGGGCTTGAAGCCAAAATAAGGGCAAAAAGGGACGAAAGGAGTGGATGGGGGAAAAGGATGAAGACTCAGATTTGATAACCATTGTGGTATTATTATGTTGTGTTTCTACTGGCAGAGTTCCGGGGTCCTCATGCTGAGCTCCTAGCTTCCAAGCAGAACAACTGACCTGAAATCGAATATTATGGCAGAATGGAAAGAAACTTACTGTTTACAATATAGAAGAAACCCATTTAGGATAACAGAAATAAAAGTATTGTGGCATCTTTAAAACTTTTAGTGTGTGCCTTTTGTGATTTATAATCTGCATCTTCAGACAGAAGACGTTTGTCTGAAGAAATGGATTTTAATCCATGAAAGTTGGCCCAGAGATAAATTTCTGACTCTTAAAGATGCCACAATATATTTGTTTTTGTTTTGTCTGTTGTTTCTGAAACAGACTAAGGGTCTGACTATACAGCGAGGGAAATGCGAATTTGCCTGCATTCACTGGTAGTGAAGTTGCACCAGGAAGTTCGGGTTTCCCTTGTCAGTCTGAATGAAATGGCTATACAGGAAAGCCTTCTTTGCAGCTTAACTTAGCTTTCTTGTAGCCAGCAGGTGGTACAGCTTCAGAAGAGCTGCTCCATAAATTGTAATAAGCTGTAAACAAGGAGAGATGGCTGGTTTCCTCCTCTTTTCCTTTTCTCATTTTTTCCCTGTCTAGGTGTTCTAGTACATCAAGCTGTTTTTAAAAAGGTATTATTTGGGAAGATTCAGCCTGGGAGTATTCTCCCTTCCCTGCCCCTGCACTTGCTCACTTTTCCCGATGGTTAACACTTTCCAGAGGCAGCCCTGCACAGAGTGCATTCCAGTAATCCAAATCGGATGTAACTAAAGCATATGTCACCATGGCCAGATTAGACTTTGTTCTAAAAGAACAAGCATAGCTGGCTCACTAGTTTTAACTGTACAAACACAGCCCTAGCTACTGCCAAGACCATGGCGGAGATTAATCCAAAAGCATGCCCAGGCTGCAAACCTGAGTTTTCAGGGGGAGCATAACCCCATCCAGCAGAGATTGAAACCCTATTCTCTGATTTGCCCTTAGACTGACCAGGAGCACTTCTTTCTTATCTAGATTAAGCTTCCGTTTGCTCACTCTCATCCAGACCATTATTGCCTCCAATGCTGGTTTAGGAACGAAACTGCTTCCCTGGAATTGCAGGAAAAGTGATACAGAGTTGGGTGCCATCCACATATTCTGTTGTTGACATTCTGAACAATTTCCCACAGTGGTTTCACATGTATGTTAAATAGCCTGGGAAATAGAACACCACCCCGAGGAACCCCATCAGACAATAATCAGGGCTTTAAGCAGATGTTCCTCAGCATTCCTCTCTGAGCTTACCCCTCCAGGAAGGATTGGAGTCACTGCAAAACAGTGCCTGCAAGTCACATCCCAGAGAGATAACCCAGAAGGATGCCATGGTCAGTGGTTCTGAAAGCCATTGAAAGGTCCAGAAACACGTTTATCTTGTCCAGTTCTCAGGAAAGATCATTCACCATGATGATGTGGTCCTCAGTCCAGTGAAACAATAGGAAGCATGAAACAATGTGGAAAGGTCCTTTTGTGGTGAAGAAAAAACTTAGTGCTGCAAATTACATTATTGAAAGATCTGGAACTGGACTGAAGTGAAAAGTTTATCATGGTTATAATTAGGAACCATATGTGATCAGAGATGTAGTAATGCCTACATGAATTACTTGAAAGTAAGGGGAAAGAGTAATGGATGAGAGGTGGCACATGGTGATCCCATTATGAAATCATTATGATGTATTTTGCAAAATTACTGTTCAAACTTTTGGTGTTCTGTACTCTTAGACTGTTAAGTATCGTTCAACATTATTTTGCCATTGAGAAGTTTTTGCTCAATGTAGTAGTCTGAAGCTTTAAATGTTAAGTTTAGTTGTAATGGATTGCATTATCTTGAATGGGTTCATACACACATACACACTAGAGATGGGGACAAATAAAAAAATGGCAATTCGTTTTGATCTGTTATTCATCAAGGTTAACAGATCAACAAATACGAATATACGAACATTCTTCGATGAATCGATGAATCAATCCGTTGATTCATCTGCATTTTAAACGGCTATAACACTGGCCCCCAACCACCTAGCGACACCAAATTTGCATGGAAGCTTCCGCGGACGCTTTTATACAACTCCTGAAAGTTTGGTGAACATTGGATCATGGACCCCCGAGTTATATAGTCACAAAGAGGACCCCCCAGGAAAGCTCCCCCCAGGTACTTAGAGACTCCAGAATCACAACGGAGCTTCCTATATCTTTCCCTAACATGCCTTCCAACTTTGGTGAAGATTGAATATCGGACATCCGAGTTATTCACCCACAAATTGGGTCCCCCCAGGAGAGTTTACCACACAGCACAGAAGCCCATTCTGCCTACCGGCCGCCAATCAGCTGATCAGAAGCCGATAGGCAGCCACACACACACACACAGCCAGCCACCCCAACAACCTACCCCCACACCCCCTTCCTTTCCCTACCTTAGCCCCCACCCCACTCCCAACGACACCCCCTTACCTTAATAGCTGTTGCCGAGGTTTCCATCAGGCCTTCGCAGCCACGGCGTGTAAAAAGGGAGACTGGCTGCCCTTTGCAAAGATGACGGCTGCGGATTCATTTAGGGTAGGGAAGCTGCAGCTGCCATCTTTGCAAAGGGCAGCCTGGATTCCCTTAAGGCAGGCTAAGAGAATCCAGGCTGCCCTTTGCAAAGATGGCAGCTACAGCTTCCCTACTTCAAATGAAGCTGCAGCCGCCATCTTTGCAAAGGGCAGCCAGTCTCCATTTTTACATGCATGGCTCAGAGGCCAGAAGTCCTCGGCAGCAGCAATTAAGGTAAGAGGGTGTCGGTGGGGGTGGGGTGGGGCCTAAGGTAGGGAAAGGAAGGGGGTGGGGTAGGCTGTGGTATTGGGTGGCTGTGTGGGATGGTGGCTGCCTTTCTGCTGCCGATCAGCTGATCGGCGGCCAGTAGGCAGAATGGTGTGTTTTTTTTGTTTGTTTTTTTTTTAATACGAAGGACGAATAAAAACGGGAAAATATTCATCCCTTCGTATTCGTGGGGGTCTCTGGAACCCACAAATACAGATTGACAAATATTTAATGAATCGGCTATATTCGTTGGAAAAAGCGATCCGTTTTTATATTCGTCCCCATCTCTAATAAACACACATGTATATTACACATAAAGCTATCCTGGTTCCCCACACACACACATACATATATACATATAGATGTGTGTATATATACGTGTGTGAGAGTGTTTGTGAACCAGGGTAGCTTTATGTGTAACACAGAAAGGACTGGATCTGGAGTGTGCTATGTGCTTTGACTTAAAATAAAATTTAATTTTGGTATGTGTGGCTTTTCTCTTGCAAGAAACAGACATAGATTCTTACTTGTTTGTTTATGGATTAATTCTTCTTCCTTCTTTCCCCCCAAATAATTGATCTTGGGTTTGGAGGGGGTAGAGGAAATCAACAACAAAAAGAGGCAAGGCAGGTAATGGGGGGGGGGGGGGGAAGTGGAATTATTGTTAGCTTTCTCTCTCTCTCTCTGCCTCTCCCTCCCTCCCCCTGTGTGTGTGTGTGGGGGTGTGTGAGGTTACTGGAATTACATCTGGTAGTAAAAACAAAAAAGGAGTAAAATACACTCTTTATAATACCACCAATGTATCTCATTTTTCTAGAATAGTGCTGCATCAATAGGAAAATACATTACTTTTTTTTGAAATGGTAGCCGACAAAAGAGGAGGGGGGGTTTCTGTCATCCTTTTCAATGCCACAACCCACCAAATATGTCACAGGGTTGTCATTTCAGATAACACCACTCACAGCTCTATTTCGGTGCAGACTAGCCATCTACACAGGTTACACAATGGGATAATTAGGGGTGTACCAAATTACGCCAAAAAACCAGAAGCCTTAGCACTGTGCCAGAAAGAAGCAGGACAGCTCTAAAAAGGGGTGAAATGGAACATTCTAAGTCAAAACACATGTGGATGCCATAAACCAGACAGCACCAAAAGCAAACTGAATAGCGAGCTATTCTGCCAGTGCAGATATGCCCTGAGATACTAATCTGTATGTTCCTCACCTCAAAGCAAAGCTAGACATAAATATATATGACCATCTCTTCAAATTTAGTGTAGTAGTTTTTTTTTTTTTTTTAAAATACAGCTGCAACAGGACAACAACAAATGTATAATTAACCATTATCCGGAGATTTACTCTGCTACCCGTAACATACGGGTACATAATCATGAAACTTACAGGTGTGGTAAAAGATGATGACCATGACATAGCTGTTTCTTAGTTCAGGTTTCTTGCCTAATGGTAGCATTTGTCATAGTGTTATTGCCATACCTCAATGGCAAAGCACATCTGTATGCAGAAGGTCTCAGTGATTTGGAAATCATTTTCTGGTGTTATTTCCTTAGTAGGGCGAAGATGGGCCCTAGCTGGGCTAGATTCAGCCCCAGTACTTGGGGTTACCAACCCCATGTCTAGTCTTCGCTGAATGTCCTCAAGAACTTGGATGAAAGGTAGCATCAGCATGCAGAGAGTTGAATTGTTAGAGCAGTATGACAATGGAACCAATTATCTCAGGAGGTGGTGAGAGCGCCAACACTGGAGGCATTCAAGAGAAAATTGGACAACCATCTGTTCAATCTGGTTTGATTTGGATTCCTGCATTGAGCAGGGGGTTGGACTTGATGGCCTTATAGGCCCCTTCCAACTCAAACATTCTATGAATTATCCTTGAGAGGAGACAAATGAGTATGCTTGGTACTCACTTATTTGGATATCACCTCCATCCCCGAGCAGTTTATGTATTCCGTGCTGCAAAGCCCTTGAAAGAAATGTCATTGTGAGGATTAACTTGTCCACTGTAATGGGACCAGTGTTAAGGCTGAACTAGACTACAGATTATGTAGCTGACAGAGCTTTATTTATCATGTTGAAATATTTTAATCTTACCTTTTTGTCATGAAGATGCTCAAGGCTGCTAACAATAATGAAGAAAGCAATATGAAATAGTCACATATGTCATAAGCATAAAGACTCTGTGCTCCTCCATGCACAAAATAGAATAAAACTTGTATACTGTATGTCAAAATGTCTGGGAGTTTACACACACAATGGATCAAGTGTGAGTGAAAAAAAACCACATAGATCATGAACAAATTCTCCCTTGATATACATATATGAACTTATGTGTGCCAGCAGTTGAAATAATATTCATTTAATCATGGAAAAACTTTAAGAATGTTTACTGACTGTTGGAAAATAAACTAACAATACTTGAACATTTTTACTTGGTATAGATTTGTGCTTGTCAGACTTATAACAGTTACGCAATATCTTCTAACATAGTAATAGCAAACAGCATAACTGAAAAACACTATTTCTCAACAAAAATGCCTCATGCTAACAGACAAACAGAACAACAGAGTAAGGCTCATCATAACAGTCACTTCTTCTATCCAGTTAACCCATTGGCTAACACCAGACAGAATCCAACTGGTTACAAGATTCTATTATACAGAACAAAACAAATCAAAGACAAAAACATGCGGCACCTTAAAGACTAACCATTATATTTTAATGTGAGCTTTTGTGGATTATGTCCACTTCTTCAGACATATGGTAAAAAATGAAATGCAGATGTAATTTCATTCTGGAGTTTGGCATGGAAAATGGTAGTGATGTGACCCTTTCTTTGTATATTGAAATAATCATGTAAACCATTTCCATTTAGAGAAATATGTTTTGCCCAGTTAAGTTTGTGTTGACTGCACCATAGCAAAACATCAGCTTTCTGCTTGCTTCTATACTCCTTTATTCATTCTTATGGCTCCTCCTCCTTCTCCTGCTACCACACTTAGGTGCCAGGGGAAAGGGTTCCTTCTAATCCACATGCAAAACCCACTTTTTTGTGGGTTGCATGTTGCATTGTGCAGGCCAATTTTTTTTATTATTATTATTTTTTTTGCCCCTCTGCTCCCCATTTACTGTTGTCACCAAAGTATGCCACTGAGTTTGCTGGAAAAAAATCCAACACACACACACACTACAGAGCTGTCACAGTTTCTGCTGAATTTCAGAGCACCAGCAAAATTGGCAGTGGCATCTGAGTTTTACAGTTGGCGTTATAATTCTTAATGGAATCTGGCAGGCGTAATGTGTCCCTTCAACTCTCAGATGCTGCCCATCTTAACTCTGAGAACCCCTATAAAAAGCCCACTCTTATTTAACCAAAGAGGGCCAAAGGTATTCTGTTTGTGTACCCGCCCTTGTAAAATGTGAATATTCATACTAAAACAATATTTTCAGATATCAGTATCATATCAGTGGGTACAAAAAATAATGCACACAAGGGCTTCCTGCTAGACCCATAATTTCATATGCTAACATAGGACAGGGCTTAGCACTGTCGGGATTCTACTACACAAAGCAATTAGAGCATGGACAGTTAGCATATGAGACCCCTTTGTTACAGAATCTGATGGGGGGGGGGGATTACACATATTATCTTTCTAGGGCATTGTGTTCTTCCACTCTATCGCTGTACAGATAGATAACCCCACACAAATTTTTGTTACCAGTATTTATTTACTTTCAAATGCCTATCCATGCTTTAAAGTCCTATTGATTTCAATAAGAGAGGCTAAAATATTTTTCCCATTGTAATCAATTACACTTAGCAAGTGCTTAACTTGTGGATCATGCCTACAAGCCATCAAAGATTTATGCAGTGATCATGATGAGATAAACAAATCCAACTACTGTATTGACTTTATTTGTTTTCTTCTGGAAACAAGATGGATCTCTTGGTTTTATTTTTTTAATTGTTATTTTACAAGATTGGTTGGGTTGTTTTTTTAATAAATAGTGGAGCATGTGGGGGAGTGAAACTTCAGGAGTGACATTGTCTCTGAGTCTCATAGTCCAGAGTGAAGTGCAGGGAGTTTAGGGCAGCCATATCTCTTACTTTACTTTATTTTACAGAGAAAAGTCCTCTATATTTCTGAGGTGTATTAAAGATAATTAGTAATTGGGTGCAAATTCATATCTGTTAATGCAGATTGGCAGATACAAATGTGATACAAATAAGCATCCACTTTCACCAGCTTTTGCAATGAGGTATAAGTGGCCGCTATCTTCATGATGTTATCATAGAATATGCCAGAGCATTTATCTCAGAAGTGGGCCATTAAGATCCCATGGACCTCATGCAGTCTGTTCTGACTCCAGTCAGCAGCCCAGTCACAGTTGACTCATTGAACCTGTTACTGAGTGATGAGACAACACTTATGTAAATTCTGTTGATTTGATAACTCTTAACTCAGTTAGATTCAGGCTTCTGGGGAGAGAATTGTTCGGTGTAAGGAAAACTGCCTTTCAGTACTTCCAGAAGCAAGTGCAGGGCCTTGTTTCAGTGGAAGGTAAACAGAGGCATGGTGTATGAATGCACACTATGCCTCTCAGGAGAAGGGCCAATTGAGGTCGTCTACAGGGTATGTAGTTGGTGGGTTACGTTTCCTGCCAGCTCTGCAGTCAAGGGGAAAGCTGTATGATTCCAGAGCACCACCACAAGGAGGCACTGGTAAACCACTTCTGAATAATTTATATCTAGACAACTCTATGAAGACCACCATAAGTCACAAACAAATTGGCACATTATTATTGTTATTGTTCCAAAACCAGAAGTGAAGTTATTGCCATTTATGATTTTGCAAAACACAGCAGAACTTTTGGGGGGGGGGGTGTGGGTTATGGCCCATAATGGATTAGAGAGTCAAAATTGGTCCTGGATGCAACCAAGTGGTCCACCCTAATCTAGTTCATTATTATCTAGTATGATCACCAAGAAATCACCAAGGCCATAGGCAGACTCACCATACACAGTGCTTTGAGCTGGAGATGGTTGCAATGGAAATTGGAATGTTCTGTATAGAGAGCCAGTGCTCTACCCCACTGAGCTATGGCTCTTCTCCAAAGGTAGAAAAAGGGATAGTAGGGAATCAAGGAGTACTTAGAGCTTGAAAAGTTTTGTTTGTTTGTTTACTACTATTACTCCCAGAATCCCCCAGTCAGGATGGTCACTGACTCTGAGAACCGTAGTCTAAAAAAGTAACTTTCTCAAGATCTGGGAGTATTAAGGGCATACCATCCCCTATGACATTGCAGACAGATGACATTTGAGCAGAGGCAGTTCATCTCCAGCACTGGAGGTCAACTGATGGACTCTTTTAATAACAGAGGAGATTCAAGAGGAAGATAGCCCTGACAAACAGCAATAGGTTGCATCTGATGAAGAAAAGCATCTCAAAAGATTTCTTTTAAACTAGGTTGTTTTGAAATATTGGAGGGTATGTATGGTTGAAACCTGCAGATTAACCGTACTGTCTTGAGGTTTTTGTGGGGTGACAAGGAAGCTTTGGTAGACCTCTAACATGCCAGGAAATATTTTTTCCTATCATTCCATGTAATGATGGAAAACCAATAGAAATCTATTTCATAAGCTGTTTGCTCCATTTTAAAAGGAACAAAAGAGTTCCCACAGATTCTCTTGTGCCTTGGGTCACAGTTGATACTAAACTTCCTCCAGTGGATAATGTGATACATTCCAGCCTCACATAGGAGCCAGGAATTGCCTTGTGTTCTTTTGAACACAGAGTTATCAGTGGAGACTAGCCTTTCCTCATTGAGTTATAGCTTTGGGCAGCCTGATCTCAGACATCTTTACTTAGAAGAAAATCCAGCTGTTTTTTAAACTTCGGCTCAGGAACAAAAGAAGAGCTTTGATGGATTGAGTGAAAGGTCCATTGACTTTAGCATCCTCTTTGCAGCAGTAAACAATCAGAATGCCTTCAGGAAGCCTGCAAGTAGGTATGGAGGTTTCAGCCTCCTTCCACCTTCTCATCCCTGGCTTACTGGATGTGTTTGCTCAAAACAGTTTTATTCCTCTCCTCCAAAATGTATAGCCGCTCACACAAAACCCTTACTGGTAATGAGAAAACTGGTTAAAATGGTACTATTCCACTGAATTTTTAGCAGTTTAGACCACGGTTACACAAGATAAATGACCCCCTTCTTTTTCATGTCTTCTGATTCCTATATAGTTGTGCATTGTGGTCACATGGCATATATCCTGTGATAGTGGATCATATGTTTTTAACCGTTGAGCTTTTGGGGGGTAAATTAGATGTAGTACATTCATCTACATTCATCTACACCCCTTGAGCAGGACATATCCCCTTCCTTTCTCTGCCCCTCTTCCCCTTAAAAAAAAATTGTGTGGATACATTGCTGTGTCGGCAAAACACCCTTGCTGGCCATGTACTGATCTGTACAGGGAGGTGCACAACACACTAGGTGCATAGGAAATGAATTGGTTTTGGAGTACACACTTAATGGGATGTCGGTTGTACTGCGCGATGAAACACAGAACAAAGCTAGTCGTAGCCTCTCAGCAGGATGGATTTGATGTGGAAATAGCACGGAGGGGGAACAAAAGAATTGATAATGACCTTATGTCATCTGAACCCACACACACACACCCCAAAAAAGGGTCAAAATTCACAAGGAGTAACTCGGAAACATTTCACTGGTGTCACTGCAGCCTGAGGCTGCTCTTTCCTTTTAGAGCAGAGGTGGCCAACGTCAGCCAAGGACCACGGGGCACTTTTGTCCTCCTCATAGCAGCTGTGGTTCACACCCCCTCCCTGACAAAACTGGGCTGCCAACACTGAGCACCAGTTGAGGGAAGGGGGAGTCATTTAAATGGCTTTAAATACATCTTAACAGATTGCTGCCAAAATGTGTGTGTGTTGGGGGGGAGCGTTGCTTGCTTTAAATGGAGTTTCCCTTGTTTGTGGCTGAATTTTTGTGGTAAATGGCTACAAGTTCTTTAAAGTCAGCAAACTGAGTGCTTTAATTTTTTTTTATTAGAGTTCCTTCCAGAATTTGGTGATATAGTATTTAGGGGTACTTTGGGAAGCAGCAATAATGGCCATGTCTCATATTTTCCATCTCTGTTTTAGGGAATTCCCTTGATTTATGGTAGTGTACAAATTTTACCTGCTGTGCTTTAGGTCTCTCTTTCCTGAAATGGTTGTATTTTGCTTTTTTCATGGTGGTCTCATTTTATGGCAAATTGCCTTGAACATGCATACATAGGGAGAAGAGATTCAAAAAAGACAATTACATTTAAAAAGCTAGGTTTGGGAAATGGCCAGCGTGGTTTATGTTGTTTGTAATGACAATATGAAGCATAGTTTTAACATGTAGGAACAGAAATAGGAAATAAAACAGCCCTCACTTATCAGCAAATCTAGTAAAAAATGGTCAAAATGCTGAGAGCCATTTTAAATGCTATGAAATCACGGCTGGCTGTCCCATGAAGGAGGGTGCGATGACCACCTGAGGCATCAGATTGCGGGTGTCATGAAATGGGACAACAAATAGTTATTTAATTTGCTATTATTGTATTATCACTGACTGGAAAGTGGAGGGGTGCTTTTGTCAAGATTAGCTGGTTGGCTTTAGGTATGGTATATACCTTGACCTAACGGGAAGGGCACTGCCTCGCACTTTTCCACCCCAGGCAGCATAATGTGATCTGCAGGCGCATGTAGGCTGCAACTACTCACCCCCATAAAAAACAGTGGAACGTAAAGCAACTTTTGTAGCTTCACACAATGTAAGCCCCAGGGATGGGAACTCAAGTCATGGGACTCACAGTCAAGTCAGACTTAAATTGCACCAGTGACTTGTCAGTTTTTTTTTTCAATGACTCAAACTCAACTCGCAACTCAGAACCCAGCCACCCCTCCTTTTTTTTCCTAAGGAAAAAAGCCTGTTTTTAATAGGGACTCGAACTTGGGGTTTGGGACTTGGGACTTGGTACCAAAGACTTGGACTTGGTACCTAAAACTCTGACTTGGACCTCAGGACCAAAGAGTTACCAGCATCCCTGGTAAGCCCTACTGTGCTTTAAATGGGCACTATTTTGATGCACAGTAGGGCTCCCTCTGCAGCCAGCTGGGTTTGTCTTAGAGGTGGCTGGATGGTGGTGGGCAGCTAGTGCAGCAGCAGCAGCAGCAACAGGGGTGTCTTCAAAGGGCAAGAGACCCCCACCACTGCTGCTGCTGTTGCCAACACGCTCCTCAGCCACCGCTATTGTCATCCAGCCATGTGAAACAGATGCATTAAAACAGCATGTGTTTCAGGCAGTTTTGTGCCGATTTGCAGATAACCCACAGTAAAAAGCTTATTGTGGATTATCTGCAAATGTGTAGTTCCTGCCACAGCAATATTCACTGGTGCTTAAAAGACATGTGTTGTACCAGATGAATGCAAAGGGAAAAGCAATTCATTGGCACCATTGTGACTGGGATACCACTATGTATCCCTGACAGCCAGCAGCCTTATTTTAAAAGTGTGGGCACTGAGATTCAGAGTCAGAATCAGGCCTTCATAGTTGATCTCTGTAGCTGAGGAGGGTCACAGAAACACTTCCTTGCAAGAGCTTTCTGCCAGACTGCTACCCACCTAAGCTCAGAAGGCAAGGATACCAGAAGAAGACCCACAGAAAATAACAAATGGGCAAGTTTCATGGGTACAAGAGCCAATCCCTTCTGCCCTGGGACCTGTCACAGAATTCAGCTTCACCTGAAACCAGATGTTGTCAGAATTCTACTTCCAGTTTCCTAGAAACTTCAGTTTTGGTCAATACAAGGCAGAAGAGTTTCACACTTTTTTTAGTAGGGGAAGTCTGCTTCCCAACAAGATTGACAGGAAGGATTTTGGGGCTCCCAAAATAAAAGAGGGAGCTGCCTATGGCTCACAGGTCTGGTGTTACTCATCCTCTGCCTTGGCATCTGGATAGGTTTCTGGAGGAAGTCAGTGGATGTTTCTGGAAAGCATGTAAAAAGGGCAAACCATTAAGGAAGAATTGGTCTGATCCAGTATGATTCTGCTTACATGTTTATGTTTTGCATAGTAGAATTCTTTGCCTGCTTGCTTTAATATGTCATTTAACTTGATCTTACTGCAGACATCACCTGGTAGACAGCTGTAAAAAAATACAGTGGCTTTCATTCTGATTAAGCTGGTAAACCTCTTTCCAGTTAACATTAAGGTTCAGACAGACTGTCCCCAGAGTATCCACAAGGATAGGAAATCAGAAGCTAGTGAAAATCTCAGCAAATATTAGTGACAGAAGAAAGCAGCTGATCCCAATAAGCGGCCTTTTCTGACTGTAAAGTACCTAAGTTAAAAAAAGAAAAATCACTCTGCTGTTAATCAACGTAATCTGTAATTAAATGCACAAGGCTGTAATTAAGTGGGATTACCTTGGGTCCTGATATGTTCTTGAACTACAACTCTCAGAAACCCTGACCAGCACAGCTAGTGGTGAAGAACATCTGGGGACCCATGGTTGGGAACCACTGACCTAGAGTTGAGTGGACCAACCCAGTCCTAGTATCAACCCACTGCATAGAATGAATCTGCCACCATCAAGATGAACTGTCCCTTCCTCTCTTCACAGCAATGCACTCATAGTTCCAGCAGTTCACTTAGTTTTAGCCACAGCCTGCTGTAAAGCACCCGGCCAGAGTACAGTTCCATTCCTTCTGGGAGAAAAGGCATGCTGAATGTTCTGCAGCTTACTCAAATTTCTCATGACTTGCCTTGGCCTTTTATTTTGTCTGCAGATGGAAAATGCCTCCAGTTCCTCAGTGTTCCTGTCCACCTTATCTGAAGGAGAAGACCTTATTTTTGGAACTCTCTACTCACTCTTTGGTAAGATGGCTGAGAAAGGAGCCATTTGGTTAAAAAACAAACAAACCCAAAAACCAAAACCAAAACTATATTTAAAAAATAAACCAACCAGTGCAATTCAAACTATTAACAGTTTTCTGTCAGGATATTCAAGGGACTTCTGAAGTTTGCTAGAACCAGCATTATTTATGTTTGATGGGAAGTGCTTCAGCCTTTTGCTCTAGCGTAAAGTCACCTGATTCTGCAACCTTTTGCAAAAGGGAAATGCTGTCTAACAAAAGATCCAAAGTTTGAAGCCATTGGGAAATTAAAATCCAGTTTATTCTGACTTCTTCTACAGTATGTGCATTTTTGTCCTGATTACATCTGACTGTTATACCTGTGTCCTGCCTCTGGGCTTCTCATCAGTATCTATTTGGCCACAGTGGGAACAGAATTCTGGACTGTATTATATGGACTATTTAGTTAAGGCTTTGAGGGCATAAAAAAGGAATGCCTCAAAGCATACTGAGGATGAAAATCACATGGGATTTGGGAGGTGAATGGTATTTCATAGCCAGCAGCCTCTATAAACATTAAATCAGTTGTGGGATGGAATCTAGGATGCTGAAGATACATAGGATCTTATCCCAGCTATTGGCAGAAAGCACAAGTTTGTTATTATTCTGGATGCTAACACTATCATTTTGGTTCAAAAATAGGCAAGTGTCTATCCCCAAACTTGTGAAAAATGCATTTTACAGCTCCCCAAATTCTCAAGCCAGCATGGCTATTGATCATGGTAGCCAGGGGAGTCTGAGAGCTTGTTTCAAGCACGTAACTTTTCCAAACTCTTTGCTTATCTTTCTTCACAGAAGAAGATTCTTGCTTCTAGATTACTACCTTTCACTTCTAATCCGAAGGCCACATGAGAAATAGAGGCTCCCACAGTCAAACAAGACAAATGCTAGTGTTGGCTTTTCTCAATATAATGCATTTTCCCACCTTTTTAAAAGTTGCAAAATTCAGATAAGCTGGATAGCTCAGTGGTTTAGGTATCCGGTTGCAGAGCCAGAGATTGGGAGTTCATTCCCCACTGTGCCTCCAGGGAGAAGAATCAGTCTGTGTGGCCTTGAGCAAGCTGCACAGTTCCAGGATGCCCCCAGAAGAAGGGAATGGTAAACCACTTCTGAGAGCTCTCTACCTGGAAATTGGGCAACATAAATCAGAATTGACTTGGTGGCACGTGATTACTATTATTAATATTACAGTAGAACTGCCTTTCAGTTCATTTATAGCTAGAACGGTGGTTGTGATGTGAATTTGGTAAATCAGCATTCCAATGATGAGCCAAACAACATTTTCACCCATCTCATTTACAAATCTTGATCTTGGTCACAGCCTAAAAAACCAAGTAAGTCTGTTGCAGCCAATCAACCCCCATTGAGCAGCATAGGTGTATGATGAGAACAGAAAGACCGTACATAGAATCCTGGCCATCTGCCGTCTTGGTGGCTTGTCTGTTTCAGACTTTCAGTAGCAGCAGGGGAAATTAATCAGTGTCAGACCTGTCTTCTTCCTGGAGATGCTTAATGATGCTCTGAAAAAGGGATCACTGCTGTCATGGAGAAAAAAAGATTGATGGTCTCCCAGCCAAAATAACTTGCAAAATGAAAGGATCAACCTGGAGGTCTGATAAGGCAAGGGCTACAGTCCATGCTAGGGCGGCCATTAGACAGGGGAAACTGTTACCTCAAGCAGCAGAGCACTCGTGGTGGTGGCAAGAGCAGTGGTTCTGCTGCCCTGGGGAATTATGTAAGGTTCAGGCAAAAAAATAATGTTTTTCTAAGTTCTGGTCTATAATGTAGCAGCTCCTAATACTGGACTGGTTGTCTTCTTTGCTGTGGACTGCCCTGGGATTTGTCAGAGAGGGTCATCCGCACTTCACAAGCATTTGTAAGCATTTGTGCTAGAAAATCTCAGAAAGGGTAGGAAGCACCATGCATGTAAAAACAAAACTGTTTTCGCCATTGCATGAGTTGTGCCTATTGTTTTGTTATATAGATATGTCTTATTTTATATTTTAGGTTTGGCTGACATTTGGCTGTTCTTTGTATGTTGGTTTTACTGTTGGAAACCACCCAGATTAGTGACAAGGACACTAGATGCTGCGGTACTAAATAAATAAATAAATAAATAAATAAATAAATAAATAAATAAATAAATAAATAAAAGTATATACCTGTATCTACTTCTGCTTTGCTGCATCGTGGTTTGCCCCTCAAATTGGCAAGATATATTCCTTTGTCTCAATACCTTAAAGAGGCTGGAACAAAAGAAGGTACCTGGACAGCAAAAAGCAATTGACAATTTGGGATGATATGTGGATACATCCCAGAAGTTTTCTATTTATTTATTTTTAAAGAAACTTTTCAGAAGTAGTTGAAATATTGGGCAATTGTTTATAATGGCACAGGTAACAATGCAGCAGAATGCCTACCATGTGGATCTAATTTTGAGTGAATTCTACAACACAATGCAACTCTGGGTGACACAGCTGTCTGCTTCTGGTGCATGAAGGTAAATGCAATTTCAAAATGCCTTTCAAAAGTGCCACCCAGATGTATTCTAAATAGCTATCATTTGTAGGCCAAGAATAACTCAGCTTAAGTTTTGCATTGCTGCTGATGCCGCTGCCACTGATGCCAAGTTGGAATAAGAGTGTTCATGTAACAGCAAGCAGTAAATAGTTGTGACGAGGCAGAAAGTTTCTTGAATAAGCTTTGCCACTTCCTTGAGCCCCTATGGTGTCCACCTCATTGCTGCTCCTGACCTATGTCATTATATTGTCCTTGCCCGCCCACCCAGTCCGTAGCAATCTCTGTGATGTTCTGAGTCAGACACACAATTTCCTTGCAGTGCCAATTCATGCTTTTCTTGGTGACAGTTTACATGGAAGTCAATCTTAACAAAAAGCCGGCTTTCTCCAGGGAATCTCTTCAGTAGAAGATAGATATTATACACTGTCTGCTCCATTTTACTGGAAAAGAAGAACGCCCAACCTTATTCTGCAAAGTCTCAATGATACAGAAATCTGATGTCAGAAAATTTCACACTGAAAGCTGCCTGCAGGTTCATCCTTGTGAAAGGGTGGAGAGGCTGTTAATTCCAACCCATTAAAAGTGTGACAAACATGTTGATCGATGTGAGCTCCATTTCTTATTTATTTATTTATTTATTTATTTATTCATACATACATACATACATACATACATACATACATACATACATACATACCCCACCTTCCCACCAAAAGATAGTGCTCAAGGCAGCTTACAAAGTTTTTAAAAGAAATACAAAACAATAAAACCAACATTTGGCTAAAACCTTAATAAAATCATTTTTATTAACCATACAAATCAGACTATTAAAATCAAACAAAGCACAATAAACTTACAGAAGATACAGATCAAAAACAACACAGAAGGGCAGGTTAAACATCAAAAAATGCCTGTCTAAAAGGATGTGTTTTTATTCCCTTCTTAAAAGCAGTCAGAGTGGAAACAGATCACACAACCTGGAAGGGAGTGCATTTCATAGCTTAGGAACCACACAGAAGTCCCTCTCCGGTGTGCTTGTTAGTTGGGCTTCTGAAAGCATTCGGATTTTTAAAAAGTCCTCTCCTGAAGATCTTAAAGTCCAGAGAGATTCATAACAAGGTAGGTGGTCCCTCAGATAACCAGGCTCCAATTAGAGCTTTAAAGGTTAAAACTTTGAACTGAGCCCAGTGAGCAACTGGCAACAGTGCGGGTCTTTCAGTATTGGGGGTCATACAATCACAGTGCCATGCACCAGTTAGCATCCTAGTGGCTACATGTTGCTCTGGTTGAAGATCCAAAACCTTCAAGGTAACTCCATGTAAACTGCACTGCAATAGACAAGGCATGATGTAACTAAAGCCGTGGTTGCACCAGCGAAATGTCCACCTGTGATTATAAAACTTTTAATCACGTTCCTGTTGTGCACATGGATTTTATTCTATGATGTGTGTCCCAATGTGTTTTTGGGTTACTGAGTCATTTCCTTCCAATTCAATAAGCATTTAGAGCTTCTTGTTGAGACCATTTTACAGAAGTTAACCAACACATCAACACAAATGCCAAAAAAAAAAAAAAAAATGTGTGTGTGACCACGGCCTAAAGCATAGATGACTCTTGCTAAGTCAGGTCTCATAGTTCACATGGTGGATCTGGACTGTGGAAGTTTGGTTTTGTAAATGGTAAATTTTAGTGGCCATTTAGAACAACAAATCTGTAGACTAATATGTCTGTGTAAATAGAGCTCTTTTTTTCATTCATTCATTGAATTAATGTTTTTTACCCTGCCTTTCTCCTTAATTTTTTTTACTCTGCCTTTCTCCTTAAAAAGGACCCAAGGCAATTTACATCAGAATTTAAAGCTAATAGCAGTGAGTATACAAATACTAAAAAAGATCAAACAAATGCCATGTAATAAACATAAGCAACACCAAAAACACATTTAAAGCTGTAAGGTACAATGATCCATTTTAAAAACCCTTCCAGGCAGTCAGTCACTAAGGAAAATCTTGCCTGAAGATAAAGATTTTTGCCTCCTTGCGGAAGGATGGCAAAGATGGGGCCAGCCTGGCCTCCTGTGGGAGGGAGTTCCACAGTCTGGGAGCAGCAATAGAGAAGGCCGTTTCCCATGTACCCACAAAATGCACCTGTGAAGGCTTATTTATTTATTTCCATTTTTATACTGCCCCATTAGTGTTGCCACTCTCTGGGTGGTTCACAATATACAATAAAATCATACACTAAAACACTATATAATAAATACAAAAAATACAATAAAATAAACCCTGTCACTGGCTGAGACTACCGTTGAATAAAAATACACAAATTAAAATCCATTTGAACATCTCAGGACAATATTAACATTAGTATTGGGCAACTTTACAGATTTTGGTCTTCATTAGCTTCCTAAAAATGGAGAGGGATGGTGCCAGGAGAACCTTAGTATGAACCTTGTTCAAAAGGGAAAGAGGGCCACAACTGAGAATGCTCAGTTCCTAGAGTTGGCTTTTTTAGCCTCCTTGGGTGTTATAATTCTTAACATCAAGGCCTGTGAGGAGTGTCTGGGATGGATAGCTATTCTTGAAGATATTGAGGCCCTAAACCATTAATAACTTTATGTAATCAGTCTGGCTGATGCCTTTTATCCATCCCCTGCATAATTTTATACCTCTCAATCATGTCCCCCCCTCAGGCGCCTTTTCTCTCTAGACTAAAGAGCCCCAAACGCTGTAGCCTTTCCTCATAAGGGAGGTGCTCCAGCCCAGTCATCGTTTTAGTCACTCCCTTCTGCACCTTTTCCAGTTCCACCATGTCTTTTTTGAGGTGCAGCGACCAGAACTGTACACAATACTCCAGGTGCGGCCTTTTGTACAATGGCATTATAAGGTTGACTGTTTTATTGTCAATCCCCTTTTTAATGATACCTAGCATGGAATTGGCCTTCTTCAAAGCTCTTAAAAGCTTTGTCCTTGATGAAAAAACAAGCCTTACTTCAGCCCTCTAGCACCCAGCTGCTCCTACTATACCCCCCCAATAAATCACATTGAAAAAGCCCCTATATAGTAGTAAGAGCCCAACAGTAGGGGATTAAGTAATTTAAATAAATCAACAAGGCTAGGAGACCTTATCAAAATTAAATAATAATAAATAATAATAATAAATAAGTAATAAGTAATAAATAACAGGGCAATCAATTAATAAATAAATAGGAACTGATCCAATGATTCATTTGTTGCAATAACAGAAGCTCTGTTAAGCAGGGCTCCAAGTCTTAATACATTATGTTGCATTTCTATGGCCACTCAAAAGGGCAAAATTTTACTGTTTGTCTGTTTGGGGATAATAGACAGTCCTTAAAAGCTATAGTGTAATCCACCAATCATCCAGTTTGTAGTACATTCTTTTGGCCATTAGAAAAGAAACAATGCTATCTGTGGAACAAGTTCCAGACATACGTAGCTATTAGCCAATCACAGAGTCTGGATTCCTTTGGATAACAAAGAATTGGAGACTGCTGGTTTTGTAATATTTGTTTTAGTTAGTTAGTTAGTTAGTTAGTTAGTTAGTTAGTTAGTTAGTTAGTTAGTTCAGCTTCTATACCACCCATCTGGCTACAAGGCCAATTCAAGCAGAGTATTAAGAAGGGAAAGAAATGTTCCTGTAATATAGATCTCCAGTCTACATCAGATTCCCCAAGAGAAACTCTGCAACCTTTGACTATCATATTTTCTATGCATTTTCAGTTCAATTCCTCCACCACCTTGACCTTTCGCCCCCAGCAGTTACAGTAAAGTTATTCTGTCTAACCAGTTTCCTGATACAGTGGTGCCTCGACTTACGACCATAATCCGTTCCAGAAGATGGACATAACTTGAAATGGTCGTAAGTCGAAGCACCATTTCCCATTGAAATGCATTGGAACGCGATTAATCCGTTCTGGGAAGAAAAAAAAACCAAAGAAAAAAAATTAAGCACACAGCAAGCCCGGTCGGAAGGCGCTGGGGCTTTAAAAAAAAGAAAGAAAACCAAAAATATACAGCAAAGCAAGCTCTGTGGCTGGGGCTTTAAAAATAATAATAATAATAATAAACAGCAAAGCAAGCTCCGTGGCTGGGGCTTTAAAAAAAAGAAAGAAAACCAAAAATAAACAGCGAAGCAAGCTCCGTGGCTGGGGCTTTAAAAAAAAGAAAAAGAAAACCAAAAATAAACAGCGAAGCAAGCTCCGTGGCTGGGGCTTTAAAGAAAAGAAAACCAAAAATAAACAGCGAAGCAAGCTCTGTGGCTGGGGCTTAAAAAAACAACACCAAAAATAAACAGCGAAGCAAGCTTTGTGGCTGGGGCTTTAAAGAAAAGAAAAGAAAACCAAAAATAAACAGTGAAGCAAGCTCCGTGGCTGGGCCTTAAAAAAACAACAACAAAAAACAAGTAAACAGCAAAGCAAGCCCCGAAGGCGCTCGGACTGCAAAAAATAAAAATAAAAAAATCCCAAACCAGAAATAAACAGCAAAGCAAGCCCTGGCGCTGGGGCTGCAAAAAAAAAAAATCACTAAAAAACAAAACAACAACACAGGACAGAAATATACCCCCCCCAGCCAAAAACCATGCTGCAAAACCCACCCAGAACAGTTTTTAAAAATCAGAAAACAGCACCTTACCTTACAAGGCATCCCGAAGCCTCCCTGCAAACACACACACAGGCTCTCAGAAGCAGAAGGACGCAGTCCCAAGCCTCCGACGATGTCATGAGTGCAGCTGAAGACCTGGAACCAGAAGGGTTAACTGTGGCTGAGGAGAATGCTGAGCAATTAGAAACACAAACACCTGAATCACCCCCAGATTCTCCTCCCCCAGTAGACAGGCTGAGGGCCAGGCTTCGGGGAAGACTTATGACAAGAAGGTCAGAAGATCGCTGGAAGGCTGCCCACAGAAACATCCGATCAACTAGCCCTGAGTACTGACAGGATGGAAAAGCTTCCAGCAGCTCAAGGGGCTGTTTTACTATATAAACAGCTCTTAGTCGGCTAGAAATCCGTGGAAGCAACAAGTCAAATCTCTGGCTTGCATCCACGCTCCTGACTACCTTGAATCTTGTTCCCTGGACCTTTGGCTTTGGACTCTGACCCCGGACTGTGTGATTCGGCTTTGGACCCTGACCTTGGATTACGGTTTGTGATTTGGCTTTGGCATTTTGGTATCGGCTCTAAACTTGGACTGGCTTATCGGACTCTGCTGTTGAAACCCCCGGGAACGTGACAGACGACGACGCACACTCTCTAACTGCTGGGGTGAAAGAGCTACAAAGAAGCAGCCTCGTTGCCACCTACAGTTAGCAATTTGAATTTCCCGCCTTTTTTCCCTGCCTTTTTCTGTTCGTAAGTGGAAGCTCCGGTCGCAAGTAGAAGCAAAATTTTGCGGCCAGAGCTGGTCGTAACTCAAAATGGTCGTAAGCAGGGACGGTCGTAAGTCAAGGCACCACTGTACAATAAAGCTTCAACAAGGGCATAAGAAATAATTTTCCATTAGAAGTCACAAAGAAGAGGGGAAAGCGGAATATATAGATCTAGTTGATTCACCAAAAGAGATTCACACTCAGTTCTCACATTGTTTAAGAATGAGACAGCAGTGCTGAGAATCTGGAAGAGGATAATATTGCTAAAGCAGCCATTCTACCTTTCTGGCCGGCTACTGTTATCATATTTAATTTGCAAGCTAATCTATGAGAAAGTCGTTCTAGTTGCCCATAAACTGTCCTTGGAGTAATCAGGACCTCCTTTGTGGTTATATAGGGAAACTATGTTTTAAAAGAAATTTGCATGACTTAATAGAAAAGGAAGATCCTGGGCATTAAATTTTAATTACCACTGTTGTCTCAACTGTGTTCAAACAAAGGAACAGTTTGTCCCTGAAGCTTCAGTTGGATTTTGTATAATCTTCACAATGTTCCTTCTCTTGTTTGTTTTGTGCACATAAGATATTATTGCATAAAACAGATCTATATGAGGAAGGTTGCCAGGAGGAAAAAAAATAATGTGGATATTATTCAATTTCAAACTGGTAGATTGAATGACAACTGCAAATGGCTATGTCTTGTATTCTGCTTGGGTGAAATTGGACTCTGCCATCAAAATTACTCACAATGAGTTCAATTCTGCTCTGAATAATTCTAGACGTCATTGGTGTTAACTAGAAGATGGTTGGTAAACTATCAAGAGTCTTTTAATACTGTGTTCTCCAGATCCCTTTATTTTGTTGATGTACAGCAGGAGATTGAACACTAAGATGCACCTCCAATTAAAACAGCATTAGTCAGAGAGTTTGCAAAGTTCTATGGGACCTAATCTGAGAAGCAGACTCCTCTAGCTGTGTAAAGAATGGCATCTGTCTATGAAATGGCTATTCCTCAAAATGAAAGGTGTGGAAGGAAGGAATGAAGGGAAAAGTGATGTCCTAATTCAGTGAGTGTTTCTCAAACTTGGGTCCCCAGATGTTCTTGGACTGCAACTCCCAGAAATCCTGGCCAGCACACCAAGTGGTGAAGGCTTCTGGGAATTGCAGTCCAAGAACATCTGAGGACCCCAGTTTGAGAACCACTGCCCTAAATGCAGAAAGTAGAATACTACTTTTTTGGACCATAACCCGCCTGCTATGGGGTTCTGGGAGCTGTAATTCAAAAGCACTGGCTGGATAGCTCAGTAACTTGGAACAACAGGGGTCAAGATTTCAGTACTCCACTATGTCTTGTAGAAGAAGATCCCACCTGTGTGGCCTTGGGCAATCTACATGGTCCAGAACAGATTAAGGGATTAGTAATCCACATCTGAGTACTCTATACTTAGAAAACCGTAGAAAAGTCAGCATCCTTTGGAATCAACTTGATGGCACTCAATTCATTAATTATAGTCCAAAAATAATGTTTCATTTTCCATTGCTGAACCAAAGATAGGGAATGTGTGAATCTTCAGACATCCCTTGAGTGCAGTTGCCATCATTTCTATCCATTGGATATGCTGACTGGGATTTATAGGAGTAGCAATTCAGCAACTAGAAGGTCACACTGTCCCCACTATAATTAGATATCATTGTAATTATTGCTGACATCGTTGTTGGTTACCACCAGATCAATGCACAGATACAGCACTTGCACAACACAAAAATGTTTGTAGCTGGTGGGAAAAATCTTGACTATGCTATATCCATGTCTTTCCTGGGTCACTCAACAACTGATCAGGTTTTCATACAAAGCTGGGAACATTAGCTATCAGGAATACTGTAGCTGTGAACAACAGAGGTTAGACAAAATGATCCTTGAAGTTTCTTTCAGTTCTGCAGTGGTGTGTAGAGATGTGCACCAGTCCCCCAACCCAGTTCATAATGGCACACAGATAGGTGCCAAACCCACCCTGTTCCCTTTTGATGACACTTCATCCTGACCCTTGTGTGGTTTGGTAATAGTACTGGTGTCTTTCCAGTTCTCCGTCAAACAAACAGATGCTATTCATACGAATGCGAGAATTCAAATGGCAAGGCCAGATCATAGACCAAATGCTACATGCAGGACAAAGGGTCTTGTACCCAGCAGCAGTCCGCAGAACCTTCAGATTTATTTTTATTTTTCCTTTTTTTTTCAATTGCCAGCAGAAAGCTTCTGTCAGCTTCCTAAGACAGCCCCAGGGAAAGGAACGAGTGAGGGACCTGAAAGGGGTAACGTACATAGTCCTCTGATTTCTTCTTAATGGAGAATGCGGAGAAGCTGCTCTTCTTTACCTTTTCCATCCTTTCTCTCTTCCCTGGATCTGTAGTGCTGGGGCCATAGAATAGGCTCTGATGATCTAATGACTTTGCAACAGGAAAGGCAAAGGAAACCCATTTCTATGGTAAAGAACATACTCTCCTTCTTTATTGCTTCCAACTGAACATCTTCCTTTCTTTTTCTTTCTCTCTCCTAACTTCTAATCATGATGTGTGAATACCAGATTTAACACAATGAGCTGTGGAGGGTGCCACTCTACTCCATTAACACCTCTGGGCTCTTTGATCTACCCTTTGGTTGCCCCAATAGTGCACATACGTATATTCCTGATTTGGTTAATTTTTACACAATTAAATTTTATTATTGTTTGGTCATGAATTTCAGTCTGGTTTCTACTTTTGTTTTCTCTCTCTCAGGTGTAGTGTCCCTCTTTGGAAACTCTCTCCTCTTACTGGTAGCGTTTCGGAAGAGGGCCATCCTGAAACCTGCTGAGTTCTTTATCGTGAACCTCGCCATCAGTGATGTGGGCATGACTGTGATCCTCTTCCCACTGGCCACACCATCCTTCTTTGCACACAGGTAATGTGCTCCATGTGGTCATTCATCCATTCACTTCATTCACTATAAACTTAGACTCTACTCTTCCATTAGCTCAGAAGTGCTTCTGTAAATTTTCTTATTCTTTCCCATCCAGGCTGTGATTAGATTTCTTTCCTGCTTAGATTCAAGGTCAACCAAGTTCTCCACATTGTTCTCATTGCAAAAATGTAGCTGGGGCATGGCACAATTGCATTGGTGTTATACTGCAGAGAAAAGATAATTAGCTCTCCCCACCCCCTGTACAACATAAATTTTGTTTTTTCAAGCCTACAAAATGAAGGGAAGACTTGAGGACTTAAGCTCTTCTTTCCTAGTCAGAGCTTAGAAAGTTTTGAAACTACAACTCCCAGAATTTCCAAGCCAGCATGTGGTTGTGGGAATCGTAGCCCCAAAAGTAACTTTTCCAAGCTTTGACTGGACCCAGAAATTTCTTGTAGGAAGTAGGTTATCGGCCATGAAGAGAAGCTCCAAACTTGACTCTACTAAGACTCTTTGAAATCCATGCCTACATATCCTCTGCTTTTTCTAATGACCTGAAGACTGCAGTAGCATGCAGCTGTCCCCCTGCCTCCAATATGTTTAGGCAATAAGGCTATGCAAATTCTTCCCAATCTGAATCAGATTGTGATTTCAGCAGTTACACCACAGCTGGAATTAGTCGGAAGGTTACAGTCAAACTGAACTATGTGGTGAAAGACATCTGCTTATCCTGATGCGGGTTTTTTCTCAGCTATATA
The DNA here is from genome assembly GCA_037013535.1 of Intellagama lesueurii. Classification (NCBI taxonomy): domain Eukaryota; kingdom Metazoa; phylum Chordata; class Lepidosauria; order Squamata; family Agamidae; genus Intellagama; species Intellagama lesueurii. Next base: position 221,898,449 of record JBAJHW010000004.1, on the reverse strand, counting down.
TCTTGCATTTCTATGCTTTATTTTGTGTTTGTTCACTGGGAGATAAACACAGCCTTAATTTGCCAACCTGATTCCTGAAGCACACACCTTTGAGGAATTCCCACTGCAGGAGAGGATTTAGCTGTCACTCGCCTTCTCTTTTGGCATCAGCAGCTAAGTCTTTTCAATTTCCATTTCCTTAGTTGAAACTGCTGGGCATCTTGAGCTCAGAACTTTTCAATCTCACGAATGCTGACTGCAACACAAAGGATCCATGGGAATGTAGCTCCATCTTATGGGCTCGAGAGAGACCAAGTCAGTCAAAGCCCATACAAGAGGTATTCCTTCACAGTCACACATGCACAATCCTAAGAGTGAACTGCATGGTTTATTGCTCCTTTCTCAGGCTAGCAGAAGCAGGTTGACATATCCTAATAAAAATTTAATATACAGTACATGTATTTGTTTAATTTATAAAATATATAACAAACTGTCATCTTTATGTTAGAAACGTAATTATGATGCCTGGTTTTTGGTATATGGAAAGTATAAATAGTGGTATGATGAACAGTAATTTATTTAGGTTGCAGAATGCAAATTTTCTGACTACAAAATAGGAGCATGAATCAGAACTTAGAAAAGGACATTTTTGGACCCTAACTCAGCCTTGATCCCTGGACTTGTGGACTGAGGGATTGGAAGAGTTGTGACTCCGAAAGGAACTGTTCCTACACTCAGAGATATATAGATAGACAGGCATCTTAAAGAGTATACACAAATCTGTAATTAGGAATATATTTTTTAAAAAAATTGTAAATATTCATTAAAATCACAGAGAAAACTGCAGTTTGGATAAACAACATTAAAGCATTACTGGGATATGGTTGCCTGAGAGAATACCTTTCCTTTTACAAACCCATCTGATCCTTGATCATCTTCTGGTGCGGCCATATTCTCCAAAAGGTTTGCCTATGATTGCTTGAAATAAGGTATTTAGTGGGCTATTGCCCACTATATGAAGCACCCTTCCCTCAGAAATTCAACACAGTCCAAGATTTTGTGTATTGAAAAGGTATCTAGTTGTGCAAGCTTTCCTTCTATATTCCAACTTAGTATCTCTTTTACAGATAACATAAATACTGTATTTTAATTTGGTGCGTTTTATGGTCAATGTAAATACTGCAGCTTCATTTTATGCCCTGTGTTTATTGCCTATTTCAAAATTATTTTTCTTCCCTGGTTTGAATTTGTCCCATATAATCAGTTTATAAATATTCATAATAAATAAATAATAAATTGCTTTCTCACTGGGATCTGCAGGGCAGAACACCTTATGGGAAGATTATTTATTTCTGCTAGTTATCTCTCATTTCCAGGTGGCTGTTCAACCATGCCATGTGCACCTTCTATGCCTTTTGTGGAGTTCTCTTTGGCCTGTGCAGTCTTACCAGCCTGACAGCTCTCAGCACAGTTTGCTGTATGAAGGTCTGTTATCCAGCATATGGTAAGTGCTGGGACTTGGAAGGGAAATACAGTCTTGCTTTGCTTTGTTTTTCCTTCACTCCCACCCTACAACACCTGACAACTCTTTCATGGGGTTAGAAAAGTCATGAATCTCTTACCAACACCTCTCTTACAAGGACTTTCCATTAAGGACCCTATTCATCAAACATTTGAAATTGCAGTAATTAGCACCAAATATGTATATATATAGTACAGCAGCTACCCATTTTCCCTTTTATTTGCATATGTAGATTAATCATAGGCCTGTCTGCTATTTTGCATCCAACCTATAAGTCATAAGATACATGGTTGTAGCTGGAGGAGATGCCTTATTTTTCACTACCACCCATTACTGGGAATTTTATTCTGAGCATCCTCCAGTTCTGTCCCTTTGAATGGAACAAGGATACACACGAACAAGCGAAGGGAAATCCTTAAAACTTGAAGTGGTTCCTGAAGGATCCTGCCTGGCCCCACAATTGCCAATATCAAGTGTACGACTTGCTTATGAATAGTAACAACCAGAGGTTAGAAGCAACTAAGTAGAAATAACTGGTTACTTGGAATTCATCATGAAAGGTATTATCTGCACCACACATAATAGCAACTTTATACTACTTTTAAGGGCCATGGTTCCATCCTATGGATTTCTGCAGTTTGTTGTTTGATAAGAATATTCCACAAGGGAGCTTCAGTGTAATTCAGGGGAGTTCCTTGTATCTCTCTAGCACTAAGATCTAAGTACCTCACTAAATGATCGACCTAACAGTCAAAAGTGGTAACAAACTGGTATAACTGTGTATTTCAGACACAGTTTCCATCATTTTAGAGAAGGGAGATGGCCTTTTCATCTAAACCATGTCACAAAGGGAAAGGACTTTACATGCCTTGTGGAAGTTCAGTACAGACTACCTTCCCATATAAACATGTGGGGGTGCCTTCAAGGGAGGCCTTTCTCTTAGCCCTGCACTCACACAGGCATGTTTGAAAAAGGCACAAGAGACAGCTGTCTCATCTTGTAGTATTTCATTCAAGAAAGGTTAGGTTTCCCCGTTTCTTCTTGTCCTTTTGTCCATCCATCAGCAGTCAGAGACAGGCTTTTACTGAGCTAGCCTTTTGATAAGCTGCCTGGCTGGGGAGGAGATCTTTTTACCGTGAGGCAGGGCTGTGCTGTACTTTTTCTTTGACGTGTTTTTAACACAGCTTTTAAACTCTTTGAATTTGGTGGTTGTTTTAATATGATGATGCATTTAATTATGTTTTAATAGAAGAAGTTAACTGTGGCCAGAGTCCTATTGCCTCAACACAGAGCAGAAGAGCAATCATGCGAGTGCCCGCCCCTCCCCTCCTCTCCCCCCTCCTCCCCTCTGGCAGGCTCCTTGTCACATGATGTGTTTGTGCAACTCTTCTCACAACTAGTGCAAGAGTAGACATGCAACAGAAGGCCTGCCAAATGAGGAGGACACTTTTTCAATTGCCCTTCCATTCTGTGTCTAGCAGTAGGACACTGGCTTGAGTTTTCAGTTGTATTATCCATATATATATATGAATGGATATGAATGGATATATATATATATCCATATGATATATAATGGATATATATATATATCCATATGAATGGAGATCCCCCCCCTCTCTCTCCATTCTGTGTCTAGCAGTAGGACACTGGCTTGAGTTTTCAGTTGTATTATCCATATGGGTTATATATATTTGGGGTATATATATATATGGGGTATATATAAAATATATATATACACCCCATATATATACCCCATATATATATTTGAATAATACAACACATAATTATTTATGGGAGAAAACAAATGTCTGTCCTAAGTGCCCCAAATCTGCTCCTGACTGGGGCACCCCCTTGTCCCCACCTCACCAACGATGTGTCCCGTGCTGCATAAACATGGATACATTGAAATGCAGTTGTACTTCTTCCTCTTGTGTCTGAATGGGCTTTTGATTTGTAAGCGTTGTTTTCTGGACGACAAACCTTTTGGTTCAGGTTGCATCCAGGGATGGGGGTGGGGATACTCCATATTCTTACATCCTTTTGCAGGCCTTGGCATATACATTCTAATTGAGGGAGACAAACTAAGCCACATACATCTTCTTTGGCACAAATTGATTGAAACAGAAATATGATACAAATAAAGGAAACTGACTTGATTTGCACTGCAGACAAACCCCGCTAGTTCAGTTGTCCAATAAATTTCTCCCACATCAAGCTGGGAATGAATAGCATCAATCCTAAGTATATGAGTTCCAGTGTGTTGGCATCCATCTTGTGTGCTAAGTATGATACACTGCTTGTTTATCCCCAGTAATGTACAGCAATGTATTTCAGATACCTTGAGTTGGGAATGGGAAGTCAGGCCAGATTGTAAGGTGCTGCATGTTCTGCAGAGTGAGTTTATATTGAAGAGATGATGTGCTTTCGTATGAATCATCCCTAAACTAAGGAAACATTAGGCAGCTCCACTGATGTCTCTCTCAGGTTACAACAAACACACATCAGCCTAGAAGATGCTAAGTTAATGAAGATCAATAGAACTGGACAGTAAATGCTGCTGTTGCCCAAATAAAGTGTGCTTCTCCCAGAGAGGGTAGCAAGGGGGCTTTTTCCCCATTTAGGATTCTAGGCAATTTTTCTCTCAGCTAATGAAATATTATATATTCCTTTTATGTATCATGAGATTGAGAGTCAGTGTGGCGTAGCAGAGGGAGCAGTTGGCTAGGACTCAAGAGACCTAGGTTGGACTATCTATTTGGCCATGGAAACTTGTGGGGGAACAGATAAAAACACTCCTTAAGTATCTCAAATACCTGGAAAAAAATCTTGAGCTCACCATACGTTTGATGTGACTTGATGGCACAGAACAACAGTGTGATTAACCTAGTGTTGGGAAACAAGGTGATTATGTGTCTTGCTTCATGAAAAACAATCATCTGTTTGAGGGGCTTTCTGAGTAAGTCCACTAGTAAAGGACAGATCTCTGTGTGAAGGGATGTCTCCTTATCTGGTTAAAGATTTTTGAAAAGGGACAGCAAGATCATTCGGGTTGCCCATTAAGAATTAGCATCTGTACAGCAGAGTGAAAGGAAAAATGAGTCCGCTGGTTCCAGTCTTCCCTGCTAAAAAGAGATGTACCATATTTCTGGTGAAATGGTAATCATTGTTTCAGGATTTGTGCGTATAGTTGAACAGCCACCTGGGCTAGACTCAATTATCCATAGGGTACCTTCCAGCTCTGCAGTTCTACTATCATCATCATCATCACTGATCTATACAAGGAATGGAGAACATGTGGCCCTCCAGATGTTGTTGACTGCAGCTCCTATGAGTCCCCACAATTGCTATGCTGGAAGTTGCAGGACAGCAACTTCTGGAGACCCATGGTACCCCATCCTATTTCAAATTTCAGGTTTCCCATCATTGAGAGGTGATGGGGGAGAGATGGTGATGGCAAGGAGAAACAGCAGTAGTGTGCATCATTCAGTCTCTAGCAGTAGGATATCTTGTTGTGGTGTGTGTCTGTATTTGTGCATGCATGTGCAAGACACAAAGAGAAAGAGAGAAGAAGAGTAGTTGTAGCAGGAGACTCCCTACTGCATTGAACTGAAACTGAAATATGCTAGGAAGATCCAGGGACCCACCACATATGCTGTCTCCCTGGAGAATGGATCAGGAATGTGATGGAAGAATTGCCATCACTCTTAAACCCCATGGGTGTCTACTCATCCACATTGGAACAAATGACATGGTCAAGAGGAACAATGAAGAAATCACATCAGACTTCGGAGCTCTGAGAAGGAAACTCAAGGCCTTTGGGGCACAGATGTTCTTTCCATTCATTTTACCAGTACACAGAAAAGGAATAGAAAGGGAAAGAAAAATATTGTGGGTGAATTACTGGCTACAAAGCTGGTCCTAACATGAGGGATTTGGATTTTGGGACTATGGACTATGCTTCCTGGAAGATGGATTGCTGGCAGGTGATGGGTTGCACCTCATAAGAACTGGGAAGAATGTGTTTGGCCACAGCATGAAGAAGTTTATCAAGAGGGCTTTATTATTTTGAACAAGTTCAAATCTCCAGACCTGCGTTGAAGGAACTAGCTGACGAACTCTCAGAACCATTGTCTATTATTTTCTTGAAATCATGGAGGATGGGTGAAGTGCTGGATGACTGGAGGAGGGCTAATATTGCCTCTATCTTCAAAAAAGGTGAAAAGGAGAAAGCAAGAACTACAGGCCAATCAGCCTGACATCAATCCCAGGGAACATTTGGGAGCAGATAATAAAGTGATCACTATGCAACTACCTTGAAAAAAAAAAACAATAATAACTAGAAGCCAATATGAATTTGTCAAGAACAAATCCTGTCAGACTAATCTTATCTCATTTTTGATAGGGTAATCTCCCTGTGGATGGTGGGAATGCTGTAAATGTAATATATCTTGACTTCAGCAAAGCCTTTGACAAAGTGCCCCATGATATTCTGATTTGCAGGCTAACTAGGTTTGGGCACTAGATAGCACAAGTTAGTTACAGAATCATACTCAGAGGGTGCTTATCAGTGGCTCCTTCTCAAACTGGGAGGAGGTAACAGGTGGAGTGCCACAAGGCTCAGTCCTGGGCCCGGTGCTCTTCAACATTTTTATTAATGGATGAGGGGGTGCAGGGAATAATTATCAAATTTGAGGATAACACAAAATTTGGTGTAATAGCTAATATCTTGGAAGGCAGGAACAAAATTCAAAATAGATCTTGATAGGCTTCAGCACTAGACTGAAAATAACAGAATGAAATTTAACAGGAATAAGTGCAAAATTATGAAGCACACAGTTACAAGATAGGAGTACTTGGCTCAGTAATACTATAAGCTAGAAGGATCTTAGAACTGTACATCACAAGCTGAATATGAGCCAACAGTGTGATGTGGCTGCAAAAAAGGCAAATATTATTTTAGGCTGCATTAACAGAAGTATAGTCTCCAAATTCCATGAAGTATTAGTCCCTCTGTATTGGGCATTGGTTAAGCCTCACCTTGAGTACTGTGTCCAATTCTGGCCACTGCACTTTAAGAAGGATGCCGACAAACTGGCACCAATCGGGAGGGCAAGGATTACCAGGGGACCAGAAAACAAGCCCTATAAGAGGTATGATAGCAGTGCACTGTTCAAATACTTGACAGATTGTCTCGCAAAGGAGGGCCAGGATCTGTTCTTGACTGACCCAGAGTACAGGACACATAATAATGGGCTCAAGTTACAGGAAGCCAGATTTTGGATGAATATCAGGAAAGCATCCTAACTGTTAGAGCAGTACAACAATGGAACCAATTACCTCAGGAGCCAGTGAGCGCTCCAATGTTGGAGGCATTCAAGAGAAAATTGGACAGTCATCGGTCAGATCTACTTTGATTTGGATTCCTGCACTGAGCAGTTGGTTGGACACAAGGGCATTGCAGGCCCCTTCCAACTCAATTATTTTATGAATCTCTGAGATAACTTAGAAAACTTTTTTTTCATACAGCTCCCAGAATTCCCTAGCCAACATGGCTAGTCATTTTGGCTGGAAACTTCTGGAAGCTGTACACCCCAAAGTTAACTTTTCTAAAGATGATGAACAAATAAGCACATCCATTTCCCCACTTCTACAAACCTGCCCTCCCAATTCCAACAAACAGGTAATCCCTTTCCTGCCTTCTGTTCCATCCTAGCCCTGTCCAAAGAAAATGTTGGGGGGAAATCCAGCCCTAACCAGATTAAAGACAGATGCGGAGGACATATAACAACAAACCATTTGGCAAGAATATAGGAAGGGCCGACAAAACTCAAGTACTTGTAGACAGCCAACAGCCATTTATAGATTTATTTATTTTTTAAGTCTGTTGAAGCACCTGGGGCCAGACTCTGCATCCAGCACAGACAACTCTTTGTGGCTGCACAAATTACTGGAGAAGGTGGAAGGAAAGATAAGACTAACTTCAGCTATAAGCCAGCAGCCAACAAGCTGAATCTCCTCCCTCTGCAATTTTGGTTTCTGTTGTCCGATGACTATGGAACAAAGTATCGTGGCCTCCCTGGCTTATCTTTTCTCTCATGCCCTTTTGTGTTTTCCCACTAGGCAATAACTAATCTCAGCATATCTTTAATTGCTTAGGTTCAAAGAAATGTTATCCCTACATATGTCTGAAGACTTGGTGTTGGGGTGTGTGTGTGTGTGTTTGTGTGTGTGTTTTAAATTAAGCCTTTAGAAGATCAGAGAGTTTAGGATTTAGGCTAGGAAAGACGTGGATGCAAAGAAGTCCAGCTTTTCTGGTACATATTGACTTCTGTGGAGAGAAAAAATTGATTAATTTTTTTAAAATTTGATTTTACATAGAAGTGACACTTTTCTACTGTCCTGACTCTTTTATTTGCAGAATTCTTCTTCTCACTTAAAAAGTGTTTTACCAAAACTACAGATGTCACCTCAAAGCCAAGTGGGGGGAAATGCTAAACGTTAAAGGAAGAGGAAAGGAGGAGGGGGAAGGGTTCAGTCCAGAAACTCCCATGTGTGGGTGAAAGGGCTTTTTTTTTTCACTTAGGGTGCTTCCATTCAGTTTTCAGGAATCCCTCCCTCCTCCCTCACCACACTATACTGCTGCTGTGACCGCCACCACCGGGAGGCTTGAGCCTGGCCGGGGTGCTTCGGCCGCTTGCCCCCGGCGGCGGCGGAGGCAGCGGTTGCCCAGTGCCGGGAGGCTTGAGCTGGCCAGGTTTCTTCAGACGCTTGCCTCCCAGCTCGCCTCCCGCTTGCTCCGCGCCACCCTCTGTGGGCCCATGGCAGGAAATTCAAATGGCGGAGGGCGGCGAGGAGCGAGCGGGAGGCAAGCGGGAGGCAAGCAGCCGAAGAAACCCGGCCAGCTCAAGCCTCCCGGCGCTGGGCGAGCGGCCGAAGCACCCCGGCCAGGCTCAAGCCTCCCGGTGCTGGGTCACCGCTGCCTCCGCGGTCGCAGCGGCGGGGAAGCCCGGGAGGCTGAGCCTCCCTTTTCCTAACCGTTGGGGCGAAGAAGCAGCCTCTTCGCCACCAGCGGTTTGAATTTCCCGCCCTTTCCCCCTGCCTTTTTCCTTTCGTAAGTGGAAGCTCCGGCTGCAAGTCGAACCAAAATTTTGTGGCCGGAGCTTTCCGTAACTCGAAATTTTCGTAAGTAGGGACGTCTGTAAGTCGAGGCACCACTGTATTATGGAAAAAGAGCAAAATATAGAGATACCAATTTGCATAAAATTGCATATGCTCATATACAGATGCAAAATTTGAAATGATTTTATAGTTTAAACAGAATTACAATGTGTTTCCCTCCAATGAGGAAGGCAGTGGGGGAATCTGTGTGTCAGCTGATTCGCTTAGAGTCCTTTCGCTTTACATCCGACTTGGACTGGACAGCTGTTCAAATGGAAGATTTTTCTCTTGGAACTCTTCAAATAAAGGACTGTATTTTATAAAAGAGGACACACAGCTCCCCACAGCCAGTCCATTCAGTATGAGCTCTCTAACTGCATAATTTCTAGAGGACTATAGGGGCTCATACCATTAGAAGGAGTGAGTAGCCTGCTTCTATCAGACAAGCTTGTTGTTGCTGCTGCTTCCGACTTAGGGGAACCCCCGTCATTAGTCAGTCCGTCATATATTCAGCTTTCCTCTTTTGCTGCATCTGTTCAACTTTTCCCAGCATTACTGTCTTTTCCAATAAGTCGTATCTTCTCAGGATATAGTCAAAATACAATAACCTCAGTTTAGCCATTTTTGCTTCTAGAGAGAGTTCAGGCTTAATTTGATCTTGCACCTGCTTTTTTATCTTGCTGGTGGTTCATTGTGTCTGTGAATCTGTCCTCCAGCATCACATTTGAAATAAGTTGATTCTTTTTTTGTTTTCCTGTCAGCTTTCTTCACTGTCTGGCTTTCGTATCTGTACATGGCAACTGGGAATATTAGAGTATGGATGCTTTTGGCTTTGGTCTCCAGTGACACATCGTAACACTTGAGGTTCTTTTCTAGTTCCTTCCCATCTAACCTTCCAAGAGTGAGATGACATGGTCAAATACCATGGGATTTGTTTTGCTTATAAAACCGGTGAATCTGAAATATTTTTACTGATCACATGATGCATAGGCTGAACTGAATCAGTGCAATCAAAGTGATTTTTAATCTCTGCCACTGAGGGGCTTCTACTTTTTCAAGCTGGAAGGATTAAAAAAAAAAATTTCTGTGAAGTTAGTTGTTATAAATTCTTGTAAAGACAAGGGAAGTGTCTGTAGGTGGTGTTTCGATGACATTGGCAGTTGGGGTGCAATGGGGGAGAGAAACATGCAAAAGCAAAGCACTGTGATTATAGTTCGCTGTCAGACTGCATTTCTAAAAAACCTTTTTAATAGAAAAGTAACGTGGAAAGGTACTTCACAATCTCAGAACATAGAGCATCAAAAGTTTGAACAGTAATTTTGCAAAATACGTTATGATTCACAACTCAGAAGGATTCCATACAGGATCACTGCTTCTCATCATCCATCCTGTTACCCCTTTCCCTTACTTTCATTCAAGAATTACCTCATCTCTGTTGACATACGGTTTCAAACTAGTTAATCGGCACTTTAAATGTTCACTGCTGGTGTCAACAGAACTGTTGTCATTTTGATAGCTCATTACCAGCATAACTGTCACTCTCTTTTCCACATTTCATTTGGTTCCCATCTCTCTATCATGGCCTCTGTGTTCATAAACCTGTGACCTAATTATTATGCTTCATACGTCTGAGGAAGTGGGTTGTGATTCAGAAAAGCTCACACTGAAATAGTCTTTAAGGTACCACAATAAATATCGTTTTAAAAAGGAAAAGAAATGCCATGATACTTGTCTTTTTGTTTTAAATACTGTTAAAAACATAGATTTTAAATCTACAGGATCCTTTGGGCAAGAACTGGTGAGAGGAAACTATGTCAGAGATGGGACAGGTTTTTTGTTGATGTTCTGGGCTACCATGCGAAGAAAACTTCAGCCAGCATGGCCAGTGGGTTATTCTGGATGGTGAACTCTTTAAAAAGTAACTTTCCCCATCTCTTTCTAAAAGAGAATAAAGGATATACAGTATATGTAGGTATACCCATAGCAAGCAATTTTTCACAACAACTATGTGTGCCAAATATGTGGTGGTGGTGCAGTTCCCGGATCACAAGAAATAAGTGAACTTCATCTGTGTGTTCCTACAGGCCAACTTGATGCCTGATTATCTATTTATTTATTCATTATTGATTGATTGATTTTTATTTATTTATTATTTATTTATTCATTTATTTTCATTTCTAAACCATCCATCTGACTAAAGGTCACTCTGGGCTGTGTACAACAGTAAACCATATAGGCAAGTGAACAAGTAAATACACAATACAACAAGCATGTTCTATGGAATCAGCGGAGGAAGTTTCTTAACAAAACATATTTAGAAATTCAATTCAATGTTGAAATTGCATTTAAAGCAGCTGGTGATTATACATGTTAGGCTTATAGTCTCAGCAGGCTATTAAAAAGGTGTATTTTGGAAAACCTGCTGGAATAGAAAAGTTTTCAGATATTTCTTATAGATCTCCAGAAAGGGGTCAGGTGAATTTCAGGTGGCAACTCATTCCAGCGCTGAGGAGCAACCACCACAAAGCCCCAGTTCTTTGTTTTCTCTTTCTGGGCCTCTCTTGGGGTTAGCATCCTCAGCCACCTAGCCTGAGATGCACAGGTAGACTGGGCAGTCCCTGTTGGAAGTAGGTGTGTTGCTATGTACTGAGGTCTCAAACCATTTAGGGCTTTACAGGTCAAGACCAGCACCACTTAGTGCATCTGAGCAGGGCAGAGATAAAAAATATCTGGGGAAAGGTAAATGAGGGTTCCTTGTTACATATGGCGAGTGCTACTTTGTAAAAGCAGGCACTGATGCACCCTCTTGATCACTCATCTTCGAGTAAATGGAAGTTACTCTTGCCTACCGAGAGAAAAAACAGAGCTCTCACCTCTGAAGCTTTCTATCAGACCTGACATTAAAGGTAATGTGTTGAAAGGGCTTCAGAAAATATTTGCCAGTGCAGGCTCTGCTTGTGTGTGTAAATATGCAGTTTCGTGCTCAAAGGGCTATTTGTCAGAGTGTTTGCTGCAGCTTTCTGCAAGGAAGGAGACTACGCATGCAAATAGAGCTCTCTCCCTCACTCACTCTTCACCAGCAGTTCTTTGGAAAAGGTCATTGGGAGATGGTATAAATCTCAAGATCCAAAATGTGGATCTTTTCCTGTGACAGAATGTTAGTTATCGTTTCCTGAGATCAGTTCTCTAAGAACAAAAAGGGGACATAATAGTGATGCCAAATGGCTGAAAATGGGAGGGTGGACAAACAGCACCTTAAAGAAAGAAAGAAAGAAAGAAAGAAAGAAAGAAAGAAAGAAAGAAAGAAAGAAAGAATTCACCTTCAAACAAACAAACAAACAAACAAGCAAACAATTCTTATAGGCATATGTGAGTTAGTACTGTTGAAACAGAGCATCAGTGTACGAAGTAAGTCAGCTAAACCAGTAGGGGGCAATGTATGAGTGGAGTTGCATAGATTTTGGTCTGTTTTTCCCCATTTATTTTTTAGATCTTCACACAGGTTGATAGCCTTAGGCTTCCTTCCTCCTTCTCTCTTGCTCGTAGATTTGCTGAGCCAGGTATCCCCCATCTTGTAACTGCGCAATTGGATTCTTTTTCCGAGGTGCAGTACTTTGCACTTATCCCTGTTTAATTTCATTCTGTTGTTTTCAACCCAATGCTCAAGCTTATCTAGATCATTTTGAATTTTGTTTCTTCCATGGTGTTAACTGTTCTACCCAATTTTGTGTCATCCACAAATTTTATTAGCATTTCCTGTATCCCCTGATCCAGGTCATTAATAAAAAATATTGAATAGCACTGGGCCCAGGACTGAGCCTTGGGGTACCCCACTTGTTACCTCCTCCCAGTTTCAGAAAGAGCCATTAATCATCACCGTACTCACCCTCTGAGTACGATTCTGTAGCTAATTGTGTATCCATCTATCCAGCCCACACCTAGTTAGCTTGTTAATCAGAACATCATGGGGCACTTTGTCAAAAGCTTTGCTGAAGTCAAGATATAATATGTTTACAGCATTCCCTCTATCTATCAGGGGTGTTACCTGATCAAAAATGAGATCAGATTAATCTGACAGGTTTTGTTCTTGACAAATCTGTGTTGGCTTTTAGTTATTACTGCATTGTTTTCTAGGTACTTGCATAGTGACTGCTTTATAATCTGTTCCAAAATTTTCCCTGGGATTGGTGTCAGGCTGACTGGTCTGTAGTTCCCAGAATTTTGTCCTTTTTGTAGATAGAGAAAACAGTAGCCCTCCTCCAGTCTTCTGACATCTCACCCATTCCCCATGATTTCAAGAAAATAGTGGACAGTGGTTCTGAGAGTTCTTCAGCCAGTTTCTCTAATACTGTACTCTTGGATGCAGTTCATCTGGCCCTGGAGATTTGACCTCATTCAAAGTAAAAAGGTATTCCTTGACTATTTGTTTATCAATCTCCAGCTGAAATCTTGTCCCCTCCACCTGTACTTCACAATTTTCTGTAGGTTCCTGGTCTGGTCTTTGGGGAAAATACTGAGCTAAAATAGGAATTGAGCACATCTATCTTTTATTTCTCTTTTGTTTTCTTCTTCTTCTGGCTGGGAGGGACCTTTTCAGACTAGGATGACTGTCAAATCTGTCCAGCATTAACCAATTGCTCCCTCCTGCTTCTGAATTCAAAGAGAGCCCCACCTCTCTTTTCAGTGTTTTCCCCCTCTCTACAGTCTGTTTAGTCTGTTTGTCAGTTTGCTGTTTGATTTGTTCCATTGTAAGTAATGGTTTTTCCAGTAGTGATGTATGGAAGTGAGAGCTGGACCATAAAGAAGGCTGACCGCCGAAGAATTGATGCTTTTGAATTGTGGTGCTGGAGGAGACTCTTGAGAGTCCCCTGGACTGCAAAGAGAACAAACCTATCCATTCTGAAGGAAATCAACCCCGAGTGCTCACTGGAAGGAGAGATCCTGAAGCTGAGGCTCCAATACTTTGGCCATCTCATGAAAAGAGAAGACTCCCTGGAAAAGACCCTGATGTTGGGAAAGAGTGAAGGCAAGAGGAGAAGGGGACGACAGAGGATGAGATGGTTGGACAGTGTCATCGAAGCGACCAACATGACTTTGACCAAACTCCGGGAGGCAGTGGAAGACAGGAGGGCCTGGCGTGCTCTGGTCCATGGGGTCACGAAGAGTCGGACACGACTTAATGACTAAACAACAACAAAGTAATGAAACCTTTTATTCTTTCACCTACTAATGTCTCAGAGTGAGTTATTGAGACTGTAAGGGGGATGGTCTACTCTGCAATTTTGCTCTATGAATCCTTGCACTTCTGCTGTGCAACTAGAGGAATTTAACAAAAAAAAAAAATATCAAAACTCAGCAACACTTTACTTTAGGGCAGGGGTCTCCAAACTGGCCCATGGGCCACATCCGGCCTGCCTTGCCATTTTATTCAGCCTGTTCCCTTCAGTCTGTGTGCATGTGCGGGAGGGCATCTGGGCAAGCAGGGGTGCGTGTGTGCGTGCAGGTGGGCATCCATGTGGACAGGGGTGTGAGCAATCGGCCAGCCAGCTGTGTGTATGCGCACACGCGCTTTCCTTCGGCCCTCAAAAATGTGGAAAACATACGATGTGGCCCTCACGCTCAAAAGTTTGGAGACTTCTGCTTTAAGGTAAAAATGTTTCTGGATTATACCTCTCATTATATGGCTATGCTGCCTGAGGAATTCTGGGAGTTGTAGTTCACAGAACAAATATGCACACCTCTACCTTGGAATAAAACCCTCTTGAGCCAACCAATAAATAATGATAATATTTATTCATGGGTAATAATGAATACAGCGTGAGGTTTCAGAGCTCATGGGCTGCAGGCGTCTGCTCACTTATCTGAAGCTTTGTAACTAGCCTTTGCACAAAAATTGTGTGGGGGATTTTCCCTGACTCCTCAGCAAACATGCATAAAAAAGTTGTGTAGGTGGTTAGGATCAGCTTTTAAGAGCTAGTTTAAACTTCACAATGAAGTGAGGAAAAAGAACAGCTTTTAAAAACACCAACACCCTTTTTTCATACTTTCAGACCCATTACCAAAACAAATAGAGAGAAATAAAACTATAAAACAATCAGGATCCCATTGATGATACAAAAATAGATGGTATTTTATGATTCAACAGTGAATAAACTGCAGAAAGTCACCGGTGAATGAGTCATGCTTTCACTTTCACCACTTTTTTTTTTTTTGCCAAGTGTGATATGAGACTTGTGGATCTTACCCGCAGTGCGATAAGCCTTCTTAAAGTGACTACAGATGCTCACAAGCATCATTCTTTTCTGCATTAACACATGAACCCTGTGCTTAAAAGATTCTCAACTTCTAGCATTGGTAATGAACACAGTGGAAATGGATTGGACCCCAATGTATTGTTCTTTATGCACCTTCAAGGTTTTATCTCATCTTGGTTCCTGTGAAGGAAAGCAATGGCCTTCCTTTGCAACATTTATTTAACAACAGCAAGCTTCCCCCAGATGCACTTCTGATACCTCCTTTGAAACTCTAAGCAGCATTAAAAACAAACAAACAAACAAGGACAACCTCATCATTTGAAGGCAGGTCCATTTCACATGTGTTTCATGTAAAAAGCTTCCAGTGTTGCGCTGGTACCTCTAAGTTCGGAGATACCCCTTCTAGAACTCTGGAAAACAGGTTCCAGACTGTGTAGACCAGACTGAACTGAATAGACTGTGGTCTTGTCACCTTATGTTCCTAAGATTATGGCAAAGCTTGGGGGAGTTACTTTTTCAGCATGCTGGTTGGCATGTTCTGTCAGTTGAGATCCACAGAAGTAACTTTTTTGTGTTCTGCTTTAGGGATCATATATCTTCTCCAGAGAAAATGCAAGGCAGCATGATTTGCAATGTTGTAGTGCTACACAAGGGATAAAACCACACTTGCAAAATAACTCTCACAACAGCTAAAAATCCAAAATCCCTAATGTCAACTAGCTATCCCTCTATATTTTTTATTTGTTAATTGCATTATTATTACTACTACCACCACCACCACTCCTTTCTTTTGAACTCCATTATCTCAAGGCTAACCAAAAAGCTGTGTTGGATATATAGTGTGCAGATGAGCCTCACTTCCTTACTGACTCCAAAGTAAGTATAACACTTTAAAGTTCTGTGGGGCTATTTGCTTGCTATTGATGAATCTTGCAAACACAACTGTGCAAAAATTGTGAAATTTTTCACGAAAGACTCTCTCTCTCTCTCTCTCTCTCTCTCTCTCTCTCTCTCTCTCTCTCTCTCTCTCTCTCTCTCTCGGCAGTTATATAACAGACAACATGAACAATTATAACAACAAAATGTTACAATTTGTGCACCCAAGTCCTTGGCAACAGCACCAATACAGGAGTTACTTGTAGAATTTGCAAATTTCAAGTCTCCCTTTTATTTCACAGCCAGACAAAAATCCAAGGTATCTTCCTGAGCTGGGCTTGGTATCCATAACACAGGAGAATCTTCAAAACCCTTGTCCAAGTTGGCAAGGGCCCAAAAGTCCAATTGGCAGCAGCAGCTCCAGCCTGTTCAGCTCTCCCACTCCTACTGATTCAAATCTTTTACTCACCGACTCTTTCTTTCTTTCTTAGTCCCACCCCTTTGGACTGAACCAGTATTTCATAGAGGTTTCATAAGCACACATAGGCCTGATCTGGATCGGGACCAGAGTGTACAGATAAACCCATCTTTGTTTGTTTATTAAACATGCGGCATCTTTTAACTGCTATTCTGACACTTCCCAGTTGGTGTGAAAGAAGAAACAAAACAAAGCTCCACCGACATTGGGCCTCCACCATACATTTTGCAGTAAAAACAATAAAGACATTCCATTGTGTTCTATGTATTTATGTAACGTGATTTAGCTCCATTTGGGGATATAGTGCTATTTCTTAGAAATGGAGTGTTTTTAAAAAAAGCCTTTATAACCAGGCATGGTCTCTCTCCCTCTCTCCCTTCCCCTCCCCCCTCTCTCAGGTAACAAGTTCTCTCCCACCTATGCCAGTGCTCTCCTAGGATGTGTCTGGGTTTATGCTCTCATCTTTGCCGTGGCTCCTCTAGCTGACTGGGGCAGTTATGGGCCAGAGCCCTACGGGACAGCTTGCTGCATCAAGTGGAAAGCATCAACTCAAGAAGCCAAGTTCTACATCGTGGCCCTCTTTGTTTTCTGTTACATCATCCCCTGCCTGCTGATCCTCATCTCCTACTCACTCATCCTTTGGACTGTGAAGGTCTCCCAAAGAGCAGTGAAGCAGCACATGTCACCCCGGAAGAAAGCCAACAGCGTCCATAGTCTGATTGTCAAGGTAAACAGACTGTGGGAGTTTTTGCAACCCTGCATGCTGCCTTTAGCAGGTTTGTCTGGAGAGAACATTCTGAGCTGGGGTGACTACCAAACTATCCAGTACTAACCAATCATTCCTTCCCTGTCTTTGAATTAAAAGAGCCCCATCTCTCTGCTCAGTGCTCTTTTCTTCTCTTGAGTCTGTTGAAGTCTGTTGCTGACAGCAGTCATGTTTGTCTGTGTACTGTTTGATTGGTTCAATTGTAAGTAAACAAAATCTTATATTCTTTCTCCTATTAATGTCTCAGAGCGAATTACTGATACTGTAAGTGCCAGTTGATGAGAAAGGGGTGTGGTTTACTCTGGGAAACTTGAGGCTATTCTGCTCTGTGAATCCCTACATTTCTGCTGCATTGCTAGAGGAAATTATCCAAAAATTCAAAACTCTGCAACACAAATTAGAATGGGAAAAGAGGAAGGGTTGGGAATGCTGGTGCCATATGTAGGCATCTCTTTGCAACCTCTTTTCTACAGTCTCTAAATTCCCCAATGCTTTTGCAAAAGTATAAAACCCTTGGGTCAATTCTATTGCATGTCATAAGTCATTGTTGATTACTTGTCCTTCCTATGTGTAACCCATCCAAAGTCTGGATCACTTGGATGTTCCCCGTCAAGCAGAGGGACAAAGTACTTTAAGATGAGAGGCCAAATTGTTAATCTCAGTCTAGGTTTGAGTTCCTCTTGTTAATCTGGCCTGGATCAAGTTTTTTGGGGGGAGAAGGGTAATTAAGCCGTCTAGAAACTGGAGATTTATGGTTTTGGGTCTCAGCTTCCGGGATTTTCTGAGGAAGTGGAATTGTCCACAAAAGCTCATTATTAAAATATAGCCGTTAGTCTTTAAGGGGCCGCAAAAAAATTTTTGTCTGCTTTATTTTTTCTTTTTCTTTTGTTTTCAAGACTACAACCCTGAAAATCCTGAGAGCTGAAGTCCAAAAAAAAAAAAATAATAATAATAAAAAGAATCCCAGGTACCAAAGAATTGTACCTGAAAAGCTCAGTGGTAACAAGAAAGCCTTAAGGGGGAAGGAAGGGGCATCTGAGGTCAGAGACTCTGCAGCTCAGACATGTGAGTGTAAACACTACATATAACACAGGGGAGGGGAAAGGCCAGCCTGTAACCCCAGGATCCAAATGTCCCCTGAATCCCCCCATGTTAAAAAAAAAAAAAAATTTGCTCAGAAGGTACTGTAGTGCCCTCTAGAGGATGTAGGAGGCACTTTCCCCAGGTTTTGACACACATCCAAGCATCCTTGACTCCCTCCCCCCCCCCCCCCCCGTAAACATTTTTTGTAAATTAAAAACAATTCTGCCCACTAGAGGGCATGATAGAGCTTTTTGGCTTAAAAACAGGAAACTATTTGGGATGGGCAGCACATAGGTAGGGACATGGCATTGCCCTGCCTGGGATGGGCATGTGCAGCCCTTGGACTGCTAGTAATTGCCTACCCAGGTCAAGCAGGTGCGCAGACTTCCACACACGATTGGGAATGGGGAAGCCGTTTGATTGATAAGCAGACACAAAAGCGGGAGGATTTTGGACTGCCGTTCCCAAAATTCCCCAGCCAGCATGGCCAGCCAGGGATTCTGGGAACTGTCATCCAAAAAAAGCAACTTATGCAAACTCTGTGACAGCTGTCATCGGATGACCAATTTCAAAGATAACATTGCAGTGAAGATAAACGTACCCTCATGGACTTTCTTCATTTGCAGGAACCAAGGATGAAGGCATCCCCAGCAAAAGAGTATTTATATATATATCTTTATATACTCTTATATATATATAAAGTATTATTATATACTTATAATTTATTTATAAGTATAATAATTATACTTATATATAAGTATTATAAGTATAATAATAAATTATTTATAATTTATTTATAATATATTTATATATATATATATAAAGTATTAAGTACTTTATATTATATAAAGTATAAATACTCTTATATATATATATAAAGTGTCTCCCACACAGATTTCCTGCATGGCGTATCAGGGTCTTGGGGGCGGGTGGGTTAGAAATATGATAGATGGGCTGCAGCAGGCACAGGTAGAACGTAACTGAATTCTATTACCTCAAGATGATTTGCTCACTCACATTGCATGGCTGTCTCTCATGACTTGACAGCTTAATTTAACTGTACGTACGCCTGAGTCTCTGGGCTCACCAGCATTTTGTCACTAGGAGGGAGATCAGGATTGGCTTATCTAAAGGCAAGAGGAACTCTGGGGCTTGTTTATAATCCAAGTGGGTGCACTCCCCAATTAACTGGTTCAGTTAATTATCTCATTAATTATGGACTAATGCAATTAATAGAGATGTGTGCAGACTATAAATTCAAAGCCACCGTATATGGCTTCTCCTCAAACCTGTCATATTTATTGTGTCTGGACACACAATGATCTCTTGATTGCAAAATAATACTATAGTAATGCTGTTATTTTCCAAAGACTTCTTCGTTTTGATGGTCTCCTGATTTTTAAGGTTCGACTATGAAAAACCAAGTCGATCTCTCACACATGCCAGCCTGTATGATCCTGCATCCAAGGAGGTCTGTTTATACGTGAATGCCCCATCTGCTTTTTAAAAAATATTCCTGCTACCAGATGGTAGGACTGTAAAAAATTAAATAAAAGTACCGCCCTGCAGAAAAAGCCTGCCTGCTCACCCCATCACCCACCCACTCATCCCCCTCACTCACTCGTCCTTCCTCTGTCCGGTCACCCCTTTGCCCACCTGACTGTCCCCCACTCTCTGGGGCCCCCTGCCTACCTGATCACCCCTTCACCCACCTGGGTACCCCCCTTGCTCACTCACTGCCCCTCCACCCACTTGCTTGCTCACCCTTTCGCCCACCCGCAAACAAACAAACAAAAGATGACATCTCCTGATGGTAGTTTTAAAATGCACAGAAAAACTGGAGTTTTGTCAGAGTTGGTGACAAAAAAATCATCCCTCTGTGAGCAAAGTAAAGCTGTGGGGAGAATAATAGATTCATAGAATAATGGAGCTGGAAGGGACCTATAAGGCCAACGAGTCCAACCCCTTTCTTAGTACAGGAATCCAACTCAAAGAAGATCTGAGAGATAGTTGTCTAATTTTCTCTTGAATGTTTCCAGCACTGGAGCACTCACCATCTCTCAAGGTAATTAGTTCCCTTGTCATGCTGCTTTAACAGTTAAGAATATTTTTTCTGATATTTCACCTAAATCTGGCTTCCTGTAAATTGAACCCATTATTATGTATCCTGGTAGGATAATTGAGAACAGATTCTACACCTCTTCTGTATGACAATCTTTTAAGTATTTGAACAGTGCTATCATATCTACCCCTCAATCTTCTTTTCTCAAGGCTAAACATGCCCAGTTCTTTCAGTCTTTCCTCACATGGCTTGGTTTCCTGCCCCCTAATCATCCTTGTTGCCCTCTTCTGAACTTGTTCCAATTTGTCAGCATCCTTCTTGAATTGCAGTGTCCAGAACTTGACACAGTACTCAAGATGAGGCCTACCAAGTACCAGATACAGGGGAATTTATACTTCACAGGATTTGGAGACCATACTTCCATTAATGCAGCCTAAACAGAGTGTTAAGAATACTCAGCAGGATCTAGACTATTCAGTTTTTAGTTGTAAATGAATGAATGAATAAACAAATGAATAGATTAAGAAAGTTTTTTCCTCCTCCTCTCTTCCCAGCTCAGTGTTTCAGTGTGTATTGGATTTCTGGCTGCTTGGACCCCTTATGCCATCGTTTCCATGTGGGCCGCCTTTGGTGACGCCAGTCAGGTTCCAGTCCTGGCATTTGCGCTCTCTGCTGTCTTTGCCAAGTCCTCAGCGACCTACAACCCTCTGGTGTATCTGCTTTTCAAGCCCAACTTCCAGAAGTTCCTTTCCAAAGACCTGTCCCTGTTGCAGGCCGTGTGTGCCGTCTTCTGCTGCAGCCGGCCCAGAGTCATCGCCCTCAAGTCTTTCCACACCCGAGACGGGAGGGCTTCCATGCGATTCTCCACGGCTTTCACTGACCACCGGGGATCCTGCAGGAACTGCACGGACACGTTTGAATGTTTCCGGAATTATCCACGTTGCTACAGGCTCTCCCAGAAGCCTGACCCTGCCTCCAAGACCAACCCCCTGGCGATACTGACGGATGGAAGTGCTTGCCGGCCAAGCCTGAAGCGAACTGTGCAGGTCATGGTGCTCGTGACGAAGAAGAAGACAGGGATGGGAACTGTGAATGTGGTGGGTGATGTTTTGCCATCCAGTATTGCAAGAGACCTGATGTAAGCGTGGTGAGAAGGGGCAAGGGTTCTGAACAGAGGTGGAAAAAGTTGTTTTTTGGGTGATAACTCCCAGCATAGCCATATTGACTGTGGCATTCTGGAAATTGAAATCCAAAAGAACCAGCATTTCCCACCTCTGCTTCAGAGGCAGGGGTAAGCCCTCTTCTGCCTAGACCAGATACAGTTATTTGGTATCAATCCAAAAATCCATCTTTGGTCCATATGTATAGTGGTTCCCAAAGTGTGCTTTGCAGGTTGGAGAATACTGCAAATCTTACACCAGCATTCCCCCCCCCCCCTTCAGACATCCTCACCTTTATTTATTTATTTATTTATTTATTTATTTATTTATTTATTTATTTATTTCACTGTTGCAATTTTGTGCCAACGATTTAGCACCTGAAAAGGGGGGGGGAATCAATAATAACAATTCCTATCCTCTCTCCCCTCCACCCGCACCTTTGAGCCCCTTTCCTCAAATCCATCTCATAAGATCTTTGGGCATCATCGGTGATATGGCAGCGCCCCCAGTATTTTGGCAAAAAAAAAAAAAATGCAGGGATCGACTGCCACCTGTGTGGTCTGCATTGCGTAGCATTGTGGTCAGGTTGCACTGCTTGTGTTCCATCAATCCATGCCATTGCATCAGAGGCAGGTAGAATTAATGGTTCACATAATTAGAGTGCAAAATTTTAATTCAATCTCGCTGTGCTCGCAATAGCTCAAACAGAGAGGGCCTGTTGCTCCTCAGAGATAATGTAGTGGACCTGCACTGCAATGCAGATTATCTGCACATCCAGTGTTCAGCCAGCGCAAGTACCAGGCTGATACAGAGGCTAATGCAGTCCTATGCTATCTGTAGCAAGATTGGGTAGTAAGATTGCTCCATAATTAGAGATGGGGGTATTCGTATTCGAATATCCCCGCACAGGTGGTGTTAATGAGGGTCCAGCCCCATGGGGCCAGATGGTGCACTCACTGACCCGCCGTGATTCTACTAATGGCCCCGCAGCGCGTGATCTGCTCGCCACTCTTTGACCTTGCAGCGAGGCCTCCTGCCAGGAGTGGCGAGCGGATTGCGTGCTATGGAGCCATTCGTAGAATCGCACCGTCCGCGTCCACAGCGGATCGGTGAGTGGACCATCCGGCCCCATGGGGCTGGACCCTCGTTAACGCCACCTGTGCGGGCATATTCGTATACAAATACCCCCATCTCTACCCATAATTCTGCAACAGGGTTGCCCTGTTTTCCTTCTTTTAAAGTTCGTCCTGTACCAATATAAATCCAGCCACAGGTGCAGAAGCAACTCATGTGCATTAAACTTTTAGAGATTATATTTTTACATGTACACACAGAGAGGCGAGAATCCTGTTAGACAATGCAAAGCATCATGGCAATGCAGGTGGAGCATTCCATGTTATCTCTGTCTCCACCCTGCATGCAACAGCCTGTCATGCATGCACTTAGAACAAATAGGATTATTTCTTCTTCTTCGTTTTTTCTTATTCTTATTTAAATGGTGAAGGAACACATCTCCCCCAAAAAGCATCCAGGGGGAGATCTAAGATATCAGAGGTGCTATTCCAACTTTTCCAACGTTACCTCTTTAGCCTCAAGTCAGTTGTGAGACCTTACAGTGAAAGTGTATCGTTTCCCTGCCTGTTTGTCAGGGTTAAATGACATCCATCTACCTCACAAGAGAGGCATGTGTAGGTGAGGCACCCTAATGTCTACAAGTGCTTTGAAGACAACACCACTCAGTATTAATGTATTTTATTATGTGTCCATCGTGAATTTAGTGAGCAACAATTGCTTGAGGCCTGCGAACAAAGGCCCGTTGTGTAAGGAAGAACGTTGACCAACAGTCACTCACTCTGTGCCAAAACAAGGCACAGAAGATACTAGACTCCAAAGACACAACATTCTTTCTGGTTGGCTTGTGGCCACAAAGTCTGGGTTTTACAGCCAGCTTGCTGAGCATTTTGACATCTTTTCACTAATGAGGCAAGACATTCCTCAAGATAGAAGGGCCAGAGCAGGGGAAAATGATCCTGAAGACTTTAATAATAAGTAAGGATGTGCCATTTGTTTTTATTTTTTGAGGTTACAGCAACTAGAATTCTCCAAGAATCCCCCAGGCAGAATTCTGGAAGTTCCTGCCCACAGATGTACACCTGCATTTCACTCACCTGGAACAGGGCCTATCTTCCAGGGTGTCTTGGGCCTACTTCCAGTCCAAAAAGGAAACTTTCTCAGTACTTCCTGGGAGGCCTAGGTCTTTGTGGGAGTTGTAGTCTTGCTATCTATTAGACTCTGAAGAGGGCACTCCCAAAGAACTATACCTGCCACGAAGACCTAGGCTTCCCAGGAAGCACTGGGGCAGTTTCCTTTTTGTACAGGTAGTTGGTCTGAGACAGCCTGGAAGAAAGGGTCTCTTCCAGGCTGTGTGTTTGTGGGCAAGAACTCTCAGAATTTTGCCAGGGGAATTCTTAAAGAGTCCCCTGCCTCCCCAAACAACCCAAATGGCAGGTACCTAATGGTAAGTCCTTTGATTTCAGTGCTAATGAAGCTGTTCCTTTCAATATGGCACAAATGAACAAAACCTAGTTTCAGAGAAAAATCACAGTAACTAAGTAACTACTCCTGCCAGTTTTTTGACAGCCGTCCCATGTTGTTGTGCTTTTGGAACAAAGCTGCAATAATGGCTCCCAACTTGATGTGTTCTCTCTGGTCAATGCTATTCAAAGTCCCCTTTATCAAAGTCGACAGGCAAAAAAGTACAGGAGAGCCAACCAGAACTTGGAAAATTACTTTTTTTGGGGCTACAGTTCCTCCGGCCACACAGCCAGCATGACCATTGGGATGGCTGCTGGCTGCAACAGCTGGATGATTCTGGGAGGTGCTTCTTCCTCCCCACCCACCCCCCACCTCAATCATTTCTAATCTTGGGAACCAATACAGGAGTATTTTAAAACTAGAGTCATTCCCTCCTTAAAACAAACCAACCAACCAACCAACCCAATGTCTTAAATAAGAGAATTGTTTTAAGAAAATATCATTCAAAAATATGATTCATAGGAAGAAATGGAAGGTAAGAGACATTTGAATTTGGGGGCATTGGGCCATGTTTCAGAGAGGTCATCTTTCCAAACCACCAGCCTGCCTCCCCGACCAGTCTGCTGGACAGGAGGATATTAATTCTGCCAGGACCATTAGGACTTTTGCTGCCCTTCAGCATCCTGGTGTTAAAATGGGAAGTAGTAGGTGGCCATCTATTCCCACTGCTTCAGCATCTCTCCCTATGAACATGTGGAAGGGGACTGCCTAAAGGTGATGAGGATGCTCCTGGAGAGGTGACTGTGGGGATCCAGAAGACATTGTCCCTGGGGACTTCTCAAATCTGATGCCTACAGAAACAGGAAACCCCCTTAAAACACTCTGGAAATATATGATAGAATAGTTTGCCATGTAGTGAGTCAGACAAAGAGAGCTGCTACTCCTGTTGCATAGCTTTGCTCTATATTCTCTCCACAGTGTAGGATAAATTACCTGTCCTTCTGTATTCTATAATCTGATTCTCACCTCCTTTTCTTGGATTTCTTCTTCTCAGATATAGACATCACTATTCTCAGTGTGAACCCTGGGAGAATCAAAATGTCAGTACTGTACTTTGTTTTCCTAGACCACCAAATGGAATTTGCAGGGGTGGCAAAGGATACTTAGATCATAACCACACTGCTTTTTCCTCAAAGTGTGTTCCCAGTTACAGATATGTTGGAGGGGGATTCTGGAAACTGTAGTCCAAAAAGGTGATTTTCCCAACGCTCGCCAATATTTGTAAGCTCTTTAATAGCTAGATGAAAATGGGGCACTGGAGAGACAGTTCACATAAAGGTTTTGTGCCAAGAAGGATGGCCAAGCCAAGGATAGAAAGGCGGGATCCCGTAACATGGGATTCCACAGGGAATATACAAAGCTGGCGTTATCTCACATCCAGCCACTGGCCCATAAAACCCAGCACTGGCTGCTCAGACTGGCCACAGCCCTCCAAGGTCTTCGGCAGAGATGCTTCCCAGACCCACTGCCACGTGAAGACCTTTCCACAATTACTGGAGACACCAGGGATCAGAACCTGGGACTTTCTGCATGCAAAGCATGTGCAGTAGATCGCCCCTCGAAACCACCTGCCTTTGCTTCCACTTGAATATTTTCATCGTCTTGAAACAGTGACAAGTAAGGCTAAGAAGAGGAAATGGAGCTTTAAAAATACATCTTCTCAGTGGGAGTTAGTCTAGGCGGGGAAAAGAAGAGAAGAGAAAAAAAAGAAACTCAAACCCAGACAATATCTTGAAGTGCTTTCCTCTTGTTTAACTGGGGCACAGAAGCAAGAAATCTGTAAGCACATCACTGTGTCGGCAACTAATCTCCTCTGCTTCACTGAAGCCTCTCCCCACACCAGGGAGATAATGTCAGAGGAATAGCGACAGCCGAGGAAGACAAGATGAAGGGATACAGAAGAGGGAAAAACACACACACACACAATCTATGCACACACACACAAAAACACCGCAGTGGTGTTGGCTCCTGGGAACACGTTTACAAGACAAAGCAAGGTGTGGAAGCCTAAAGGGTTGAGACCAGTACCATCAGCTGGTGCCCTTTATAGGAGAGAGACACGGCGTAGATCAGCCCCACACCTGTGGTTCCTTTTGCCTCGATACCGGGCAGCCTGAGGGCCAGTCACTTGTGTGCAATATGTTATTGGGCATTAGCTTGCCATTTCAGTTCTTAGCTAGGCGAATGTGCTACTGCACTCCTTTTGCAGAGGTAGTATTTATGCAAACACACAAGGCCAAGAAAGAGTGAAAGAAAGAAAAACACAGAAGGATGACATGGGTGGAGGCATCAGCCAGATGTACGTGACTAGGCAGGAAAAAAAGAGCTTCAGAATTGGGGTCTTGGGAACTTTGAAAAACAACAACAACAGAGGAAGCTAATATTAGCAGTTGGTAACCAAGGGAGGATGTAGATGCAGCCCGCTCCCCGATGTACTGCATTGGCAGCACAAACCAAGGCTAGTAATTAGCATTGCCAGCTTTTCCACATGCCACCAACAAATCTCCGATACCTTTAAGTAAAACTTGAACCATAGGTGCTGGCAAAGGATATCATGTTTGATAGTAGAGGCATAGGAGTACACCACCTGGCCATTTTTTCCCTGGGTCAGTTGGCAACCCTATGAGTGACCCCAATTCAAATAAGACCTAGATCAAAGACTCATGGCTTAGCCACCCATGGAAGTGATGGATCCAAGGGCAAAGTTTTAACCTAGCTATGGTTGCTTGATATCTCCCCCTTCTGAGCTGTTCTTCTCCTGGTATATCTCGCGTGCTTTAGTCTCATTTAGGCTGAAAGAGGAAGACCAATAACACAGACACTTCATGTATTTGTGCTGGCGTCTTCGTCAACTCCCAAGCTGCCATTTAGATGCTTTGTACCTGAAATTCCCTTGTGCAGTTTCCATTGGGTTGTGCTTCTTCCTCGCTTGCTGTCCTTAAAATCTAACATATAATGTTGCTCTGAGCCGTTGGACGCTTGTGGACACTTTTTCTCCAGAAGTGGCCACGCTTCTGCAGTGTTTGCAAAAGTGGCTGCTCTGTTACCAATCCGTAACAGCCAAGCCACTCAGGAGCTCAAAAAGCACTTTGGGATTCATCCAGATGGAATGAGCTGTTCTTATATGTGTAAGCATTATCTTTAACCAAGAAAATACTGGTCGTAGCTCTAGCTAGCATGGCAAAGCATGCGTCATGTAAAATGTGGCAGATGCCTTGGTTCCCCGCTGGTGGTCTTGAAGCTAAGCTGCTGCTGTAACTTAGCATACTGTCTATGATGTGAGTGGGTCAACGAACACAGATGGGACTAGACTTCAGACTTGTCCCAGATTTCCAGAGTTTTAATGCAAACCAGCGCACCCAGATTCTGTGATATCCTGCGCTGAACATGCATAAGCACATGCAAACAAGCAAGCAAGCCCAGATTCTGCAAAGTCGCACGCACATTGCCAACTTTACTACCATCATGTGTCTTATTGGGGTCCACACAAGAACTTCCACAAGGCTTTCTTGGCTATTAGCTATTAGTATGCAGTAGAATAGAGTCCTGGGCTCCCGGTACAGAGAAAGTCAGTCCACTCCTGCTGAGCCTCTGTCTTGGAGCTGCCACCTGAAGAGCATGGGACAGGATAATGTGGCAGGTGATTCTTACTGTGATCCTAAACAGAAGGAACAATGTTACCTGCCAGATGGTTGTATGTCAGACGTACTCAGGGTTAGCAAAGAAGAGGGGCCAACTCCATTATCTATGTATAGAGTTGGAGGGTTGCAAGCCAGAGATTTTCCTTTTGTAACTTTAACTCTGCTGTTGAATTGGCTGATGAGAAAGCCTCAGATGTTTATCCTTCTGTTCACTGCTCTGCCTAATCAAGCAGCTACAGCTTTGGGTCCATTGCACTGCCAGAAGGGTGACATAGTGAGCAAAAGGGCTGGATGGAAGAAAGGGCTGCTGTGGCATGTGCTGATGTGGTGACAGGCAGAAAAGCACATGGAGAGCAATGGTCCAGGCTGACTTCTGCCTGAGGCAGGAGGAGAAATGCTGCTATTGGCCCACTGGAGCCATGGCCACCACTGCCCTAAACATCCTTAGCTCATCCTTTTCATCTTGTTCTGGGAGCCAGCTCTGTGAAAAGAGTAACACCATCTACTTTCCATAGAGATGCCTCAATCACACAGAGTCAGCCATTTGAGGTCTCACCAGCCCTATGAGGAAGAGCGCTGGCTGCTTTCTGCTGCTGTCTCTATTCTCCATGGATCCTACCTGCCCTCTGTTTTGCTGTCAGACCAAGACAGACTATGAGGCAGGGGTGGGCAGGCAAATCCAACCATCTCTAGGTAGCAGCACCAGAGACAAGGCTCTTCAGATCAGTTTTTAGGGACTCTTGAGGGAGGAGGGGAGGAAGTGATTTGTCACCTCCTGCACTTTGCTATCTGAGGAAGGTGCATCTTCCCGCCCTTTGGGAGAGCTGACCTTTTAGATGGCCAATCTCTAGGTAGTGTGACCCAGGGATCCTGTGTGGAGCATCTTTCTCCTTTTCTCTTTACACACAGTTCAGAGGGTGAGGGCTCTTCCCTAATGACACAACAGGAAGTCAATGGCCAGACAGAGGAGAGGACAGATGTGTGACCCCAGATTATAGTTTCACGCAGGACCTCTGTTTTCCTTAACCCACTGCTGGGTCCATGTTGTGAACAAATGCAAACGCACACACAAATCTTTGCACAACTGGATCCTTAAAACATCGAACCAGCCACCCTCACATCTATTTGCCAGAGGCTGGATTGGACACGATGTTCTGGGCTTCAAATCCAGAGGTAGGAAAGTTACTTTGTGGACTCCAATCCCCAGAATCCTCCAGCCAACATGGCCAGGGAGGAGTCCTAGGACTGGAGTCCCCCCCAAAAAAGTAACTTTCCCCATCTCTGTTCACATCCTAATGGTGCTATGCAGTGACAAAACTGTGAGATCAAGGTAGCAAGCAAACAAAACAAGAACAAATTCCAACTGTTTGCAATAGGCTTTTTTTTACACCCTATAAAAGCTGGAAATCCTAACCCAAAACCTGAATACCTCACTCCAGACTATCCAGTGGCCACCAATGAAATACCAAGGGCTACAGCTGTGAACACCACAGCACTATCCACCCCTGCCACATGAAACGAAAAACACCACCACCTAACCCAAACCTCTGTTTCTCTGCTTAAGAACTCAATTTGTCGTGCAGAAATGGTATGTTTTCCAAATAAATTTGTTCATGCAAAACTCCTATGAAGCACTGGCTCAATTGAAGTGTGAGTCTGTTGTTCACCTGCACTCCACCTTCTGCTGAACAGATAGAATTGCTAATGCCAGTCCCTCCAGGGCCGGGGAATATGGAAAGGTTTCCATCTCTGCAGTTAATGACACCATATCAAGGTGAGGGGAGGACATCTCATTTGTCAAGGGTGCTGGGACTGGCACTGTGCTTTAAGGCTGGAAGAGGGAAAAAAATACCCTCTCTCTGCAAAGTACTGCTTCCATCACAGGCCAAATTTCCTTCCTAGCTGAACTGGGAATAATAATACATCTATGACTGGCTGAATACTGATGGTCAATGGAGGGGATTGCTTGCCAACTTCTCAATTTGCCTCTGTAACTGTCCCTTTAATACAGAGTAGAAAACCTTTGGCCTTCCAGATATTTTGGATAACTTGTACAGCAATCCCTTATCAAAAGCCTGGAGAAATTATCTATTGGATAAGTAACTTATTCAGGCTCTGTCCCCATCTGTTGATACACCATACTTTGCAGCTGGCTAAATCACAGTGGGTAATTGCTCACCAAATGTTGCCTCCCTCCATGTGAAGTTTCACTTGCCGTGATCTTTATAGCGGAAATTGCTGTTAAGGGCACACAAGCAAGTTAGTTGGCAACCCTACATGACTCCCAACCAGTTTGCTATATTTGAATTTGGACCTTGTAGGAGGTTGGGTTGGCCTCCCTGGAGATCTACAAGACTACACCCTTTAAAGCTACTAGTTAGCAATAACTAAGTAATCAAATTGTTGGGGTCAATGGAAGAGCATTGACCATGCTAGCAGGGGTGGGGTCTGGGAATTCTGATCCCAAATATAAGTGCTCCAAGCTCTACTCTTGGGTAAGCACAGTGTGCCTGAACTGGCTTGTTACTCTAGTGTGGCAATAGGGAGGACTTCAACGCTTGACCTCCCTCGATTACTCTCAGGTTGGTGCAGCCTCAGTGCTCGGTGATGGCCATGCTGCTGCTCTTGTGATTTGCATTGATCCCAAATCATCTGTTTAAGTAAATACATCACTTTTGGCAGTTTTTTCAAAAAGCATTTCACTCCCATGCTGGGATTCTGATTCAGATCCTCTTCCCCATGTTTCCTCTAGTGCGGTGGTTCCCAACCTTGAGTCCCCAGGTGTTCTTGGACTAGAACTCCCAGAAACCTTCACCACTAACTATGCTGGCCAGGATTTCTGGGAGTTATAGTCCAAGAACATTTGGGGACTCTAGGTTGGGAATCACTGATCTAATGTAACAAAGAAAACTTCACCATAGTTTTTAGCAACATAAGCAACCCAATCATCTATTTTGGCCTTTCCTCTGGTGTTGGTGCAGCCTAAATGCTTGATGATTATCATGATTTATTAGATGACTTTTTCTAAGAAACACTGAAGGCATTTTAAAAGAATTAAGATAAATTATAAATACACATACATAAGATAACATATCTGTGCTATGTAAGTATACGTGCTGCCAAAACTAAGTCACCAGCGGGTAACACAATGCTGATATTTGAAAATCAGCTTGTGAGAGGCCACCAGAAAGAGGTAAACCGAGAATAAGAGATAAATGGAACAAAATGGAATTCCAGGACTAAGTTAGCAGCTGAGGAAAATGCATAAGGGTGGAGGGCAAGGGCAGAAATTATTGGATGGACTGAAGGAGCAGTTTGCCTGGTAATGAAACCAAAACTTTTAAAGGTAGGTACAATAGAAAAGGAGATCAGAGGTGCTTCAAGCTAGAGGGAAGGAGCTTGAAATGAAGAACTGGAAGAAACTTGATCAAGAAAGACTACAGGAGAGGAGTGTGATCAAAAAGACATGCTGAACCTCAACAAGGAATGCAAAAGGTGAGGTAATCCTGAAGCAGAAGTTCCCATCTTTACTTATATTGATATAACTGCATAAAGCATCATAGAAATGTATCTCCAAAGATTTATAATACTTCCAACAAGACTGGAAACATTTTCTTTAGCTCCCAGGCCAGTAAGAGGACCAGTACTTTACCATATTGGGTGTGAGGTCCAAGGTCACACAGGCTGGCTCTACTTGAAGGAGGCACAGTGGAGAATCGAACTCCCAGCTTCTGGTCCCACTGCCAGATATGTACGTAAACAACTGAGCTATCCAGATACCTAAAGAGAAAAGGCGTCAGTTTAAAGGAAAAATAAAGACATTCATTTTCATTCAAAATATGGGCATATTGATGCATTCTTTTTCTACCTTAATTCCCACTCCAGGTAAACACTACAGCATAATCCCACTTGACAGACAACATCCTATATATTGCCTCACTAGTGATGTGGAAAACTTGAAATGACAGGCTTTGCTAGCATCAACATCTACATACAAATTCAGTACAAAATGGGTGTATCATCACACTATGCCTTGAATGTATAAATAAGAAAACAGGTTAAACAGTAGTCTTAAAACTGTCAAAAAGAGAAAAAGGTCTAATCTCCACAATGCATTTTAATGGTGGACTGGAAATCAGTCACCAACTGTAATTGTGCATTGGCTACAGCCACCATTCCCAGTGTGGTGTAACGGATAGAGTAACGGACTAAGACTCTGGAGAAAAAGGTTCAAATCTCTACTTGGCCGTGGGTACTCACTGGGGTGTGTGTGTGTGGAATTGGTAAAACCACTCTTTAAATGTCTCATTTACCTTGAAAACTCTATAAGTGTCACTACAAGTTTCACACACACATAGCCATCATAAAGTCTGAGTTTACCCACAGGTAATTCATGATGGAGTGCAGAGCATCTTATATACATAAACTTCAAGACCCACCCCAAGTTTCATGGTGGGGGGAGGGAAGAACCAAGGCGAAGTGTCCTATCCAGAAGAGTGAAGTGGCTGCCTCAGGCAGATGAGTCTGGATGTCCTGAAAAAAACAGAAGCTGCTCATTTATCTATATTTTCATTTTACTGCCAGGGAAGAGGAGAAATACTTGTTGGGTTTTAGTTCTTACTTTCTTCTTCTCAAGTCACCATTGCAACGGGGGGGGGGGGGGGGATACAATACAAACCTGTGAGGTAGACAAGGATGAAAGAAAGTAACTGGCCAAAGGTTATCTGGTAAGTTTCATGGTTCAGTCAAGAACTAGAACCTGGACCTCCCACCTAACCCAGCATGGTAAATGACACACCACACTGCCTCCCATGCACCAAAATAAGTCACCCAGCCTTATTTATTATGTGCCTTGGTTTAGGTAGGATGAAGGCACAATTTGCTTCTCTGCCTCGGATAGCAAACTGTTTGGTGCAGTGGTAAATTTTGCAAGTGCAGGAGCTCTCCGTGACAGTCTTTGCAGTCAGCAATCTTCACAGGAAAGTCCAAAAACAGTGTCTGCTGGATTGGTCCATATCAACAAATGAGGTGCAGGTCTTTTGTAAAGCTAGTGCTTCTTAATTGCTTGATCAAGACTAAACCACCTTCAAATACTTTACACACTCAGTGATAGACCAGTCTTGGGAAAAATCCACTTCTCTTTCTTATAATACGACAATTGTAGTATAGTTCAGAGGGAACAGGAAAGCCTGGGGTGTAGGGGGCTGTCAGATAAGGACATAGCCCTTGCTATTCAGAATGTCCCAGGGCTTTAGCCCTGCTTGCCCTGGAACCACTACATCTTTGGCAAAGTGTCCTAGACTGGTCATCAAATCACTTCCCCGGTTCTGATCACCCCTCTCCTATTCAAAACAGTTAAGCAAAATGTCACAAGAATTTTTCTGGTCCTCTGATCAATTAAGGACCATAAATCCCCTATTTTTTTCAAGCCATTTCTCTGTTTGGTGGGGAAATCCCTAGAGTGTGGGTCTAGGGAATTCTAGGATAAACTCACAACATCACAACTGGTTCCAATGTTCGGCTGTGCTTTTGAAAAACAGCCAAACCATGAAATGTGTAAAGCTTACTAGCAGAGTTCTTGGACAACTCAACCAGCAGATTGTCGCATCCATGTCATCTCTAGGAGTGTCCTAGGGTCAAGTGGAAAAGCAAGGCATGACATGAAGGATATTCCTACCAGCAGTACAATTAGATTTCATTTTCAAAATTTAAGTGTGTCTGGGTGATCATCAGCCATCAAACAGGAGATGATTTAGGTCCCAAATGGAATTTTTTAAAATGTTTTCAGAGACCATCTGATAGAAGGAGATGTGATCTAAATTATAATCTCTCCCTAGAGACAGGTCACTTGAATCTTTAAAAGTTAAGCTAATGAGAGTATTTCAGAATGGGGAGCATTTTTGCACATGTTGCATTCTGTCCATTCTTCTTCTGATCAGAAGAACTGGAAAATTTGTGTTGCTTCTAAAACAAAAAAGCAAAAGCAAAGTGTGCTGCCTATATACCACCTCACAGCACTTAAAGCACTCTCTGGGCAGTTTATGAATTAATTGTACAGGCTACACTACACCTTGCCCACTCAGCAAGCTGAGTACTTACCACAGAAGGATGCAATACTGAGTCAACCTCAATTTGGCTCCCTGAGCCCAGGAGCAAACTCAGGTCATGAGCAGAGTCTTCACTGCAGTACTGCAGTTTAACCAGTTCTCCACAAGGTTCCCTTTTTAAAAAAAATGTTTTATTTTATGAAAGCTACCATCATCCAGAACTCATTTTATTGACTGGTCCCTGTAGCAGCCTCTTTGGAAGAATTTAATTTTGTTGCTGTTGTTTAGTCGTTAAGTCATGTCCGACTCTTCATGACCCCATGGACCAGAGCACGCCAGGCCCTCCTGTCTTCCACTGCCTCCCGGAGTTGGGTCAGATTCATGTTGGTAGCTTCGATGACACTGTCCATCCATCTCGTCCTCTGTCGTCCCCTTCTCCTCTTGCCTTCACACTTTCCCAACATCAGGGTCTTTTCCAGGGAGTCTTTTCTTCTCATGAGATGGCCAAAGTATTGGAGCCTCAGCTTCAGGATCTGTCCTTCCAGTGAGCACTCAGGGTTGATTTCCTTAAGAATGGATAGGTTTGTTCTCCTTGCAGTCCAGGGGACTCTCAAGAGTCTCCTCCAGCACCACAATTCAAAAGCATCAATTCTTCGGCGGTCAGCCTTCTTTATGGTCCAGCTCTCACTTCCATACATCGCTACTGGAAAAACCATAGCTTTGACTATGCTGACCTTTGTCGGCAAGGTGATGTCTCTGCATTCTTTGGCGCTGCTCTTCTTTGGGATTGGGATGTAGACTGATCTTTTCCAATCCTCTGGCCACTGCTGAGTTTTCTAAACTTGCTGGCATATTAGTATTGAGTGTAGTACCTTAACAGCGTCATCTTTTAAGATTTTAAATAGTTCCACTGGAATGCCATCACCTCCACTGGCCTTGTTGATAGCCATGCTTTCTAAGGCCCACTTGACTTCACTCTCCAGGATGTATGGCTCAAGGTCAGCAACCACACTATCTGGGTTGTCTGGGACATCCAGATCTTTCTGTCATAATTCCTCTGTGAATTCTTGCCATCTCTTCTTGATGTCTTTTGCTTCTGTGAGGTCCCTACCATTTTTGTCCTTTATCATGTCCATCTTTGCACAAAATGTTCCTTTAATATCTCCAATTTTCTTGAACAGATCTCTGGTTTTTCCCTTTCTATTATTTTCCTCTATATCTTTGCACTGTTCATTTAAGAAGGCCCTCTTGTCTCTCCTTGCTATTCTTTGGAAGTCTGCATTCCATTTTCTGTAGCTTTCTCTATCTCCCTTGCATTTTGCTTCCCTTCTCTTCTCTGCTATTTGTAAGGCCTCATTGGACAGCCACTTTGCTTTCTTGCATTTCCTTTTCTTTGGGATGGTTTTTGTTGCTGCCTCCTGTACAATGTTACGAGCCTCCATCCATAGTTCTTCAGGCACTCTGTCCACCAAATCGAGTTCCTTAAATCTGTTCTTCATTTCCACTGTGTATTCATAAGGGATTTGGTTTAGATTATGCCTGACTCTGACTAGCCCAGTGGTTTTTCCTATTTTCTTCAGTTTAAGCTTGTGTTTTGCTATAAGAAGCTGATGATCAGAGCCACAATCAGCTCCAGGTCTTGTTTTTGCCGACTGTATAGAGCTTCTCCATCTTTGGCTGCAGAGAATATAATCAATCTGATTTCGGTATTGCCCATCTGGTGATGTCCATGTGTAAAGTTGCCTCTTGTGTTGCTCGAAAAGAGTGTTTGTGATGACCAGCTTGTTCTCTTGACAAAACTCTATTAGCCTTTGCCCTGCTTTGTTTTGAACTCCAAGGTCAAACTTACCTGTTGTTCCTTTTATCTCTTGACTGCCTACTTTAGCATTCCAGTCCCCTATAATGAGAAGAACATCCTTCTTTGGTGTCAGTTCTAGAAGGTGTTGTAAGTCTTCATAGAATTGGTCAATTTCAGCCTCTTCCGCATCGGTGGTTGGTGCATAAACTTGGATTACTGTGATGTTGAAAGGTCTGCCTTGGATTCGTATTGAAATAATTCTCTCATTTCTGAGATTGTATCCCAGTACAGCTTTTCCCACTCTTTTGTTGACTATGAGGGCTACTCCATTTCTTCTACGGGATTCTTGCCCACAATAGTAGATATGGTAATCATCTGAATTGAATTCGCCCATTCCCGTCCATTTTAGTTCACTGACGCCCAGGATGTCAATGTTTATTCTTGCCATCTCCTGTTCGATCACATCCAGCTTACCAAGGGTCATACATCTTACATTCCAGGTTCCTATGTAGTATTTTTCTTTGCAGCATTGGACTTTCCTTTCACTTCCAGGCGCATCCGCAGCTGAGCATCCTTTCGGCTTTGGCCCAACCACTTCATTAGCTCTGGAGCTACTTGTCCTTGTCCTCCGCTCTTCCTCAGTAGCATGTTGGACGCCTTCCGACCTGAGGGGCTCATCTTCCAGCGTCATATCTTTTAGCCTTTTGTTTCTGTCCATGGAGTTTTCTTGGCAAAGATACTGGAGTGGCTTGCCAGTTCCTGCTCCAGGTGGATCGCATTTAGTCAGAACTCTCCACTATGACCTGTCTGTCTTGGGTGTCCCTGCACGGCATAGACAATAGCTTCTCTGAATTACTCAAGCCCCTTCGTCACGACAAGGCAGCAATACGTGAAGGGGTTAATTTTGTAGCAATTCTCAAGTAATTATGTTTAGCAGGTGATTATCTCTGCACACAAAACCTCTGTGAAGAGCCACAGGAGCAGGCCAGGTCTGACGTTTTTCCTTGGCCAACTGGCAATCCTAGTTATATATCCTTTCAGATACAAGATGATAGTGTTGGTAGAGTATTTGCTGAATGATCTGACCAGCTTCAGAATCACAGCTTACCCTTTTCAGAGAAGTCATAAGCAAAGTTTGGAATGTTATTTTTTTAAAAAAACTAAAAAGCATTAGCTTTACAGGGAAAAGGGAAACATAATACTGTATGTGCCATCAAGTCACTTCTGGATTATGGCAATCCTTTCCAGAATTTTCTAGGTATAGAGTACTCAGATGGGTTTCACCAGTCCCTTCAGCTGGGGCTGTGCAGCTTGCGCAAGGCTACACAAGCTGGTTCTTGGAGTGGCAAAGTGGGGAACTGACATAGAAGAAGCCTCCCCAAAGACTGAAAAAACATTCTCAGTACGCTCAGGTTTGCCTTGGGCAATGGTGTGCAGCTGGCAAATCCCTCACTTCCAGAAGCGTTGAATGGGAACAACGCTGAAACCACCCACTTCATAGACACTGACCCCCTCAATGACAGCTGAAATCAAGCAACACATCTGAAGTTCTGGCTGCTTCTGGTCAAAAATAGTCTGCTTGTCTTGACATTTTCATTGGTTTTTGATTTCTTGCCTATTTCATGTGTGTCCATGATTTTGAATTGTGCAACACTCTGATACAAATAAAGAAAAGAAAGATCTCTCAACCTCTGGCTCTGCAGCAAAGTATCTAACTTGCTTTTTAGCTATTTACTTATTCATTTTGAAAATCATGAAAATTATTTTTAAAAGGTTTCAAATGGCCACAGTGTATCAAAAGTGGCCCCCAAAATATGTTTTGCAGGTAACCTCAACTCAGTGCACTAACAGTTTGACAGCATTAATTCTTGTTTCGGTCTATTTTAAATAGAATGTCATTATAACCTTGTTATAGAATGTTATAATGCTGTAGTGTGTAATATAAGTTCCTAGCTCAAGTAATAACATGTCTTCAGGGGCAGCAGTGAGAGTTTGTCATAGCAATGGTTTCACTGCATGGAGAACGTCTCCAAACAGTTGTGTGCATTTGGCCTATGGCCTGAATCCTTGCTTTGTTGCGTGCGTTCAAAGGCGTCACCATCACAGCTCCATTTTCCTCCTCTCCTCTATAGCTTTCTGAAGAATGATGAGCGTGAATCTGCTATGGACCCTTCTGCAGCTGCTTGGCCAACATAATTACCCTTGGTCAATGAGCCTTGATAAAATGAACCAACTTGAATATCAGGCAGGGGAGCGAGCAAACTCCTGAGCTGACAAGTCCTGTTTGCTTTTGGGCAAGACACAAGCCATTTGTGGCTTTCTCCAGAATCAGCAAGCAGAACAAGCCATCTGCTCTGGCAGACCTTAATGGGAGATCATCAGCTGCTCTCACTCCAGAGCCTCCACGCTCCATGTGCTTGGGCTGCTACTGGAAGGTTTCAGCGCACGTCCCCATGACATAGACACAGCCTGCTCCTTTTTCCAAGTATGAGGAAGGGAGAGGAGGAGGAATTATGCCATAGCCCAGCACCCAGAGCTTTGAAACATCACCTGTTTTGAAATACACTTCTCCCTTGAACAATGCTGGGGTTAGGGGCACTGGAGCCTCATGTAGTTCAAAATCTGTGCATAACTCTTATGCCTCCCTCAAAAAACCATAACTACAAAACATAAACACTTGATTCACACACAGACACACAAAGCGAACAGTTCTCTCTAGCAGGGTTTCTCTTCCATGTGTTGACAATTCTTTCCATACAGTACCATGTGTAATGAGCTTGAATTAGAGGAGCAGAATTAGAGATGTTGTGTTTGGGGGCAAGTAGACCACTTTGACACCTTCAGTGTTGAACTCATGCCCCTGGTTCTGGGTGGCCAGAGACTCCATATTTATTGAAATATTTATTTATTGGGGGGGGGGGGCATAAGAGCAGCACTGTGTACAACTGTGCTGCTCAGACCCATGCAGTTCAAGAGAAAAGTGTACATGTTTAGCCCAGAGAAGAAAAGACAAAGAGGTGATAAAATAGCCATGATCACATAGCTGAAGAGCTGCCTGTCACACAGAAGATGAAGTAAGCTTGTGTTCTGCTGCTCCAGACGGTAGTAGCTTGAACTAGTGGACTAAAATTACAAGACAGGAGAGTCCAACTACACATTAGGAAGAACTCTGGGATAGTAAGAGCTATTTGACAGTAACATGGACTACCTCAGAAGGTGGTGCACTTTCCATCTCTGAGAAGTTCTAGATAGAGTTTTGGATGTCCGACTATCTGTCAGAGATGCTTCCTACCTTGCCAGGGGCTGGCCTTGGTGATTATTGGGTTCCTTCAAATCTAAAATGTTTCAATTCAGTGATTCTGTTATTCTCTGGTTTCCAGATATCCCCCGGGAAACACAGGTGTAAGTGATTCTAGAAGCTGTTGTCCAAAGGAGTGGTTGTTGTTGTTGTTTCAAACTATGTTATGGTCTCTGTCTACTTTGAAGTTCAGAAGAATCCTAGCAGATGGACTACTATTATTTCTAAAGTACCAATGGAACAGTGAAGCAGAAGAGTATGGCTGACCAAAGCTATTTGGCAGCTGAAGGCAAGGGGGGGGGAAGGATTCCATCCAGATGGATTTGTAGATACTGAAGCCAACTGGATGGGGAGCTGGACATTACCAGGAATGAGATGAGATTATCCACTGAACCTGTAGGCAATAGGTTTGGGGTGGTGGGCATAGGAAAAATCTTAAACCAGCCACTCTCTCTCAACCTAATTTTCAGGATTGTCATTCAGAAGAAAAATGGGGAAGAAAAAGATGCATTGATCCTCTTGGAAGAAAGAATGAGATATAAATGAAATTAATGAAGGTTTACAAGGAGCCAGGATCTGACAGAATTTATTGGGTTAAATATCTGAACCAGTGATCCATTCAGCCTGATGAGCAGTAGGTGAACATGTTGTTTAACAGGAAAAGGGAAAGATTGTTATATCACACTGTATTTGAGAGCTTTCTGGGTTCTTGATCTTAACATCTAAATCCCTGCCAAATTGCCTTTAACAATTAAGAATGTGCAAGATGGTATAACATGATCTTTTGCACCTGGTCATCCTAACAACCAGAAGCCAATATTTTGACATCTGAGCAGCCTTGCTAGCTACCCCCTCTAGCTGTCCCTCTAATAGCCATTCAAATTGCAGCAATTAGCAGACATTATGCTTAACAGGTGATCATAGTTAGCTTCAAACCATAAAGACATCTGCCAAGGAGCTGTGCATTAATACCTGTTTACAGCACAGGAACAAGTAAGGCAGGTTTTCGTCTTCTCAGTTGACAGCTCTGTAAAATTGTACAGCTGGGATTAGAAAAGCAAAGGTACTTGAAGAAATGACTCCATAGGTGTGTGACCCAAAAGGGTTTTTAAGGTATGTCAGATATTTAAGCAGTGGTTTTACTAGTATAACCCTTCAGTGAATTTTCATGTCAAGCCGGGATTTGAACCCAGGTCTCTTGAGTCCTAGCTCAACACTCTTTGCATTACAGCACACTGAAAAGGGAAGGTACCTTCAGAAAGGGCTCCATCTATCAAATGGTTAGAGTGACAGGAGATAGGTTGGCTGTTCACGATCAAATATTTCTTTTGAGATTGATTACTTTTTTAAACACTTGTGTACCTGGACAGGGCACTTGAGCCCCCTAAGAATCTTGTTTTGTTGCTCAATCCAGCTAGGGATGGACCTACAAGAGAGGCATTCTACTACATTGCAACCTGTGGTGTCAATGATGTTTCCAAATTTCACTGGTCTATGTTAATTTGGGGCAAACCATGATGCAGTGAAGCAGACATAATGTACTCTGGCTGTCAGCAGGAAATGGGTGTGGATGCTTAACCCTAATCCTAAATCCCCACCCTGTCTGTGATGTTGACAGAAGATACACACACATCCTCATAGCCAGCACTATTATTTATACTAAACTGAGTAGATGAGGGTTTTAAAAAGTCACACCTCAATCCTATTCTCATTGCCATTAAAAAGAACTGCAATCATCACTCCACA
Organism: Intellagama lesueurii; assembly: GCA_037013535.1. Taxonomy (NCBI): domain Eukaryota; kingdom Metazoa; phylum Chordata; class Lepidosauria; order Squamata; family Agamidae; genus Intellagama; species Intellagama lesueurii. The sequence goes on along the minus strand of JBAJHW010000004.1, from coordinate 221,857,986 downwards.
CAATATGTAGCCTGCGTAATTTAAATTGTAAACCATCCAGAGAGTGCTTTAAGCACTATGGGGCTGTATGTAAGCAGCACACTTTCAGAGAGTCTTCCATTACACAACTGATGGCTATGGGAGTTGTAACCTAGAACATACAGGAGAACTTCATGGATAAAAAATATATCATGGCTTCTTGCTTTAACATGCACCCCATGGCACAGTGGTTAAACTACTGTGCTGCGGTCAAGCCTCTGCTCACAACCTGAGTTCAATCCCAATGGCTTCAGGTCGCCAGCTCAAGGTTGACTCAGCCTTCCATCCTTCCGAGGTCAGCAAATTGAGTATCCAGCTTGCTGGGGACCAAGTTCTTTGCATAATTATGTTGCAAACCACCCAGAGAGTGCTCCAAGCACTGTGAAGTGGTATATTAATCGAAACAACAACAATAACACGCACCAACCAGCTCTTGGGCCATAAGATGAGAAATTATTAAACATGTGAGGATATGAGGAAAGGCAAAATGAAAAAAGAGGAGGGGAGGGAATCCCATTTCTCCACAATACCTTTCCAAAATTTTCTTGCCAGATAAAAGGGGAGGGGGAGGAGATCAAATTATGAAAGCTCCTCCTCTTCAGAATGATGAATAAAATGTTCAAGAAAAGCTGTTCATTTATTGCTAGTTAGCATTTTACCATTTATACCATTAACACTAAAGTGCCACATTTAGGAGCAACGAACAACATAAACTTCTGGATAGCTCAGTGGTTTAGGTTGGGAGTTGGATCCCCCACTCCGCCTCCTTGACAGGGGCTGAATTCAGTGTTCCATACAGTCCCTTCCAGCTCTGCAGTTCTAAGTTTCTTATTATTATTTACTCATTTCCCAAATGTTAGTTATGAAGGGTCATGTGGGAGGGTGCTTTGCCATTTTTAAAAAGAGGGTAGAATGAAAACAACATACAAGGAACATGTTTCTAAGGCATTACTCCAACTCCCATACTTGTTCATTCAAGGATCCCCCTTAAATACATGTTTTTATACACAACACATTCTGAACTTCACCTTAGGATAGGCCTATATGGTCATGATCCCATTGGATCTCAGAAAGAGCATCATGAGTGGTGCCACCTTTTCATCCAACAGAAGCTCTGCTACCTTTTTAGTTGCACAGCCCTCGGAATGACAACAAATGTCGCTTTACACAAAGGTGACAGCAGTGAACATTAGAAGCCTTCATTACATCCCCTCTTCCATTATTCGCCTCTCGCCCATCATGTTCCCTCCACCTCTGCCCTCTCAGTTCCAGCCCACGTCACAAAAGTTCATCTCCCCAAATGCACCGTCACTTTTGGATTGTATTAGTCTACGAGGAAAACTTGCCAGGCAGAAGAGACAATTGATCTGATCCTCCAGCCATCTTAGACAGATGCAAACGAAGTCACGGGAAGCCACATTCCACAGCCTGGAGACAGAGAGGCAGTAAATGGGCCAAGTGTATTAAAGAGGATCATTTTAGGCAAGACAAGGCAATCCATCTGGAGCCCTAATGGGTGCAACAGTGACTCAACCCATCAGGTACCGTGCATGAGATGGGGGTCTTTTGTCTTCTTGTTTTAGCAGCTCTGTGTTTATAGCTCTTGGAGGGGAGGGATCAAGTTGTAAAGTCAGTGCTGGAGACATTTATAATCTTGAACAGTAATTTGACTCAGAGGTTGTTATGAGGTAGCTACTCAGACTGCTTTAAACTGGTCATTAGTGGCCGTTCAGCTGAGAAAAAACTATGTACTCATGATAGCCAAGCCAGGCAGACTGGTTCCCTCAAGGTCCTACCTCTTTCTTTACAGAGAACTGCTCTCTATTAGAAGCCCTGGCTGAGAAGCATCCTCTATTCATCTTTTGTAGCATGATAGGCCAATTTTCCTACAATGAGCTCAAGCTTCCCTCCCCGTGCCTCCTTTGTTCTCATAAGAGTCTTGTGAGGTAGGTCAACTTAAGGAGAGTAATTGGTCATCTCGTACATTTCATGTCTCAGTGTCCCAATTGTCAGTCCATCACGCTAAACACTATGCCACACTATTTGGAGGTCTTCTGTATTTGAAGGGCTATCCGAGTTGGATTTGGTGATAAAGAAACCATAAGAAAGGTGAGCAAGAATCTTGACATTGTCCACCAGACATGACTGGTAGCCAACTGAGCAGGGGTGCACAGCAATTACCTGATCCCTATCTTCCTTGTTATAGAGAGATATATTGTATTCCTGCGTTCTTGGTATCAGAAATATAGACTTGGAAGGCACACTATGTGTCATCTATTCCAACCATCTGCCAATGCAGAAAACTGCAGGAATTGCAGTAAACCCTACTGGAAGATCAAAGAATGAGGATGCAGCTTGTGTGTTACACTCCCTCTGAAAACACAGGTGCTCAGCTGCGTCTCTGAGTTTGGATGCCGAAGTTTCGGCATTTGCATAATTAAGACTACAGCATGAGCTGTGCCCATTCCTGGAGAAATCTGTCTGATCTGGCCACGGTGACACGTGCCTTAGTTACATCCCAGCTGGATTACTGTAATACACTCTACATGGAGCTGCCTCTGGAAAGTGTCTGGAAACTTCAGTGGTTCCAAAACATGGCAGCCAGGTTGCTAATTGCAGCTGGTCACAGGGAACACATAATCCCCTGTCACAACACCTGAACTGGCTGCCAATCCATTTCTGGGCACAATTCAAAGTGCTGATTCTAACCTATAACACCCTAAATCAGTGGTCCCCAACCTTGGGCATCCAGATGTTCTTGGACTTCAACTCCCAGAAATCCTTGCCAGCAGAGGTGGTGGTAAAGGCTTCTGGGAGTTGTAGTCCAAGAACATCTGGAGGCCCAAGGTTGGGGACCACTGCCCTAAATGGCTTGGGTCTGAGCTATCTGAAAGACCTTGTCTTCCATTTTGAGCCTGCTCTGGTTTTAAGATCATCAGGAGAAGCCTTTCTCTCAGTCCCACCACCTTCACAGATGCCTTCGGTGGGGACACAGGAGAGAGCCTTCTCTGTTGCTGCTCCCAGACTTTGGAACTCCCTCCCACAGGAGGCCAGGCTGACCCCATCTTTGCTATCCTTCCGCAAGCAGGCAGAGACCTTTCTCTTCAAGTAGGCTTTCCTGTAGTGAATGGCTTCTTGAGTGGGGTTTTAAAATGGATTGTTGTGCCTTACTGCTTCAAATGTGTTTTTGGCATTGCTTTTGTTTACCATTTTTTAGTTTGGTATTTGATCTTTTTTTGTTTACTTACTGTTTTTAGCTTTAAATATTTTAATGGTATAAGCTGCCTTGGATCCTTTTTAAGGAGAAAGGCAGGGTAAAAATATTTTAAATAAAGAAATACAGTCATACTTGTGTGTGCGCGCGCGCATGTGAGTGCATATACAAATTTTATGCAAATCTGTGCTGTGTTTTGTCTTTGTGCAGGCTCTGCACAGTACAGAGTGACAGTTTAGCAAGCAGTGAGAGGTGAGCAGGAGGGTGGATCTCTGCCCCCCTGCACTATGGAGGAACTGGCCCTTTCAAGAATGTTAGAATGAGGCCATGTGAGTGAGCTGGAATGAGTCAGACAGAGACTGGGGTTTTGAGACACATTTGGGGTCAGCTAGGAAGGGCATTGAGAAGAAGACAGCCTGGAACTGAGTGATTATGAGATTGGAAACAGGTCAAGTTAAGATGTTATGAAGAAAGATATGACTTGGATCTGAAAGACGAGGAAGTCTTAGACATCTGTGGAGAGAAATTCAGAGGGAAGATTGTGCTGTTGTTGTCCAAGTAAGCTTGCTTTTAATTTGTTGATAAAACTAGAATAAGTGGAACTATAAGAGTCAAGGTGCTGGAATGAGAAATGAAGCCAAACAATATAACATCATAATGATATTAACAAAGGGTTCTTCCACATGGAGTGTTTTTGTCTACTCTACACACACACACACTTGTTTGCCACAGGAATGTGCAGTTCCTGTGCACCCAAACCTCTCTTTTTGGGGAAAAATATTTTTTAAAAGATTGCTGCTATGTAAAAGATCATGAAGTAATCTTTTTAGAAAAACATAGAAAAGTCTTCTCGAAGGCTTTCACGGCCAGGATCCGATGGTTGTTGTGGGTTTTCCGGGCTGTTTGGCCGTGTTCTGAAGGTTTTTCTTCTTAACGTTTCGCCAGTCTCTGTGGCCAGCATCTTCAGAGGATAGGAGCTAGAACTCTGTCTGACTCCTGTCCTCTGAAGATGCCGGCCACAGAGACTGGCGAAACGTTGGGAAGAAAAACCTTCAGAACACAGCCAAACAGCCCAGAAAACCCACAACAACCATAGAAAAGTCTGCTTCCTTTCTGAATTGTTCTGGAGTGTTAATTAAAAGCTTCTGAGCATCCAGCTCCCTGGGGGCCAAATTATTATGTTGCAAACTGCCCAGAGAGTGCTCTAGCACTGTGGGCTGGTAATATAAGTTGAAACAACAACAGAGAGGTTTTCACTGAGAAGCGCCATTGTACTAAATTCCAGCTCGAAAACAAAGAAGTGGCAAAATAAATATTTTTTTAAAAAACCACACTTCTGGCAACAACAAAAAAGAACAGAAAAACACAAGGCAGAAGAAAACTGTACTAACTGGAAAAAGAGGAATATATTGTATGAATAGGGGGAAATACCAGTATGATCCCTATGGAATCCAGTACTTTCATAGAACAAATGCTCTGTAATATTTCCAAGCTCACATCAATAAATTGGCAAAGACTATGCCCCCCCCCTCTCCTCCCCATCATTCATGATGGAAGGGAACTGATTCCCAGTAGAAGATTCCCAGTAGAACTGATTCCCAGTAGAAAATCCAAAACCAAGGGTGGGTGCTGGTTTCATTAGACCACTAAAACTTCAGAAAGGAGGATGACTCTTCATCAGGCTGGGCATTGCAGTGCTGGGGGTAGGAGATGCTGAAGAAAGAGAAAAGTCTTCAAAATGGTCATGGCCAGACATTTGAAGCCATTAAAAAAAAACACGACACTCACATCTTTCCATGCAGGCCTCAGAGCTTGGAAAAGTTCTTTTTGATTATTGTAACTCCTGGCAGTCCCCTGACTGGGGAGTTTGGGAAGTTGTAGGTCAAAATGCTAAATTCTGCAAGCTCTGCCTGGTCTCCAGAGTAGGTTTTATACCCTCTTGGGGATCAAAACAGGCTGGCTGGATAGCTCAGTGGCTTAGGTCTCTGGAGCCAGAGGTTGAGAGTTTGATTCCCCACTGTGCCTTCTTGAAAGGGACTGGACTCAATGATCCACAGGGTCCCTTCCAGCTCTGCAGTTCTAAAATGATGATGTGTAAATAGAACTGAGGTGGGTGGCCCTTGCAAGGTGAGCCATGATGCCTGCCTCTTCCCCCGTTTTGCTCATAGAACCCACCCACCAATCCATCCTCACCATCCACACTGGAAAGTCTGCAGAGGGCTGATGATGTGATACTGACCCTCCTGTGTCACAGTATGGAGCTGATGGTGTTGAAGAACAGTTGGGAGGTCTTCACGTTCCCTTTCTCACTTGGCTAGTTACACAAACTGTGTTCATCCTATAGATTTATTGCATCCGTTGTCATGTAACCAAACTCTCATGCTGCTTCTTTTTTCTCCTGTTGTCATTTGATAAATCACAAAACATTTGAATATGAAGAAAAACTTACTATGTGTCATAAAGGGTTCGTCTATATAAAGTGTTTGGCTTGAATTGATATAGGTTGGAACTAGGTTCTCCCCCCCCCCCCAATAGATTTGGAACTACTCACTGCAAACTCCCATACCTGTTAGTCAGTTTTCTTTCAATGTAATCTAGATTCTTCCCATTTCAATCGCCACACCATACATTCCCTTTCTTCCGCCTCTCCCTCTCCTTCCCTCTCATGCCCACTCCATTCTCCACCCTGTGACCACACCTTGTCTCTCTCTCTCCCTTCATGTTGCTTTGTCCAGCTTTTTTGCAAAGCCCCACCACAAGGGACTCTTTGCTTTCTTAAGACTGACACATCCCAGAATGCATGGAGTTAAAAAAAGAAAATTGGGGGGGGGGGGAAATCCCGAGTCTAGTAAAATATTTTGGAAGTGGAAGGGAAGTGGAAGATATTTATTTGAGTCTCCAGTAACATCATGAAGATGCATAAAATGAACCTGAAACAAGGGAGAGGGAAGATGGAACGACCTCCTAAACAGGAGCAAATAAGATATGTGGATGAGCCCTAAACTGTTTCTGATTTATGATGACCCCAACAGGATTTTCAGAGTATATAAGATGTTAGCATTGTGTAACATGCCATCAACAGTTATATAAATCCAACCATAATCTTTGCTAATGTGCTGGACTGAAGAGTACAACGAGATGGGTGAAGTACTAGAAAAAGTATCTTTCTCGTGCATACAGAATAAGACATTGTGGGCAAGGTGCCCTGGAAGACCACAGAGCAAGTAATTATTTCAGCATGTGCATCTATACATACCAATTAGCACACACAAAGTACGCAGACCTGTGTCCTTTGGAGGGAGGGAGGGAGGGAGGGAGGTGATGTATTCTGCCTTATTGTTCTTTTCCTGAAAGAGACTGGTTGTCTCCGGGTGGTTTGGTTTGGTTTTTAACCTTAGCTGCTGTAGCTCTAAACAATGATGTTCTGTTGCATTCAATCAAGGTTTGTCAGCCAAAGTCCTGTTGTGTTTTGATGTCAGTGTAACACAACCAACATAAATCTTGACAATAAATTGCCCCTGGGTAAGAGGTTGGAGTAGACAGTTTCTGTGACATGCCAAGTCAGGCAGCAGCAAACATCTGCGGCAACTTCTTAACTCACGACAATTCACTGCCAAGATTTATGTCAGCTTTGCATCAATTGTATGAGGCCGGGAGGTGTAACTAATAGGATTGTGTCCAATAAGTTCTTCTGTTCTGTGTACGTCTTTTCCCATTCTTTTTACTTTGAATGATCAGCTGTAACCACCTGTACTTTTCATTTTTCATTACGTGACCAAAGCATTCTAGCTTCTCTGCATTTTGTGTGAGGTATGATTTCTTGGGCTTTATTCAATTGCTTTTGTACTTTTTCTTCTTGGTCTCTCTCTCAGTCCAAAACACTTTTAGTATCCTATGATAAATCAATATTTCATTTGCTTCTATCTTTTTCATAGTTGCCTGTATTGAAGTTCACAGTTCTGTGCAAGACAACAGAACCGAGAACATGCACCATGCAAGCTTGTGTGAATACTTCCAAAACTCACAACAAGGACTTTTTATTGACCAACAAGAAATGGACTGAAATTAATGGCTTTGCTGACATTATGAAACAGCAGTTTGGCCATTGTGCAGTTATTCTCCTTTGTTTCATTCTACCTGATGTCAAAATACTTGTGTATTCACCAGTATGTACAACGTTTCCAGGTGGGAACTTCAACGGCATTTCTTCGGCTTCTCCCATGGAAGGATTTTTGTTTCTCACACTGCCAGGTGGCAACAACAGTGACTTTGTTAGCAGCCTGCCCACCACTTTGCTTTCTCCAAAATTCCCTCTTCTCTAGTGCTGTTGGAATGGTGATGATAGCAAGGAAGCCACGATCAAGAAAGGATGTAGAAAATTTGGAATAAATTCTGTAAAAGTAACCTTCCATTTCTTGGGGAGAAAGAAAAGGAAAATCTCAGAGCATTACCTAGAAAAATATCTTCTGAGAATTTTGGCTTGACGTTTGGTTGTCATTCTTGTGACTCAGCTCCTTCTTCAAAAAAACCCCAAATGTTTCAGTGCTGAAGTGTTACTGGAGGCATATTTGGTTTCTACGGCTGATGGTTTTAATACATCTCCTTCCCTGTAAATTCTGCAGCAGGTAAAAAGACAAGCCTAGTGCTATGCTTTCATTTGCCCTCCCATTTACTTCAGTTTTATTTCTCCATGAAGGAGCTTTCTTTTTTCTATTTCATTTTATCTTTTTTTTATTATTGTTTATTTCATTTTACTCATTCTCAGGGTCCTTTGCATCCTCTATTGGTTATATCTGGAAATTAATATAACATTGCAAAGTGGCCAAGAGTGCAGCATTTGAGAGAGAGAGTGAACTTTGTGGAAGGAGTGCCTTCCTCTGAGCTTTAACTAAAGTATGAGAAGCTGAGGAAGTTGCTAGCTGTCATAGAGATGATTGCATAATGAAGACAAAATGCGCGCACGCGCACACACACACACACACACAACTTGGGACCCTCTTAAGGAAGATCAGCACAGACATCGGGAGCCTTACCTGTGAGAATTTCTCTGAAACGTCTCCTTTGAAATTCTTTTCTGAAAGGAAGTTTTTTTTTAAATTATTGAATTGAAATTCTCATGGGAGGAATTTTCTGCAGAGTGCTAGTTTTATCTAGAGGTCAAAGGAAAGGTGACCCTGAGTTACCAGACTTTCTGGCTGTGAAAGAGAATCTCCTCACCCATCCTCTGAATTTACCCTTTAAATCTTCCTCTACATGAGCCAGCCCTGCCTCCATGCTGTCAGTTCACCTCTCTTTGGTTGCAAATGACATTTGGAGCAGATTTAAAACCTGGCTTCAAGAGACTCGTTAGCCAAGCTCTCTCCACCACAAGTCACGGTGTAGGTTTAACCTTCCTAGAGTCGCCTCCCGTAATATCTTTTTTAGCTCTAGTGACACTGATAATGCATGAGGCTCCCTCGGGAGGTTTAGATACCACGGTCTCTTCTCTCTTGCTGCTATTTCTTTCCCCTTTCTCTCTCTTGTCACTCCATCCCTATCGCTGAAACCACACCACAGCAAACTGGAGGCCCTATTGTGTTCCACCACGACTCCCACATTTATACATTTTTAAAGAGCCGTCGCCTTAAATAAACGGCGGAGAAGGTCAAGGTGGCCTGAGAGGGAAAGCCAATGCTGTGGAGCATCATGGGGAGAGTCAGCATGCCCAAAGAGAACAGAGAGTCCCGTGGCACCCTGAGGACTAACAAACCTACAGTTGCTCTGCAATTAAACAAACAACATCCACTAGAGCTTGGGAAAGTGGCCAGTCTCCCACAGAGACGAGAGGAGCTGTACTGAAAAAAAGAGCAATTTTTCTGCACTCTAGTTTTAACATAATTAGTTTTAACATACTCCTTGTTTTTCATTAAACTGATGATATGGGCTCTTGTCCACAAAAGCTTATGCTGCAACAAATCTGTTAGTCTTTAGGTTGCCACAGGAAATTAGTCTATTGTCACAAAAATATCCTATAGCTTTGGTACTATCTTACCCCGCTTCTAGAATGAAATGGTATACAGTATACCGTAATTACCTGTTTGAAACTGTCTTACTCCAGTCCACTTCAGTTCACTCACTCCAAGTACTATGATGATTATATGTTGCATTTTGTGTTTTACAACTTCAAGCTTAACTGTATTCATATTTCTAACATTCCAAGTTTGTTACATAGGTCAAGCCACTTTAGACTTTCCTTTTTCATCTGCACACATGCAGCTGAACACCCTTTCAGTTGCCTCATTTAGAACAATACTAAGTGTTGCTGCTTAGTGTGCTGCTTTTATACTGGCTCATAGTGCTTAAAGTACTCTCTGATAAGTTTATAATTTAACTATGCAGACTACAGAGAGAGAGAGAGAGAGAGAGAGAGAGAGAGAGAGAGAGAGAGCTGGGTATGCATTTTACTGACCTTGGAAGGATAGAAGGCTGAGTCAACTTTGAGTTAGCTGCCTGAGCCCATTGAGATCAAACTCAGATCATGAGCAGTCTTAACTGCTGTGCTGCAGTATAACTATGGTGCCACAAGTCTCTTAGTACTACTTACATTTGTCCCCAACTCCCAACCTATTTCCCAGTAACTGATTAAATGCCTTCCAATCTGGGGTTTCATCTTCCAGCACTATCGCTTGTTCCATTTTGGATTGATTCACCATAGAGTTTTTGAGATATAAAACAAAATAAAAGCGGCTTGCCATTGCATCTTTCCACCCATTGAGCATAACTGCTATTGTCTGTGAAGCATCATCTTCCCTGTGTCATTTCCTAATACAGCTGCTGCCCAGTAGCAGCGCTTTAAGAGCTTCTCTACACCCATCACAAGTAGCTCTTTCAATTCTCTTTCATTGATTCAACCATTCATTCCTGAAAACCATGGGTGCATCTTGGTCTTGTGTCTCAACTCTAAGAATGCCCCATTCTTCTTTGGTGATCCTGATAGAAGTGTAGATTTAGAATATTATCTAGCTTTCTGATGGTATTGCTCTCAGCTTCTCCGACACCTTCAAATCCCTTCTCGCATTAGGTATAGATCCAGGGAAGGATTCCTGCCAATAGGAAGATGCAACTTTCCAGGCTTATGTTTTAGGAGTTTGGGGTTATAGGAACTATCATCATCATCTTAGAACTGCTGGGCTGGAAGGGATCCTATGGATGATTGGGTCCAGCCCCTGTCAAGGTGGCACAGTGGGGAATCAAACTCCCAACCTCTGGTTTCACAGCCAGATGCCAAAACCACTGAGCTGTCCAGCAGTTATAATAGTAATTACTAACTGACTATAAAAGTGGGTAAGAGAAAGGTCTTAAGTCAACTCAGATGTGTGTTTAAAATTCTCTTCATAGGAGTTGTGGTTATGTGTCTTCCCTTTGCTTTACGGGTGGGTAGGTGATTAGCAGTCTCTTTGTTCATTCTAATTGGTTTCCTATCAACCATTTTTACTGTTTATCTCATAAGCATCTTCATTTGAAGCTTATCTTATGCTGTACAGCAAGCCTCTTAATAATTCGTTCCTCGCAATGTCAAGGGACATGCCCACAGCCTGCTGTTCTCGGGCTTAGTGCATTCAGGGGATTAAAATGAATTTATTCAGGATGGAATTGTCACAATCCATTTTCCCAGCAGACTTCCTCTAACAGCGAACTCATCGGGCAGGTGCTGACAGACTTGTGGCCAAGATGGGAGTTAGTATTATTTGTTTTCTGACTGGAAGAATGACCTAGTGCTTAGCTTGTGATTAAAGAAAAGGAATAATTGCTCTGGAAAATGCTTAGACCAAAAAACAAAAACAAAAAAAAAGAGGGACATACAGTTTATTGGATTAAGAAATATATTCATGAACAACACAAGAGGAAAATGAGTATCTACATTTAGATATAGAAGCCCCTGAAATTGATTTTCATGTCTACTTAACATCCATCATGGAAATGCTATGTCCTGGTCTCCTCTTCCTAATATGGACAGAAAGAACAAATGGAAAGCGATCTCAGAAAAGAGGGAAGAGAACATGAGAGTATAAATCTGCATGTAAATCTAGAAAAGAGAAAAGGAGACAAAACATGCACAGGCCTATATCTCGCCCCACAGCCACTACCCACCCCCACCCCCACTTCAGACACTTGTTACATACACTGGCCATTGATTCCCAACAGATGGAGGCCACTGACAAACAAAAGAAAGGTATCAATATGCTTAGATGAATCCCAACGTTTCCAGAAGTTTAATACAGTAGAAGCATTGAGCTGTTACTCTGTGTTGTAAAGTACGTATAGGTAAAGAAGGGCTTTCAGCAAAAATCATGCATAGGAAGTACTGTTTAAAGCAGTCCCCTGAAACAGACTACAACAATAATGCTGTAGAGAAACTCTGTTTCGCCTCATACATCAAGTGGGGAGCAAGTTACAAAACGACTGACTTCAATTCTGAAACATTCTCCTAAGATAAACAAATGCATAACAAACAGACCTTCCCATGCCCAAAGCTTTCTTCTATCCCAGGGCATTGTTTTGAGCTTGAGAGCATAGGAGACTCCTTCACTCAGTGGTATAGCCCATGTTTTCAGTCCCTAATGACTCTAGATAGGGCTGGGAAAGAATGATGCCCAAACCCTAAACAGTTGATAATGCTGGCTAGATGGACCAATAGTCTGATGTAGTACAAAGCACCTTCCTATGTTCGTAGAAAGATCTTCAGAACCATCATAACACCTTGGACACACCTGATCTCACCTGGCCTTGGAAGGGAAGTAGAGTTTGGCCTGGTCAACAGTTGGATGGGAGATCACCAGGCAATATCAGGGATCTCCTGATATTTAGGTAGGGGTAGGAGAGAATCTTGTCTGAAATCCTGCAGAGCTACTGGCAGCTAGAGTTGATGACACTGGACTAGATGGGTCAATGCTCTGATTCAGTCTAAGGCTGCTTCCTATGTATCGGTACAAACACAGTCGGGTTCTTCAGCTAGTCCCTGAAGTAGACCTGCATTCTATTCAAATAATTCAAGGCACTCTAAAGGAAAGAGGAAGGGAAAGCAGGGATCTGAGGAATTCTCAGTCCATCTCTCAAAAGGCCAATCAATAACTATGCTTCAGAGTACGATATTTCCACATCTATAGTTCCTTACTATGACTTGCCATGTCAAATCTCCTTTACCCTTTAGGAATGCACAGTTGACCATTAGACTACTGAAATGGATTGTATGTGGGTTTGCCCTTGCACGTGGTTTAGCAGCTGCTGGTGGTCCAGTGTGGGTGGTCATCAGAATGGCAAGCTATATTACAGTATAGCTATGTGGAAACAACTGCCTTGGTGGCATATTGAAGCCACACTGAAGGTTTTGTTGTTTGCATACAAGGCCTGAAGACCCTTGGGACTGGAACACCTAGCAAGCAGGCAACCCTCCCTTGCATATGCCCAGCTGAGTCCTGAAAGCCTCAAAAGAGGCTTTACTGATTATCTTACTACGACCAGGGGAGAGCCATCTCATAACAGTGTGAAGGGGGGGGGGGGCTTCCCAGTGGTGGCCCCTCCCCTTTGGAACACTCTCTCCTACGTGGTCAGAAAGACAGAGGTTGTGTTCAGTTTAAATGCCTGCTGAAAACATAACTGTTTATATAGGCCTTCCCTGTTTGACAACTACTCTGTTTATCTGTGCTATTGTTAGAGCGTTTTTGTATTATTAACTGTTTGATGTTGTTTTCACATTGTGCTAGAGATGCACTTTAATTTCAACATCTTGGAGATTTACTGCATCAAACAATATACACTGACAAAATAAATAGCAACAACAGCTATCACACCTAACATACTCAAAATTAGCAAAAATCACAATGCACTGACATATCCATTTAGTCAACTACCACCAGGCATATATGGTCTTAACTAGGGACGTATGCTGATTCCCAGCCCAATCCATGCCCAAATAAGGGGACGCTGTTTGGTGCCTGACTTGTCCTGCACTCTTTTGGAGACATGCCAACTCGATTTTGGGTGCCATCACATTAGCAAATGTAAATAAATAAATTAAAATTGCAGAATGAGTTACGGGATTGGGATGGGCTGGTTTGCATTTTTTAAAATTGACTGCATGATGTAAAGGGAAATGTGAATCAGTTCAGAGTTCCTTTCCCCCTCAATCAGCAAACCCCTTCAAGATCTCATGTTTGAGGCAGTCCAATTCTCCAATAAAATCTTGCCTAAAAGCAACCTTAGGGACGTGGTGGCGCTGCGGGTTAAACCGCAGAAGCCTCTGTGCTGTAAGATCTATAGATCTGCAGCTGTAAGATCGAATCCACGCGACGGAGTGAGCGCCCGTCGCTTGTCCCAGCTCCCGCCAACCTAGTGGTTCGAAAGCATGCAAATGCGAGTAGATAAATAGGGACCACCTTGGTGGGAAGGTAACAGTGTTCCGTGTCTAAGTCGCACTGGCCATGTGACCACGGAAGATTGTCTTCGGACAAACGCTGGCTCTATGGCTTGGAAACGGGGATGAGCACCGCCCCCTAGAGTCGAACACGACTGGACAAATTGTCAAGGGGAACCTTTACCTTTACCTTTAAAAGCAACCTTAAATTAGCACTATCACTCTTCCTTCATGTACACAGCGCCAGCCTCCCGTCTGCAGTATTCCTTTATTCATGTCAAGAGTGGTGGATAGGGGTGGGTGAGGGGGTCGCGCAGTTCAAGAACCTAACCTTCTTGCTCTTGACTGCACACTTTACTTTGACTGGCAAGTCAAGAAGGCCCAGAAAGATGGCAGGGCTTTGCAGAAAACTGTCGTATGAGCATCAATAGCTCTTCAAGAGCAATTCAGGGAAATTGCCTCTTCTGGGGCTCTGTTGCTGCCCATCACCTTGAACATGGTCTGGGGAATAAAAACAGACCAGCCGATTTCTGCTAGAGGCACATTCATTCCCTGGATTGTTGGGTCATCTTATTTTCTATCTGCTGTTATTAGTGAGCCACTTTAACTCTTTGCAGATGATGGCTTATATCTACTGCTTTTCTCTCAGTGCCTCCTTCTTTTTGTAAGGACCACTAGAGACAGGCAGAATGGGAAGGCAGGAAGATGTCAGAAGGCACCAGAGGGTATAACTCCCAGTGAACACGTGCAAAAGCAGTGCTTTCCCTGAACCACCCATTCACAAAACAGAGTTGCCACCTTTTTTTTCCAGAAGGGGTCATGGTCTACTAATAACTACATGGCAGGCAAAACTGACATAGAGACCAACAGAAGTGATGGGAAACACTGCCTATCAGACAATATACCTGAAATTCTAGGAGAAAAGGAGGATTGAAAATTCAAAACAGGATGGAAAGAGGGCATGTTGAATCCACTCTGCTTTCTTCTGAATCTTCCTGTTCCCTATGCAACTTTACTGTTAGACAGCTTTGAAAAGTGACACAAGAAGCTAGCAATATATCCAGGACTACCAAAGCTCAGTGATAGAGTATCCATTTTGACTGAAGAAAGCCCCAGGTTCAGTCCTCAGCATTTCCCATTAAAAGATCAGGCAGTGGATGTCAGAAAGACTGTGGTGTGATGCTGCTGCAGGTCAGAGTCAGCAATGTTAGGGCAGGGCGAGGAGGAAAAATAATTTAAGAGAGAAAGCAGATTTCTTTTACTGATACAATAAGATACAGCCTGTAAATAGTTAGGGCAACCACATACCAAGCAAGACAGAGTAGATTATCTTCTCTGGAAGGAATAAAGGAATGAATTTCAGAAGAGGGTGTTTTTCTGACCATCACCATTATAAAATTTGATGACCATCATAGAATGTTGTGGTACCTGGAGTATTTATTTCCATAATGATCAGTACTGTGTAGTACCATAGACACTTTCCTGTGCACACAGCTGCTACACAAACAAAAAGTGCAAAGTGTCTCTTTTTTCATTCTGACTCATCATGCTGGATCTGAATGAGAAAAACAGTTGTGCAAAAAGATTCCTGAATTTGACAAGCAAGGCAAACCTACCTGAAGCTCGGAAGTCAGAACCTGATTTGTTTTTTGTACAGTCTGTATGCAAATTGATACTTGCAAGCTTCCTTCTTCCTTTAAGCTCACTTGCTGGGTTTTTTTCTTTCTTTCTTGTCCCTCCTTCCTAGATGGAAGCTTCTCTATGTGAGTTTATGGTTCTTTACCCTCCTGCACTATCAATAAATGGATTTCTTTAATTCATAAACAGCAAGTTTTGCTTTTGCCTTATTACCAGTCTCCAGACTGATTACTACCTACTGGACTCTGCCAATAAACATCATATCACTATCCTAACAGTGGGAAGAAGTGGTGTGGCCCTCCCTTCTTCCTGTTCCAAGGCTGCAGAAGGAGAGTCATGGGCAAATTTGGAGACCAGAATGGCATGAGAGCATCTACCCATGGAATCAATCCATCAGTGAATCCCTTTAGTTCCTCCACTGCCAGAGGTTTGATCCTGGAAAGATAAGAGATGCAGATATTTCAGCAAGGATTGAGAAAAGAGTTTCTAACTCAGATCTCCCCATCTCGAGGTACCCATCTTTCTCCAAGCTCCCAGAAGGAGACCTAGACAATATTCCCCCCCCCCCTTGAGCATCCTTACCTAGGTTAAGAGTAGCAGCTTTAATGGATAACAGGCACTCAGGTGGTGCACAAATACTGGCACTTATTGGCATGTCCTTTCATAGGAGTTTGAATTTTTTTTGCTCATGGTTAGCAGACATGTAAATATAGGCAAGGCTTGCCCTCTAGTGGCGATTCTTTATGAGAAACATAGCAGAAAACTTTCATAGGCTTTTTTACAACAGTAAAACTGATCATTAGTTGTCGTATTCATCATGTTAGAACTGCAGAGCTGGAAGGGACCCAATGGATCATCAGATCCAGCCCCGTTCAGAGATGCACAGTGAGGAACTGAACTCCCATACTCTGGTTTTGCAGTTGGATACCTAAAGTCACTGAACTATTCAGCAGTTCAATTCCATGGTTATTTTTATTTTTAAAATGACCTCACCCCCACCACTCAACACACACAACCATGCACTCTGTGCATATAAACCACTGGACTGAATACTGCATGCCATGTGTCTGAGGAATTGGATCATAATCCATAAAACCATGCACTAAAATATATCTGTTAATCTAAATAGCTGCCACAAGACTTTTTATCTGTCTGTGGTTGTTCATAGGCTTATGTTTTAAGGGCATGTTCAGGTGGTCACTTGAACCATAGTTCTGTCTTCACAGATGACATTGCAAGGAGTTAGTACAGTCTAGAAAAAGGTGGGAGAAAGAGGTTTACTTCCATCCTGTCCCCTAGTTGCAGGCAGTGTCCTTCAGAATTAAAGAAGAGGTGGGTTTCTTATATCTTCTTGTTGTTTAGTCATTAAGTCATGTCCGACTCTTCATGACCCCATGGACCAGAGCACGCCAGGCCCTCCTGTCTTCCACTGCCTCCCAGAGTTTGGTCAAATTCATGTTGGTAGCTTCGATGACACTGTCCAACCATCTCGTCCTCTGTTGTCCCCTTCTCCTCTTGCCCTCACACTTTCCCAACATCAGGGTCTTTTCCAGGGAGTCTTCTCATGAGATGGCCAAAGTATTGGAGCCTCAGCTTCAGGATCTGTCCTTCCAGTGAGCACTCAGGGTTGATTTCCTTCAGAATGGATCGGTTTGTTCTCTTTGCAGTCCAGGGGACTCTCAAGAGTCTCCTCCAGCACCACAATTCAAAAGCATCAATTCTTCGGCGGTCAGCCTTCTTTATGGTCCAGCTCTCACTTCCATACATCGCTACTGGAAAAACCATAGCTTTGACTATGCGGACCTTTGTCGGCAAGGTGATGTCTCTGCTTTTTAAGATGCTGTCTAGGTTTGTATCGCTTTCCTCCCAAGAAGCAGGCGTCTTTTAATTTCGTGGCTGCTGTCACCATCTGCAGTGATCATGGAGCCCAAGAAAGTAAAATCTGTCACTGCCTCCATATCTTCCCCTTCTATTTGCCAGGAGGTGATGGGGCCAGTGGCCATGATCTTAGTTTTTTGGATGTTGAGCTTCAGACCATTTTTGGCGCTCTCCTCTTTCACCCTCATTAAGAGGTTCCTTAATTCCTCCTCACTTTCTGCCATCAGAGTGGTATCATCTGCATATCTGAGGTTGTTGATATTTCTTTCTTATATCTAGCAAACGGGAAATAATAATAACATCAAGAAAAGCCATAGCACTGCCATGGGGTAGAGGTTACTGTCAATAATGTTTGCAACTTTTTCTAAATGGTTTCCTGGATGCTCCTTATGCTGCATGTATCACTTCTTCAAAAGTAAAATCTAAAGTTTACTTTAAAATAATTTAAAAGCTAAAATGTTTGGTGGGGAATGCGGAAGAGAAATGGGATTTATGTTTCTTGGTAAAGGTGATGTCTCAAAGCCTAAATAAAGGCATAACAAAGAGGCTTGTGAATCTTTAAATAATAATAATATATCACTAAGTCAGTTCTGCCTTATGGCGACCTTTTTCAGGGTTTCCCAGGAAGAGAATACTCAGAAGTGGTTTGCCATTCCCTTCTTCTGGGAGTGCCCTGGGACTGTGCAGCTTGCCCAAGGCCGCACAGGCTGGCTGTACTTGCAGGAGGCACAGTGGGGAACTGAACTCCCAACCTCTGGCTCCTCAGCCAGGTACTTAAACCACTGAACTATCCAGTTGGTTTTGTGGACCTTTAAAGGTTGATAAGTTTTCTTTGGCGTTTTGTGAATTGCAGCATTCTTCAGATGCACTGGTGGGCTGCAGTCTGCACACACTTATGCCAAATAGGACTTTTTAGTCTTTAAGGTACTACAGGAAAATGTGTTGTGTTTCCTGCAACAGATTATCAGAATTTATTAGACTTGCCAGTTCAGCAATGGCTGCCCATTCTCTGAGACTTCACAGGGGAAGCTATGTAAGCAGTGGGGTGAACTGCTACTACATGGTGGAGCATGGAAGGTTTGAAAAGGATCAAAATTTTCCCAGGGTTTTGTGCTCTCGCTGCCAGGGGCTGCCCAACAGGAAGGATGGTAATCTATTCCATGACTTACTCCAAGTAGCACAATGGCGCAATACTGGTGTGCCAAAAGAGCCAAGAGCAAAGGGAGGGAACTGGGCAGAGAGCCAATGGGATGCCTACACTTGGAACCATATGGAGCAGCACATCCAAAAACATCTCAAACTGAGCAGTAAGCCCTGGCATCAGCTGAGAATGGTACCAACTGAAAAATGGGAATCCAAGCATAAAGACGCCACACAACCAAAAATTAAACCAACTCTTATTCCAGTGCTGCTTGCCCTGAGATTTGTGTTCCTGTTAGGAGAAGTACAGGTAGTTCCTGAGACTTCAGCTGGAGTCCCTTCACATGGAACCCTGAGACCTGCAAGCTGCAATATTTGCAGTCTGGAAACTAGAAACTGTGGACCTACCCTGTGCTTTGTTCAAACGTCCATTGATTCTATTGTCCTTCCCTCTTATCAAGGAGCATTTCCAGTATCCTTGGGGAGGAAGGAGCTGTGGCAATTCCAGTAGTGGTGGAGCCTGACACTGCCACTAGAGTGTAGTGATCAGGATACACTGGAAAAGAGTAAACAGGCTTTAGATTTACAAGATTGCCTTTGGTTCCCATGAAAACTTTGAGGTTAACCGACAGCAGCCAAGCCCAAAAAAAGGCAGGCAGGCAAAGAACATCCGAGTAAAATGCCTCTGATCATGTGCCAACCCTGGCTCTTGATAAAGGCAAAGCCAAGACATCTAATCCCTGGGATCTCCAATTAATAGGATCAGATAGCAGGTGATAAACAAGAGAGTAATCACCAAGCAGAGTAGCTAGTGCAGAGCTAGTGAGACAAATGGTCTGTCCCCAGCTCAAGACAAGACAGCTTCATATATCCATATGTTTTTAAAACGTCCATTGTCAGGCACAATTCTTTTCTCAGGACTGATACACAGGATGTGTCCATGCCCAGTGGTGGACCACAGGTTCAATCCCAGACATGTCAAAGGGAGGCTGAGAAGAACCAGTGCCTGAAAATCTGCTAGTCACTGTAGACATGATCAGTGGGAAGCTTTGGCCCTCCAGATGTTTTGAGCTGCAACTCCCACAATCTGTTTCCATTGGCCATGCTGCAGTGGGTGATGGGAATTGAAGTCCAAAGCATCTAGAGGGCCAGAGATTCCCCAATCCTGGTGTATGTAGGAAGTGACTGGATGCATCTCTGCTTCCACTCAAGAAGATGTATGTCTTTGCATGGTGAAGAGTCAAAAGAGAACTTCCTCAGGTTTCCTAAACTGTCCTTTACCTGATCTGAGCTGTGTTGACTTTGTTTGACCTTAGATTGTTCTTCTTAGGGTTGCTGATGTCACTTCCTTCCCTCTCACATCTTTCTCTTGACCGTTGAAGGAGGCCTCTTGCCTTTGTTCTCTAGAGTAAAAAAGCAAAGCAAAGTATGCTGCTTATACACCATCCCATAGCGCTTAAGGCTCTCTTTGGGCAATTTACAATATAATTATTCAAGCTATACATTGCCATCCCCCCCCTCCCACCTCCAGTGAGCTGGGTACTTAGTTCACCAACCTTGGAAGGATGGAAGGCTAACCCTGAGCCGGCTACTGGAATCTGCTGGCTGTGAGCAGAGTTTTGACTGCAGTACCCCAGCGGTGCCTCGCATCCGGGCTGTTGCTTAAGGGACGTGGGTGGCGCTGCAGGTTAAACTGCAAAGCCTCTGGGCTGCAAGGTCGAAAAACCAGCAGTTCAAATCCATGCGACAGAGTGAGCTCCCATCGCTTGTCCCAGCTCCTGCCAACCTAGCAGTTCGAAAGCATGTAAAAATGTGAGTAGATAAATAGGTACCACAACGGTGGGAAGGTAGCGGCGTTCCGTGTCTAGTCGTGCTGGCCACGTGACCACGGAAACTGTCTATGGACAAACGCTGGCTCTATGGCTTGGA
Source organism: Intellagama lesueurii (assembly GCA_037013535.1). Lineage (NCBI taxonomy): Eukaryota > Metazoa > Chordata > Lepidosauria > Squamata > Agamidae > Intellagama > Intellagama lesueurii. Next base: position 221,837,776 of record JBAJHW010000004.1, on the reverse strand, counting down.
AACGGGGATGAGCACCACCCCCTAGAGTCGGACACGACTGGACAATTTGTCAAGGGGAACCTTCACCTTTACCTTTATTGCAGTTTAACCACCATGCCACAAGGTTCATGGCATTTCTAATTTAGTTCAGTAGAACTTAGCCTTCCACCATCTTTCCTATCAGAAATATTTATCTAATAAACAGAAGCTTCCTTTCTTTCTTTTCATAGAAAAAAGTGTGACTGTGATGCCTTTATTACAGGGGAAGTTTGCTCAGCTAATCATTCTGAGTTTCACAGGGCAGAATCCACAAGTTAACATTGCTCCTGTACTGTTGTCTGCTTGCTCTCCAACAATGCAGACACAATCAAACTGGGTAGACCAATAGTCTGACATGCTCCCTAGTGGGATGGAATTAATGCAAGGGTAGGCAAAGCACAGCTTGAGGGATGCTTGCACCCCCAGTACACCTGGCATTTGAAGTGGATCATACATGGGGACAGGTACGACCCTCTGACAGTTACCCACCCCAGATTAGTGTAACTATGCTAAAAGAAGATCAATTGCTCTCTATTGTCGCATCAGCATCCCAGCCAACTCTCTCTCTCCCCTTGAATAAGTGCAAGCTAAGAGGAGAGTGACAATAAAAATAACATTCCAGATGCAGGACCATTAATAGAAACACACGGAAATTGCACTTCTTCTTATAGTCAGATGGTGGATGCAAGGGAGGTGTCTTGGCTCCCCCTTGCAGAACTGCAGGCCTCATTTGCAAGTAAACATTCCGTGATTATGTATGCAAATAGGGCAATTTAAAACCACACTGATGCAAACAAATCTATACAGCATCAAACAGCTGGTATCGGCTCGGCCTGCCATGCCCTCACTTTTGTTTCGATTAACTTGAGCTTAAATTGAAATGTAGTTTCTCCCATACATGTCATTTGGATTAAAAGCCTGAATAATTTGCTGAACACACAGCAGGGCAAGCCTGGAATGTTAAACTCTGCTTCAGACTGGAAATGCTTGGATTCTGACGTGGTTAATAATTTAAAGTGAAGGTTTGGAGAAAACAATCAGTGAGACGCTACTACCCATTTGCTGCTGACGCTTGCCTGAAACTCCGGCTTTTAACAGGACACATGGAAACGAGAAACACCTTGGCATTCAGATGGTCAGATGTAAAGGAGTTGGAGACTTTGGTGGCCAAGGGAATTGTGGTGGCTGCTGCTTGCCATGCAAAAGCGAGACAAGTGTCACCTCCAGAAAATTCCCTCTTCTCCGTGATTAATGGTGCAGAAGGCCTCTTTACTATGCACTGCCAAAAAAAAATAAGGACAAATGAGGACAGAAACCTGCAGGAAGTTGGTCATATATTGCAAATGTAGAAACACTATCGTTTAAAGAGGAATATAACACATTTGATTGCAATGGTTTATGCTATGAATCCGTGACCTGGGTGTTCAGTGACAGCGTGTCTGCTGTCCAACTGCTAAGTGTGAATGGACACCCTCAAGGCTTTTGCTGTCCCTTCATACGGTTCTTTATCTTTAAAACAGGGTAGGCTCAGGTCGTCCTTCAAAAAGAAGACTGTCCTCTGCAAATTAGGACACATGGTCCAAAATCCTATTGGGTATTGGTTGTCGTTCTATGTGGCTTCCGATGTTATGTGCTACTTTCCAAGTTGCTTCCAATTTACGGCCACCCTCTGTGACTTATAAAATGTCCTATCCTTAACAGCTCAGCTCAGGTCTTGCACACTCAAGGCCGTGGCTTCTTTTATTGAGTCAATCGGTCTCATATTTGGTTTTCCTCTTGCCCTGATGCCTTCAACTTTTTCTAACATTGTTATTATCATTTTCAGCGAGTCTTTTCATCTCATGACGCATCCAAAGTACGATAGTCTTACGTTCATCATCTTTGGACATTTAACACACCCGCAAGGGGAATTGCAGAAGTTGGTATGGCTAGTTGTGGCTAGCTGACAAAGTGCTGGGTGTATGCCAGACATATGATTGAGCATGCAGCTGAGAGGAGAATGACCTCGCGTCTACTAGTGGTGGCAACTTCTGCATTTTCTCTTGCATGCTTGGAAATATTTGGCAGGATCTGGCCAAAATTCTTACCCTGCCCTTCTTTTCAGCTGACTACCTTATGTACAGGTTATCCATCATGCTTTTAATCCATGGAAAAAAGGAAAATGGCCACCAATGCAGAAACACTCAGTGAAGTGCACTAAAACATAATTATTATAATTACATATCACTTATTCAGCCCAATGGATTTGAAGATGCTCTTTGAGCTAAAGTAGATGTTATGAAAAATGTACAACTGCATTTTATGTCTGGTTTTAATCATGGGGGAGGGCAGTGAACAACAGGGTGCTCATGCAGAGATAATATAATCTCATATAAGAGATAAATAAGGACCACACCACATGAGAAGGAGGACTCAAATTTTCCAACTATATCACGGCCCCAGGGAAGATTGGCAGTAATTACCTGAGTAGCAGAAGGCTTTCAATGAACTGAGGGCAGCCCACCCAGCCATGCCCACCCCAACTCACCCTGCCCCACAAGAGCACAGAGTGACGTGTATCACATGACCTACCTCTTAGCTAGCCTGCTGCCTTTGGGTGTACTGGAGGATGCCATTGGCAGTGCAGACATAAGACTCAATTGTCACTACAGAGGAAATGGGAATAGGATTAGATGGACAGATGTTGCTGTTTGAAGTGGAGCATCAAATGTCCAGAGTACTCTAGGCTAGTAAAGTTATTTTATTACCTAAAATCATGGAATTGTAGACTTGGAAGGAACTCCAAGAGCTATATACTTCAACCTCCTCCCTGTGGAACAAACCCACCGCTAAAATATCCCTGACAGATGGCCACCCAGATTCTATTTTTAAACTTTCAATGAAAGGGAATCTACGGCCTTCCAGTGTTCTGCTGTTGTACAGCTCTTATTGTTGGGATGGTCTTCCTAATGTTTAGTCCAAATCTCTAAAAAGCTGCTTGACTGTGTTGTCCTGAAGAGGCTCCAGGTGCTCGCAGACAGAGTCTATCCAGAATCACAGTGTGGATTTCGAGCTAATAGATCCACCACTGACATGGTATTTTCCCTCAGACAGTTGCAGGAGAAATGTAGGGAGCTGACAGCCACTCTTCGTGGTCTTCATAGATCTTACAAAGGCCTTTGATTTGGTTAGCAGGGACAGCCTTTTAAAATACTTCCCAAGATTGGATGTCCACCTCGACCCCGTAACATCATCAGGTCCTTTCATGAGGAAATGAAGGGCACTGTAGTTTTTGATGGCTCAACATCAGATCCCTTTGACATCCAAAGCGCAGTGAAACAGGGCTGTGTCCTCGCGCCGACCCTGTTTGGGATCTTTTTTGCTGTCATGCTGAAGCACGCCTTTGGAACTGCAACAGAAGGTGTCTATCTCTGGACTAGATCAGATGGAAAGCTCTTTAATCTCTCTAGATTGAGAACGAAGACCAAAGTCCAGCTGAAATGCATGCGGGACTTCCTCTTCGCCGATGATGCAGCTGTTGTTGCCCACTCTGCTGAAGACCTCCAACAACTCATGAATCGCTTTAGCAAGGCCTGCCAAGATTTTGGATTAACAATCAGCCTGAAGAAAACACAAGTCATGGGCCAGGGCGTGGACTCACCTCCCTCTATTACCATCTCTACACAAGAATTGGAGGTTGTTCATGATTTCATGTATCTTGGCTCAACAATCTCTCTCGATCTCTCTCTCAAAGATATCTGCAAGCGGGATCTGAAGGCCTTAGGAACGGACCTCAACAGATGGGAAACGTTGACATCTGAGCGTTCAGCCTGGAGGCAGGCGGTGCAGCATGGCCTCTCCCAATTTGAAGAGACACATGTTCAGCAGGCCAAGGCAAAGAGGCAGTCCCAAAACCAGCAAAATCAGGGAGCTGGACAGCGGACAGTTTGTATTTGTCTTCAGTGTGGAAGGGATTGTCACTCTCAAATTGGCCTTCTCAGCCACACTAGACGCTGTTCCAAGACCTCTATTCAGAGCACGTTATCATAGTCTCTTGAGACTGAAGGATGCCTACTACATACCTCAGATCTCTGCAGAAGGGCCTTAAAAGACCATCAAATGGTATGGAACATAATGAAGTCAAACCATCCAGGGTTTTACTGCTGAAAGAATGACAAAATATAGGGGAAGGGTGATCTGTTCTCGGAAGGGTCTTGATAGGAATAAGTCCTTCTCGTTTCACCATCAGCAAGGGAGCACAGAATAAGTGACTGGTAACCCAATACAAATCAGGAGCAGTACAAGAAACTTCTTCCAGTGTTGCCTACTGGTTGCAGTGCCCAACAGCATTCTAGTGACAGTTGGCCAGAGGTTTCAAGAGGAATTACAATGCGTTCTTCATCCTGTGACATGAGCTTCATTTTGCCACTCATTTATGAACATTTTTTAAATTGCTGTTTTAAAATAAAACAAATTCCCAGGGCAATTTCAATTAAAAGAAAATGCAAAAACTGTTATAAAAAAGACAACATCCAAACAGTCATCAAAATGTAATAATTAATGCTCTACGAGAACATTATACATATGACCGCAAAGCCTAAAAAGTTAGTATTAAAATTGCTTTGTTTAATTATTTATTAGTGAATAACAAAATTTATTCATTATTTTCATATTGGTAGTGCAAAACTTCCCTGTATTACATTAACTGTTACACTAATTGTTACTTCTTAAAGAAATCACAGCCAGTCTGCACATCACAGTAACTGTTCCATGCAAAATCTTGTCAGTCTCAAAATCCATGCAAAACCTTCCAGGACTGCAAACCTGAGCTCATTTCACTATGAAACCTTCCCAGGCTTTCAATAGTGCTCCAGCTCCAATCTCTGAGATACAAGCACAGAAGAAAAGTATAATAATCAGATAAAACTTGCTATTCACTATGCCAAAACTGTAAATAGTATGGGCCTTAATAAGTTAAAGGTGAAGTACCGTATTTTTCCGTGTATAACACAATACTTTTCCATAAAACAGTTAGAGTGAAAATTAAGGGTGGTCTTATACACGGAAGTAAGGAGGGGAAAGGGATCAAAGTGCTGCAGGATCACAGCCCTTTGATCCTGCAGCCCTTTCATGGCTGCTTTACCCACTTCCTAAGCCCTGCGGGGCTTAGGAAGTGGGTAAAGCAGCCATGAAAGGGCTGCAGGATTACAGCCCTTTGATCGTGCAGCCCGTGCGGCTTAGGAAGTGGGTAAAGCAGCCATGAAAGGGCTGCACAATCAAAGGGCTGCGATCATGCAGCCCTTTCATCGCTGCTTTCCCCCTCCACTTCCGCAGCCCTTTGATCCTGCTTTCGTGGGGCTTAGGAAGTGGAGGGGGAAAGCAGCAATCAAATTTTCTTATTTGGAGTTGGAAAAGTGGGGGTCGTCTTATGCATCGGGTCATCTTATACACGGAAAAATACGGTATATTTGTTTTCCTTGTTATTTTTAAAAAAGGATTACCATAATGTTTTATTCTTAAGGCGGTATTGCCAAGCTCTTTGTGAAGGACAGCATCATATGGAAGTATGAGTCTCCTAGTCTTGCCTTTGATATCGTAGCCCAGTGTCACTCCAGTCCTCCAACAACATGCACAACTGACTTAGATGCAAGAAGCTGCACTCATCAGAGAGGCAGTTACACAGCTATTAAAGGCATCCTATTCGATAATAAAGCAGATTTTTACAATTGCAAAATCAGATCCTTTCTTGTCTTGCCCTCATCCAACATGGTCAGCAGCTCCAACAACTGTGGCATGTAGGACTTCCTCCTGAGACCTTCCTTAGAGATAAACTAAGGGCCTTAGAGTTAAACTATGGCTACAACATTCGTTAGAGGCAGAGCAAGATGGCGGCAGCAGTAAGATGGAGTTTGGAGGTCCCTTTATTAGCTTTTGAGTTTACCTGCTGCTTCCTTCTTTGTTTTAATTTTACACTCTGTCTGACCTTGATTGGACTATTATTGTTGCTATGGGACACAGACTGGCTTCTGCAGGTAAAACAGAAAGGATGTTTGTTTGAATACACACTATCAAGCCAAAGACCCGTACTGAAAATTACTAGAAAAGAATGCAGAGACCAGGGAATTCTGCCTAGTTGTGTGAGTAGCCCACCAGTTTTCAAGACAGCTAAGATCAGCTAAAGATTACACACTTTTTTACAACCAGAAGGGAGGAGAAAGAGGAAGAGAAAGTAGCAGAGAAAGTAACAGACCAGATTTTAGTTTTTAAAAAACTGGACACATGGCTACCATGTTTTATAGTGGACAAAAATCTAAGACATTGGGTTTCATTGTTGTAAAAGAAAGCTTAACATCTTACTATTTCAGATCACTGCTCAAAGAACTCTTAAATGTTAAAGATAGCCCATCATTAGAAAGAATTGATTCATAGTTGACTGTGTGCAACTGTGTGATTGTCTCAGCAGAGAGAGCTTCCTTTATCTCCTGTAGCTTGCAGCTCCACTTGCTTGGTTTTGTGATTGGTCTACAAGACATATGAACATTCTTTGTTGGGAAGTGTGATTTCTCAAAAGACATAATTCTGCCTGAATCACACCTCTGGAACAGTAACCTGACTTCAGCTCTTGAGGGGTTATCTGTAACATTGGCCTTACAATGCAGTCACAGCACCGCCTGGTTCTGTGAAAAGATACATAACATATTGGAGTGCTCTAGTTTAGGATGGCTTTCCAGTCAGAAGCCCACCAGAAGGATGAAGCAAAGGACCCTGAAATATTTGGCATACACTAATCCAGACACAGTTCAGGCTGAAAAGCTGGTCTTCAGAGGAACCATATAATTGAGATAAAAGAACAGATTTTCCAGGCTTTCAAATTCTGCTTGCAGACCATAATTCAGAAAATAATTTCCTGAAAGAATTGCCTTGGAGCTCACAAGAAAATGAGACCCCCCTCCTTTTAACTTGCATTGTATTGCACTGCAGTGTATTGATGTATTTAATCTGGTTTGCTGGTGCATCTCAGTTCCTCGGGGACTTCTAGGACCCATTGTTCTTGTGCTGGTTCTACCATTAGGCAAAGTGAGACAGATGCCCCAGGTGGAAAATGATTGGGGGGGGGGGAGGAAGGGAAATGAGAAGCTGATAGAGGTGTGCCCAGGCAGCCTGACCTATTTCTGTCCTCAGGTGCAATGAAGAGTACTGTTCCATTGCCCATGCTGAAGTAACATGTCGCTTCTGTACATGGTATGGGGCAGTGGTGATGGCTTGTTGTTGGACTCAAGCTGGGATGGAGACTTACATATCATAAGAAGGACCAAAAAGGAAGGCAAAAGAGGGCCCTGTTTCATCTCAAATTGCATATCATAATTTATACATACAAATGCAAAACTGACCATGCTCTTTTATAATTTAAATGGAATTACAGTACCAATCACTGTTGGGGAAGACAGTGGGTGGTGATTTGCCTGCTCACCAATCATGCAGCCCAGATGCTCACTGTGGATGGGGAATGTCAGAGTCCGTGATCTCTCTACCTGTCTTTTTCTTTAAATCAGATTTGGGTCAGTTGGCCCTTCAGACAGAGGACATCTTCAAAAGGAAGACGGGCAGCCCTTCAAATGAGAGCCACTGTGGTGTTGTGGACAGAGTGTCAGACAAAACAAGAACTCAGGAAACTTGGGTTCAAATCCCCACTTGACCATAGAGAACCACTGAGAAGAAGAATCGTTGTGGGTGTGGTGGGGTAGAAATTAAATAGACCTCTGAGACCAAATGCTGTTTGGACACCTGGTATTGCTGCAAGATGGTGGGATGCAACTTTATGACTCCCTGGATGCAAACAAAAGGACCTGAACCAAGAATTGGCATGATCTGGCAGCTGCCAAAAAGCACACTCTTGCATAGGGCCAGCTGCTAACTCCTGGAGCCCTTTTAGCTGGTGTTCTTCTTTCTTACTCTTAGTGTCTCTTTGTCTGCCCCCTCTGAGCATGTAAAGACAGACATGAACAAGACAACAGGGCAGCATCCCACTTTCATCTTCACTTTCTCTCAGGGTAATTGTGCATATGGGAGTCAAAGAGAAGTGAGTGGGCGTGTGTAACCTAACCATGACATGGGGGCGGGGGCACTAAGGCCCTCACAGTCAAGTGCCTCCCCTAGTCAGAAGCTGGCACAGTTTGGGGGAGAGGCTGTCAGATATGCATATGACCTGAGGAACAGGGATAACTGGAAAAAATGACAGGGTGAGCAGAAGGAATAGAGATAAACAGGGTTATTCCATAACCCTTTTGTGCCTTAGGCTAAGAACAGTCTAGTCTCCCTGTCCCTCCATTCCATGTACACAAACTTCATGGACAGACAACTGAACTTTCCCTTAACATTGATGGTCAGGGAGAACCACCCCTGAGGGTGTTTTAGGCTGAAAACACATCTTACTTTTATTTTATTTTATTTTAATTTATTTTTTGGTTCTAAAAGAAAGAATGACTAGCAGGTGCAACAATAGCCAGTTGCTTCATGCTGCCTAATGTTTGGGCCGGCCCTGGAGTTTAATGTGAGGGGGGAAGAGAAGACAGCAGTGCAAAAATACCCAGATAGGATGAAGAAGTAGTCTCACCGTCCCTTGCATCCAGATTAAGAAGCTGAAGTGGGAAGAAGAGAAATGATGAATGAGAATCTATACCTTTCTCTTCTGAGGCTTTGGGCAGTGACCCACAGAAAGCCTCCCAGGTACCTTACAAGAATGCCAGATAAATGATAGCCCCATAACTTTGTTCTGTCTGCTACGGCTGTTCCTTAGAAAGCCTTTCACGTTCAATGATATGTGACTGCACCAGGTTCTCCTTTTAATCACTTTGAAATGTATTCCAGCAATTTGACTGTAGCTCTATGTAGTTTTAAACCTCCGCTAAACAGGTGCTCCTATGGATGTTCTTGCATGCACATCAGTTCTTGTGCAGGATTCTAGACTTCCTGTTCTTTTAAAAAGTTGGCAGGGAGTATAATTTCTCATAGGCTCAGAACTATCAAGAGAATCACCAAGGGCATCTTCACCTCCAAGGAAGATGAATGGCAGTTCATGCCGCTTGCTTTCCGAAGGGCCTTCAGGCTAAGATGACCAATGGGAGCTGCTCTGCTTCTTTTAACTAATGGACTGGAACCTCTGAGCAATGGCAGTCATTAGGAACAAGAATGCAGCAATGCAACCCAATTGGCAAGGCTCCAGCTTTAACTAAAACGCACCAGGAAGACCACCTCTTGTCGCAGGTGCTCAGAAGGGCTTGGCACCATTGGCTGCACAAGACAGTTCTATGCTGCATGTAACTTTGGTGAACGTCTGAGCATTCAGAGAAGCAGCTGTTCTCATTTGCAACAGCTGCAATCCAGGGCTCTCAGGAACAACAAAACCACCACATGAGTCTTTGACTGTTGTGATGCACAAAGGAATTTGACTGGAAAAAAGGGCTGTCGCTAGGCTTGATTAAGCAATTAATCAGATTCATATTTCCCTATGAAAGTATTTTGTGCTTCTTTGCCTAAAAATCCATACATTCAAAAATGAGTCCACAAATCTTTCGAGCCAATAGAAAAATGTGTACAAAATTATAAATGTTCAGGAAATGGGTTCAAAGTATATGTACTTTAGGGGCAGAAATGCACCTGAAAATGTCCACAGTTCCTATATGGGAATGGGGTGGAACAAGAACACCAGAGAAAAACTGAGAAACTCAGTGAGGACTATATTCTTATATTCTTAGAAGCAGCTGAGATGGTAAAGGTGGGCAAGCATTATAATTTTCTTACAACTGTTTTGGCATTACCTTTCATTTCCATAGTTCCCACCTTCATTCCACTTCCATCCTTTGAAAACTTACCTTCAAAGCCAATAAATGGTAGCGAGCATCTTAGGGCAGTCCAGATGAATCCCTGTGTCAAATCATTTTTAAACAATTTCATTTCGCCGTTCTTTAACAAACATGTTTCCAGATATACCGTTTCCCCGAAAATAAGACCTAACCTGAAAATAAGCCCTAGTATGATTTTTCAGGATGCTCGTAATATAAGGCCTACCCCAAAAATAAGCCCTAGTTAAGTGAAACCCCGCCCTCCACCCTTGTGCAGCAACCAGAAGAAGAGGACATGACTGTATTTGAATAAATGTAGATTGTTGTACATGAAAAAAAAATCCCCTGAAAATAAGCCCTAATGTGTTTTTTGGAGCAAAAATTAATATAAGACCCTGTCTTATTTTCCGGAAAACACGGTAGCACCCAGACAGCACATCTGATCGCAATCTTCTCCACTAAAATTTTTGGAGTTACAGTTCTGTTTTGGGAGGGTACTTTTTTTTACTTTTTACTTTTTTTACTTTTTTCAGGATGGGAGTTCAGACAGAGGACTGCACTGGGGCCCATGGTGGGCTGCATGTGACCTATAGGCAGTGCAATTCCCACAACAACTAATCTGGATAAGATAGCTTTGATGATTTGGGGTCACCGTGGGTTTATTTGAGGAGGAGTGACAATATAATGACCAATCTTCTCATTCTTGTTTGTTTGGCTAAAGTTTCTAGTATGATAAATTATGAGAACCCTGTGATCGTAGCATGACTTGATTTCAGGAAAGTGTTTGTCAAAGTTTCCCATGCCCTTGTTGAGTAAATCGCAACACATGACCAGCTGTTGTTGAACAGATCCACAACTGATCAAGCATCCCTCTCCATCAAGTACTCATGAATGGCTCTGCATGAGCCTAGAAGAAAGTCTCAAGTAAATCACCACAGGGCAGTGTGCTAGGCTCTGTGCTGTTTAACATTTTAATAAATTACTGAGATCAGGTTGCACAACTCAGCAAATATGTAGAAGGACATAAACTTGGAAGGAATAGTTAACACCACAAAAGACAACAGAGATGATATTCAAAAGGATCTTGAGAGCCTAGAAATCTGGGCCAAAACTAGCAGGCTGAATTTCAACAAGTGCTATGTGTAAAGTCTTATGCTTGGGCGCAAAACAAAGGAACATACAAGTAAACACAAACATGGGTCTCCTTTAACTCTGTGATTATATGATGACTTGGTTCACCCTTAGTTCCAAGTGGAGACCAGGGCATTGACAATTAAACCTACAGGATTCCCAAAAGACCATGCCAATTCATGAGACTGCTAGAATAGACCATGAAACTTGTTCCATCACATCTGTAGAGGAGTTAGGTACAGTCATGGCCAAAAATATTGGTACCCTTGCAATTCTATCAGAAAATGCAACCCTTCTCTCAGAAAATTGTTGCAGTTGCAAATGTTTTGGTACTCACATGTTCATTTCTTTGGTTTGCGTTGGAACAAAAAAAAAAAAACAGAGAAGAAAAATCAAATCTAATACAATCACACACAGAAACCCAAAAATGCACTGGCCAAAATTATTGGCACCATTAACTTAATATTTGGTAGCACCCCCTTTGGAAAAAAATAACTGAAATCAATCGCTTCCTGTAACCATGAATGAGTTTCTTACACCTCTCTACTGGAATTTTGGACCACTCTTCTTTTGCAAACTGCTTCAGGGCCTTCAGATTTGAAGGATGCCTTCTCCCAACTGCTGTTTTGAGATCTCTCCACAGGTGTTCTATGGGATTCAGATCTGGACTCATTGCTGGCCATTTCAGAACTCTCCAGCGCTTTGTTTGTAACCATTTCTGAGTGCTTAAGTGTGTTTAGGGTCATTGTCCTGCTGGAAGACCCATGACCTCTGGTGGAGATGTAGCTTTCTGACACTGGCCACTACGTTGCGCCCCAAAATTATTTGGTAATCATCAGATTTCATGATACCATTCACACAGTCAGAGCATCCAGTGCCAGAAGCAGCAAAGCAACCCCAAAACATCTTTGAACCTCCACCATGTTTGACTGCAGGGACTGTGTTCTTTTCTTGGAATGCCTCATTTCTTTTTCTGTAAACAGTGCCATGATGCCCTTTACCAAAAAGCTCTACTTTTGTCTCATCTGTCCACAGTACGTTCTCCCAGGATTGTGGTTTTGTCACATAAGTTTTGGCATACTCCAGTCTTGCTTTTTTATGCCTTTGTCAGCAGTAGTGTCCTCCTGGGCCTCCTTCCATAGCATCTCTTTTCATTCAGATGGCGACGGATAGTGCGAGCTGACACTGTTGTACCCTGTGTCTGCAGATCAGTTTGAATTTGTTTGGAAGTTAATCTGGGTTCTCTATCCACCATTCGAACAACCCTTCGTTGCAATTTCTCAGTAATTTTGCTCTTCCGTCCACGTCCAGGGAGGTTAGCTACAGTGCCATGGGCTGTAAACCTCTTGATATTACGCACAGTGGACACAGGAACATTAAGATCTCTGGAGATGGACTTGTAGCCTTGAGTTTGTTGATGTTTTTCCACAATTTTTTCTCTCAAATCCACAGACAACTCTTTACACTTCAATCTTTTCTCCATGCTCAGTGTCACACACAACCCAAAGGTTGAGTCAACTTTTCTCCATCTTAACTGGTTGCAAGTGTGATTACTATATTGCCCACACCTCTTACTTGTGACAGGTGTGTCTAAATACAAAATAAATGATCATCACATGCTTGAAAAGCAATTATTTCTTACAATTTAGACAGGGTGCCAATAATTTTGGCCAGTGAACTTGTGGGTTTCTGTTTGCGATTGTATCAGATTTGACTTCCCTTCTGTTTGTTTTTGTGTGTGTGTGTGTTTTTCCAATGCAAACCAAAGAAATGAACATGTACCAAAACATTTGCAACTGCAACAATTTTCTGAGAGAAAGGTTGCATTTTCTGACAGAATTGCAAGGGTGCCAATATTTTTGGCCATGACTGTAGGTTGAAGGGTGAGGTAGTCAATTTATCCATGTCAACAGAATCACTCCTAGTATCTTATGAAGCAGTTCCAAGTCCATCAAAGTTCATGCCATAATAAATGTGTTAGACTTTAAAGTGCCTCAACACTTTATTGTTTGCGACGAATTGGGTGTTATATTGAATCTCATTATGTATTTCAAGTTTTCAAAGCGAGACTCAGATGCAAAGTGTAAATGAATATACATCTTTATTTAACAGAATTATTTTTTTAATTGCAGTATGATTGCTTCAAGATACGAAATAGAAGACAAAGGTACAAATATACTTTGAATACTATATATTAATTCACTAAATATGTACTATTTAAAACTTCTCCATGAATAATTGCTCAAACTGTTTCTCAAAATCACCACCAGAGGGCAGAAAATGACCAATCTGCATGACAAAAGGTATCTTCTTGATTTGTTAATATACATGCTTTTTATTTTCTTAGGCAAAGATTTAATGAAGCAATTATGCAACAGAATTGAGTGTGAAATGTCCTATCGGTAGGATCTTTTAAATAGAACAGAATGTTTTAAGGATTTGGTTAAAAGCCAACTTCAGTTCATCAGTTAAAAGAGGAACCTCAGTAAAAATTAAGGAACCTCAGTAAAATGAGGAATCTCAGTAAAAATTAACGATGCTTTATTAATATGCTTTGTTTTGGAGAGGGCTGTTTGAAAGACTACATTATCCTCTAGAAACCTGCCCTGTTTTAAGATCTTTGAGAAAGGCCTTTCTCTCTGACTTGACGCCAAAAGGCAGAGATGGGTAGGCTTCGAACAGATTAACATTTCAAACTAAGAGGTATATTGGCCATAGATAAAATATATGGCAGGTGGAGCAAGAGCCAATGATAGGCAGAGCCCAAGTAATTTTGGTGTTCTCCCCATCGTTCTCCCTAATTACAGTAACAGTGGTGAGTGCTCCAATACTGGAGGCATTCAAGAGAAAGTTAGAAAGCCATCTGTGTGACATACCTTGATATATATTCCTGCATTGAGCAGGAGTTACAGACTCCTCCCAATTTCTATTATTGTATCCCTTAACATCTAACAAAGGTTATGGTCCCATGTTGGTTCAGCAGACACCTTGTGACGGCATCCTGGTAGTTGTAACTAAAATACTATTGATTTCAAAGCAACTAAAGCATAGCTTAGCTGGAAGAAATCCATTAATTAAAAAAAATAGACATAATTGGTATTGTTTGATTTATTTATTTTAATAATTTGTTTTCCCATGTGCAAAGATCTCTGACCAAAAGCAAAAAATATGATAGACTCATTCAGTGAGCCCATCTTTGCTGTTATCTTCCTCCCTTAGTTATGTCACCCCATTGTGTTATTAAACTACACAATGAACATTCACAAAGATTTTCTTGATGAGCACATCTGAAAACCTGCAAAACCAGCTTACAGAAGGCTCAATAAGTCACCTATGCAGAACCAGAGGGGATGAAAACCTGGGCACTGGGCAGACCAGAATGTAGAAATTAACCAAGGATGTTGCCAAAGGCCCGCCTTAAACAGTTCTTTACTAATCTTCCAAAGATCTGTAGAGAGGGGAGCCTGTCTAGTTTCCGGTGAAAGTTTATTCCACAGCAAGGGTGCAACTTCTGAAAAAGCCCAAGTCTTAGTATTTTTCTTCATTGGACTTGGGGTAGGCACCCTCAATAATGCAGCCCAAGAGGAGCAGGTTTGATGGGTAGATAGATAGCTTGGAGACAGGCACCTGCACAGGGAACACAGTCCCAAACCGTTTAGGGCTTTGTAAGTCATAAGTAACTAACACCTTAAATCTGACATGATAGCCAACAGGAAGTCAGTGCAGAACAGCCAGGATTGGGAAAACATTGTCAAATCTCCTAGCCCCTGAAATTAAGCTGGCTGCCACATTCTGCACTTGTTATAGCTTCTGTATAATCTTTAAAGGAAGCCCCACGTAGAGACCATTACAGTAGTCAGTTCTCAAGATTACCAGTGCAAAGATCAAGGTCTTCAGGGATCTCTCATCCAGGAAGGGGCACAATTGGGGAATCTGTCTGAGATGAAAGAAGGTGGTCTTGGTAACAACCAAACCCCCTAGATGCTCCTCAGCAATCAATGTCGGAGACTTACTCTCTGTCAAAGCTCAATTAGCACAGCAAAAATTTCTGTTCAGTCATAATACTAAGTTATTCTGCTTCGCTATGTGTCCTACCAATCCTGCCTCAAAGGGACAAGCTATGATACAACTGCCCCATTTACAGTGGTGCCTCGCTAGACGATGTTAATCCGTTCCGCGAAGATTGCTGTCTAGCGAAAACATCGTCTAGCGAAGCACGTTTTCCCATTGGAATGCATTGAAATCTCTTCAATGCGTTCCAAGGGAAAACTCAGTCGTCTTGCGAAAATCTCCCATAGGGACACATCGTCTAGCGAGCGCGGGTCCCCGTCGGAATGCACTGACAGCTGCACTGACAGCTTTTGACCACTAGTCGGCGCATTCCTATGGGGAAACCTCATCGTCTAGCGAAAATTCCCCATAGGAGACCATCGTTTTGCGAAGCGCAGTAGCGATCGCAAAAAGGCATCGTCTAGCGATTTCCTCGTCCTGCGAGGCAATCGTCTAGCGAGGCACCACTGTAATTGAGTTTATTATCACTTTACTTTTGATATCTTCATAGTGAACTGTGAGGAAGAATTATGCTTATACAATTCATGTGCACTTTAAAAGATTGACATACTGCACATTATGATCAATTTTTTTTTCAGGCAAGCTTTTTATAATCTTTGGAAAATTGCTCCATTAGCATCTTATCTTTTAACTGGCTGCGGGTTTTTAATTGTTTTTTCCCTCTTCCCTTCCAGCTTTCATATTCCTTGTTTTTACATTGCTGCCTTGAGATCTCTCGAAGAGAAAGGCAGGGGTATGTATGTATGTATGTATTAATGAATGAATGAATGAATGAATGTATGAATGAATGAATGAATGAATGAATGTTGCCTTGAAATCCCTGAAGAAAAGGTACAAACGTGATAGATTAAACACAGGCCAGATCCTTGACAATTTTTTAACAGAGCTCAGCTAACTAATTCATCCAATCTAAGGGTTTAGTGTAACACAGTGCTTAACATACTGAGCTAAACCAGGAAAGTCTGAACGTTACTTGTGCTGCAAACTCACCATTCACAAAACAGCCTGAGGGTATCAGAAATCTTTCAGAAGTGGTAGCCAGGATAGTCTGTGCTATCATCAGGCAAAACTAAAAGAAAGAACAATTGCTGCCTACAATGTAGAGCTGGTAGTGCTCAGCAAGAGTATTAAATAAGCCTGCAAATCAAATCTCAAAACCTCTGCCTACTTATTGCTACTTCTGTAATGTGCCATTTTGGTTCCAGCATATGGCAATCCTATGAATTAATGACCTCCAACCTAGCTTGCCTCTCAAAAGTAGAAGCCCTACAGCTGCACCAAAATAATTCAGCTCAAGCACAGATCGGGTTTGGACTGGAACACATTTCCCCAGTCCTACTCAGACTAGGGCTCACAAATGAAAACTTGCAGCCTCCTTTACTGAGCCAATCCATCTCATGTTCGGTCTTTTCCTTTCCACATTTCCTAGCATTACTGTCATTTCCAATGAGTCATAATTTCTCGTGATGTGCCCAAAGCACAGTAGCCTCAGTTTATCCGTTTTTGTTTCTCATAAGACCTCAGGCTTGATTTGAATTAAAACCTCATTTGTTTTATAGAGATCCATGATATCCATAAAACTCTCCTTCAACACATTTCAAAGATATCTTTTTTTTCCTGTCAAATTTCCTCACTGTCCAGCTCTCACATCCGTACACAGC
This sequence comes from Intellagama lesueurii, assembly GCA_037013535.1. Lineage (NCBI taxonomy): Eukaryota > Metazoa > Chordata > Lepidosauria > Squamata > Agamidae > Intellagama > Intellagama lesueurii. The sequence goes on along the minus strand of JBAJHW010000004.1, from coordinate 221,821,074 downwards.
AATTGGGAATATCACAATTTGAATGATCTTGGTCTTAGTTTCCAATGACACATCCTTATACTTAAGGATCTCTTCTAGTTCTTTCATAGCTGCTTTCCAAACCTATTGTCTTCTGATTTATTGACTGCAGTCTCCATTTGAATGGTGATTGAACCAAAGAACAGAAAAATCTGTAATTTTTGAGAATTCTTAGTGGGCAGGTGAGATCCCTGAGGTAGGCAAATGTGGTTCTCATCTTTGAAAAGTGGGGTGGGGAGAGGTTGTTGGCAGTTGACTGATCAACGTTATATCGATACCAAGATTTTTTTCCAGAGCAGATCATAAAACAGTCATAAAATGATCTGGGAACACTTTTAAAAAGAATACCATGCTTACATAGATTTCTAAAGAACAAGTTATATCAGAATAATCTTACCTTTTTTCTTTTTCTTTCTTTTGTGGCAGAGTCACACACTTGATAGATATGGGGAATGCTGTGGATGTAGTGTATCTTGATTTAAGCAAGGCTTTTGACAAGGTCCCCGGCGATATTCCTGTGGCTAAGTTTGTAAAATGTGGCCTGGACAATACTACTGTTAAATGGATTTCTAGAACTGGTTATGGGTCATTTCCAGAATGCTTGTCAATGGTTCTCAGTTTGAGTACTGTGTTCAGTTTGGACCACCATACGTAAAGAAGATTATCAATAAGCTGGTATGCAGTCAGGGGAGGGTGACACAAGATAATAAAAGGTCTGTAAAACCAAGTCCTGTGAGGAATGCTTAAGGCTTCCTGATCAATGGCCATCCAACCTCTCCTTAAAAACCTCCAGTGAAGGAGAAATCACAACCTTTTGAGGAATTCTATTATTAACAATGGAATTTAGTCAAGTTTTCAACTAAACGTTAAGAACATGTGGACAGTAAAGGCTATTCAACAATGGAGTGGACTATCTCAGAAAATGGCTCACCATTGCAGGTTTTTAAGAGGGATCGGACGGCCATCTGTCAGGGATGCTTTAGTTGCAGATTTCCTGCTGTGATAAGCATTGGTCTTCATGACTCTTGGGATTCCGTCCAATGCTATAATTCTATGATTCTATGCAACAGTTCATAGGCATCCTAATCATTCAGAGGATGCACAAATCATATAGCAAGTCTCAGGTGCGAGTCCTTTACTTTTATAAACATGCATTGCAAGAAAAACATCAGGTTGAAGTTTATTTTTAACATTCCTGGATATATACTCTTGCAGAGCTATTCCATTTGCCAATAAAAATAAAAATTTAATGACCACCAAATCAGGAGGGAAAAAAGACATCTGGCAGGAATATATTCCAACAAACCAATAGGCTCATTAAATTTGATTACAGTAATATTCCATGATGAGGAAACAAATGCCTAATGGGCATAGTGCACTGTTACCTCTTGCAGCAATTACAATCCATTATGCACTAGTAATGAATCTATGCATGCCTCTGTGTGCATTCTTCTGAACATAAAGGTCATGGCACATTTACGTAAGGAAGAAACAGTGAAATATACAGTACATTGTTATAAAGGTCTCTGATGGTGTACAAATTAAATTAGTGGAAGAAATCATGAGCAGAAGTTAATGGAAGGAAAATGATTTTTTTTTTTTTTTTTTACAGACGCTGTACTGCAGAAATCAGCAACTCAAGATGCATGAGCCAAATGTAGCCTTGACCTGAGTGGCAGCTTGTTGAGGGAGAGGCATCAGGGGCATGTGGAGAGTGTGGTGGCTGTGTTAATAAAATTTTGAACAATCCCACTTTGCAAACACTGAAAACCAACACCACTGCATCATATAACCCTTGTTCTCCTCAGTGCTCCTACAGTGTGAAACTAATTATTCACCAGGACAATATCCTAACACAGAGAAGGAAACTCCTGGCCCACAGATCTAATGTCTAGTCCAACAGTATCACTAGTTTTGGCCAAATTTCTATCAGTAATAGTAAGAGTTCAAAAGCAAATAGTTGCCTTCCTAGCAGGTTTTCAAGGGAATTGTATTAGCATTTAATTCTACTGTATTTGTTTCTTACAGTACTGGTTAATATGTACGATTCTTTGCATTCAATCTAATCTGTAGATGGTAGTAAAATCTGATTTGCTTTGGTTTTATGAATTTGGCTCAAAGAGGTTCCCTAGTTGATCCCTTTTTAGCTTTGCTCCCCCAGGAGGGAGACACAGGAGGGAGCCAGGGCAGGATCCAGGAATGTTCATGGTAGGAGACTCATCTTTGCTCCTCCCATCAACCTTTGACAAAGAAAGCCAAGACTCAGTACGCTCCTGGCTGTTTACTCTTGGCTTTACTCTGCCCTCTTCCTCATCACCAACTGGAAGGAAAGGTAAAACTTCTGTCCTGATCAAGTCTGGTATACTGGTGCTACTAAGAGCAGCAAAAAGATTATTAGTCTTTTTCCTGCTACCCAGCTAAAGGCTAACCAACTGGTCTGCATGGAAAAGTCAATGGGAGAACAGTCAAATGCCACATACGGCTTATGTATTTTATAAGAATGAGTGGCTTGTCTTCCTTTACCTCCACACTTCATGGATTGTCACAAAGACTAGTAAAACTTAAAACATATTATCACCTTAATTGTTTGCTTATAAACAGAAGGCCTAGCACCACCATTTCCCTGGCAAGTGGAACAGGCTTTAATAAATAATGAATAAGGAAGGACTCTAACCAAATCCCCTTTAATTAAGTACGCAGTGTTCTGGCTCTCAACATTGCAAAGCAAACTGAGTGATTAGCTGGTGTTCAAAGAAAAACATCTGTGTTCAGTTTATCCCCTGCAATGTCAGTGTAACATTCTTGTAACGTCCGTGCAACATCGAGATTGAGCAGCAATGCGGCAGACCAAACCATACACATCATCCCAAGCCCCATTTCTTTTTGTCTAGCAACCTTTTAGGGATGCTATATGTCATATTGGCATGTTTAATAAATACAGTGCCTTCCTTCACATGTAAAACTAGCCCATTCATGTGAAAGCTAAGCTAGGATGCCTTCTCCTTGACATGCGATTCTTCTGCTTGCTGCAATTTTACACCTAAGGAACAATGAAGCAAATAATCCTTCCCCTCTGTTTGGCTGCATTTAAAACTACAAATACATTTTTGCAAGCTTCTTAAGTAAATCTTCAAGGTGTTTTTTGAATAGATTGAGTGACACTGAAGCAGCAAGGGCAAATCTGTGAATGAAAAAACAACTGGCAGAATTTACCTGTTTTGCTCCTACCACAAACTGGTCCAAGGATCACCTTGTTTATCTGTCTCACTTTCTGAGCAAGCAATGTCCAAACATCAGCTGCTTGCTGCTGCTTTAAGCAACCAGTACCAATCAGGAGTCGGAGCTATTTGATGCTTCCATATCCTATGCAAGTATTTTCAAGTTACTGGGGCAGCAATTAAGTATGGTGAATACCAAACAAAGCTCTGCATTGCAACTGGCAGAGGGGGAGTGTGATGGAAGTTATGGATTGAGACTCTGGGTCAGGCCATTGCAACCTTAGAAAACAAAGAACATGTTAGTATGTTACTTTGAAATCTCAGATACCATGAAGCTTTAGATTAGATGTTTTTGTTCCAGCACAGCAACAACCTTCTAACATTTTTCTCTCTGCATCCTGAGTTCACAATATGTCAAGAGTGCAAATTATGGATGGACCTTAAGTAATAATCTACTTGCTCATCAGTAATGCAAATTCACAGTATTACTTATCAGACTTCCAAAAGGCCAGTGTATTTTTTTTTTTAAAAAAGAGGTAAAATAAAGTGCACTGTTTTCTGAAATGGTCCTATAGAACCTCTCTTACATAAACTTACAGCACAAATCATAATGTGTACAATCAATCATTGTACCATTGAACTAATAATCCGAGCAGAGATAATTATCTCTGCGTAATTATCCCAAATTCAGTTTTTATGCCAATGCAGTTTCATGTTTACTGTTCAAGGATTCAGCATAACCTCCAGAAATGCTGAAATGTGGCATTAAAAATAGTCTTTCACTTCAAAGTAAACTGCAGATTTTGTTTATAAATTAGTCTCCCCATGGCAATATTACCAAGATGTATCCAGCACACATTCTGTGAAACTTGAATACAACACAATTCAGCTCATCTTAATAAATTGTCCTTAATCTAATTTTGGTGCCCTCCATTCAGTTATAGCAATTCCTGTTCATCGTCTTCTGATCCAGAGGGTCCTTGTCGCACCTCCTCATACCATTTGTTGGTGAGGCTTTTCATTTGAATGCGTCCATGATGTAAGTCCTAAGGCAAAGAAAATTACAATTTCTTAGACAGCTGGTATAAGAGCAGGGTTGAGAACTATGCACTCAATCACTTGTTTACACATACAGACAAACAATGGCAGGAAGGGAGACTGTTTCAGGGTCACTGAGGACTCACTCAGTAGCGCCAACAGGTATCAATACTTTTGATCTGCTGATGAGACTGAGGAGCCTTTCCTCCCAACAAATCCAACTGCTATGAAGAGAAACACTGACACATATCATAATACAGTGGTTTGCAACCCTGAGATCCCAGATGTTCTTGGACTGCAACTCCCAAAAGTCTTTTTCACCACTAGCTTGCTGGTTAGGCTTTCTGGGAGTTGTCATCCAAGAACATCTGGGGACCCAATACATTATTTCCACACAGTGCAAGGAGGACATTCTTATTATGCATTGTCCTTCTCACTTGGATGGACAGGGTATTATTTAAGCCAGTGGTTCCTAACTTTGGGTCCCCAGATGGTCTTGTGCTGACCAGAATTTCTGGGAGTTGATGTCCCAAGAACATCTAGGGACCCAAGGTTGGGAACTACTGATTTAAGCAATTATAAGGGCCTGAGGAACCCTAATATGGGATGGCAACCTAGTAAATCATATCTTGTTTCCAAGTTGTATGAATGTAGTAGAAACACACAAATACACACAAGCAATAAAAAATAGGTAAAGAATAGGAAACAAAACAGTATTGTTTGAGCCAGATTGGCTCAAACAGTAGAACTGGATCAGGAAGATCTGGTGCCTGGACAAAAACCCCATATTTACTTATCAGCCCCATCCAGCAGTGCACTTTTTTTTTTGTCATGGACAGGGAAGGAAGTCTTCCTTCCTTCCTTCTTTTCTTTTTTTTTTATTCCTGACTCCAGACAGAGCACACCTGACAAATAAAACTAAAGGCAGACCCAGGGAGCTCAGGACCACAACTCTCAAACAGGGAGTTTGCCACAGGAGTTCGTTGGGAGGAGGCCAAGGGGGAGGCTCCTAACAATTTTTTTTTGTCTCTTTGGGTATACAACTACATTTAAACTAACAAAACAAGAGGGACAGGTACCCTAAACAAACAGTTGAAAGTAAAAAAAGCTAGAAGGGATTATGGAGGGTGGAGACAATTTAGTTGTGGTTACCTGCAAAGTCTGTGCTATGTTTGTCTTTGTTCCTGAGAGTAAAATGTGTATACATGTAACAAGTGTAAATTTGTGGCACTGTTAGAAGAGAAAGTCAGAGACCTGGAGCAGTGAGTAGCCACACTCAAGGCTATAAGGAAAGATGAAGCCTACATTGATAGAACTCTTGAGGAGCAGCAGCAGCTGTCAGAGGGGGCACTGCTGATGGAAGAAAACCACCAGTGGAAGAAAATGCTGTAGAGGCTACAAACATAGTGGAGGAACCACCATGGAAAAGAATCATAGTTAGGAGCAAAAGAAGGAGAAGACACTCTTCCCCAGTGGAACTACAAAACTGTTTTCAGTTACTTGAAGAAGAGTCTGTCGGACAGCATGCAGAGGAGACCCCACAGGAGGACATGAGTAGGGCTGAAGCGCAGCAGATTTTTTTTTTTTTAATTCAGGAGGGTAAGTATGACTTGATAGGAATAACTGAAACTTAGTGAGATGACTCCCATGACTGGAATACAGCAATTGAGGGATATAAACTGATAAAAAAACCCAGAGAGAATAAAAAGGGAGGTGGAGTTGCAGTATATGTCAAAAATACACACTCCTACACAGAAATACAGGAAGAGATTGGCTGTCCCATCGAGAACATCTGGATCAATCTAGTTGGGGCAAAAAACAAAAGGAACTTGGTAGTTGGAGTCTACTACCGATCACCCAATCAAAGAGAGGAAGCGGCCGAAACTTTTGAAAAACAAATTGCAAGGTTTTCAAAGAGACACGACATAGTAGTGATTGGAGATTTCAATTATCCAGATATATGTTGAGAGGCAAATTCTGCCAAGTATGGCCCTTCTAAGAAATTCCTGGCTTGTGTGGCTGATAATTTTCTCCTACAAAAAGTGGAGAGAGAAACAAGAGGATTTGCTATCCTTGACTTGATTCTGACGAACAGAGATGACTTGTTGGGGGAAGTGGCAATAAGGGGAACTCTAGGTGAGAGTGACCATGTCCTTCTAGAATTCTTGATTTCAAAGGAAACAAAAGCAGAGTGTAGCCACACACTTCTGCTGGATTTTTAAAAAGCCAATTTTAATAGTCTCAGAACATGGATAAGTAAGGTCCCATGGCAGGAGATCCTAACAAGAAAAGGAGTCCAAGAAGGGTGGGAGCGTCTAAAAAAAGAAATTATAAAGGCACAACTACAAACAATTCCAACAAGAAAAAAAGGTGGGAGGCAGCAAGAAAAAGGCCAGTGTGGCTTCACAAAAAGCTCAGGGAGGACCTAAAAACCAAAAAAGACATGTACAGGAAATTGAAAGAAGGCCAGGCCACCAAAGATGAGTACAGACAAGTAGCAAGGAAATGCAGGGATGGCATTAGGAGGGCAAAAGCTGAGAATGAGCTGGGGTTAGCTAGAGACACTAAAAGCAATAAAAAAAGAGCATTCTTCAGGTATGTGAGTAGCAAAAGACAAACAAAACACATAGTGGCACAGCTCCACAACGGAGATGGAAAAATGATAACAGAGGACAAAGATATGGCAGAGGTGCACAATTCCTATTTTAGTTCCGTCTTTTCCCATAAGAGAGACTATGAACTTCCATACAAATTGGAAGTGCAAGTGGGGGGGACAGGATTGCAGCTAGAGATTGATAAACAAATAGTCAAGGAATACCTTACCACCTTGAATGAGTTCAAATCTCCAGGGCCGGATGAACTGCATCCAAGAGTACTGAAGGAACTGGCTGAAGAACTCTCAGAACCACTATCCATTATTTTCTTAAAATCATGGGAAACGGGTGAGGTGCCAGAGGATTGGAGGAGGGCTAATGTTGTCCCTATCTTCAAAAAGGGCAAAAAAGAGGAACCTGGGAACTACAGGCCAGTCAGCCTGACATCAATCCCGGGCAAAATTCTGGAACAGATCGTAAAGCATTCACTGTGCAAGCTCCTAGAAAACAATGCAGTAATAACTAGAAGCCAACATGGATTTGTCAAGAACAAATCCTGCCAAACTAATTTGATCTCGTTTTTTGATCAGGTCACCTCCCTGATAGACAGAGGGAATGCTGTAGACGTAGTATATCTTGACTTCAGCAAAGCTTTTGACAATGTGCCCCATTATATCCTGATTAGCAAGCTAACTAGGTGTGGGCTGGATAGATCAAGTGTCAGGTGGATACCCAATTGGCTACAGAATCGTACTCAGAGGGTGATGATTAATGGGCCTTCTCTAACTGGGAGGAGGTAACAAGTAGGGTACCACAAGGCTCAGTCAAATTTGCAGATGATACAAAATTGGGCGGAGTAGCTAATACCCTAGAAGACAGAAACAAAATTTAAAATGACCTTGATAGATGGAGCACTGGGCCGAAAACAACAAATGAAATTCAACAGGGATAAGTGCAAAGTACTGTACCTCGGGGGGGAAAACACCAATTGCACAGTTACAAGGTGGGAGATACCTGGCTCAGCAAAAATACAAGCAAGAAGGATCTTGGAATTGTCATACATCACAAGCTAAATATGAGCCGACAGTGTGATGTGGCTACAAAAAAGGCTAATGCTATTTTAGGCTGCATTAATAGAAGTATAGTTTCCATATCCCAAGAGGTGCTAGTCCCCCCTCTATTCAGCATTGGTTAGGCCTCACCTTGAGTATTGTGTCCAATTCTGGACACCACACTTCAAGAAGGATGCTAACAAATTGGAACAAGTTCAGAGGAGGGTGACAAGGATGATCAGGGGGCTGGAAACCAAGCCTTATGAGGAAAGGCTGAAAGAATTGGGCATGTTTAGCCTTGGAATAATCTCCCTCCGGAGATCCGTGCGGCCCCTTCGCTGGGCATCTTTAAAAACCAACTGAAAACTTGGATGTTTAGGCAGGCCTTCCCTTCAGCTATTACTTGATTTATTTTTATTTTTATTTTTTTTCTCTTTCCATCTTGAATAACTCTACTATTGATGTCTAAATGTTGTTATATTTTGTATTATTATTATATATTTTGGAAGCCGCCCAGAGTAGTCAATTGACTAGATGGGCGGGGTATAAATGCAATAAATAAATAAATTGAGAAAAGAAGACTGAGGGGTGATATGATAGCACTTTTCAAATATTTGAAAGGCTGTCATACAGAGGATGGGCAAGATCTGTTCTTGATCATCCCAGAGTGCAGGACACGCAACAATGGGCTCAAGTTAATGGAAGCCAGATTTCAGTTGAATATCAGGAAAAACTTACTAACTGTTAGAGCAGTGCGACAGTGGAACCAGTTACCTCAGGAGTTGGTGAGTGCTCCAACACTGGAAGTATTCAAGAAAAACTTAGATAATCACCTGGCAGATATGCTTTGATTGTTTTCCTGCATTGAGCAGGGGGTTGGACTTGATGGCCTTGTAGGCCACTTCCAACTTCACTTTTCTATGATTCTATGAATAAAAGGAAAGCATTACAGCAGTTTCCTGACTTATTTTCCTGCTTGTGTGAAGGAGGAACACAGTGGCAGTGTACAGGTAACAGGAGATTTATTCATGCCACAGTTTATTCAACAAAGACAGAATCAACTAAATGGGGCCACTGCACTCTTATTCTTGGAAATCAACATGCTACAACTTTCCCCTAAGAATAACCCACCTCTTGTGTGAGCCGTCTTGTAAAGAAAGGATTCAAGTATTTGACATCAAACCACAAAAAACCTTTGAGGTCTTGGCGCTTTATGTAGTGGGCTTCATACTCTTCCTCTGTGAGTTCAGACAAGTGTTCAGATTCAATGGTGTTCCCCTGGAGACATGAGAGAAGCAGGAAAAATTATTGACAGAATCTAAAACAATTCTTGCCTTGAATAATCATCATATGTCGTCAAGTTAATTCTGACTTATGGCAACCTTCTCCAGGGTTTCCTGGTAGAGAATACTCAAAAGTGGTTTACCATTCCCTTCTTTTGGGAGTGCCCAAAGACTGTGCAACTTGCCCAAGGCTACACAGGCTGGCTCTACTCACAGGAAATATAGTGGGAAATCAAACTCCCAACCATTGGCAGCACAGCCAGATACCTAAACCACTGAGCTATCCAGCCAGCCATTCTTATCTTCAGCAGTCCTTAATTCTCCTATTTAGTTACTTTATTTATTGAAACTTTTGAAGCACATTTGAGAAGACTGTCAACAATTTAATAATAATATTAATATTAACATGATCAACAATGTGAACCTTGTTTTCTTAAGGTAAGAAAATGACGAAGTGATCAACAACAATAATCTATGGTAAGAAATACAAATTACTGTCAGGGTTAAAATGTCAATTTGCCAATGACTGTTTCCAGGATGTGAGTTCATGTCTGTTGAAGACCTCGAGCTGCTCTGTGATTTCTGATTATGATTACAGTACCAAATGTGTGGAAAAAGTGAAAAATACATATGTCTTCTGGGAACTAATCAATAAAGTTATGTACACAAAAGCTGCTTGCCTTTTCTGTGATTGCAGTTCCAGTTGTTTTTCACCTGTACTGGATTTGTACTAACAGCTTTGCATAAATGGTGGCTGAGAAAGAGACTAGGAAGTATACATCCCATAGCAAGAGAGACTTCTTGCCCTAAACCACAGTTAACCTGCAACACAGTTTGTCTAGATCTGGACGTCACAAACATACATGGTTAGCTTAAAAGGGAAACAGAATGTTTCTCCTCCTCACAGCTTCACTGGAGCAAGAAAAGGACAACGACAGAGGGAGGGAAAGATGCTGGACTGATATGTGTGCTCACACTGCTCATGTGTGTCTTGCTAAACCAGACACAGCTTAGAGAAGTTTTCTTTTTGGACTAAAACCTCCTGAATCACCCAGCCAGCACAGCCACAATGACTGGGGGAACCTTGTCAAACTCTGTTTTATACTGTAACTTAGTAAAATGCACGACCAAGGTTTTTGTGTGTCTTCAAGTGGGAAATATGCACAGAACATGCACAGCAAACACTTTGGCTGAATAAAGTGTGCCACTTCACTAAATTGATGTGTTGTTATTTTTCAGTGCTAAGTCAATGTCCCAGGACACTGACCTCTCCTGAAAATCTTTGTGCCTGCAAGACAGCAATTCAGGCAGGACCAACCTTTCTCTTGTGTGCTTCTGCTCTAGCAAGATAAATAGCCTTAAACAAGGCCTGGTCTTTCAGGAATGATCTCTACCTTTTTCTGAACATAGGTGTGTGTTTCCCAATTTTGAGCTGCCTGCCAATAATTTAGAGTTGTTGCTTATCACTGAAGCTCACCCTGCCCTCTCTGAGTGATGTGACTCACCATCTTCCTCTTATTATCATCCATTTATATGTGAATCTGTCACATATAAATGGACGCCATTTGGTGCCCTTGTGTCTGCATTTCAACAGGAAAGTTATTTCACTTCAATGTGGCTCACTTGTAATTAAATTGTGCATTATGTTCACTATTTGAATGCTGAATCTGGACTCTTTCCAGCATTGGATTAAAGTATAGAGAAGCTATATAGAGAACAATATTCAGGAGGGCTCATGAATCTGGCTCCCATGCTCCCTTCCCACCTTAATTCATACATAACCATAGAAGCAATCACAGAGTTGCATGAAGCAGAGCATTTATCATATTTAAGCCTGCAATAAAAGAAGCTCACCATTTTTTCTGTCTTGCTGAGGTTAACATCCTTCTTATTCTTTCGCCTTGCTTTCGAGTCTTCAATATCGATCAGTCTAATTAAGGGCATGGTTCCTCCACCAAGCAATAAAATTGTGAACAGCACTATGATAATTGTTGTGGTGCCAATAAGCTGCCGTTTCTCTATTGGCTCTAAGCCCAAATGGAGACTCAAGGCATATGGGATTGCCCCACGTAAACCTAATGAACAAAGAGAAAGCATAAATGAAGCCCTTTATGTTGCCACCAATCAAAGGGGGTTCCAGCCTTGCAAACATTTGCCTTTTCATTTATTTGTTATTTCCTGCCAACCTAGCAGTTCGAAAGCATGTAAAAATGCGAGTAGATAAATAGGTACCACCTCGGTGGGAAGGTAACAGTGTTCTGTGTCTAGTCGCGCTGGCCACGTGACCACGGAAACTGTCTTCGGACAAACGCTGGCTCTACGGCTTGGAAACGGGGATGAGCACCGCGCCCTAGAGTCGGACATGACTGGACTATTTGTTATTACACCATATTAAATTTTTCCACTAAAAACAAACACTGAAGTCAGCTAAAAATCTAAGAACAAATTAAATAATAATAATAAACAAATAATTTGCTTGTTGCTTTAAAGATTAACCTAAATCTGTGAGGAATTATGAGAGCTGCTTCAAAAACATCTCTTTCACTGTCCTCTCCTCCCTTTCTATGACCCCTAATACCTTTTCTTTTTGTCTGTTGCTACATGTCCGTATGTGTGACTGGATTCATATATTCTAGCACACACTGCAGTCATGGGAATATACACAAAGTTACTGATAAGTGCGAGGTGGGGGAGATTATGCGAGGTATGTCAGAGATAATTGGCATACTTCTGCTGTGCTTTTAAAAAGTTACAAAATCTCTTTAAATATATATTTTAAAAGGTTAGGTACATGCCATGTCTCCGTTCCTAGTTTCTCAGTTGTTTTTTCTCCAGAAGGGAGACCATTGGAAGACTATAGGTGGTGTACAGATGTTGAGACATGCCCATTTTGGCCTACAGACTTGTGCCAGTATTGCATTTTTGCCCATTCATTAATGGCCAACCCTTACTCTCCTCCTTCTGTAATTTAGGACACACACAGTTGTTAGTCCAGTACTGTCTACTCTGACAGACAGTAGCTTTCTGAAGTTTCCAAAACAGGGGTATTTCCCATTGGACCTTATCTGACCATTTCTCAGGGGACAGCAGAGGTAAAACATGATACCTTCTACATGTAGAGCTTTTACTCTGTCACTGAGCTATGCATCCCTCCCCACTTCTTTTTTTAAAGACGTGGAACCATTCTTTTTGAAAGGTGGAGAGAAATAAAATAATTGTAGCATACAAAGTTTATTAAAATCATGAGCTCTTCCAGGGGAAGGGGTTTTTGCTTACTGTAATTACCCTGTAAAGAGGCATATAGATTCATGGCACTGTACAAAGAAATAGCAAAAAACAAATAGCATAAGCAAATAAAATACTTACCACTAAACCACATTATGAACATCATTTTGGGTGTGATTTTGTGATCACGGAAAAAATTGAGCAGATAGGAGAGTGGGAAAATATTGACAGCTCTTCCAAAGAGCACAAGTACCTGTCAAAAACAAGCAAATTAGCTACAGGACCATAGGGAGCATTTTAAGCACATCAGAGGTGTCCCAACTGTAAACGGATTGTGAAGACACAAGTTCTCACACCCTCATCAGGTCAACTCACAAGAAGAAGCACTGATTTTCTATTTTACGAATCTCTGGGGCTTAAGCACTGCTGTCAGTAAAACCGAGATGTCAGATAAAAATTCTAAATGTATAAGCTGAAAGTCATCAGATACTTGTTGATTAGTAATGGCTGAAGAGAAAGCGAGGTCATCCTTAAATGGCAGGGCATCAGACATTGATTGGTCTGCAGATCTTGCCACAATAGGAAAGGCCAGTCTGTGACATTTTGCTGCTTAAAATGAAGATGCACCTTCTTATTATATATACAGATGTTTACTAGGCAGACAGTTGATGGGATGGCGTGGCAGTTTAGGAGTGGGTCAGGAGAGTCCATGTGACATACATTACACTGCCTTCCAACAGAAGGAGTGGGCCAGCAGCTGCCACCCATATCTCTTGGCATCTGTAGTTAGAGGCGATTGCCTCACTCCACTTAATAGTATGGCAAGCTTGTCTATAGATGCTACCAGAAGCAGTCCTCTTCAGCTAACAACGTCCAGGTAGCAAAGCAGCTAAAAGTGAAGGTCCCTGCTTGAAGGAGACTTTGTCAGCAGAAAATAGGTAACATGCTCAGAAGAAAATTGAAGATTTAAATCCATAAAAACAATAACTAAATCCTATTCCCCATGGACAATGGCCAAACTCCTGTTGCTTAGAGTAGTAAATCATACTAGAGTTGGCCCATTGAATCAATGGGGATTTAGTGAGTCAACTATGAGCTCCATTGATTCAAATAGGCCTACTCTAACTGCAATTTACTTTGCTAAAGTAAGTTGCAGTTAAGGCTAGTTCAATCAATGGATCTTAAAGAGGAGTTGACTCATCAAATCCCTTTTGATTCGCTGCACCTACTCTAGTATGATTTACTGTACTAAGCAACAAGATTTTGGCTAATGAAAACTACTTTTTAATAACACTTAAATTAAACAGGGAACACTAGATAGGTAATTATACAGGGCACAATATTCTTTTTAGAATGATATATATAACAGTTGGGAATGTAACTACCAATAGTAAATCTATCTTCATATACCCATCACAGGACAGTTTCCTGTGTCTTTCCTTTTTAAAAAGTCAAGTTCACACTAATGCTGTGTTGCTTCTCATATAAGGATGCAGAATAAACTAATGATGAATAGACTTGCATAAATCATTCAACATTTCTAAATTTTTACTGCACTCTCTGTTCTGCAAACAAATAAACATCTGACAGCCACTGCAGCCAGAAAGAGTGAAAGTTAGAAAGTGTCCCAGACTACCAGTTACAAAATAAATAGACCTATGGCCCAGTGGCAAAGAAAAGTCTTGCACATCCACCCAGAGGTGAGGTGTGAAAAGCACAATGCACAGTTCCCACAGAACAGCCCAACCTGACTCATAATGGGGTCTTGTCACACAGGAGAGAGTACTAATGTCTACTAATACCTACTATGCACCAGATGACGAAAGACATTTCAAACTTGTGAGGAAAGCTAAAAATGGACAGACCGAGAAATGCAAAAACACACGTTTCTGAAAGAGAGAAAATAGAGGTATACAGTCAATTCATACTAGGTGGAACAATTCAAAACTACACACACAACACTTTTGTAGTGCAGTGAACCAACAGTGGACTTATTTGTCAAATCATACAGCTTAAGGAAGTGTTTGTTATGTATACAGCTGCATAAATGAACATGTAGTCAGAACGGTGTGGAGACAAAGAAGAGTGATAGCCTTCTGTTTCCTTCTTCTTCCTAACAGAGAAAAGGGACAGAGGAAGGGGAAAATCCACTTCTGCTTTTTTTCCCCCCACACAGCTTTCTGGCTCCCCCCCCCCCCAATGGTTCTGGTCCCAAACTAACAGAAGGAAAGAGCTATATCCCCTCGTGTTTTTTGTCTTTTTTTGTAAGGGGGAGCACATTTATGACCAACAAAAACATTTTTAAAACCCTTTATTTTAGCTGCTATTATAATGGAGATCATGGTGTCAAAGCATTCGGGCATTTTAGGGACAAAGGAAAGCTATTCTAAGTCAGATAATTAGACTATTTAGCCTGGTCCTGCCAACTCTGACCAGTACCAATGGTTTTTCAGTGTTTCAGGCACGATTCTTTCCTAGACCTACCAACACATGCTGGGGACTGAGTCTGGGATCTTCTGCATGCAAAAGCATGTGCCTCATCACTGAGCTTTGACACTTATGTGCACGCATGCGGACGCACACAATATGGATTAGCAGGACAGTACCATTATCTGTTATTCCACAGAGAGCTCCCTCGGTCCCCTGCTGACTTTGAGATAAAGTATTTTTCCCTATGCTAGAAAAGGTGGCTGGAAAATATTGAGATACCCAACTTACGTTATTAGGAGACATATTGTGTCCCTCGCTTTGCCTTTCCCACACAATCCTCTTCTGCATGCAGGAGTGAGAGGTGGTTCCTACATCCCTCTACAGCCCTACCGGTCTGTCCCTCTTATGTTCTTTGGCGCTACCTCATGGAATCAGCAAGTGTGTATGTCTTTTTCTGTCCTT
The DNA here is from genome assembly GCA_037013535.1 of Intellagama lesueurii. Taxonomy (NCBI): domain Eukaryota; kingdom Metazoa; phylum Chordata; class Lepidosauria; order Squamata; family Agamidae; genus Intellagama; species Intellagama lesueurii. Next base: position 221,805,754 of record JBAJHW010000004.1, on the reverse strand, counting down.
TGGTGTGAACAGAACAGTTTATGCATGCGTTTGTATGTCCTGTGCATTTGCCGGGATGACTTCTCTAAGAGGAGCTTACCTTTTCTACTTGAGTTCTCTACCACATTTTTAAGCCAATCATCACATGTATGTATAGGCTACTTGTATGGAAACTGACTAGACATAATAGGAAGGGACCTCATTATAAACTGTTCTTGTACACAATCTGTAAGGATAAAGAAATGTTTCTCCATTCTTTTAATTGTTAAATAAATAATTGTTGGATGCACTCATTCACTCTCCCTTAAGTTCAGGCAACCAGTTTAATAAGAGTATCAGAAAACCAAACACACAAGACAACTATTGTTAACATACCCTGTTTCCCCGAAAATAAGACCTAATCTGAAAATAAGCCCTAGTATGATATTTCAAGACGCTCGTAATATAAACCCTATCCCAAAAATAAGCCCCAGTTAAGTGAAACCCTGCCCTCCACCATTGTGCAGCAACCAGAAGATGACATGACTGTAAAATAAAACATCCCCTGAAAATAAGCCCTAATGTGTTTTTTAGAGCAAAAATTAATATAAGACCCTTTCTTATTTTCGGGGAAACACGGTATTTCTTTTAAAAAATAAAGGCACACAGCAGAACAAAACTGCAGAACAAAGTTCTGCTACTTGTTAGGTTACTTCTGAAGAAACAATGTATCTATTCTGTCTGCAGTGCAGTAATCAGACTGATTGTGTCTGGAAAGCTCTTGAACCAAATGATTCAGTAAACTATCTATTCTACTTTATGCAAGCTTTGTAGCTGGACTGCATGAAAATTAGGGCTGCAACGCACAGCCCATGCACTACAAAGTCACAGCATTAATTTTCATAGGGCAGTTCTATAGTTACTACTTTTCAGCTCCCAATCCAATAGCACAATACTAGTCTTGTCTACTAGCCTTGTCTAGTAAATCCCATTGATTTCGTTGAGACTTATTCCAATGCAGAATGGCAGCCTAGTGTATATTTACTAATTCTAACCTGCTAAATGGCTCAGATTTAAGGTCTCACAAGAAGATAGTGAAAGATGCTCCAAGTTACCTAGGAGCCTACGATGCCTTAAATTGATTGGTCCCATGATCCAAGCTAGGCATGAGTACTGAACATTCTAATTAACAAAATATAATACTATTCTTCAGAAGTAGGCAATAAGAAGAAACCTAGGTATTTTGCTTTAAGCACACGTAGGAATGTGATATGAATTAACTCAAATATTAATTTACCCATAGATATTTTAGTATTTGAGTTAATTCATAATGTAATGAGTAAAAACTGGTTGCATTCGTGTATTTTCAACTGTACAAATAGCTGTGCCCAAAGACTTCTGTGCAATTCAAAAGGTTACACATTTCTAACATTTGTCGGTCAAACAAAGCTTATTATATGATCTCTCTCACATCATCAGAATGCATAGCTGTGCAATGAAATTGGCAGACAGCAAATTTAAAGCAGACAAAAAACAAAGAAAAACAAATGTACTTCTTCTCACAGTTCATAACAGTGGAGTTAACAAATTCCAGTCACTCTGTTATGGCATTCATCATCTTAAGAGCTGATGATACCTACAAATCTAGATGGCTTTTTAAAAAAAGATGAAACCCATGCATGAAATCTAGGTCTGTCATAGGCTGTTAGCCATGACATGTGAGACCTGCGACAACATGTTTCACAGTAAAGTGTTTCCATTCCAGACACTCATATTACTTCTTTTTTTCATACTACTGCTTTCCACATATTTGTTGTTGTTTGTTGTTTAGTCGTTAAGTCGTGTCCGACTCTTCGTGACCCCATGGACCAGAGCACGCCAGGCCCTCCTGTCTTCCACTGCCTCCTGGAGTTGGGTCAATATAGTTCCACATATTACACTGCCCTATTTCCTGGGGTTTTATTTTTTCTCTTCCCAACAAGACACTCAGCCTTTTATGGCCACTGAACAACCTGTCCTCACTGGGGTTTTTTTGTGATTAGGGTTCCCATCCTCTGGTTTTTATCCCCCCTTGCCTTAAATTTAATTTCTAATTCTGCAGATTTTGGACATCCTCTGATCGTACTGAGACCTCCTCCTGCCCCCACCCCACCCCAAATTCTCCCTCATGGATACAAAGGCATTATAAGCCAGCATCTGAGTTTGCTATTATTTTGGCCATAATAACTTACATGATTGAGGATGAACTATTTCTGAATACCAGATGCTAGGGACAAAGAACTGGAGAGAAGGCTGCCTAAATCATGACCTGGTTAAGGGCTAATGTGGCAAAGTAGCTAACATGTTGAATGTATCTCAGTTCAGGACCCAGTGAGCTATGAAATTCACTAGGTGACTTTCGGTCACTAATGCTCTCTCAGCTTGATCCAGCTTGCAGGGGAGTCGTAAATATAAAGCACAGAAAAGAGTCAGGCATTTTGCTGTAAACTCACTGGAGGAAAGTAGAATACAACCAGAATAAACCAGTAAAGAATCATGTGCTTCTAGAAGGCATCTGAAAGGAAATAGGATAATAGAACTGTAGAGCTGGAAAAAATTCCAAGTCCAACCCTATGCTAAAGAATGAAATTTGTAGCTAAAGCATTCTGAAAGATGGGCACCTGATCTCTGATTTTAACAAATCTAATGAAGGAGAATCTACCACTTTCCAACATAATCTGTTCCACAGTCCAACAGCTCTTACAGTAAGGAAGTTCTTTGTAACGTTCAGTCAAAATCTCTTGTCTTCTCATTTAAAATCCATTGTTTCCGTTCTTACCTTCTGGAATAACAAAAAAATAAGCTCACTCCATCTTCCATGTGTCAGCCCTTAAAATTTTTGACGATGGCTATAATATGCTGGATTAGATAGTACTTTGGTATAATCCAGCAAAGGCTGATTTTACATTTTTGTGTTTTGTATCTCCTTCTGTATGGTAACAACACTGAGTCCTTTATGTACAATAAAACTACTTAGTCTTTTTCATCTCTGTCATTACTATTAATATTGCATCAAGACTTTCAGTCCCCACTTAAAATGACAATGCAAATTCCATAGTGTATTCAAACCCAAAAGGCCATGTAAGAAAGAACAGGCAGCAGAGAGCATATTTAGCAATTTCATAATCTTTTATATTAGTAAGATGCCAGATCCTGCCCCCCCCCCCCCCGCCATAGCTTCTTGTTATCTGAAAGCTTTTAATGGAGACATAGGCATGTTGCACCCTTTACATCTAAAAATAGCCTAGAGGAAGGAAGAAGTCAGACAGATCTATTTTGTTATCCATCTTGTGGCAAGTCTTAACTAGAGCCTGGAGGATGAAGAAGAGAAAAGATTTACTACACATTTTACCACCTCTGTCAGTAAAGGTGACTTTAGACTGCTTGGCAAACTCAGTATTAGTAACTCTATCCTTAGAAATGTGCAGAAGAGATATTCCCATGACTACAGACACATTTCTGCTTCTTTCTGCCCACAATTCACATTGCCAAATGGCTTCGAAAGGTAATTGGACAAACTCATGGAGGACAGATTTGTCAGTGGCTATTAAGTATGACAGCTAAATGGCCAAGTTCAAAGACAGCAAGTAATCAAGTGCCAAACTGTAACAATAAAGCAATGCCCAATAGTGTCCAAGACAGTAGACCAGATAAGAAGTAAGGAGCCTGCAGCCCTCCATATACTCCCATCAGTCGCACTCAATAGTTGGGGTCTGGGAGTGGGGTTAGCCCAACAGGTTCCCCAAACCTAAACTAATTGGACTTCTGATCTGATCCTGGTGGTTGTCTTATGATAACCCAACAACATTATCATTTTATTGCCTTAATACTAAAAGCAATTCAATAAATAGGAGCGCTACTTACATACAACATGTTCACCGCATTTGTACACAGCATTACTCAACAATAATCTGTTCTATATGCAAAATGACTCTGGTGAAAAGCAGTATATATGTTGCAATACAGATAATGGTTTTATCTGTGTTAACGCCTTGGGGGTGGTCACAAAAGAAGACAGAACAGATCCAAGACAGCTGAGTTTAAAGCACCATGAGCTAAAGGAGCTTAGCCACGATGCTGATGGAGAGGCCTTAGGCCAAGTCACTACCAATCAGTCCAGTTCATATGGTGGTGGTAGAATTTAATTCTCAACCACACTGCCCAGAACTGCCTGGAAAAGTGGCAGGATACAATAATAAGAAATAATCTTAATAATGCAAACATGCATGTTGCCATTTGCAGTTGCCAGGTGGGGAACAATGTACTGTACAGATGCACCAGTCCATAAGGGGTAGCATAGGCAATCTGGATTGTCAAGAAACATTTGGAAGCCTGAAATTTAGATTATGAAGAAGAAAGATGTCACATCCTACCACACATGAATGCAAACGGTTCTCAAAGTCTGCTGCATTAGAATCTGTGTAACTGGAGAGAGGTTATGATGGGTGTAGTGGGACATCACGATGCCAGAGAACAAAATAGCCATGATACCTGGAGAGAAAAAAGTGACAATCAGACAAGAATACTTCATACATCTACTGTATGTATATAATCTGACTAATTGTTGCTAATCACAAACCAATTCAGAAATTACCAGCAGTGCTCTGCAACAAAGGGAGTAAGAAAATAAATAAGTGATTCTGACTTGAAACTCTGATGTAGTTTTTGCATGACTCCTCTGAAATGATTTTGGCCAGCTGCCAGAGGTATCCTGCTTATCTGGTTTAAACCACACAAGCACAGAGGTTCCTACATATGCAAGGTTTCTCTTTTCATTTCAATAGTGGGGACTATTCCACATTCCTAGTAAGGCTGTATTCCTATGTACAGATATGTCTGAGCTCAGTTTGAGATGAGAAGCACCCCTTGCTTACGTCTGCACTGAAGCTCCATTGGACTTTTACATTGGGTTACAAGATTGTGTCATTGTGTGATGCAGAATCCACATTTCCCTGCCTTAAATAGAAAAGAGGAGTTTCAGAAACCAAAATAAATCTAGGCTAGGAAAATGTACCATATGTCCTTCCAGATACATGCTGCTCTGATTTCTGAAAAACAAGCTAGCATATACAGGGAAAGGAAATTGGATTAGAATTTTATATTCATGCAAGAGAAAATTATTTCCTCTAACACAGCAGTAAACAACCTAAAACTACATAATATATTCTGAGACTGTAGCCAGTGTCAAACGACTACTTGTGGATTCATTTCATTTCATCATAAACAACATTCTCCTTCACCAGCTATTACCACTCAATGTAGAAAATGATTAGGGAAAAGGCAAAATGTTTGGAAGTGAAGGAGCAAGACAATCATATTTACTGGAGAAAGGCTTCCGTGATATAAGTGTGAGAAGTATCTTAATCTGCCTTTTCTATTAATTTACAATCTTTGTATTGATTGTTAATACAGTCTGTTAAAGACTCCTGCCACCGCAGCCACCCATACAGTGCGGCATTCATCTCAACAGACTATGGAACGCCATCCCGAGGGAGATTCGTCTGGCACCGACGTTGATGACGTTTCGGCTTCAGGTCAAAACCTTCCTGTTCCAGAAGGTTTTTAATTGAAATAATATCAACTGTGGGTCCTGATGGCAATTTTTAGAGCATTGTATTTTAATTGTATTTTAGGTGTTTTTATCTTTTTATTAAAATCAAATTGTTGTAAGCTGACCAGAGACCTTTGGGTAGTGTGGGCGGCATATAAGTTAAATAAATAAACACATCCACAGAGGTAAGTTGCAGAGAGTGGTTCTCCAATGGGCAGGGGCTACATCTGAAGGAAACCTAGATTAGTTACTTAAGAGCTGCTACCTTATACCGGTGGTTATAAGTCAATTGAAAGTAATCACTTTGACTATCAGAAAGGTACATTTAGTAAGCCATTACCTCTCAGCCTCTGTGATATACCTACACATCTACCAGTGACTCATGCAATTTGAAAACCCCATCTTTGGACTTTATTTAACAACAGACTTCATGGCTACACATCCTGGCCAAAGTTTTGAAGTTCCCTGCTTCTCCCCCCTCCCAGCACCTTTATTTCTTATGCCACCCTACTTTTACAAAGAGTTGTGGAGAATTGGAAAGCTTGCACATATCTGTAGAACCCTAACTGATCCCAACAGAAGTACTGCCTATCTAAGAATTTTAGTTCTGTTTTTCTCATGGACCAACAGCACAGCAATCTCATAACTCTCTAATAAGAGTTTAATGATACTAACCCTTTGTACATGCTTGTTTGAAGGATGAATTCAAACATACAACTTTTTTTACCCTTCAGTATCTAACCAGAGCTCAAGAAACCCTTGTTGCAGGGCCTTGCCTGGAGCGTTGCTGCATACACAGTAGCACTGGAGCTGTGCAGAACTTTTCCAGGGAAATGTTCTACACTCTTTCCTTCTGTATAGGCAATAGCAGGTTCATGATTTTGAAAAAGCTGAGATTCTTAGGATTTTAAACACAAAAACACATCACTCCGCACACAGCTTCACTATCTAATCTGCTGCACAAACTCAGCATTAACAGGACTCATCACTAACAGGGTGGATTAAACATCTTTTTTAAAAAAAACCAGTAATACAGACAAAATGCATTAGCTGAAGCCCTGGAAGCACTAACATTCGGTAAGTAACTCAAGGCGTTATTTAGCCCCAAACAAAAGTAGTTTAAAGACTGGAGTTAAAATGCCAACCATTTGGCTGAACTGGACTGAAGAGAATATGGCTCAGACATTCCTAAGACTGCTTCAGTCTCAGGCAGGGCTGAGTTATGGCAATATCTTGAGTAACCAAGCCCTACATTATGGCAAAGTAACAGAATAATTCCAGTCTGATAATTCAGTATTTTTTGTTGAAGATCATCTCTAACACAATTTATATTTTAAACAAAATGTATGCAAGATTTATTGCATAGCAGGTGATCTGTCAAACTAAAGACAGTTCACCAAACACATACTATGATTTGGCAGGTGGGTGCTTTTAAATTTTCAGTGCAATGAGCTACTGAGTTTAAAAATGACTGCAGAAATAGATTGCTTCTTCAAGATGTGGTAGGAATATCATATGAAGCTTAGCAGCTCAAGTTTTCACTGGAATGCCAGTCACCACCTGAAAATGCTCCAAGAACCTTAGACCACAATTTTAAACCCATCATAAAGAGTACATTGATTCAAATACTCTGTACATTTTCTTTACATTGTATTATTCACCTCAAGGTAAAGGAAGGGGCCTGACTCATTTAGCACTGGCATCACTGCATCTATGAAAGTGTGCTCACCCATAACATGTGCCTAAAATCTACCCAGGGTGGATCTGCCAGGGCCCATGGATATTAATTCAGACATGCATTTTCTTGTACAAAGAAAATGAAAGCCTTCTTGTGCAATATTATATCCAGACAAGACTAGAGACACAGAAAAGGAAGAAGTGGCCTGCCTCTACAGAATCAGAACACAGACTGTGATCTGATAGTAGCTGACAGACACAGTAATTCTCAAAGTTGCCATAATCCCTTGGCTGATTTCTTTTTAAAATGCTCAGTTATATAATAACTCTATTTGTCTAATGTAATTCCTAACACTCCATCAAGTGTTTATTAAATTAGAAAATAAGTTGCAAAATTCTAATTATTAATAGTTCTACAGATTTCATCTGGGATGTGACTACTCCAAAAGAGCAGGAACTGGATCCTCAGAGGTTCTTTCAGGACCAGAGAAGAGCTTTTAAATTCTAATGTGCATATACAAATACACAAATGTTACCATCCTGTCTGGAATGCAACTGTCAAAAGAGCTGCTTTCAGTAGAAGATTGCCAAGATGCAAAAGTGATTAGATTCACTGTACAGCTGCTATCAGTTGCCCCGTCATATCTCTTAAGGACGTATAAATGAACTACACAAAAAGGGGAAAAACAAGCACCCTGTCACACAAGGAAGATCTCGAGTTCAGATATTTGAGGTAAACTGAAGGCATATTTAGTTAGAACAAGTGCATATACAGTGGTGCATCGCTAGACGATTGCCTCGCAGGACGAGGAATTCGCTAGACGATGGCTTTTTGCGATCGCTACTGCGCTTCGCAAAACGATGTTTCCGTATGGGCGATTTTTGCTAGACGACGACTTTTCCCCATTGGAATGCATTGACTAGCGGTCAATAGCTGTCAGTGCATTCCAACGGGGACCCGCGCTCGCTAGACGAGGTTTCCCTATGGACGATCTTCGCAAGACGACGACTTTTCCCTTGGAACGCATTGAAGAGATTTCAATGCATTCCAATGGGGAAACGTGCTTCACTAGACGATGTTTTTGCAAGACAGCAATTTCCACGGAACGGATTAACATCGTCTAGCGAGGCACCACTGTATATATGTGACAAACGGTAATGATCATGTGCCATCAAATCAATTCTGACTTATGGCAACCCTTGTTAGCATTTTCCAAGTAGAGATTACACAGAAGTGATTGACCATTCCCTTCTTCTGACAAGGCAGAGGGAATTTTTGCTAAGCAGCTGCAGAAGAAAGAATGCTTCAATTCCTAAGGGCTGAAATCATCACTGTTTGACTGGAAACTTTCAACTTTCACCCTCAAATGATTTTATTTCTATTAGATAGGTAGGGAGAGAGGAAGAGAGGGAGAGACACTAAAGTATGTGTGTAAAAGTTAAATATATGTATGTGTATGTACACACACACACACATACATATCTTAAACTTCAAGCAGCATGTATAATCCTTATATACTAAGTAATATATTCAAATGTTGTGGTGAAAGAACTTGCATTTCCTTATTCACATTAATGCATCATCCTAAAAAGATAGATGCAGATAAAATTAGTGGCAAAAACAAGGGACTGTGTCCCTTAATCCATTATACTAGACCCTGAAAAGAGGTGGGTTCTCAAGATCCACTGGCTTCTTTTACATCTCTGGGGAAAAGTTCCTGGTTGTGACCATGAGGCAGGCTTCGGTGCTCTGAAACGACCACAGCCTCCTTTTCTTTTCTTCCTATCAACGTGCCCAAGTTCCACCAAGAAAAAAAAATTCCACAAAGCTCTCCCTGTGAGAAAAGTACAATTCAACCTGTGTGCTTGGAATGCTGGATAGAGACTTCTGAGATTTAGGTTTCTAAGCCATGAAAAAACTCCCACAGCCTGACCTAACCTCACAGGATTGTTGTTGTGACAACAACATGGGAAAGTCTAGCCATAGATATTGCCTTGAGCTCACTAGAGGAAAGGTGAGATATGTATGTGACTAATCAATCAATCGAGCATGGCACTGACTGTATATGTAACTGGGATCTTTGAGATACCACTGAAATCCTATTGGCAGAGATGCACTGTGCATCAAGAATGACATCAGCCACTGCCATGCTGTGGTCATTTTTTCAGAACACTAAAAAATTTCCTAGAGGCCTCTCTCCAGCCTTTGGGAATGCTCCCAAAGGCTACCCCTGGAGATCCCCTTTATCTTGGAGCAGCCTTTGGGAGCCACAGAATGGGAGGCAGAATGCTTTAAAGCCAGAAAATCATTGCCATGAGGACTGGCAGCACTAGTTTTCCAGCTTGACCTAGAATGAAAAGGATCCCTAAGGATGATCAAAATCGGGGTGTGGAATATTTTTATTACTCCAAAATGGCTGCAGCACAGCCATGGATGACAACATCATCCTCACTGCATGGCTTAAAGTTGTGCAACATGATTTCAGTCATCATCTCCTATCTCAATCGGGCTGAAGAGGTTCTAGACCATCATGGGTGCAAATAAAGCTGATTATATGTGGCTTTGTTCCTCAAGTAGTCATGGCCCCTGTGGCTCTCCAAGTACAGATGGACTGCAACCCCCATTAGGCCTATACTGCTAGGGTTGATAGAAATTGTGGACTAACATCTGTAAGGCCACACTTGCTCATTGCTGACTAGCAACAATGGAAGTGGAAAAAGTATTGTATTAAACGGAAACATTTGTTTAACCCTATTGTCCAATTTCCTCCCTGGAAATGAACGAATGAACGAATGAATGAATAAATAAATAAGGCCAAGCAGTTTCCAAGAGCTGTATAAGGCCATTTCAGTTGGAATATCAAACCATGGAGAGTAAATTCCCTCATTCTCCCCCTTCTAGAGGAGGTTGAGGATTTTGTAGAACAAATCTTAAGGGAACATAAAAAGCACTACCACCCTCAAAGCACGTTGTGATGTGGAATACAGAATGTTCTAGAGAGTGCAAATCTTCTCAATGTTACCAGCAACTTTCAGCTTACGCTCTTTACAGCTTACCTGAGAGAGAAATACCTTCAGCAAGTCCATATGGAAGATAAGCAAAGATAATCATCATTCCAAACTCCAGGGAGGGTGTTTTCCGTAAATCAATATGCTTCAACACGTCAATATCAAATGGTTAAGAAAAACACAAGAAAAGTGAGAGGAAAATAAATTAACCTATCTATAAAAATGGTATTATCCATTGTCATTGGAACAAGACTGGAGAGTTTAGAAATGCCAGGCTAAATATCCTGTCTATGATCCATGAGCCGTAAGCAGCTGTGCCCTTTAAGTGCATTAATTATTTTCTTCATAGTACAGAGGAGCCTTCCCCAGCATGGTACATTAGAGATGTTTTGTAATAACGTCCTTAGTTAGGCATGGCTCTTGGCCAAGGATGATAGAGTTATAAGGTTTTATGTTGAGGAAAGTAGTAATATAGTCTTTTCACATAGAACAACAGGCACTGCTATGTAATGATGCTCTGTGTTACATTACACAACAATTAAAAAAGATCTAAAGAGTAAGACAGGTTTATTCTGCATACAAGCCCGGTAATTATTCTTGCAATATGGACCCCAATATTATAGAAATCTTAGCTTTACCAGTAGTACTTCCCTTAGAGTCACATTTAGAAAATTGCTTAGACAGTAGTCTTGTGCAGAGTTAGGCTGCTTAAACCATACCGACTTCAATTTGGTTTAGCTATCTTGCATTTGTGAGATGCTGAAAGGTAGTTATCTATGATCACCTTTGAAAAGGCAACTGTAAGCAATTATGGTCCTCCACATAGTCCTTCACCTCCACACTATGCTGGCTATGATTGGCAGGGTTGCTATACTGCTGTTCTAAGAGCAGCTTGCTAAAAGTGTCAAGACTGCAGATTCTCTAAAGCAGGGAGAGGTATTTCCCAACCCATTCTAGAGAGTGAGACAGAAGGCAGAAGAATTGGGCATATCCCCTATTATAAATCTAGTCCTTGCTGATCTTAAAACATGTCTTCAAAATGCCTGAGTGCAATGAAGACCAAGTTATCACTTCTGTGACGCACACAGATTTTTCTTTCTTTCTTTCTTTGGCCTGTTTGTGAGCTACTTAATAAGCTCAAACATAGAGACCAAGCAGATGACTAAAAACACTTGCGAAGAGACATGCAGTGACAGAAATCTGTGCATCTATTTTTATAAACCATCATAAATCTGTCCCTCAATTCTCATACCACACATTCAAAACTAAGAATGTGCAACATATGCACTGCCTTCAAGAAATCTGGCTAGTCTTATCAAAACTCTTTGGGGCTCTCCTTCAAAGATGTTGTTTTGCCTGAGGAGGAACTTCCTGAATTTATTTCAGTTTACATTTTGCTTTATGTGATAGCTCTGGGGAAAATCTATTCGAGGTATATATTACATGGGACTTTGACCAAACTCCAGGAGGCAGTGGAAGACAGGAGGGCCTGGCGTGCTCTGGTCCATGGGGTCACGAAGAGTCGGACACGACTTAACGACTAAACAACAACAATAATTTAACTCTAAGACACTCTCAAGAGCCTTTTTTTTTAGAAAGACATTTAGATGTTGTTATCATTGACATTACCAGAACAGACACTATCAGAACTAGATTTTAGGGAAGACCCATCTGTGCTCAAAGAAGCAGTCCTACATCTCCTGTTTTCCTCTCCAGGTAATACCTAGTAAACGAAAACCTGTGAAATAACATCATCATGTTGTAATCTCTCCCCCCCCCTCCCGCCTCTCCCCTGCTTTGCTATCTGCTCTTTCCGGGCTCAGGAACTCACAGCAGAACAAGATAACACAATAGCTTTTGGCATACTACTGATGTTACATGACAAAATGTAAAGTGGCAAAGGAGAGGAAATGCAATCAGTGCATCTCTAATTACAGCTCTAGTGGTTGGTCTCTACAAATCCTTACTAGTGAAAGCTAGCAGAGAAAGTCAGAAAGGGAGCTTGACATAAATTCATACTGAATAAGCATCAGACCCAGCCAGTTAGATATATTTCTGGTAAGGGATGTTAGTTTCAGCATTCCACTCTAAAGCCTGCAGGTTACAAAAAATCTAATTTGTTTACTGGATGCTTTATACATAAGAAAACCAGAGCATATGCTTACAAAGGACCCATTATTGAAAATGGAATTAATGTATTAAGACTACAAGCAAACTAGCCTGCATTATGATCCTTCATTAACATGTAAGATGGGCTATTATACAGTAAGCTAGACCTTAATTAGAGGAATGAATGCATGCAACAATTTTATACAAAGCTTAAATTGCTGCCTGCTTGTGTTGCTGCTATTAAAAAAACGAAATCAAGGAGAGGAAACAGAATGTGAACCCGAGGGCTTTATGTTTTAAAAGGATGATCTCCCTAAGAAACGCGACTGAGAGCAATTATTCAAATGGAAAAGCCCACTTGCTTATGCATTTGCACCATTTTCTTTAAAAGCAAAGGATATTAATGCAGAAATAAGGCCAGTCAGAGTCCCCAGTGCTGCAGACCCAAAGAACATCTTCAGAAAATAACCCAGCGCCTGTAGAAAGGTTTGCCATCCACTTACATCTGATGTATGTTCTCTTGTCAAACCTTCTGCTGTGCTGGGAACAATTTTAAAAAGAAAGACAGCCGACAATGTTACACATTTGAATCATAAGACCTGCAAGCAATACTTTTTTAAAAAAACCTCAAAACCCTACATTTCTTTGTTGAAACTCCTCTTAAAATGCTTCTCCTGTGATATAACAAGTAGAATGTCAGAAGACATTAAATCAAGTGCTGGTGCACTTCCCCAAGGGGAAACACAGCTCTGCTGAAAATAAGGAAATCTATTCTTCCTTATGTGATGCTCTAAGCCATGGCACAAAAGAAACCAGGACGTTGCCTCCTGCAGCACAAGAAATACAGTCCTTCTAACAGCAAAAAAAGGAGATATATAACTTTTAATAATGAACACAAGGGAGGGGGTCACAAAGTTGCAATACATCTTGTCTTACCAGGGAGGATAATTACACAAAAACAAAGTACTTCTTTTTCTTATCAAGACACACAACAACGTAGAAGGCATTTCTCTTGTGGTATTTTTCTTGTGCAAGAAAGAAAAGAATGGAAAGCTGAATCAGGACCCTAGGGCGAATAAAAATTGGGAGAGAGGGATCCCTGGAAATTTTAATAAAGATTTAAGCCCTATTTGTTAGGACGTTTGGAGAGCATCTATGCAGTGATTCTTCTTTTGTATGTGATATCCTAATTTTGTGGATCCAGTTAATCAATGGAACCTATGTTCAAGTACATGAGTCAGGAAGAGAGTGTCAGACAATTCCCTTTAAAGGAGGAAATCACATTCTATTATAGTAATCAAGTAAAAAGAATTTATATGATGTGTTTTACAGATGGGCACAAACCTAGGTTTGAAGGTTCACGTTGGTTCATACCACAGATGCCGCATGTTCCCTTCCCCTGCCTCCCTGGCCAATGACCCACTCACCAGCTGGCACATGGTTCTCTCCTCCTCCTTTTCAGCTGTTCACCCAGTCCCCAGGAGCAGCACGGGTTTCCCTGTACTGGACTCCTCGTCTGAGTGGGCAATCAGCCAAGGGGATGAGGCAGGGAAGCCTGTGCTCCTATCGTAGACTGGTCAAACAGCCGAAGAGGAGGAGAGGAACGCACGCTGACCAGTGAGTGTGGATCCAGCAGGGAGTCAGGGAAGTAGTGCCGTGCATATGAACTGGCACAAACCTATGAAGTGAGGTTTGTGCCCATCTCTAGTGTGTTATGCAACTGGGACTCAAACAAAAGAAAATATTGTTTTGCCTCTTCCATTGCATCTTCAGCCTGCTACATACTGGGATGAATTTCCTTGCACTTTGAGGAAAAAAGTAATTTCTTATGTTGGAACTTGCAGAGATCAAAGTACCATCTAGATAGATTTCTTGGGATCAACTTCAGCTTCCTTGGACCAATGACAAGAGCTCCATTATGTAGTGGTTAACTGCAGTACTACTGTCAAGCCTTTGCTCACAATCTAAATTCAATCCTGATGGAATGAGGTAGCCAGCTCAAGGCTGACTCAGTCTTCCATCCTTCCGAGGATGGATAAAATTATGGTGTTAGTATAGTTATGTTGTAAACCTCCCAGAGAGTGCTTTATGCACTATGGGGTGGCATATAAGTCAAAACAACAACATGGACAAGATGCTCAATCTGCCTGCCTTGTTCCATGTAGGTTCAGTTCTTCCCCATCTTGGTTGATAAGATCCACCAGAAACCGATTAGCTGTTGCATTCACGAGGCGATACCTGTTGCTCTGAAACATGCAGTGGTGTACCCTCTGCTGAAGAGAAGCCACTCTGAATGAAATTAGAATTATGTGAGAACTAAATTCTGCTGCAAATATGCCTTTTGGAGGCAGGTTCACTGAACAGCTTCAGAAAGCTTTTGGAGGAAACAAGTTATCTCTATACCCATTTGGGCCCAGGCTAACTTTTAAGACTGAGACAGCTTTACTTTTCCTATAAATGTCTTTCCCTAGGATGAAGATAGGAAAAATGCTACTCTGTTAATCCTCTTGGATCTTCATGATACCATTGTCTAGTGATGTAAATCTTTGCTTACTTTGTTCTTGCAAAAAAGTTAAAATGTCTTCTCTTGAGAGGACAGAATTAGAAGAGGTAGCATATTTTTGGCATGTTTCTACCTTTTATACAAAGAATATGTATTTATGCAAAGAATATACATTGTCTTTTGCTTAGGAAGTCCTGTTATTTTGTCGAAATACAATACATTTATGCAAAATACAAATTTTAGCACACACAAAACCAGACTTTTTAAAACAAAAAAAGGGGAGGTTGATCATGATTATGATTCAAAAGGAGTGAAAAGATTTACAGTGGTTGACTATATTTGTTCAAAAGGTTGTTTTGATGTGATGAGAAACTCTTTTTCATTACAGACCAGAAAATTATTGAGTGTTCATTACACCCTGAACATTAACCACTGTATCTTACCAAGCCTGTTCTTTAAAATGGGAGTAGCAGGCACAGTGTTATGGTGCACACACACACCCCACCTGCAGAGCTGGTTACACAGAGTGGTACTGTGGTACTTCTCTTCATATGCAGAGTTATAAATGTTTACAGTGCCACAGAGTTCTGCTCTTTCCCCACATTGTTAGCATCTACTGAAAACTGCAGGCAAAGTCATGAGGGCTTCTGGATGCCTTGACTGGTTCCCAGGTCCAGGAACTGGAAAAGCAACTGTTCTGGATAAGGCTGAGCTCCTCAAAGGAACAGGTCCATCAGTAGACAATTGGAGCAGCAAATTATATACAATTTTCCCATTCTCATGCTGATGTGTAAAGTGTGATGCCAGTTGATAGAGCTTTGTTTGGCAAACAGCAGCAATTTTTTTAAATTTGGGTTTTTTCCCCCCTATTTAAATACACTTACTTTGTTAAGACAATTGAGACAGCATCATTGAGAATGCTTTCCCCGAAGACCAACATGTTAAGCACAGGATCCACATTAAGGGCATTAAAGATAGCAATAGTAGCAACTGGATCAACAGCGGAGATCAGGGAACCAAAGGCAAAGCTTTAAAAAAACAAAATGAAGTATTAGTTTTGGGGGGTCACTAGTTCATAGGATTGCCATAAATTGGAAGCAACACATTATAACAACTCTCTCTGAACTTCACAGGGTCACCATAAGTTTGAAACAATACAATGTTGTTTTTCAGCAACATAAAAACAACTTCTACAATAAGATCATCGAGCTATAACATATTTTGAACTAAAATGGTCACCACATATGGCTTTTTTTAAACAAAAAGAATTTTAAGAATAATTTTTTTAAAAAAATCCTATTTAAAAATTCTAAATCTAGTTTACTTTTTAAAATGTATTTTCAATCTTAGTTTGAAAATCAATGCTTTTTAAAATCCCCTTTGTTAGAGACTGTCTTATATAAAAGATAGGCAATTACACAATTATATCAAAAGCTTACCTATCAGTCATGTTTAATTTATAAATTACGTCAGCCTAGAAAAAAAAAAGAATAAAGAAAAAAACAACACATTTTTAGACAATTATTATTATTTCACTGAAAATTATTATTATTTCACTACATAGAGACAGACCTGAGAGGGTCTAATTCTCTGGAACAAGATTTGGCCTTTCTGAGGTCCTAATCCGGCCAGACACCCTTTCCCGTCACCCTTGTTTCCTATTCTGTCAGCTTCTATGTGAGTCACTCCTCCCATGCATTACAAAACCCTCTCTCTAAGGCTCAGTTACTGAAAGTAAATGTTTCAGGCTAAAATATGCTGGCATCTTTGGTCCTACCCTTTTGCCTTTGGTCCTGTTCACCACAGGAACATCAGTCCCACAAGCATCACTGAAATTGACTTCAGCCATGGGACTGGAAAAGGCTCCCCACTTTTGTTATAGTACATTCTAGTATGAAGAATAACATTTCCAAATCAGAACACATATATCATAAGTAACATAGTATACCAACCAAGGATATAAAAATGTGTCTATGATGGTTAAAGAAACTGAATGTGAAGTTTTCAAAGACATAGTCATGTTCGCCAGATTCAGCATTTGTAGCCACAAAAGAAAAAGAAAGAAATCCCACAAATAAACTAAATTCATTTGATATAATCATAGAATGATATAATAATGGAGTTGGAAAGGGCCTATAAAGCAATCAGTGATTATTTTCAAATCTTCTCTTGAGTTACCGTGAAAAACACAGTTGAAAAGTCTTAGGCATAGATACCATAACTGAATTAATTAACTGACCTTTTTTTTAACCTCTCCTTTCCAACAAAGAAGCCCTGACACTACCATATAACACATACTTAAAATAATTAATATTTAATGAATTGAAAGCATACTTAAAACACAACTACGCAATAAAAAAGAACAGCAGCAGCTTATGTCAGTAAAATGAATTTGAATCCATTTCTACTAGTGATTAATATAAGAAATGTGGGCCATGATATGGACTCATACTACCGTGTTTCCCCGAAAATAAGACAGGGTCTTATATTAATTTGTGCTCCAAAAAACACATTAGGGCTTATTTTCAGGGGATGTTTTATTTTACAGTCATGTCATCTTCTGGTTGCTGCACAATTCTGCACAATGGTGGAGGGCGGGGTTTCACTTAACTAGGGCTTATTTTTGGGGTAGGGCTTATATTACGAGCATCCTGAAAAATCATACTAGGGCTTATTTTCAGGTTAGGTCTTATTTTCAGAGAAACAGGGTAATGCATAAAAATAATTGAAATAAATGATACCTGATAATTTATCAGGAGAAAACTTCCATAACTAGGTAACAATCACAGAAAGGGAGTTTCTGCAATTATCACTAATGTTAGTTTCTGATAATGGGGATATCTGGAGGAGAGCTTTCAGTGACAGATCTTAAGTTTTGGACAAGTCTAGATGGGGCAGCCAGTCTTTATCAATAACACATTTTCACCTGGGACTTTCCTTATCCATTCTGTGAACTATTTTTTTACTGCTGTACCGCA
Organism: Intellagama lesueurii; assembly: GCA_037013535.1. Taxonomy (NCBI): domain Eukaryota; kingdom Metazoa; phylum Chordata; class Lepidosauria; order Squamata; family Agamidae; genus Intellagama; species Intellagama lesueurii. The sequence continues at coordinate 221,787,930 of JBAJHW010000004.1, read as the reverse complement.
CATATCCCTCTAACATGGCTTTCTTCGGTCAACTCACAAACCAATTAATCAACAACAAAAGCAAATTCTGAAACTCTATGCAAAACACACACAGCAGTCAAAACACTATACAGTACTAGATCACTAGTGCAAACCATGTGGTCAAAATTAAATTCAAGACATTCCTGGATTCTCAGGATGTTAAATAGTGCTGTTGCAATTTTACCACATTATAGAGAAGTGTTATTTTATTACAATGATTGATCTTAACAAAGGTTTAAAATATAATTTAATTGTAATTGCATTGTGCATGTTGTTCTGAATGCCTGAATGGCACAAAGGAGATGATGGCATTTTATAAAATGAGTTAACTGGCATCCAAATAACACAGTGAGAGCTTAATTTGAAAAACAGGCCTTTGAAAACTTCCTCATACCAGAGCTCTGAGCACTGGTTTGTAAAACCTACTTCTAGGCACAATGACCCCCTGGGACATTATAATCTAAGGCATGGTTGAATTAACCTTTGAGTTATGGGCAGGTTCAGTCTCTACTGTAGCATAATTAATTACCTGGGAGTTTCCCAGTATGAACTGTCTGCCTTTATTCTCTGCACTCTGAGATTTATTAAAATTCTCCATAGCTCAGAATTTAGTAGCTGCATATATATCACAAGAATTGGAAACAGTTACTGTTAGATTCTCATGTAAAATGCCTGCAACTTGGCCAGCATGAAAAGCAGACTGTCAAGGCAGTACAAAAGCCACAAGGGACAAAACATTGAGAATGAGTGCAAGATTCAGCTTCAGAATGTGCCTTCTGAATGCTTACAGAAGAGAGAGGATGCTATCGATCTGATATATGTAAGATCTGGTAAGGTAAAGATAAAAGGTTCCCCTTGACAATTTGTCCAGTCGTGTCCGACTCTAGGGGGCGGTGCTCATCCCCATTTCCAAGCCATAGAGCCAGCATTTGTCCGTAGACAGTTTCCATGGTCACATGGCCAGCACGACTAGACACAGAAAGCCGTTACCTTCCCACCGTAGTGGTACCTATTTATCTACTTGCATTTTTACATGCTTTCGAATTTTACATGCAGGAGCTGGGATGAGCGACGGGAGCTCACTCCGCCGTGTGGATTCGAACTGCTGATCTTTCGACCTTGCAGCCCCGAGGCTTTTGCGGTTTAACCCGCAGCGCCACCACATCTGGAGTGCAATAGTTTTGAGGAGGAGGGGGTGCAAGGGAAAACAGCCAAATATGGTACAGGAAAGAGATTTATTTTTAATTTAAAAAAAAAACCTTTCTAAGACTTCCACAAGGTGGATATTCTTTTTTTTTTTTCCTCCTGTAGTTGGGTGAAGGTCTCTTGTTTTCAATCTCTCATGTCCTTCAAGTTGACCTTGTCCTTAAAGTGGAATCACCCAACACATGTCATGATAGGATGCACCACTCACTCCAGTAGCAAATATTAATTTTTGAGGTTCTGACATTACATTTGCCCTTGTTGGCAAGTGGTGGCCAAAGCATCAAGAAATGTATCTTTTAAAAAATATCAAACAGATGTTTAAAAAAACCAAGCACTGAAAAAAAAAAAACATGAAACCAGCAACTGAAGTTGACAGATACATTCGTCCCAATCTGTTAATCTAGGTTTTCCAATACTACAGAAACTTGTGCCTTCCATCTCTCCTTTCCACAACCTTGATAAAGAACCTAACACGGCAGTACTACACATCATACCTAAACCTTTGATTGGCAGAAGCTCTCACCTGACCCAGAAAGTAAATTCCTCCACCGACAATGAAAGCTGAAATCGCTGTCCCAATTACAGAAAACAGGGTGATGGAGCCTATGTTCTGAAAAAAATTCCCCTGAAAACAAAGGAGATGGGGAAAACAAACAGTGAATTCTGACATAATTTAATGTGAAACAAATTAATTTGAGAGAGTTCACCTGGGAGCCCAGCCATAAAACTGCTCATCATTGTTGGCCTCCGAACACAGGAAGAAATATCAAAATAAAGCAGACTGGAGCAGTATGGAACGTACTTGTCTGCCAAGGAGTGAACATAGGTAAGATCATTTATCTGTAGGATGAACAGGACTTTTAAATCTAAGGACACCGATTTCCTGGCAGGTGAAGGTCTAGCCATCTCCCCTTGTCAGCAATTAATCAAACTGCTGAACACTGTAAGTCCCAACTAACAGAGATTCACTGAATCAAAGGGATAAATACAAGTTTTGATTTACTATGTTCCACTATTCATAGGGTGGAATCCTATTGCTTGCAAACACCAACCTAAGTGCAATGGTGCATCGCAACAGCAAAATGGAACTCTAGGGAGTGTTAGAAACAGTTTTGTAGTTTTCAATTAATTTAAATTAATTATTTCTGGTGCACAGATCTAGTTTACACCAGCATAACTATGCCACCAAGATTTTGCCCATTATCTTTTAAACTGATAGAGTTATTCTTTGTCAATATGCAAAAGATGAATATATTATATTATATTATATTATATGAGACTCCTTTTTTTCCAGAGGTTTTCCAGAGTTCAAACCTCAGGATGTTATAGTAGCCTTTCTGTTTTTTTCTGTAAAATGTATTTTAGTAGTCAGGATTAGGCTGTGGTTTAAGGGCCACATAGGAATACTTATTAATATTTTAATTCAATTGGGATTTTTGGTGCTTTGTCCTGAGTTACATTTTTAATAACCTTTTTTTTCTCCTTTGAATTGCAAATAAAGAAGTATGGCAAATCGGTGACTTCTCCGTATACAGCAAGCAGATATATTAGGTAACTGCAGCAGGATTTCAGAAAGCAAAATGCCTTCATCAATGTTTTCCTCTACAGTTTAATTACTTCATAGGCTAAGTCTTTCACTCTGAGATTTGTGAATGAACATGGACTGGGAGACAGCATATTGGACCTGGGAAACCTCAAATCTCAGCTGAACAATCAAGTAAGGCCAGCTGTAAGATTCTTAACAGCAATTATGACTGGTTCAACTCTCCAGTATTCCTTGATCTGCTGCTACACTTCTTTAATGGATGTGCTGGTATCCTATGGTGGCCTGGACTGACCAACCGGCATTTAGTTGGCAAATAGCCAAGCCTTCCATGAAAAGAACCAGGCAGAACCAGATACCCCTTTGGTTCCTTGCAGCTCTGTGATCAAATCTTCAAATAATCTGTCACAAGCCACGTTAGGTGACAGCAACATCAAGTGACTATTCCCCTATTTAAATAGGCCATCACAATATAGAAAGAACATTTATTTCCCTTCAAATCACCTTAAAAAGAACAGATTGGATTCTGCTTTGCATAGACTGGAATTCTGAAAATTGGGCATTCCTATGCGCATGAGGGGAAGGTACTTCCTTCTTACAGTGTCCAACTCTAAATCTGATCTGGTGGGTTGTGGGACCCTCCAGGTCATAGGTAGCTCAAGGACAGAAGGAGAGTTAATATCAGTGAAAACTGCCTTTTACTTCTGCTGGGAGCAGTGTCCATCAGTGACAATTCAGAGCCAGGCTGAGTCAAACTGAGCCCTTGACTGAGTCCTTCTTCTGAGAAGAACCAATGTTCTTCCATGAAATTACAGCATTAGAGCAGTCACATGACATGAGTACACTAACCTGCAGTTGCAGTAATATAAAACTGGGTGGAATGTTCCTGAATGACTTCTACTTATTTCACATCAACTGGCATTAGAGCATTTTCCCTACCCCTATACAGCTATGAAATATCTGTAATACTTCACCTTATGTAATGAATAACCAGATTCAAATATGATCGGTGGAAGTAAAAGAAGAAAAAACATATTGGGACGAAACATCTCTTCTTCCTGCAAAACGTAGCAAACAAAAAGATGAAGGGATTATGAAGAGTGTGACAGAGGGAATACCACCACATTTGAACAAACAAACAGTACTAAATCTAGCCTCTTTAAAGTGTCTGTCACTCTGCTGGTATATTTTAAGAAGCAAAAATACTGGCAAATGAAATTTATATTAATCTGCCTCATTTCCCACCACAAATAAAGAGGATTTCAAGATAGCAAACATCCTTGGGATTAAATTGTTTTTCACCCAATGGCTAAAAAAGGAAGCACTATCTGCATTGCCACATCCAAACAACCAGCATGGAAAACAAACTGTCGTGCCAACAAAACAACTCACTATATCAATATTTCCTAGTCATGTTTCCCAACAATGAGTAGGACAATTTTTATATGAAATCACAGTTTCAGTGTGCTTGATTTTGACCATTCCACATTCATGAAAGGTCTGTAGTATTCAGGGGCTGCTGCCCAACTGTGGAACTCCTTACAGGCCACAATAGATGAAGAACATGACAGTCAAATTGCTGGAGAGGGATGAATTTGGGTAAATGCATTGTTCTGGCTCCTCGTAAGCTGCATTGGCTCCCCATAGAATGCAAGCCTTTTCTGAAGTGGTTCCCTAAATTATACAATTATAATCAGTTGGAAATACAGTTAGGGCTTTACCTTATATGTACTTATATGCGTGAACTGTAATGAGGTATAAAGCAAGATGTCTTGCTGCTTGGTCTGAAACTGAAGATTTCCCTTTCTCTGGCAAGTTACTAAAGACAGATTGGCCAATTCCCTGAAATATCTGGTGCACAAAGAATAGTTCTATACTGAAATCTTTGAAGGCTACAGAAGCCAGTCAGGAGAATGAGAAACCTCCAGGAAAAAGCTGCTTCCCTTTTGTTGCCCCCACCTCTCACCCTCAGGTCTATGAAGCACACAGTTCACAGTGGTGTTAGTCCCTGTCAATGAGTACAGGCGCAATCATTCTAAGGAAGCATGGCTCTAAGGCTGCAATCTTATGCCCGTTTATCTAGGTGTAAGTCCTCTGAAGTCAATCAGGTTTATTTCTCAATATGTATCTGTAGGATGTATAGTAAAGGAACAGAATGAAGAAATTAGAATAACTGGCAAAGCCCCGTTAAGAGACCAACATTAGGAAATGCTCGCTACATCTTCAGAGACCATGTTCTACCCCTCCCCTTCTCCATTATCACTTCTGTTGTTTTGAACACATACAAAGCAAGGAGTCTGAACTCTACCATTTAGGGTGGCTCTTTATGTGAACTGGAAATTGACTTTTCAGGGTTCCTATCGTTGAAGGAGTGAGAATTGGTGGAAGAAGCATCAATAATTTAAGATATGTAGATAATATATTACTGGCAGAAAGCAGTGATGTCTTGAAATGTCTGCTGATGAAGGTGAAAGATGATGCAAAAACAACTGCAGCTGAACATTGGGTGTGTTGTATGCCATCAAATCGGCAACAATTTATAGGCACTGTAACAGGACTTTCAAGGTAAGTGAAATATTTAGGGAGTGATTTTACCAGTCCTGCCCCCTGTGTCAGATCCCACAGCCATGCAGGAATTCAAACCAAGGTTTCCTGAGTCCTAGTCCAGCACTCTATCCAGTACACTGGATATCAGCTGAACATTAAGACAACAAAAATCATGACTACAGAAGAAGAATTGGATCAGCTATCAATTCAAATGGAGGCTGAAGCCAAATAAAAAGAAGATTGAGATTTAAAAGGGAAGCTGTGAAGAAACTTGAAAAGATGACCATGCAAAGATGTGCCACTGGAGACTAAAGCAAAGACTGTCAACACGACCATATTCCTAGTTACTGCATATGGATATGAAAGCTTGATAGTGAAGAAACCAGACAGGAAAAAAGTCAATTCATTTAAAATATGGTGCTGAAGGAGAGTTTTATGGATACTACAGACTGCTAGTATGCATAAAGATAAACAAGTGGGTCCCAGATCAAATCAAGTCTGAACTCTCCGTAGAAGCAAAAAGTGCTGCAACTGAAGCTGTTACACTTTGAGCACATCATGAGAATATAAGACTTGATACAAAAGACAATAAGGCTAGGAAAAGTTGAAGACAGCAAGAAAAAACGAAGACCAAATATAAGATGTATTGATTCAATAAATGAAGCCATGGCCTCAAGTCTGCAAGAGCTAGGCAGTGCTGTCAATGACAGGAGATTCTGGAGGTAACTCATTCATTGGGCATGTAGCAGCAACAACACTCATCTGTAGATGAAGAAAGCTTTTCTGTTCAGGCTCCTTGTTGTTCAGGGTGAGGAAATCAGAGACAGAAAGGAGCAAGCCTGGAACAATCCCTTAAACCAGTGGTAGGGGAACAGGGATAAATTACCCCAAATGTGTGTGTGTGTGTGTGTGTGTGTGTGTGTGTGTGTGAGTGTGTGTGTGTGTGTGTGTGTGTGAGAGAGAGAGAGAGAGAGAGAGAGAGAGAGAGAGAGAGACTCAAAACTATGAAAAAAAGGAACAGGCAAGCAAAACAGAAGGCTTGAATTAAGGCGGGGGGGAAAGGGTGGCTTTTTAAGATGCTGTCTAGGTTTGTCATCACTTTCCTCCCAAGAAGTAGGCGTCTTTTAATTTCGTGGCTGCTGTCACCATCTGCAGTGATCATGGAGCCCAAGAAAGTAAAATCTGTCACTGCCTCCATATCTTCCCCTTCCATTTGCCAGGAGGTGATGGGGCCAGTGGCCATGATCTTAGTTTTTTTTTTATGTTGAGCTTCAGACCATTTTTTGCGCTCTTCTCTTTCACCCTCATTAAGAGGTTCTTTAATTTCTCCTCACTTTCTGCCATGCTTTTGCGTAGTCAATGAAGCAGAAGTAGATGTTTTTCTGGAACTCTCTGGCTTTCTCCATAATACAGCACATGTTAGCAATTTGGTCTCTAGTTCCTCTGCCCCTTCGAAATCCAGCTTGCACTTCTGGGAGTTCTCGGTCCACATACTGCTGAAGCCTGCCTTGGAGGATTTTGAGCATAACCTTGCTAGCGTGTGAAATGAGTGCAATTGTACAGTAGTTGGAGCATTCTTTGGCACTTCCCTTCTTTGGGATTGGGATGTAGACTGATCTTTTCCAATCCTCTGGCCACTGCTGAGTTTTCCATTGATGATGATAAAAAAAAAAATAGCGCACTGGTCCTTTGATATTGGGCTGTGGCACCAGGGTGGGTGACATGACCTTTAGCCTGGTTTGTTCCTTTTTGCACACATCAAGTTACCTGATTCCCTGCTGCCTCAGTGTAACGCCTGGCAAATTTTCATAGGATTCTGCACAAACAGGATTTCACCCATTGGGCCCCACAAGTCTCAAGATAATCGTATCTTCAGGATTAGTTTTTCACTCAAATAGGTAACCCTGGTGCACGATCCTACCAGAAACTGTCAATGGCCCAGTGATCAAGTTATTAAAGGAAGATAAGAAATAATATATTGAGCCGGATAGCTAATCCATAGTTAATATGTTGAGCAAATAAGATAACAGCTCTAGCATGGTGGAAAACTGTAATCATTACTGTGGAACTAGGGAGGCTGCAATAAGATATTCTGAAGTTCAACCCTGTGGCTCTAGACCAAATCTTCAAAAGAAGTTATTCGGGTTGAAGAATTCAGACAATCTACAAGTCACATAGGAAGGAGAACAGTTACTTCATTGCCCTCTTGAAGACTGTAAATCTAAGATTTAATATAACTGATGAAGCTTAAAAGCCAATTTATTATTGGCATTGACAATTATCTATCTACTGAAGTGCTCAGTTCAGACAAATTGGTTTTAAACAGTCATTTGCTACACTTTTAGAGCATGCAATCCATTTTTAAAATTATACATGCTGGCTTCAGCAAAACCATTTTGTCAATTTCTCATGGCTTTCTTTTCTCTATGTCTTACCTTCACAAGTACAAAATTTATTCTTGAAATGACACAGGTCTGCAGATTTAAAGTGCTGACTTTAAAGGAAAACGTGATCTATTAAATAGTTCATCAAGAATGTGTCCATAATTCCCTACTGCAGTTATATCAAGCTTGTGAAATTATAATATCTCTCTCAAAAGAACGGGGTATACTCAGATGAATATATGGAAATTATCTCCCCGCGTATATGTCTGTGTTTATTTTGTATGTCTGAGTTATAATAATAATAAAAAAGAATGGGGTATACTTAGTGATTTGAAGAAGATTCCTACAAGTTTTCTTCTTTTTTAATTAACAGGAACAATGTAGGATTGTATATAACCACCAATGAGAGGACATACAGCTATTTATTTATTATTTTATTTATTTGATTTATATCCCGCCCATCTGGTATATTCTACCACTCTGGGCGGCTAGCCCGTGGACTGTGAGTTTTTTGTGCTAAAAGTACAAAAACCCTTTTACTATCATGTAAGACACATGGGGTGGACGAAGTGACAACTGCAATGGACCATCCAAGGCAGCTGCTCCCAACTATTCCCTAACATACCTTAAATGTTCAACATTCTTTTTTGATATAATGGAAGATATTCATGTAACAGCTCAAGCTTACATACCATAATTAAGCTAGGCAGGGCTGTCAATGACAGGAGATTCTAGAGGTAATTCATCAGGCATGTAGCAATGTCTGGAGATGAGTGTTGTTGTTGCTACAACACTAAATAAAAGGTTGTTTTTCCGTGTTATTATCTTTTCCATTTTATATTTCATTTTTAATATTTGTTCTTAACTTTCAGAACAGCACAGGAAATGATACAAATCTGAAAAAAAACAACCAAATAAAAGAGAACCACTGCTGGGAGAATCCCAATTTTGTATCCTGAGATCCTGATCCTAAGACTCAATGGTAGAACTACATCGCAAATACTGCAATGTGAAGTGTTGTTATTCTGGCCTACCTTCGTGTGCAAAGTGCGTAGCTTTTTAATTAGGTATAATGGGAGTCACATCTGCAATTAACTGCCTGCAACAAGAGAACTGCACAATTATCAAGAGAAATATTGAGTTCTCTACCACTGTTATCATTCCCTAGGGAAAAGAAGCAACTTTATGAAATTCATTCTTGCCATACTCTGTTAGGAAGGAAATGACAACAATAAGAGGATGTCATCATTTTCTCTAGTTCCAAAATTCCAGGACAAGTTTGACAGCCACACTGCACCAAACACACATGATAGGACCTCTTTTGCTAGCTCAAATGAAACACAAAGCACACAGTGGAGGGGGAAATTGTTTAAAATGTTGGTGTATACCTTCCAATTTGCTAGCTTTTGAGCTTCTATGATTTTTATAACTGCTCCCATGAGGATACCTGGAAGGAAGAAGAAACCACATGAAGCATCAAAAGCTTGTACTTATCAAAACACTGAGATCCTCAGCTTACTTAAAAGTGAATGATGCTAAGACGTTTATAATGCTACAAAACTATGATGAATGTAAAATACACTGTCCTTCACTCTATAGCTGCTAAATCTACTCCAATGAAATCTAGACAATAAAAACACATCATTTCATGCACATAACCTCAAGATGTGAATGACAACATCACCTATATGTTCCATCTGGTACTAAATGGATACCAGCTATTCCAACTATTATTTTATGTTACCCTTCCTACATCCTTCTGAACACAACTGCAATCTTTGCATAAACCTCTGACATCTTAGCTTGACCTGCCTCTCTTGGTGTCATTAGGTCACCTGCTGATATGTCGTTATTTAAGCTGAAATCCAAGTCCTTGCAGCTACCAGCTTAATCACTGTGATGCTACCAAAGATTGAGCCAGGCTAGAGCTAAACAAGCAACAGTTCCGGCCATTCAAGGCCTTGTTTTGAGTTTAGCGATCAGTTTGCAGCCTTTTTTAGAGCAAAAATTGAGGCCATCCATGCCAACCTTGACTCCACCAGCAGCCTAGCTGATCTGCAGGTGACCTTCACTGTCCCATTGCCCAGTTGGTTCAGTTTGACCCTGTAGTAAAGGAGGAAGCCTACAGGTGATAGCTAGTTCTAGGCCCACCGCCTCCTCACTTGATTCTTGCCTGATATGGCTGATCAGAGTCACAAAGGAGGCTATGATTTTTGGGTATCTATATTTCAGAGGACCTCTCATGGTTTATAAATGCTAATATGCTGATGAAGAAGGCACAGAAGAGGCTGTACTTCCTGAGAGTGCTCAGGAAGATAAATCTATCTCAGCATTTAATTCTGTCCTACTATCGTAGTACCATAGAGAGTGGCCTAACATATGGCATCCTCTCATTGTATGGGAGTTGCTCTGAAATGGACAAAAAAGTTTTACAGAGAATTACTAAAATTGCCCCAAATATTATTGGACTTCAGCTTCCAACCTTGGACAACATCTTTGCATCTCACTGCTTGAGGAAGTCATTAAATATTCTCAGAGACTCTTCCCACCCTGCTTATAACTTCTTTGAACTGTTGCCTTCCGGCAGAAGATACAGAGCAATTAAAACTCAGACAACACGTTTTTTGAACAGTTTTTATCCTAGAGCTATAATTGCACTTTACAAGGAACTTAAAAATCACCAGCAGTAAGTTGTTGGACTGTATTACTATTACATAGTCTGTTGTGTTGGATGTTGTGTGGATTCCATGAGTTTTAGGCAGGGTTCTGGGATTTAGGGATTGTTATGAGGGTGTGTGTGTTTTTGGTCTGGTCTCTGAGTGTTCTTTGTGAATTTTGTTGTATGTGTATACGGTGTATATACGTTCAATGACAATAAATTGTTTATGTTTATGATTGATTGGGTCGTGAACATTATTAATTCATTACTGAGAGAGGGAATGCTTCCCTCCTGTTTAAAAGAAACCATCGTTCAACCCATCACCAAACACCCCCAGTTAATGTTGGACAACCTTAACAATTCCGTCCGATTGCTAACATACCATTCCTAGGCAAGGTGATCGAGAGGGTGGTGGCAAATCAACTGCAGTCATACCTGGAGGAGCATGATTGCCTTGACCTTGATTGCCTTCCAGTTTGGATTCAGAGGGTATTGAGACGACACTGGTTGCACTGCAGGATTACCTTTTAAGGGAGGCTGACAGGGGCTGATGTACCTTGTTGGTACTACTAGATCTGCCAGCGGGTTTTGATACCGTCAACCACAGTATCCTCTTGAACAGGCTCTCTGAGGTTGAGAATGGGGGCTTAGCATTGAGCTGGCTCCAATTCTTCCTCGAGGACCATGTCCAGAGAGTTCAGCTAGGAGAGGAGGTGTCGGCACCTTGGACCCTATGGTATGGGGTTTCTCAGGGATCAGCACTATCCCCAATGCCATTTAACATCTATGTTAAACCTCTGGGGTAGGTCATCAAGAGGTTTGCAGTAAGGTGTCATCAGTATGCTGATGACACACAACTCTGCCTCTCCATTACCACCTCTGCAGTGGATGCTGTCCAGACACTTGTGTGTTGCCTGTTTGCAGTATTGGAACGGATGAGGGCTTAACAGGCTCAAAACTGAACCCGGACAAAACAAAGATTTTGCTCCTGTGGGGGACCTCTGATAGGTTAGGGTGGCTGGTCCCTAGGCTGGATGGTACTCCCCTCTAGTTTGGCGACCAAGTGTGTAATTTGGGCATTCTTCTGAACCCAGCTCTTTCTTGGGAGTCCCAGGTTGCAGCCATGTCCATATCAGCCTTTAACCAGCTTAGGCTAATCGCTCAATTTTCCCCTACCTAGATGAGGACTCCCTCAGGATTTGGTGCAGGCCCTGCCCATCTCCCAGATCAACTACTGCAATGCTCTCTATGTGGGGCTCCCCTTGAACCTGATCCGGAGACTTCAGCGGGCCCAGAATGTAGCAGCCAGACTGGTGGTGAGTGTAAGCAAATTTGACCACATCACTCCAGTTCTGGCCTGCCTCCACTGGTTGCCCGTGGCGTCCCAGATCAGGTTCTGACACTCACATACAAAGCCCTCCACAGATTGGGCCCATGTTATTTGTCAGAGCATCTTTCCTTAATGTCATCTGCCCGACCCACAAAATCATCCCTGTCGAGGCTCCTCTGGGTGGCCGAGGGAGGCCCATAAATCCTATACAAGAGGTAGGGCCTTCTTTGCGGTGGCTCCAACAATATGGAACCAGCTTCCAGAGGAGCTCCACTTAGCCCTCTCCCTATTGACATTTAGGAAGCAATTAAAGACATTGCTTTTCAGGGAGGCTTTCCACACCAACCCCAGCCAACCATCTTCCCCCTGCTTATTTTTTACCCCTCCTCTTCTTCCCTCCCCTCTTTTCCTCTGTCTGCTCTGGGTTTATATGATTAGTTCGTGTCATCTCTTTATTTTAAGGTTATTGTTGCTGGTTTTAATGTTTCTATTTTTATTTTTGTTTTCTATTATGTGTTGTAGCCCACCCAGAGTAGTGCCGTGACACTATTGAGAACAGGATACAAATTGAATGAACAAACGAACAAATGAATGAACAAACAAGCAAACAAACAAACAACAGCTAACTGGGCACTTGAAGAATCCTGAAACCTAGATACAAAGTCCTCTTTTGTTGATAATCCAACTAGGTGAAGCTCCAAAATAACATAGGGATGCTCTTTCTAGCCTGGGTGGAAAACTGGTGAAGTTATTACAATAGTTTCTTTATCCACTGCCTACCCATTCCAACTCTTTGCCCTTTCCTCCCCTACAATCTCTCAGATGGCTAAATTTTGAGTCTAAGCTTTTCAGAGCAGGTACCTGCTTTTTCTTCAATTAGTTGTAAAGCAACACCATGGGAATTTATAGTGTTCAGTTTGAACTGTAATTCCCATCATCCCACACCACTTGCTATGCTGACTAGGGCTGAAGAGATCTGCAGCCCAACTGTGGATGGAAAACCACATACTTCCCACCCCTTTTGTAAAGCATTGTGTTTACAGATATTACTAGGATAATGCATACATCAGCAACCTACTACTATGTGTACACAGTGAAGGCATGGGAAAAGCAGCACATACTAGATCTGACACGGTTTGCACTGCTTTTTCTTTTGCCAGAAAATAAAACTGGTTCCTCAACTGCCTGTCCCCAGGTTGTAAGAAATTATACCAGCCCTAGCTCATCACTGATGTTGCTGTGCTGGAGTCTCCCCAGAAGGATCCTAAAGCAGCTCAAGAAAAGCAATACAGTGTTGCACAGAGGTGAGGAACAAACAGCATAGACCAGAGAGACATTAATGTAACATCATATGGGCACTCTGAAGCCAGTGCAGAACTGCATCACTAAAAGTGGAGAATACAAGCCTTCATAAGGAAACAGGCCAACTTTCTTTACACTCCAAAGGCTACCTGGCCTTAATATAAGTTTCTAACATTCACATTCAGTTCCATTTCTGTACAGTGCAAATGATCAGAATGCACCTTGAAAGGAGGACAGCCCCTAAAAGAGAATGTAAAGAACACTGCAAGTTTCTATTTCAACATAAAAAGGTGTTTATTAGGGGCTATTTTTTATTCCTGCATAGGAAGACAAGGTTCAAAAACTATAAGAGAGAGCTCTAAGGGGTATTTTTAAACAGGCAGATGTTATTCTGATCTACAGAAGCAACATCACATAAGATGCTTCACGTGAATTCCTTATAAGGTTGATTGCTTGAAAAGTTGAAGCTTATTTTTCTTCACACACGCAAACTCAAAGGGTCAGTTGAGAGTCACTCCAAAAACACAGCAACAATACACAGCAAAGCAGATGTTCCAAAACAGGAACTGAAACTCTGTAATGCAGTGTGGAAAGCCACTACTACTGGCGGAAACCTTGAGGGGTGAGGGTGGGAAAGCAGCATTAAATGCAAACATTTCTTTCCTTAGTTTTTAATATACTAAGATAAGAGGAAGTCAAATTTAACTACTTATAATTACCAGTAAAGAAACACAAGATATAGGAGCTGCCTCTTTCTAAATCCAGCAAAGTCAATCTGTCACAAAACCGAATCAGAAACTTGGTACAGTCAGAAAGAATATAGTGATCTGAGGAAAGGAGGAAAACTACAGAACAATGAATGGGCATTGGCCTGGTGTTGCTGCTACAGTGATGACATTGTTCAGACACTGGGGAGCTTTATGTCTTCACTCAGTCTTGGTCACAGTTAACTCAGCAGTGGTCATACATGGCCAACTGTTTCACTTTCCTTTCTCCCAGATGTTAAGTTACCCTATATATTCTTTACTACATGAATGGGCAACCTCTTGCCTGTAGGCTGAAATAAGCTTGACAGGCCCTACTTGAAGACTACTCCTTTCCCAAAGTCTGTACTCCTCCGACAGAGGAAAGAGGAGCTGGTACTGCGAAGAAATGCCAAGAAGGAAAAGGAAAATTGGCATAAATGGAGCAGCCACTGGAAAGTCCTTAAAGGCTCTTGCAGTGGAGATTCCTAAAATTCAGCTGAGTCATCGATTAAAAGAATTCCCTGGGTCTTGAGGCAGTGACTTAGTAAACATTGCTAACACCTTGCTTTTCCCAGCAAGACAGAACTGCAAAAACAACCATCTGGCACATTCTTCCTGCTTTCTAACTATTATCCATGGAAAAGGGATTCTTCTTCTGGATCACTGGCTTAAACGGGTAACCCTTCTTTCTGGTCTGTTATATTTAATCGATTCTTAGATATCTTACATGAGAATGGATGACGTTTCTTAGCCATCAGTAGATGACAGAAAACAATTCAACAGAATAGCCATCCCCAACATAGCCTCCTCAGATGTTTTGGGAAATTACAATTCCCACCTTGCCCAGATGACAAGACCACACCACATTTTACTTTACCTTTTCCTCATCCTGGTTGGAAAGGTCTTTTCCAGAAATAGAAACAGAATGATCCATTCCAAATTATGCTCTAGGCATGATTTTTGCACTGAATGAACTGTAGAAAATGTCATAACAAGCCCAACCGCTTCAAACCTTAATAGTGGCATTTTTTTGGTAACTGTTCATAATTAATGTTTTTACTTCATGAGCAGATCCTATTTTAATCCTCTATGTATTATGTACTTATCTGTCACAAAGTACAACCATGCAAGCCATCTTCAGAGCTTCTGTCTCCACTGCAATAGTCTGAACTTAAGTATGTCTCAAATATGGAAGGAAATGGCTTGAAAACAAATTGGAATTCCCACAGAAGATTTAGATTCTACCAAGAAAGGGTAGACAAAATTACAAAAATCAATCTGTTTTTAGAACATTAAAATGAATAAATCCTTTTCATCCAAATGAATAAATCCTTTTCATGTTAAAAACATCCCCATCCATGAGGTGGATAGGGATGTTTTTAAATGCTGGTAGTACCCTGTTTCCCCGAAAATAAGACCTAATCTGAAAATAAGCCCTAGTATGATTTTTCAGGATGCTTATAATATAAGCCCTACCCCAAAAATAAACCCCGGTGAAGTGAAACCCCGCCCTCCACCCTTGTGCAGCAACCAGAAGAAGATGACATGACTGTATTTGAATAAATGTAGATTGTTGTACATGAAAAAAAATAAAACATCCCCTGAAAATAAGCCCTAATGCATTTTTTGGAGCCAAAATTAATATAAGACCCTGTCTTATTTTCGGGGAAACATGGTAAGTAGAAATGCCAGGAAAATTCATTAAAAGCCTTTAGGGCCCACCTGAAAGGAGGAGTGAACACCAGACGTCCCTGAATTCTTCTCCAGTTTATAGCTTTTCAGGGGATATTTCTTCCAGCTTAAATCACCACAGAACTCAAAATGGCGGGAGGGGAATGTAAGGAAATAAATAGTGTTCCCTACTTTTAAAAAATCCTTTACCCCATGGATCATAAGAGCACAGCAGACAGGAAGCTGTCTTGTATCAGATCAGAGTGTTTGACGATGTAGCCCAGCACAGACTACTCTCAGTGGCAGGAGCTTCTGGGCCATTTTTTCCTTCATCACCTGCTGCCCAACCCTATTAAGTTGGGGATGTTATAAGCTAAAATCTCAGACTTCCTAAAGCATGTGCTCTGCCTTTGAGCTACGATCCCTGGACTATCTTATCCTCCTCCATCCATTTTCAAAGTTGTAGCCTCTTTAGTATCTTCACTGGAACTGTGGGTGAGATCACACAGGCATATAGCTTGCATTTTGGACTGTTTGTGGTGCACTCCGGTGCAAATTAATTCTCAGTGATCACATGACAGCAGCAACAGTCCAGCTCAACCACAATTCATGCCCAAGCTGGATCTTTTGGGTTCAGCAAGCAGTCTCAGGAATGGGGGCTTGTTGCAGGACTCACTGTCAAATCGGACTTAAGTTGCACCAGTGACTCGACTCGGACGTGATTCAGGTTGTTGTTTTTTTCAAACTTGATTTTTTTCAAACTTTTTGGTTCAAACTTGACTTGCGATTTGGAAACTACCCATCCCTCCTTTTTTTCTGGGGGGAAAAAGCTTATTTTTAATAGGGACTTGGGCTTGGGACTTGGTACCAAAGACCCAGACTCAGACTTGGACCCAGAGACATGCCAATATCCCTGGTAGAGTTACTGCTTTTTGGGACCAGGCTAAACTGATACCTCAATGGACAGAAGGGAACTCGCTCCTGGCAAAGCACCTTTCACCTTTCTGGTGCAATCAAACATGCACCTTTCTCACCATCTAATCACACCCTTAGTAGTTTTTGTTTGTTTGTTTTGGTGGGGGAGGACTCATCTACTTACAAACTTGGGGAAAAGAAGCTAGCTTTACCTCTGAAAATCTCATGCAAGACATCAAAAACCTCCCATACTGTCACATTACAGATTGTTGCAAGATCCATCCACAAATTAGCTTTGAAATGCAAAAACTTATGAGACTAATATCTAACAGTAGAAGCCTACAGAGGATTGTCTACTGAGAAATAAATCTCATTCTTTTCAGTAAACGTACAGGATGAGAATACAGCCCTGTTAGTGTAACATGTCCATTATTTTATTAAAGCGGGGTTTCCTGTATTTGCCTTTTCCAATACTGTAATAGAACCTCTTAACACAGACATAAAATGCTTTTAGTTGGACCTACCAAGATGATCAGAAAAATGCAATTTTGCTGTATTTAACAATAAAATAAAATAAATGAAATAACATCCTCAAAATTGCCTGTATTATCTTGCATGTTACCCATTATTAAAAGTTTTCAGAAACGAGACACAGCAGTACACAGAAATGTGAAAAACAGCTTGTAAATCAATGATGCAAGTAAGAAAAGGACACTTGACAAAGTTATCTTGAGTGCAGAATTAATTTCACACTTGGCACAGAGTTCATAATACCCCTTATCATTAAAAAGATTGTTAGGTTATGAAATCACAGTTCCAGTAAGAAATGACTGAAGAAAAAGAACTATGTGGGTGGTTTTCAACAACATGTAGAATCTTTGAAGCCATGGTTCAGTTGGGAAAACACTAAGTATTGCAAAATACGGAAGTAAATGAAAAATGCTTGGCAGCAATGCAATGAGTGCACTCAGTGAGAACTTAATAATCCTGTTGAAGATACTTCCAGGAAATTTCATGCAAATGAAACTTAGGAAAACACAGAAAAAGTATATGCTCTCAAGCTAGGGAGACATGACTGTGCTAGCACATAATCAAACTTAGTTGCTTCCATTTTATGCTCTTATATGTCAATCTGTCAACATATACTTTCTACAAAATATGTTGCAAGTAACCTTACGAACATGTCTTCTGTGAGGCTAAAATTCCATGAAACATACTTATTCATATTTGGGGGGCGGTTATCAAATAGACCAATATTGTGTGCACCCCTCTTCTTAACCCTCATTTTCCCTCCTAAAACCCCTAACCCATAATTGGTTAAAAAGCATGGGTACAAAGAGGAACCTAAACAACACATCACATGCTTTGAATCATAGAGTCATGGAGTTGAAAGCGGCCTATAAGTCCACTGAGTCCAAGCCCCTGCTCAATGCAGGCATCCAAATCAAAGTATATCTGACAGACAGCAATGAGCAGGGGGTTGGACTCAACTCTGCTTTGAAGGGGCAGTCATTCTAAAATCAGTAATATTACACCACCAGCACACACAACTAATGGTTAAGCATAATTCAACTGAACCTTTCAAGCTTATGAGAAATGCCTAGGAGTTTGATCTGGATTTAAAGTGGGATCCTCTTACCCTCAAGTGACATAGTCCTTGTAACACTACAGTGAAGATGTTTTGATCTAACAGTAGCTCTAAGATTTTAAGCTACAAGACTTATACTTCCAGAGCAAGCTTTGTACATATCCCCTTAAGGAAGCTCTTGTATATCTTTTTTAGGCACAGATTATCTCTAGTGTAAGATGTGGTTGTGCCATCAAAGATTGAACTGAGCTTTTAAGGTACCAAAATTCTTAGGGAGTGCTCGTTTTCGTAAGGAAGTCAGGGTTTTTTCCTATTTTAGCTTTAAAGAATCCTCAGTACTTCTTGGGAGGCCTGGGTCTTTGTGGGAGGTACAGTGTTTTGGAGGAGCCCTCTAATAAAGCCTAACAGACAGCGAAACTACATGAAGACTTTGGCTTCCCAAGCAGCCTCAAAGACAGATCTTGCTCCAGGTGAAAGAAAGATATGTGTGTAGCAGTACGTGTCTGTAGGCTTATACACTCACACGCTCTGCTGCTCCTCTTTTTGCTTTCAATTATTCTTGGTTTAGCATCATGCATAAATTATTGTTATTTTAGGGAAACAAACTACCTTGTTTTTTTTCTTTCAGACTTTGATAAAGATTAGCTTCATTCATCTGGCATTTGGACATACCTCAAACATAGATGTAGTTTTCAAGGAACTATGGTTTCTTGGAATTGGAACTGAGGTACTTTTCATATAATGAATCATAATTTGAGGGTTGCATCTATTTACTAGTGATAGATATGTCTATTATTTATTTAAATATTCTTTCCCCATGTTAAGTCCTCCTGTCTTCCATTATGACAGCCTTTTTTTCTTTTACTATTTACTATCATTTGCCACACTTCAGAAATTATTGGTCCCACTTTTGGAGACAGTTGTAGCATCCATTTTCATTCTTATCATTCCAAACGTCTTTAAGAACTGTTTGACTAAATTGTATTTCTGCCAACAACTCACACTTAACCTCAGTGCAGCTGCCTGCAGACAAATGCAAAAGCTACATTGCTTCTCCTTTCAAAAGAGAAAGAAGCAATGGAAATAGGTCAGCTGTTGCCACAGGACACTATTAAATGGAAAGGAAAGTGCTCTCCATGAATAAGGGAACCTGAGGGGAAAAACATCATGAGCTCTTCACACCAGAGATTCATAACTTTATCATAGTAGGATTTGTTTATGAGAATTGTGTGTGTGTGCCAGTAAACACTGGCTTCCTTTTTAGTCTGTTTTTCATCAAATTTTACACTTGCCGTTCAATTTTCCAGAGTTCCTCACATATTCATGGGTAACTATCTCATCATCTTTGACACAACACACTTTAAGACAGAAGTCCAGAAAAAGATGGATCTAGACCTGTTTTTCTGTTTGTGGTACACCCAAACTAGAAGTAAGCAACCTGATATCATCCAAGTATAAAAGACCACAATTTCCATAATTCTTAACCATCACCCATGCCGTTTGGAGCTTGTAAGAGTTGTACTTTGTAATATTTGAAGGGGTCCAAAGCTATCCACTCTTGTCATAACACAACAGGGCATGGAGAGGAGAAACTCCTCCCCACAAGTTTAATTAGCTCTTGTGTAGCACAGGACCAGGAGAACATGGCAGCTCACACAGACAAAATCCTCTCCCTCCAACCCCACTGAAAAACAGATCAGCAGCCTTTCACAATGTCAGCTGTTTATTAAGCAAAGCAAGATGGGGTCCAGGAGATCCTTCACCCATCATGCCTTGATAACTTGCTAAGGAGCCCCTCATAGCAGTGACCTACTATGGGCATGACAAGATGATTAAACCACTGCAGCTGTTCCAAATGCACAAAGGCGTTTCTAGTGACCACCTTTACTCCCTGCACAATAAACACTGCCTCTTCCAACACATAACCTGGTCATTTTCATGTTTACTAAAGAGCAAACATGGCACACTAGTTAGAGTGTCAGAATAGGGACAGAAAGACCCAGGTTCAAATCACATGACAACCAAAAAGTCCTTTGGGTGACCATGAACAAGTTGTACTCCACTCTGTCTTAACCTAATTTACTTTACAGGTTTGTTACAATGACAAAAAGAGGGGGTAGGAGTCACATGGACTGTCTTGAACTTCTTAGAGAAAATGCAGGTTGTAAATGCAAAGAACGAATAATAGATTGAGATAAAACTGGAAAGAATTATCAGAAACTGTGCTTTATCTGAACAATTAGAACAAATACAATACAGTTCATTTTCATACTGTTATGTGTACTCACCTAAAGAAACAACAGCAACACTCTCTGGCAAGAAATGCAGTCTGTACCTTATCAATAGATGCACCAATATGATGCAGATAGCTGGAGTGAAAATAAAACAAAAATAAAACAACTTTTAACTACAAAATAACACATGATCAAAGAGAGTAGTAAATTATTCTTTGAATTTAAAATAAGTACAAAGGAAAACTAAACGGGCCAAATATTGCAAAGAACAAACCAATCAGCTAAAAAATAAATGGTAGCTCTCAAGTTGTATGTGCTTGGCCTTTTTAAAAGATAACATTCTTTCAGAATATCTGTGAAGATTCAGTCATCCAGGTGAGGTTATCTGGAAGTTGAGTCATGGCAACCGGACTGTTTCAACTATTAGGTTGAAACATTTCACTACTCATCCAAGCAGCTTCTTCAGTCTGAGGAGAGTTGGTAGGAGATCCCTGATGTATCTTCCACGTTGGATATATCCTTTCAGAATGGTGTGGAAGGAATACTGGTGGCTTAAACTAACAAACTGAACATGATACAGTATTTGACAAGTACAACAGTCCTTTCTTGTCCCCACTTCCTATTGTAAGTCCTAATGCATTCAGAAAGCCACTTCTGGAGACCTTCCAGAATTACGTGCAACTTGGTAGAGGGAGCTTTGGGGTATGAGGGAGGAATGAGCCACACAGCTACATCACATGTGTGAGTAGCTGCTCCTCCCACTTACATAAGTTGTCCCAGGGTCCAAACTTAATTTGCAAGCAGTTGAAGATGCATAAACCCTATGAAAGCAATTGACTCTCACATTTTCTGTTAAGATTTCTGTAATACTGCAACTTACTCTGTTCTGTTTTAATAAACTTGGCCTGCACAAGATTGCTTCTATGTAACACTTTATACTCTTGGAAATAGCTCTAATGCAAGGAACATGAGAACTGATCTGAAAGGATATAAAGAATATACCTAGTGATACGTTATTTTCTGAAACAAATGGATGAGGTTGTGGACTTTCTTTTCTTCTTTTTATAATTTGAAAAAAATCCCCCCAAAACTTGAACACATTTCCTTCTACATGTATTACAGTGTTATATGGTGAAAGACATCTTTCACCATTTTTAAAATGCATGAAGTGGGTAATGTTAAGTCATAAGTCAGAATTAGCATCTATTGACATTTAAACTCTTGAACTTCCACTGAAAACCAATATATAATATATAATAGAATCAACACACAAGAAGACCTAGTAGATCTGGGTCTAGAACTGGTCAAACCCTCCAGTTAGCTGCGATAGATAGCATGGAATCAAAACTAGGAGCTATAAATAACTAAGAATCATAAACAAGAAGCCTACCAGGAAACTGCACTAACCAGTCCTCTTTCTTTTGTATAAATATTTGCAATAAAATAGAAACTTGTATACTTTTAGCTTGAGTTTGTTGGTATTCACGAGCTAATTCCTCCACTGAACCAGCAAAAAAAACTAACAAATATGTACAACTCTTTTGCCTCAGATCCTAATCTTTCTTTGTTCATTATATGCACATATAACTATTGGGTTGTCCACTTTCCATCGTCCCTTGCCAATAGCCATGCTGACTGAGGCTGACAGTAAGTGCTGTACAGAACATCCAGAGGACTCCAAGCAGGTTGTCTATCAATGCTATCAATGCTATTATTGTTACGATCATCTGACTTCTTGAGGGTCTTGTGGTTACACAGAATTAGAGATTAGTCATAGGTTTATGACTGCAAGATCACTACTTGTCCTGTACTTGAAGAGACAATCCCATCAATTCAATAATAGGCACTGAATGTTGTTGATAATTAAATGTTGCAGGCCTCCATTTTCCATATGAAGGAAAACAGATTGAAGTTTAATGAAAATATCATAGTGGCTGATAGTATGGGTGTTTTCAGGGGTCAAGGAAAAGGTTTCCAAGGTAATTGTCAAGACTGATTTTATGTTTGAACTGTTTTATAGCGATAACTTGCATATAAAAAAGATGTATGTCTTACATGATGGTAGATGAAACATAATATTTTAAAATGTCTTTGCTATTTTCTTTTGGGATAATGTTGTCATAAAGTTTTATGTTTATGTCATCTTTATGAATGTTTGGTACATTTAAAATAACTACCTCAGTCTGGGAGTTACAACGTCCTACATTCTAGCCAACAGGCACATAGCACAGCAATTACATAATGTTTATCAAAGAAAAGAATCAACATTTTTAAGCAGCAAAAAACGAACCTGAAACTCTTTTCCTTTAAAGGACTGTTCTAAGGTGGCAACATATATTTGCATTTTGAGGACTGCAAGTTTCCTTTCCTTCACCACTACTGAACGAAAACCTTCAATCAGCCTGAACTCAACTACACTCATCAAAAACAAATTTACATAGAAAGTAAATCCAAATTATTTCAAAGGAGCTTCAATTCCAAGTAAAAGTTATTCATGATTTCAGTCTGCAGGATTTCAACATACTTCTATGATAAATATTATTAATACCCACCCCATAAAGGCATTTGCTGAATTACAGTGGTGCCTCGCTAGACGATTGCCTCGCAGGACGAGGAAATCGCTAGACGATGCCTTTTTGCGAGCGCTACTGCGCTTCGCAAAACGATGTTTCCCTATGGCGATTTTCGCTAGACGATGAGGTTTCCCCATAGGAGTGCGCCGACTAGTGGTGAAAAGCTGTCAGTGCAGCTGTCAGTGCATTCCTATGGGGACCCTCACTCGCTAGATGAGGTTTCCCTATGGGACTGAGTTTTCCCTTGGAACGCATTGAAGCGATTTCAATGCATTCCAATGGGAAAACGTGCTTCGCTAGACCCCACTGTATACTGTATGTTTGTATAGTGCTACACAAATGCCACTATAAACATTTTAATTCTCCCAGTAATTAGAAATTCCTGCTCCTTCCTGCACCTACTACTTCTTGGCCAATTAAAAAAAAAATTAAGTACAATATTAATACACCCAGAACAATAATCTGCTCTTCCAGCAGTTGACAACAGAAACAGAGGTAAGCAGTTCCCAATAACTATGTGAGGTCTGAAGTGAGGCAATCACAATTCTAGTAAAAGAGAAAGAGAGATTTTGCAAGTGTTCTAGCAGAAGGGAAAAGAGGTCTGGTACCAATGACTATACTCAGCAAAACCAAGTACAGTGGTGCCTTGACTTACGACCATAATCCGTTCCAGAAGATGGACGTAACTCGAAATGGTCGTAAGTCGAAGCACCATTTCCCATAGGAATGCATTGAAATGCAATTAATCCGTTCCGGACGAAGAAAAAAATCACCAAAAAAAAAAAATCACTGCAGGACTAATTGGAAACACGATTAATCCCTTCCGGCCAAAGGGGGGGGGGGAGAAAAGCAATCAAGCGTGCAAGACCCATTGGAAATGCACAGAAAACAAACGGAGTAGATCGGAAATTCACAGAGAACAAAGGGGGCAGGCCGGAAATGCAAAGAAAACAAAGGAAAAAGCAAGGGAAGCATGCAGGATCCATCAGAAATGGGGAAACCCCCCCAAAAAAGCAACCAAACCCTCCAAGACCCATCGGACCCCCCAAGAACCATCGGAAATGGGGGGGAAAACCCAAAAAGCAACCAAACCCCCCAAGACCCATCGGAAATGGGGGGGAGCCAAAAAACAAACAAACCCCCCCAAGACCCATTGGAAATGGGGGGGAAAGCCAAAAAACAAACAAACCCCCCAAGACCCATTGGAAATGGGGAACAAAACCCAAAAAGCAACCAAACCCCCCAAGACCCATCGGAAATGGGGGGGGAACCAAAAAACAAACAAACCCCCCAAGACCTATCGGAAATGGGGAAAAACACTCCAAAAAGCAACAAAAAACCCCAAGACCCATCGGAAATGGGGGGAAAAACCCAAAAAACAAACAACCCCCCCCCCAAGACCCATCACAGCACAGAAACATAACATAACCCCCAGCCCAAAACCACGCTGCAAAAACACCCAGAACAGTTTTTAAAAAGCAGAAAACAGCACCTTACCTTACCAGGAACCCCAAGCCTCCCTGCAAACACACACACATGCTCACTCAGAAGCAGAAGCAAGGAAGTCCCAAGCCTCCAACGCCGCCGCACACTCTCTAACTGCTGGGGCGAAAGAGCTACAAAGAAGCAGCCTCGTCGCCACCTACAGTTAGAAATTTGAATTTCCCGCCTTTTCCCCCTGCCTTTTTCTGTTTGTAAGTGGAAGCTCCGGTTGCAAGTAGAAGCAAAATTTTGCGGCCGGAGCTGGTCGTAACTCAAAATGGTCACACAGAACTCATCACAGTGTTAATAACATAATAAAGAAGACCACTGGGAATGTCACTGGCATGCCCATTACAGGCAAGACCATCTTGAATTCCGTAAGACAACATGAACATGGGAGCCATGCTGTGTAGATAGACCTGACTCCAGATTCAGAAAGAATAAAGAATTTGCTCAGTAATCTAATTACAGTATCTTGCCCCTGGGAAAGGGAAGTGTGGTCATCTATTAAGATGACAAGTGCAGTGTTGAATATGGTCACAGGATTGTAGTGAAAAGAACAGTGTATATGACATAATTATGACAAATGACCTAACAGTCAAGCATGAAGCAAATGAAGGAGATCCTTCTGCAGTGATGCTCTGTCATTATTTTCCCACATAAGGTGGGAGAAAAATTTTAGATATTCACATCTACAAACTAGTGATTGAAAACCTGTTGCGCAGTTACACAAAGAGTGTAACTTTTAGATTGGATTATTCTAAGAAGTCTCTATGAACACTATCAGTTGCATGCTGATTCACATGACTTGCTGTGCAACAGATAATGCCTACAGATATTTTTTTTAAATTACAGCAATTCACATCTAAAACTTACACTATTTGCATAATTGCATAACAAGATTCAGCTTCTGTTTCAACAAATTTTGCGTCATTTTACTTTTCAAGGCATGAACAGCCTAGAACTTGCAATAGGACTCTCTCCTCTCCCCTAGTGTTAAGCGAAAACTAGGTATAGTGTTATAGGACTGCAGATCCCAGAAATCCTGACCAACACAGCTAGTGGTGAAGGCTTTTTGGAATTTTAGTCCAAGAACATCTGGGGACCCAAGGTTGGGAACCATTGTGTTATGAGTGACAGAGTGTGTTTGGGTTCCAGAAAGACCAGCACCCCAGACCTGAGAAGAAAATGGAGAAATCGCATGGGAAGATGGGATAGTGTGCCTAATACAGAGCTTCAAAAGAAGATGCGAGTTGCAGACACAGACAGTTTCGTTATTAATAAGAGACCGTTGTGTGGGCAAAGGTTTGGATTTTTGCAGTTGTTGTGCCCAGACAAGAGGGAAGTGAACTGGAGCAAGAAGTCCAAATATAACTAAAACTGGAGAAAGCAAGCTTAAGAAACAGGAAGCAGGCTAGCTGATGTCAAGTCTGTGGCAGATGGAACAAACTGTACATGTGAAAGGAAGCATTCCTGCATGACAACAGATTGTATCTGCCCAGAAAGCCAGGGTCTGCCCCACCGTGTGCTTGTGCCAGCCCAGGTTTAGCCCATTAACACAGCCCACAAGGAAAAGACCTATAAGAAGGATGACCCAGGAAGAAACAGGTGGGCTTTGGAACAGCGCTGGAACGACCCCCATCACCCTTTCTGAGGATTGATCACCCTCAGAGAAGGGCCTTCTGGATGAGTGAGTATGAAAGAGAGGCCTCTTGGTACCTTTTGTCTTATATCCTATGTCTTATGTCTCATCAATAAATGTTACATGCATAGTGCTTAACCCAAAATTATTAATGTATGGTCTTCTTGTCAGTAGTCTGGCTGGGCTCTCGCTCTCTCCTCTCATGGTCCCTCTCCCCAGGATATAAAGAACAGGAACCCATTTGGGGTAACAATTGCTCTAACCAAAATTATAGTTCATAGCCTTGGTCACTCACCATCTACAAATGTTACCTCCAGAGTATAATACAAAGTAACTGATTAGATATTGAAGAATGTATAGTCACCTAATACAAGAAGACTAAAGAATATAGTCATGCCACTTGACTGTTCCTCTTGTTGAGCCTGGACCCCAGTTTGCACTGGAAGGATAGGTTTGGCAGGTGTAGGAAGCACCAGCTTTGTGGTGAGGGCCAATGTGGTGTGAAGGGTGACATTGAATACATCCTGGGTAGCATTTGAGAGCCTGTAAAAAGAACACAGTTCTGGATTAGACCACAAAAAGTGGACCACAAAGAACACAACACTTTTCAGGACAGATTAAAGGTGAAAAAATATTATTTAAGAAACAAAGTACTAACTTTCAACTACTTTAAGGCAATTGTTCTTAATTACAGGCCCACATGTACAGTAAATACTGTAACTTCAAAGTCTCTAAAAAATATCCTAGCCTAGTAAGTATTAACAGATAGTAAATCATCTCTCAAAACAGCCGGAGGGTCAAAGTGCAACGAAGATGGGAAATTTTTGGAGATCTGTGAACCACATCTGCCTTCACACACACAATTTTGGAAGGCTGAGCATACTCCAGCAGGGGGAAAAATTCCCTCTATTTGTGTATACAAATAGAGGGAATTTTTATGTTTATACAAATAGAGGGAGTTTTTCTAGGGAGGGAGGGACAGTCTGTTTTAGGCTTAGATGGGGAAATGACCAAAACTAAAAGGTAAGGGCTTTTTTGGTAAAAGATTTTTTTAAATGAGATAGAGCTTGTCAAAATGTGTGCAGATCACTTGAGCCACCCATCCCAAGGAGATAAGATTTGTCACAGGCACTCAAGGAGGTAGCTTTTGCATAGTAGAATTCCCTGCCAAGGAAGGCTAGGGAAGCCTTCTCCTTACTTGCCCTGCCATAGCTGGGAAAGATAACACTGTTTGGCTGATGGAACAAAACTATAATAAATGAGTATACAATACTTAACTATATATAAAAATTAATTATCTGTTTATCTAATTATCTGTATTATCTGTTTTTATTATTCCTCCTTTTTTTTTGAACGCAGGTTTTTCGGCTACTTGCAGCTCACACATTTTATTCTTTTCTGATGCTATTTTTATCTAATATAGAGTGGAGGAGTGATCCAAAAGTGTTCTAAATAAGGACACATTTACAACCTATCAACCTTTACATTATACTGCAAAGTACAGAAGGAAAAACTATAAATTCATGAACACAGCAAAGCCTGTGTGTTTCAAAAGCATGTATGTTAACAGGTGATTCTTCATGGTTACACAGAAAACAATAGCTGGGCCTAAGAGGGGAATCTGCAAATAGACCCATGTCACACAAGGCTGTGTGTGTTCCCTAGGACAAAATGAAATGTTTGTGCATTTCACATGGAACTGTGTATACCACTTCTGAAAACAGAGATGACTTACTTTCACCCAATATCTACCTTTTCTGAATCACTCATTTGAAATTTTGCTGAAAATAGTTTTGTTAGACCCCCATATGCCAGTCTAGTGCAAAGGCAAAATGATATTGATCACGGCCCACATATTAGAATAATTAGTCAACTGTTTGCACTGAGTACAAGATTATAAACATAAAATGTCAGGATTCAGTCTGACCAGGACTCTGGAGACATCATCTAGCAGGAAGCTTCAGACCTTGGGAAAAATCCTGGGCGGAGAGTAATAAACTCTCAGCTCCTGCTGGTACAAAAACTCTCTTTAGACTATTCAAACACCAGTTCTTGTGAGTCAGTTCATATTCCAGGTCCTGCCTCTGAGTGACCTCCCTTAGTTTAGTGCAGGGATGGGTAAAGGACAGTCCTCACAGTGTCTCCCCGTTTTTCTGTCCCTAGAGGCCTCCAGGAGCAGCACTGTTTACCCATTTCCAGGCTTGGTATAGATTATAGTGGGTGCTGCTGGAGGCAAAAGTGTGGCCCCAAAACCTGCCAAAATTGCCCATTTTGGACACCTCTTCCAGCATCTGCATGTTGGAGCACAGCTCTTCCTTCTGTATTAACTACACCAAACTTCACCATTCTGAGGTCTTCCAGATCTGTTGGACTACATCTCAGATTCTCCATAACCACTGGCCATGCTGGTTGGGGCTTATGTGAGCTGCAGTCCAACACACCTTGAGGGCATCAGGCTGAATAAGACTGAGCTTCACCCTTGTTTCTACCCAAAGCATATGTACAAGGAACTGATACCACACAGGAAGTGAACATATATACTGTAATGAGTTGTTTGCCCACCTAGTTCAAGAATAAAAGCTGAAAAGTGTCCTGGGCCAATTTTGGCTTACAGTCCACTTCACTCTGCCTGAAATTCAGGGACGCAGCAGCAACCAGAAGTTAGGGGGAAAAGTTCTCCTTCGTCAAAATTGTACTACATATAGATCGATCAATCGATCTATTCATTCAAGTTGTATTCCACTCCCATTAGTGTCACAGCACTACTCTTGGCAGGTTACAACTTGTAAAATAGAAAACAAAAGATAAAAACAGAGATATACAAAGAAAAAAATAGAAAAAAATGTTTGGTCCCCATGCACCTTGTTTTAATATGGAAAAGTGGAGACAATGCTGCCATAACACTGAAACCTAAAAAACCCTTACCAAATACAAGTGCTGCAAAAATGGCTGAAGCATGGATGGCCAACAAGTCGCTTACCCTTGATCTATTCCAGTATTGGCAGCCACTCTCCAGGTTGTCAGAAGGAAGGTTTTTCTTCTCATTTGCAACCTGATTCTTTTAACCAAAGGTGACAAAGACTGGACCTGCAAACTTTTGCATGCAAAGCACTACCACTGAACGTGGGGTCCTCCCTGATGTTTGGTATATGGAAAATATTCACTGGATAAATGCATTTGTTCTTATTACCTAAACAAAACTGTGCAATGAGTGACTGTGCTGTCACAGATACCCTTTTCTCCTGTATGTTTTGATGAAATAAGTACAATAATTTTATAAAAGCCATATCATAGCTGAAATACTCATTAAATTGGTAGTCCCAGATGTATTATATTCCTAAAATATATATATTGAATTATGCTCTGCTGTCATTAAAACAAGAGCTTTCTACCATGTAATGCCAAACACACCCCAGTAAAATTGTTGTTTAAAATAAAATCCATCTTCCTTCAACATTTCATTTTCTATCCATCAATAGAGTTAGGTTACCTACCTGTAACCATGGTTCTTGTAGTGGTTCTCTGTGAATTCACACAAATGGGGTTTATCCTGCGCCTGCGCAGGACGTTCGGAACTTTCTAGAGTTTAGAAAAAAAGCCAGACAGTTAGTCTCCCCCCCCCCCCCGAGGGTATATACGCTCTGCCTCCTCCACCTTCCTTAGTTCCCAATGTCCGCCGTTACTAGAGAGTAGGTATAATAACCTGGTATCGTGACGGACAGCGGGGAGGAAGGGAAGGATGTGTGAATTCACAGAGAACCACTACAAGAACCATGGTTACAGGTAGGTAACCTAACTTTCTTTGTAGTGGACTCTGTGAATGCACACAAATGGGTGATTAGCAAGCTTACTCACCGGATGGAGGGCCGTCACGGTATCAGGGATGACAGGATTGCCCTTCCAAATGCAGCATCATTTTTAGCTCTGACATCGAGGCGGTAGTGCTTCGCGAACGTCAGAGGATTGGACCAAGTAGCCGCTTTACAGATGCTTTGAATATGGATACCGCGATGGAGAGCGGTGGAGGTAGAAATAGCTCTGGTGGAGTGAACTTTCAGTTGGTCCGGTACCGGCTTGTTTGCAAGTTGGTAAGCAATCTGTATGGACTGTACGATCCATCTCGATATTGTTTGAGAGGATGCGGGAGCACCCTTGTTATGTCCGTGGTAGCACACAAAAAGACGGGAAGAACGTCTAAAGTGCTTGGTTCTGTCCATGTAGAAGGCAATAGCTCGTTTGACGTCCAGGGTATGGAGCTTGCGCTCAACCGGAGTAGACGGAGAAGGAAAAAATGTAGGGAGTATCAGCGGTTGATTCAGATGGAAGTCTGATACGACCTTGGGAAGAAAGGAGACATCCATGTACAGAGTAACTTTATTGGGATGCATTTGTAGGTATGGAGGGTCAGATCGAAGAGCTGACAGTTCACTCGCCCTCTTAGCAGAGGTTATGGCTATTAAGAAAGACGTCTTAAGAGAAAGCAATTTCTTGTTACAGGTTGCCATGGGTTCGAATGGTGCTTTGGTAAGTGCCTCAAGGACAAGTGGAAGCGACCATTGAGGTACGACGGGTAGAGAGGGCGGCCGAATGTTCTGCAGGCCCTTAAGGAATCTTTTGACCGTGTGGTGGGAGAACAGTCTGGCGGAGCTAGATTGGGATGGCTGATGAGCAACAATCGCAGAAATATATACTTTAATGGTAGAGTGTGCGAGCCCAAGGTTAAAAAGGTGCAGTATGAAGGTAAGTAACGTTGAGAGTGTAACCGGAACTGATTGGAGACCTTTGGACTGAACAAAGTTCGTAAAAGATTTCCATTTGTTACGGTATAGGCGAGAAGTCGACGGTTTCCGAGAGCGGTCTAGAATCGCACGGAATTCGGGGTTATCCTCCACGCCGTCAGGTGAAGAGATTGGACATCTGGATGGAGAAGAGCCCCGTCGTTCTGGGACAACAGAGATGGTATTGGAGGTAAGTGGAGTATTTCTTCCGTTATTCCCCTGAGATGGGCGAACCAGGGTTGCCGCGGCCACCATGGAGCGATGAGTATTGCATTCGCTTGGTATTGAATGATCCTGACTATTGTCTTGAGGAGCATCGGTATGGGAGGAAACAGGTAAGTGAGTTCTCCCGACCACGGTATGAGGAAGGCGTCTCCCAGTGACGCGGTGTCCCTGCCTGCTCTGGAGCAGAACCTGCGGCACTTGGTGTTGCGGTGAGATGCAAAGAGGTCTATGGTGGGATGACCCCATCGACGACATAAGTCTTGGAAAACTGTCTCGTGGAGGGACCATTCGTGCATCCTGGTGCGGAGCCTGCTGAGATGGTCCGCTAGACAGTTGTCTTCGGAAGCGATGTGAATCGCTTGCGGAAAAATATGATGGATACGGCACCATTCCCAGAATCGTATGGTGATATGGAGAAGCGGTAGGGATCGAGTCCCACCCTGTCTGTTGACATAGTGCATAGCTGTGGTATTGTCTGTGACGAGCTGCACTGCTTTTCCCTGTAGACGCGGAAGAAAGGCTCGAAAGGCCTTCATGATGGCGATCAGCTCGAGTTGATTTATGTGGGGAGATCTCTCTCTCATTGTCCATACACCGTGAATCCGTAGCTCTTGGCAGTGAGCGCCCCAACCAGAAGGGCTTGCGTCTGTGGTAACCTGTATGGACAGGAAAGGAGGTTGAAAGGGTCTGCCCCTTGACAGATTGCGTGGAATTGTCCACCAGATGAGTTGCTTTGCTACATAAGATGTGACGTGCAACTTTTTCCTTGGGTGGTCCGTTAGAGGGTTGAACAGGCCAAGGAACCAGGATTGGAGCGGACGCATTTTGAGCTTGGCATGAAGAACGACTGCCGTTGTGGATGACATGAGACCCAAGAGACGTTGGGTGTCGAGTGCAGTGACGGTAGCCAGCGGTTGAAACCGTTGTATTGCGGCTCGAATCCTTTGGATTCTTTGGTAGGGCAGAAACGCTCGTGCTTGGGTCGCATCTAGCGTTGCTCCTATGTAGTTGACCAACTGGGATGGTATCAAGAGAGTTTTTTCTTGATTGATTACTAGACCGAGTTTGTTTAAGGTCTCGAGAGTGGTATTCGTGGCAGCGATGGCCTCGTGGTAGGATTTGGCCACCAGGAGCGGGAAGATCTTTATTCCCCTGGTACGGAGATGGGCCACTACAGGGGCCATGCACTTGGTGAATGTCCGAGGAGCTGTGGAGAGCCCGAATGGAAGGGCAGCAAACTGGTAGGTTGTGCGGTGGAACCGGAACCGAAGATACCTTTGATGAGAAGGGTGGATGGAGACGTGGAAATAGGCGTCTTTGAGGTCGATGGTGACGAACCAACTCCCCTGAGAGAGAAGGGGAAGAATGGAATCGAGTGTTAGCATGCGAAACTTTTGATATATGATATACTGATTAAGTTCTCTGAGGTCCATGATGGGCCTGATACCTCCATCTTTTTTTAGGGACGGCGAAATACCGAGAGAAGAAACCTCGTGTAATTCAGCAGTTGGAGTTTTGACTATTGCCCCCTTGTGTAGGAGAGATGAAATTTCCTCCTGTAGATCTATAGAAAAGGGGGTGGTCTTAATCAGATTAGATGGAGGGAGCTGGAAGAATTCTATAGAATAGCCCTTCTCGATAATGGTTAGGACCCATTTGTCAGTCGTAACGTTTTTCCATTCAGAGAGAAATGGAAAGAGTCGAGTCCGAGAAAAGGGGTAGTTAGTTGTACTGCTTACCCCTACGCTGAGGTTTACGAAAGGACTGCTTGTGTCCTTGGTATTGTTGCTGCTTGAAAGTCGAAGGGTTGGACTGAGATGGCTGGAAGGTCTTGTCGTGGTGCTGCTGTCTACCATACCGAAATGGTTGGTACGAGGAAGACGCTTGGTAAGCAGGTTTCTTGTAGGTAGGTCTTTGATACTGGTACGGTTGGCACGGTATGTAAGACTTTGCCGTCTTCCGCATCTTATGAATGTTTTCCATAATGTCATCAGTTCTGGAATTAAAGAGGCCAGCCGCATCGAAGGGAAGATCTTTGATTTTGGTCTTGGTATCGTCTAGTATGTTAGCCGCTCCAAGCCAGGCATGGCGACGGACTGCTACGGCTGTAAGCATAGACTTAGACGCAATATCAGCTGTATGCTTTGCTGCTACTCTTTGCTGTCTTGTAAGAGTGTTGGCCTCCTCGTAGGCATTGAGAAGTTCAGTCTTCGATGGCTCGGGGAGGTTTTGTAGGACGGGGACGATTTTATCCCAGAGGTGTTTTTGATAAGCACCCATGGCGGCTTGATAGTTCGAAATTTTAATCAACAGAGCCGCGAGTGAGTAAAGCTTTTTTCCCAGGGCGTCATTTTTTCTGCCCTCATTAACAGGTGTAACAGAAGACCTGCTGCGGGATCTGTACTGAGTAGCCTCGACCACAATGGAATTAGGCAAGGGGTGCTTGGTTAGGAAGTCTGAGTCGGAACCATGGGTCTTGTAGTGGTGATCGATTTTTCGTGGAATTTGGAGAGTCGCAGGCGATGTATCCCAAGAAGCCTTCACCAATTCAAGAAGTGCTGGGATGAGGCTAAGGCTAGGAGGAGACGACTTGTCCTGCTCCATATCATGGAAGACAAGGTCTTTTTGTTGCTCAGGAACCTGCGCGTCTAGGTGCAAGATCTTGGCCATGCGTAGTATAAGTTGAGCGTAGGACGAGTAGTCTTCTAATGGGTATGGAGAAGAGGTACTCGGAGCACCACCATCGGGTACATCAGATTCCGAAGAAGCTGAAGAGTTGTCATGGAAGGATGCAGATACCAACAAGGAGGGACGGTGCGATAATGGGACCGTGTCTCTCGGTAGTGGCTCAGCATCAGAGTGTACCGAGGGAGAGAAAGGTTCTGTATCATGGCCCTCGGGGCCAGAGTACAGCGTCGCAGTCTGTACCGTGGGCCGGGCTACGGAATGCTTAGACCGTTTTAGAGGCGCAGAAGGTGCCAACGGTGCCTTCCTCTTTCGGGAAGGAGCAATTTGGGGTGTGGAAACATGCCCCTGTTGCTGTTGCGTGGCTTCCGGAGCCTGAATCGAAGAAGGGTACCAGGCTGATGGAGGACACATTTGTCCCCTGAAGTCGGGTGGATAACCAAATCCTTGGTATGGGTAGGGCTGGTATGGACCAAAAAATGGAAGACCATACCGTGCCGGCATTTGTGGACGATACTGGTCCGTAGGATGCTGAGGTTGGTACGGAGAAATATGCTTACATTTCTCCTTTTTCTTCTTAGGAGTGCGAGGAGGCAGCTCCTGTTCTGATTGTAAATCAGTATCAGCCCGCCCGGAGGATCGCGGGCTAGTAGGGGCAATGGCCAGGCTGGTAGACACATCAGCCGCAAATTGGCCTGACGACGGAGACATGCTCATGATATCATGAGCAATTTAGGCCGGAGGAATGATCCGTTCCTCCATATCAGATTGCCCAATGTCGTCTCTTGAAGATTCCTCGAGTAATATAGGAGGCGCAGGTAGAGGCAAAGGTGTCGGTTTGGATATCTTTGCCGACTTCTGAGACTTTGTCTTGTCATTTTTCTTTTTGGAAGACACAGTCGACCTAGAAGAAGCTTTGGTGGAAGCTGGCTTGGGCGGTCTAGAGGCGTCCTTCTGTTTGGAAGTCGCAGAGCTCATGGTAAGTGAAGTTGAATCGAATGAGCTGGCGCCTGTCTTAGGTGCCTCCGCACGCAGAGGGTTTGGGGAGGTAGTAACGGACACCTCCATAGCAGGTTTAAGAGTTCTTTCGTAGAGAAAGGCCCGGAGGCGTTGAGACCGCAGTTTAAGAGCCTGTTTGGAAAAACTCCTACAAGCGGTGCACGCCTGGATAAGGTGGGATTCCCCCAAACAAAATAAACACTGATCGTGCCCGTCCGTTAGCGGGATTTTCTTAGAGCAAACGGAGCACTGTTTGAAGCCCCGCGGGGCCATAAAAGGAAGAAAATAAAAGGGAGGAATCCGTGAGGGGGGGGAAAGGGCGGGAAGGACGCAGAACGAGGCAAAAATAAGAAAAGGTTGTTCTGGCGTCTTAAAGAAACAATGGTAAATCTAGTGAAGTAAATGAAAGTTATAGTAATGGAAGGAAATACTTTCCTTAATCGCTCTAACGTTCCTACGTCCTACTCTAACGGCGGAAAAAAAGGAACTAAGGAAGGTGGAGGAGGCGGAGCTTATATACCCTCAGGGGGGGAAGACTAACTGTCTGGCTTTTTTTCTAAGCTCTAGAAAGTTCCGAACGTCCTGCGCAGGCGCAGGATAAACCCCATTTGTGTGCATTCACAGAGTCCACTACAAAGAATGAAGAGTTTCTGTGTGTGATACACAGTGGCTGGAAACTAGCAGTACATTGCAGCTAGAGTAGGCCTACAGAATCTACTGAACTTACAGAGGACTTGCACACCAAATCCCCACTGACTGAACAGGCCTACTCTAGTTGCAACTTACTACTGTATTTCAGCCAGTAGGACTTCTGTCCCGCATGGGAGCAGGATTCTTTAGAGAAAGAGACCAGGTGGGCCTTTTTCAGTACAATTAACTGGTGAAAATTATTGATGATCTGGAAGCAGGAAAGAGCTTGCTTGCACAGGATGCAAACCAAAGCAAAACAGAACTAGAAATGACAGAGGCTTTGTTGTCCAAAGGAAGGGGATGTTCAGAAAGTCATCCATAAATCACAGTGGGGGATGGCAGAACTTGCATACAGTTAGCAGAGCCATTTGGCGCCCAGGAGGCTTATATTTTTCCACCAAGATTCAAATTCTCAAGAAGGAAGCATCTGCCCAGCTCCAGAAGCTGAGTCTGTGACTGAGGAACACAACAACAGCCCAAATCTTGTTCACATACTTTTACACAGCACAAGCCAATTACATCATCAGCTTAGGAAGCTAGAATTTATTTTAAATTAACTAAATGCTTCCTATCCTCCTGTTCCACATTCTAAGGCTCTCTATGGCTCCATTTTGCCCCAGGGAAGCCTTTAGGAGCGTCAGGGGGTTCAGGAGCCTTCAATTGCCAAAAACTGCTGCCACCAGGACTTGGACCACTGGCAGCCATCCAGTGGTGATTTTTGGCAATTAAAGGCTCACCTCTCCTGTCTTAAAGGTCCCAAAGGCTTCCCCAGGGCAAAAGGGAGCTCTAAGGAACCTTGGAGCCTAAAACAGGGGTATAGGAAGTATTTAATTAATTTTTAAAAAAATTAGCAGCATAAGCTCAGACATCATCACCTTCCTCCATATAATGTTACACATACAAGATTTCGGCCAATACATTTGACAAAAAGCAAGAAGGGCACTTTCAAAAGACTATAAGTGAAGTTACATCCTGTCAGTTTCTGAGGTAAGTGTGAAACCAAAAAAAAAAGCCTGCTGTGCTAATATCTAAACAATTTACTGCAGAAAGCAGGAAGACACACTTGCTATCATATATTGATAATGTGAAAAATGATGTAGGATGGAGCTGTTGGGTCTAAGCTACTATGATATAGCTTTCATAAGAAGTTAACAAGATTTGTACCACACACTGTATGACATGCTTGTTCTCCTTCTGTGGTCGGAAAGGATTACTCTTTATCTTTTCTTCAAACTTCCCTGTGAAACTGAGAAGAATGTAGACGCCTTCTCGTTTCTTCACACAATCAAAATCTGGACCGGAATGATTGTTACTGCCCTTGTTGCAAATTGATAAATTAGTCAAATCAAGTTGACGGCGATGATGCTGTATCCAAATAAGGCAGGAAGAAACCCTGTAACCTTGAGCAACACAGAACCATTTCAAAATCTGGCACACTATGCTACAGCCATGTGTTCATGACAGGAATAATTACTATAATCACACATACATACACAAAAAAGGGAACTCACATATCTTTTACAAAGGAGCATCCGTCTTCTATGTCCCACCCATTCAAGTATACAAGTGGAGACTAGAGATAATTTACAAAGAATAGACACATAGAAGCTTGAACAAGGATAGCCAATATCTCCTTTATTCTCCTGACTGCTACTGTGTTAAACCTGATGTTATGTTCTTGGTTCTACATTCCTTCAAGTTAACAGCCAATTCTCATAGAAGGGGAAATGTGTTATCTCCCCAATTATCTAAACATCACTGTTCTTTTGAGGACACTTTGTTGATAAACTGGGAAATGAGGGGATTATGGTTTCAGTTGTGTCTTACAGAGCATGCGAAGGCATTTCCAAGGTCATAAAACACTCCTGGCAGAACCCGCTTCTGGTACCAAGCTAATTAGTGAGAACTGATTTCAGCTAAGAAGAAGGGAGGGATAGAGTCAAATTACGTTAGAGAAAGTTACTCTCTTCTGGTAGTTTCAGAGCGAGTTGGAGCCTGATTGCTAGAATACCACAGAAAAATCTGAAAAGATAGATCATGGTAGAAAAATGGCATGGGGAATATGCTTGGTTTAGCCTAGTTTCTCTGAGGAGAATACTATCCTTGCCTGCTGTCTCACTATTTGATTTATACTTTCCACATGTTCTGGAACTATACTGAAGGTCTTTCAATTTAAGTAGTTTAGGATAATTAGCTTTCTTATTTTCTATGAAAACTGTTCTGGAATTGCCTTAGCCTCAGACTTTTTTTGAACATGTATTTGCTTCACAACTTTTTGACTGCTTTTGAACTTTTTGGAAACTGCTTGTGACTTTATTTCTTTTGCAATATCTTTAATAAAATAAAAAAATTTACAGCAGTTTTGTTACTCTGAGACAAATATGGTTTGCTGGTACTAAAGAAGGGCCTTATCTTGACCACATACTGAATCCTTTGATATTTTGTGGTTATTTTGGTATTCCTACCTGGCAGGATTGGCATGCAAGTCAAAGCATGCAACCTTGTGTTTTCTTTGGAAACTTCCTGGAGCACTAAAGACTGAAGGTGACTCAGAGTGTTGGGAAAGGGGACTGGAAACATTGACCCCCTAGAACTTACCCAGACCAGGACATTCTGGGTCATGTGGCTTAGTGGTTTGTGTGGGCCTGTCTGTCCCAACCATAATCATGATACAGTTCCACAGGGATGTTAGCCTGTACTGTGCTGCAGCAAAAACAAAAAAAGAATTTTGTGGCACCTTAAATACTAGGTGGTTTTGTTCAGGAAAAGACTTTGTTAAGTGGGCTGCAATCTACAAAGATTTAAGTCTAAAAAAAGTTATAGGTTTTAAGGTGCCACAAGAGTCTTTCTTGATCTGGAAGCAATATTCTTTTGAGAAGCTTGATCTAGGTGAACAAAAAGCATACAGACATCACTGTCCTCCCAATCTAAGGTAAAGGTTCCCCTTGACATTTAGTCCAGTCGTGTCCGACTCTAGGGCGCAGTGCTCATCCCTGTTTCCAAGCCACAGAGCCAGCATTTGTCCGAAGACAGTTTCCGTGGTCACGTGGCCAGCGCAACTAGACACGGAACGCCATTACCTTCCCACTGAGGTGGTACCTATTTATCTACTTGCATTTTTACATGCTTTCGAACTGCTAGGTTGGCAATCTAAGACATGCATCAAACTAATTATAGTGACTTTCCTGAGGCAAAAAGGGGTGAGAAGCGAGCTACTACCCACTCTTTTCCAACCTGATAGTATTTAACAACTGCTGCTTACATTAGAAGCAGATGTGACAAGTGCTAAGGGTCTTCAAAGGCTATGGCTGACTACACTCAGAACAGCCACTTCCAGTCCCAGCAGATGGCTCAGTATGTTTGGAGAAGAAAAGATGACAACTATCCACCCAAAATTTCTTGCCTGACCTTTTTTCTCTCTCTACAAACCATTCCCACACACATACCAGCTGACTGGAAAGTAGCTACAGCTACCCTGTTTCCCCAAAAATAAGACCTAACCTGAAAATAAGCCCTAGTATGATTTTTCAGGATGCTCCCAATATAAGCCCTACCCCAAAAATAAGCCCCAGTTAAGTAAAACCCCACCCTCCACCATTGTGCATCAACCAGAAGAAGATGACATGACTGTAAAATAAAACATCCCCTGAAAATAAGCCCTAATGCGTTTTTTGGAGCAAAAATTAATATAAGACCCTGTCTTATTTTCGAGGAAACACGGTAATGCATAAATTTTTGCTGTGGGACAGCTGAAGGTGACACTAGTTGTACAGTTTGAGTAGTAAGTCTTTTAGAGACAATCCACAGTCACATTCATTCATATAGACAGAAAGAATCCCTAAATATAGCTAGTTATGCCAATCCCTACCGACAAAACCAATTCCAGCAGTTTTCATCTCTTTCAAAGGTAGGTCTTTTCTCTCTACAGCCCAATTGCTGACCAAAAGCCTGACAAAAGTGAAAACTCTTTGTCATCAGAAGTACAAAAATGATAGCCTCCCACAGAAAACCATTCTGCAGCCTGGGGCCCTTGCTCTCATCCTCTCCAAATGTGTCAGTGAGAGCAGTGGATCCAAGGGAAGGGCACCACTGTTAATCTTAAACCCTGACTGGCAGCCAATAGAGCTGATTTTCTAACAAACCCTCAAATACTGTGCATTGCAAAGAGGTGGTTCACAAAGATTTATTGTTGCTAGGAAAACTTATATTTCATTAAGCTACTGTAAGGACTTTGGCTCAGTTGAGAGGAATAGGGAAGCCTGAGGGAGACTGCATCATCATCTCTGCTCACATCATGTGTAACAAGTGCGGGGAAATTTTTTTCCTAAGGCTTCAGTATTATGCATCCTGCCTCCAGTATAGTACTAGTCAACGAAGGAGCGGAAATCCCTAGCTTTCACCCTGCCCTGCCCTCCCGGAGTTTTCAACCGCAGATACCACAAGTTCGCGCTCACTTGTGGGCCTGGAATCCCCCCACCTCCACACAATGTTAAAATATGATACAGAACAACCCTGACAAATTCAAGCACAGGAAAAAAGCAACAGGGGCGGGGGGGGAGGGGGAGAACAGAGGCAGGCCTTGACCATAAACCAGCAGTTACGTGGCAACAACGGCTTAGACGGCAAAATAACCCCTCACACTGTGGTGACACTCAAGTCTGTTTTTAAACACGCGGGGTTTCAAGTACGTCTGAACCTCTCCTCAGCAGCAGTACTAGAAAGGCCAACGGCCCGCGGGACCTGTCCTCATGCTCCGCTCCCTCTGAGGGATGTCGGGCAACCTGTCCTGCCTGCCTACCTACCCACGTTGACACCACCGATGATCGAGCGATTCCGTGAGCCTCCCCCTTGAATCCCCCTCAGAAACCGCTCCCACTCCGGAACCCTGAAGAAAAGCCACTCACTCCATTTCCGCCATTTTCTCGTTTCTTTTTTTTAAAAAAAGGGGGTGGGTGGGGGTTGGTCTTCCCCCTCCCCCTTCGCCGCACCGGCGATCGCGACGAGCGACACTCTCCTGCGGCACACTTCCGGGTTCTTGTTTTCGGCGCTCTGTAGTCTACGTGACGCATTCTCTATGGCCGAGAGTAACCCTGAAGGAGGGGAAGGACGGGCTAGGCCGACGCGTTCTCTCCCTTGGCAACCGCGTCAGAGCCGCGTGGTTGGTGCGTGACGTCATAGCCAGAGAACGACGCCTCTTTGTTCTTCTGTTTCGTTGGAAAGAATGACGGTTGGGTTTCGGGAGAGTTCCCGGAGAACAGCACGTGGGAGAGCACGAGGTGGAAATGAATAGCCCGTGTTTTCTTTTTTTCTCACAGCCAAAAATAGAGGAAACTTCCCCCTGCCCCACAAGACTGCTATCCTGTACTCTCAAGTTACTGGATAATAAACCCCATAGAAAACCTACTACTCAGTCGACATTATTAGGATTGCACATCGGTGCTGGATTTATGCCCAAGCTAAAGTACCGTTTAGGACTTTCGAGGGGTCTCTAAAATGCCATAAAGTATGATAAATTTTGAACAAATTAAAATTTCAAGGTTTGCTCGATTGTTAATTCGATCTAAGAGGGTATGATCCAGATCTTCAGCTCTCCTGTTCCTGGGAACGCTGACGATGGCAATTAGTTTGTGGAAGCCAGGATCCCTGTAGCAATTGGCGGAAATCTGATAGCCCCAGAGCAAATTGGGGGAGGTAGAAAGACAAGGTCCATGAGCAAGCCAGAAGTCAAGCAAGGCCAGGCAGCTATATCGGAAAACAAACAGAGAGAGGCCAAGGAGCATAGTCAAGCAGCCCAGAAGGGATACACTGCAAAGAGTCAGCTGGAAAGGTCAGGATACAGAAGAAGAGGCAATTGCTCCAGCAATCTCCCAGTCCAAAACTAGGGCGTAAAGCTGCATTGGTGGAGTGCCATTAAAGAGTTCAGCTGCAAGCACTTGGTCAGCTAGGAAACACACTGAGTGCAGGGCTTGGCCTGTTTCTCTCTGTCAGAAAGAGCCTCCCCCTTGCTTTTGAGAATGTCTTTTCTCCCCAAGAGTCTTTCCTGCAGCTGAACAATTTGCTTGGGAGTTTCTAGTTTGCCGGGAGCCTTTAAAATAATAATAATAATAACAACAATAACAATAGTAATAACAATAGTAGTAATAATAGTAATAATAGTAATAATAATAATAATAATAATAATAATAATAATAATAATAATAATAATAATAATAATAATAATAATAATAATAATAATAGTTGTTGTTGTTGTTGTTGGATCGGCAACAGCAATCCCAGGTGATTTTTTTTCTATTAAAAATTCCCCCTTCACACTCCACTACCAAAGGGTGAAAGGGAGCACTTGGGAGTCTTGGAACCTAAAATGAGAGGATAGTTCTCTGGGATAGTTCTCTGGGAAGGGCAATGTGTATCTTGTGTAGCATACACAATGTGTATGTGTATGTGTAGCATACAATGTGTAGCATACAATGTGTAGCATAATTAAATTGTAAACTGCCCAGAGAGTGCTTCAAGAGCTATGGGGAAGTATATAAGCAGTGTGCTTTGCTTTGATTAGTGTAAATTAAATTTCTCTGGTGCCTTGAACTGGTTGCAAAGTTACATAACCGGATTTTGCCCACTGTCTCCCTCCCACAGGATTCGGTTTAAACCTCTTGCCCAGGTTTGCAAGACTCTAAGCAAATGCACTCTTCTGTGCCTATGAAGTGTAACCCATTGCTTTCCTAAATTCCTTCACAGAAACACAGGCTACAGACTAGTGGTTCCCAAGCTTGGGTCCCCAGATATTCTTGGACTAAAACTCCCAGAAAGCTTCACCACTAACTATGCTGGCCAGGATTTCTGGGATTTGTAGTCCAAGAACACCTGGGGAGCCAAGTTTGGGAACCACCGCTAGACCAAGAAACAACATATTTTCCATTGATATCATCTATGCAACCAGTAATCCACTTTCAGCTTCCTCACCTCTTTTCCTGTGTCCCAACCTTAGACAGGAAAAAGAGATTTTAAAAAACGTATCACAAGGTCCCTCACCTTCCTATCCAAAGCCTCATTGTCACTTGCAAGATGTTAAAGGCTGTATCTGGTAGCATTGTATGTTCCCATGTGAATTAAAAATGAGATAATTATCAGTGGGCTTGTTGAGTCTTGGCAAGCTCTGTCATGTCCTGGATTGTTGCAAAGGAAGACAGTGTGTCTCCCAACACATCATTTTAGGTCTGCAAATTGCTGTCCCTGCCTCTCTCTGGAAGAAGTCACCTACCACCCCCAAACATCTCCCCCTCTAGGAAATGACAGAAATTCTTCCTTCTACATAATCCTCTATGGCCATTTCTATGTTCTTTGTTGTCTGCTCACCCTATTTCAGCAACTCAGAATCACTTCTTGATTCTGTACATCCAAGCACATAGCATTCTTTCCGCTTGTCTTGCGTCTCTGTGTCACATCCCTCTCAAGTGCCTGGTTCCTGCATTTTGTATTATTCTTCCCATCCTCCCCGTTGCTGTTCCAGAAGAGTCTGCTCAGCTCTATCCAGAAACATTTTATTTTCCATGACAAGCTGAAGTGTGGACAGGTGGGCCTCAAGTTGCTGTACTTTCTCTTCTAGCAAGACAACCAGCTTGCATTTGCTTGCTGCTGCTATAGGTTTTTACATCTTAAGGCAAGAAAATAAATAAGCCACATGTGTTTCAGGTCACTGCAGAAGCTTCTCTGTTATCCTAGGTGGGTGCTGAAGCAACACTACAGGCCTCTCCTTCAGACTCCCCCACAAAACACCAAGGCAGCACTGAAATCTCAGTTTACTTCTGTTGTCCCATCAGCTCCTGATCACAACCCTTCAGAAGTCCTGAATGCCACTATAAACATTAACACTGCTAACCCCTTCCCCAAAAAAGTCAGTGCTATCACTTTTTCTCAGCACTCACTTCTGTAGTCCCTCCAGCTAGCACCATGTACTTGGACCAGGGCACATGGTTGCAATAAAATAGTCACAAAGATACAAACAACCCTCCAAGCGGCTCAGACAATTAGCTTCAGGCCAACAAAGAGCCTCATTCTCTCCTGTCTCTTCCACTAATCCCATGCAACCTGTTCACAAGTTCTTGCTCACAACCTTATAGGGACTGTCAGTACAGCTATAGACCTGACCGCTGCACAGTACAGAGGTTTTCCTTGTGCTTCTGACATAGTCTAGTGAGTCTAGTTAGAGGAAGAGGGATTAGATTAGAATCTTACTGCATAAAATATTTAGTGGGCAACATGTTGAAAAGTGGTGAACACTATGATGCCCAGTCATACTTTAATGTCTTGTTTGTATGGTTTGATAGGTATGTGAAGGGAAGAGGTGAGTGAAGAGCACAGAATGTTAGTAAGAATGGTTCTGATTGCCTGGGAGAGAAACTAGATAAGGAGAGAGAGAGTGTGTGTCCGGGAGTCGTGTCCGAATAGAAATCAGTCTTGAGTCGGACACAGAGGAGTAGTCTGGTATAGAGAGATCAGGAAAAAGGTGGTTCTAGGGGTTGAGAGAGAAGTCTGAGAGAGAGATGGGGGAAGTAATCGAGGAAAGGATTGTG
The DNA here is from genome assembly GCA_037013535.1 of Intellagama lesueurii. Classification (NCBI taxonomy): domain Eukaryota; kingdom Metazoa; phylum Chordata; class Lepidosauria; order Squamata; family Agamidae; genus Intellagama; species Intellagama lesueurii. The sequence continues at coordinate 221,744,137 of JBAJHW010000004.1, read as the reverse complement.
CTGCATGAATGTAAAGCTTAGGAATAAATTTTCTTTTTAAAACAGTTGTTTAATAGCACTTTATTTGTTCTGTTTGATGCTGAGTGATGCTGAGTTCAATACTTGAGGGCTGGCTATGTGAAGAGTGTTATAAAGGCCGGAGTGAAGGGTTAAATATATACTGTACACACAAGAGCAGCTAAAGTTTGGTGGCAACAAAAGAGAAGGACTAAGTGAATATTGTTAAAGAAAACACATGTATTCCTGTGGCGATTTAAAGTCATGTGTCAAGACAAAGGGAAGTCTGATCCATGTTCTTAGGTGCAGTTTAAAGGAGTTGTGGATGCTCACTGTGTCCCAGAGTCAACTCTGCTGACTTTCAAGACCCCAGTTTTGCTTACATGCAAAAACCTTGAGTAGGCCAGGTCTTAGAGACATTACTATATAGCCACCAGTAATAATAGATGTCTTTCTGCAACAAAACAGGAAACCTGGTAAACCACAGATAGAATATGTTACAAACCATTTTTTTAAATACAGAAAAATAACCTTGTGTAGTTCTTATGTGTAGAAGTCCTCTAACATTGTCATCCTACACGTTTTCCCATGACAGTAAGGCTTATCCAGATGATGTGTTTGTTGCCCTAAAAGTATCTGTTTCATCACAGATTGGTTCAATATTTTTCAAATCTTACAATGTCATCGTTGTCTAAGTAACAAGGACAACAGATCTCTGCTTCCCAAGCTATTTTGTACTTACTGATGGCATGAGGGGGAGATTGTTCCAGTGTATGTTGTGCAGTGTGTGTAGAATTTAGCACTATGGTGTTTTCTGTGCTTCCTGTGCAGTTTGTTTCAGAAGACGCTCCTGATCAGAAGTATTTAATTAAGACACTATTACATTTTAGGAATAGCTCCAGAAAACAAGCAACAATAAGGGGTGTGAATTTCAAGCATGTATTTCAAAGATCACCTGAAAATAAGCATTTTTGGAGATGCAGATTTTAAACCTCAGAGTATAAATTAATCCTGTTAAGTCTGCTGACAAACTGCAGCCAGTTAGGGCAGTACTGAATGGGACCTTTTAAAAAATGTTTAATAGAAGTGGAAGATTATGCCAGCCTGTACCATTTGCTCTGAGGAGCTAATGGCATATTATGAGCAAATGTTTGTAACTCAGCTCTGATACAATTTTTTTTTTTTAAGTGAAAAGACCTTGTAGAAGGAAGTTTAGGAAATAAAGGTATGGGTGGGGAAAATATTATGCAAATCTTTTGTTGTTTCTTCACTCTAGATTCCCTCTTTCAATACTGAGGTTTATTGGCATGTTCCTTCCTGCTATGCCCTAAATGTGTGTATTGGAAGGTTACATTAAAAAGAGGATTGAATATCAAGGTAGCTGTTTAGTCCAGCTAGATGGCATTTCCTATGAAGATAATTTTAAAACTCTTCTAGAATATTTCCAAATAAGTGGAGCTGAGCACATAACAGACTCCCTGTGAGGGTTCAGGGTCTGGCTCTGGTTGTTTCTGCAATAAATCAACTGACTTCCTCGGTTTAGAAATTGGTGTAATGTTTATTGGATTATTTAACAAGAAACCTGTATCAACAAAGGTGTTCCAACCATTTCCTCCCTCTAACAACGGGTCAGATGGGGGTTTCCAATCTTCAACTTTAAATGGGTTGCACCCTTGAACGTTCCAGGGTCCCGACCAGTCCAGTGAAACGTCAGTATTCAGTAATTGTACGGTCTCCCCTTCCAGTAGGGGGATGGTGTCTTCGTCCCTGTCGTCCACCCAGATCTGGTCTCGGGAGGGGCAATCCACCTGCCATGGTCCTCCGAGGGTTCCCTCTGTTGTAGCTCCCTCATCCTCCATTCTAATCTCTCCCTCCTTTCTCTCTCAACCTTCTCCTTCTCCTCTCTTAGCTTCTTTCGCCACTCTCTTGTCTCTTCCCCCCCCCAATATGAGGGTTTTGGGGTACTCTCGCGCCTTCTTCTGGCATCTGCTTCCTCCTTAGGGATTCTTAACTTCTCTACTTTCCCCGTCCAAGGATCTTCTAGCCAGATCCACTCCCAACTTGGCGGTAAATTGTCGTCACCCCCTTTTTATATCCATGAGCCCCGCCTCCACTTCTACCCGGGGCTTCCGCTCAACTCCCGCCAAAACAGTCCCAGTTTCTTTAACCGTCATCTCCTTCAATCTTCCCTCTACAGTCCCTGGATCTGTTCCAGGTGGCTTTATCTTCCGGGGAGGGGGAACTGGAGGTGTTTGGATTTCCTTGTCAGCAGTGGGCGGGAAGGACGGCACTCCCGTGAGAGTAATCTTACTCTCACCTTCGGTCTTACACTCCCCCACTTTTTTTGCATTTTTATTTGCTTCATTTATTTTTTAAAAATAATATTCAGATAACAGAAATGAAATTAAGAAGTTTAAAGTCCTGCTTGAGAACCAGTCAGACTAAAAATTTAACATTATCCATTTGGTTCTTTCCTCTTGTTGCACCTTGTATCTAGCAAATGCCTTTCACTGTGTGTTTCTCAATATGTGGTGTGCATTTCCTTTTTCTACAGTGCTTATAACAAGTAGGCCTGCTCATTAACATAATGTTCCACTTTTTCCATCTCCACATATTTAAGGATTGAAGCTGATCCATCCTCCATGTTTTCCCCACCCAAACCAGGCTGTTGTTCACTGATGTGGCTTGCGATCAGTACATAGGGTGCCTCCCTGGAAATTTTGGGGTATGGTACCCATTGTCCTTGTCTACAAAACACCCCAGCTATTAATGTATATCATATCACCATGTGGTCTTTGTTACTTCTACTTTCAGACAGCCCTATAGTACAGTTAGAGGGTCCAGCTGAGTTTTAGATCCTCTAATGTCCTCAACATATTGCAAAATAAGTTCCTCATAATCTTTAACACACCTTCATTTCCAGTATACCCAGAAAAAGGTACCTCTCATGTTTCTACATCTACAGCAAAGAACTGAAACATCAATTTTAGTGGTTTTGCACTATATGGTTGCCCTCATCATTACCTCTTCCATGTGATCTAACTATGTGGTACCCATACCTTGGCTATTTTCTCACAATCTTGTAGAACAGTATAGTTACAGGGTTTGGTTGAATGTAGTAAGATGTTGCTGCTGCTGCTGCTGCTAATGTTTAAGTCTTTTGAACTAGCCAAAATCCATATCTCTATCCAAGGGCTGGGCTGGACGATACAGTAAGCTGAGCTCCTTCAAGAGATAGGAGACAGTCTATTGATTCTAACATGAGCTTTCCTCAATCTCAATTTTGCAAATTAAGTTGGTTGAAGATAAATGCAGGTCTTGATTTCTCCAGTATGCTGTCTTGAAAATGTTAGGACAGCAAGTACACATTTCCTTGAGAGTATGATCTGACCCCCAGTCTCTGTCATGACTCTGTCACAGGGATGAATGTTACAGAAAAGCCTATTATTAGAAGAGGGAAATTGTAAAGACACAACAGGAACTTTTCTCACCTCCCTTAATGTGAAAATTAGCTGGCTTCATTTTGTGATTGGGCTTCAGTAGCTAAGCACAGGTTTTGTTTGGAAGTCATCTCTAAGTTGAAAGTCTGCTAATCATGTCTATAACAATAATGTGACCTCTGGTCTAATGATGAGTTATCTGTAATGTATAGTGTTATCTTGTCATCCTGAACTTCCTTTCCTCCTACCCCTCCATGATTAAATCTGTAGACCAATCCCAAATTTCAAAACTATAAACAAATCAACTTTTAAAAATTGGTTTCCTACTTTATGAATCAACAGCATCTCCTCCATCTTCAATTAACTGTATTTCCTTTAGGGAGTATTCAAGATTTTGTCCTGTGACTTATTGCTGATTTACTGCAATTTCAGTCTTAATGAATGAACTTACTGTAATTGCTCTGGTCAAATAAATGTGCATTAAAAGGAAAAGAAATTGAATAATTCATAAAAATTATGTATAAATGTTTTAACTGCAGAAATGAGTACAAATATTCTGCCACACTGCCCAGTAATGTGAAATTGCACCATGGGGAGGCAGGGAGAGGGAAAGAGAGACCTTAAAGAGCATAACACCTAACATATTGCAACATCTCTTTTAAAATAGTTAAATTATATGATGTAACTCAAATCAACATGAATTCTCGCTTGCAGTGGAACATAAAAGATCTCAGGTCAATGCAGTAGCATATCATCTGCTCAGGCAGACTGTTCCCAGACCTAGGCATGTTGGTGTACAAAAAGTTATCATTTTTGCAGAAGTACTTGTCTACAAAGCTTTCATTTGTGGTTGTCTGTTGCTTAGCTAATAAGCATTTGCTAGTAAGTTTGAATATGCCCCGGAATTTTGGTTATTGCTTGAGATTTTGTCTCCCTGTGATGTGGCAGGACACTTCTCTGTGTTTAGTCTTATGTTCTAGATACTTCAGCTTAGTCTAAATATCTGTAAGTAGGTGTAAATGAATATTATAACATAGTTTAGCAGGAAAAAGCAGTATAATATTGTAAAACTATAATGTGAAGTGCTGCTTATGTCAGATAGTTCACACCGAAATTTCTCACCCGTCCCTAAACTGTAATGCTGATCTGTGGGGTACACCCAATGCAATATGTTTGAACTGCAATGACACATCAAACATTTCTCAAGTTAGACATTTAGCAATTCTGTTGACATATTTTGTTAAACTCAGCATTCGTGCACCTGCTTTGTGCAAAGAATGTTCCTGATTCAGGCTCTGCTGTCTCTAGGTAGGGAAAATTAATGTTCCTGCCTGGAACTCTTGAGTGCTGCTTCCAGTAAGAGCTGCCAATACTGAGCTATAGGTACCAATGGTTTGTCCCAGCCTAAAGCAGCTTCCTGTATGCTTTCTACAATCCCAATCCAGAGTGGGTCCCCACCCTTGCTATTTGCATTAGAAAAATCATGCCTGTTTTGCCAAAATAAATCTTTATTTCCAATACAAATTACGTATTTATATTCATTAAGTAGATTATTCTTCATATTTCTCACCAAAAATACTATCCACAGCACCTAACAGTAGAATCAAATTTTGAAAAAGCAGATTAACTGAAATACAGAACAGAATAAAAACCTTGAAAACCCAGCTCTACAAGAATCTGTTTCCATCCCCCATAGTTGTTACTTAATGGCAATTAAGTGCATGCCATGAAGGCCATAGTCACAAGGGCCCTTACTGAATGTTTGTCTGGAAAAGAACTGAGCAGTGTGGTGTTCATTTTAAGCTTTCTGCATTGTGTTAGCTCTAGCTAGGTAGACTGCAGAGAGGGGGGTGGTTTTGGATCACAGTAGGGAGAAGCGGCAAAGAATTCAAGCCCTTCTTCAACACACATATCTTACAGATTTACAACCATACATACTATTTACATTTTTAGCTGCCTTTTTTGTTTGACCATAAGACATAAGTAATGTACAGTCCTATATTTACCTAGAAATAGGTTCCAAAGAGTTCAAAGGGACCCACTGGCAGATTGTGTGGTTCTGCTTCTTATAGAACAACTGCACCTACTTTTTTATTATGGAGCTAAGCAGATAAGAGAAGGGGAGCCACACAAGGTACAGAATGACTGTGCATTGCTTCCCTCTATCTGCTTCTTCAAATAAGAAAAGTTGGTGCAATTGTTTTTGTATGCTGTATGCACATTTATACATATGTACTCAAAGAAACATCTGCTACTGTGCTAGCTGCATAATTTGATTTGACTTCTGGGGGCATGGGAATGCCTTTTACTGGGGGGGGGAACCCTACCTTGCACAGTCACCTGTGAGCAACTATTTGAAGTTAGATTAAAATTGTAGAGAATAGTTTTGCCTTAGAAAACTGATGGCAAAGGGAATGAATGCTGTTTTGCACTACAGACTGTCTTAGTTGAAGAAATCGTAGACTGTCCTTATACCTCAGGTTGTTTGATTTATAAGTGATCCTTGAGTGAAGATGCAAGACCTTTTGCTTATTCTTATTTTGTTTCTTAGAGCCTTGTATGTTTTCTTGGTGCTCCTGCCATTGCTTTCTGTTGGCACCATGTGCAACAAGGACTTATCTGTGAACCTCTGGTGGAACCCATCTGCTTCCGTTGCACTCTGTCCAATTCATCATGGACCAAATGTTGACTTTGCTGATAAAACCAGCACTCATTAATGTGTGGAACACAGTTCACCTCTAGCACACCTTAGAGAGCTAATGTTTTCAGTTTCGTATCGTCTGCAAATTGTACGGTTTTTGTTATCCTGGATAAAAAAATTAAGTGTAATCTTTAGAAGAGAAGGTATAAATTCCGATTTGAAAAAAAAAATGGATTGACATGAGGGGTTGTCTGTCAAGAACATTTGATGAAATAAATTGTGTCTACTGTACAGGCATAAATTCTGTGTGAGCCAGAATTTAAAAAAACAACACCGATATTAACATGTAGGCATGGTTTGCAGCAACAGTGGATGAATCCCTTGCCCTGGTTCTCTTCTGATTAGCTTGTGTTTAGCTAGTCCAAGGGTCAGCTCAGAATCATTCCAAATTCACCTGGATTAAACTGAAGTCCATCATGCACCTGACTGGAGAGGTAATATAGTCCATGCGTTCCTTCAAGCCCCCAAGAGTCTCCAGACTGCACACATGCACATCCAGTCCTGGCAACTCTTTGCTATTCCCTTCCTACTTTCAGCTTCTACACAAAGAAGGTGTCTCATTTTACACAAAGAAGGTGTCTCACCCACAGCCAATGCATATTGGGAGTGAAAATGTCAGCAGGTAGGTGGCAGAGGGATGGGGACAATCAGGTGAGTAGGAAGAGAAAAGGAACTCTGAGTGGGTCATAATGATACGTGCTGAGAATTCCAAGTTGTTGGGGGGGGGTGTTCTAAGTGAAAGGAAAAATGTACATGTGACTTTATTTGAAGTGGACAGCCTAGGTTGAATGCATCACTTATTTCCAATCAATTGCTGTAGATAACATTGATTAATGCATATCAGGACTCAAAGTACAGCATCCACAGCCCTTGCTTGGACTAATCCAATTTTAATATGGCATGATATAAGCTTTTATAGATTGCATTCTGGTTTTGTAGGTGCTAAAGTGCAGTAACTGGCCTCCAGTGGTACAAAGAAATCAACAGAATGTTTACTCTCAACAGTCCTCATTTTTAAGAGAATGCAGCCTATCCTACCAATATATGTAATTGCAGAGCAAGGGTCATGCGAAGACAGATTGTTCACTCCGTCTTTCTAGTGGAAGAAGAATGCAGCACAACTGCTGTTTAAACCCCACTCTGCACAACCAGCTTTTCCCATGAATTTCCATTCTGTCCTATGCACTCCATATGCCTAATGGAACAGATTTTCACAATAAAGTTCCTGGGCCTCTTATGAAAAAGCTTCCCTAGGTTTTAAGACCTTCCAGGGAGGCCTTTTTCTCATTCCCACTGCCCTCACAGCTAAGATATGCTTGCTGTGGGCACAAGAGAGGGCCATTTTGGTGGCTGCTACCAGCCTGGTCTCCCATGGAAGGGGAAACCAGGCTGGTCCATCCCTGCTTGATCTTACACTGATAATCAAAGACCTTTCTTCCTAAGTATGCTTTTAATTAGTAAATTGCTGCTAAGGATTGGGTTTTAATAAGGGAGCTGGGTTTTAAACATCTTTTAAAATGTGTTTTTAAATTGTTTTAAAGGAGTTTTATTTAGTACTTTTAAACATATTATGTTAATAGTTTTTAAATATTGTAATTTATTGTGTTTCAATTTAATTTAGTACTTGTTTTTGTTTTTAAATTCTTTGAGCCCCTGTGCTAGGAGAAAGGAAGGGAGTGAATGAATTAAAGATCTAAAGAAAAACTACATTCCTTTTCACAAATAGAAAATGTTTTGGCTTTTTGGCCTAAAGCTCCCAGAATACCAGGGCCAGCATGGCTAATCTCCTCAGGCAGGTTCTTAACAATCATGATTGAATCTCTGAATTCCTTCTTAGAGTTAAGATAGTTTTTCATGTTTGCTTGCTTTTAATTATTCAATTGTATTTTAATTAGCATATAGCTTAATTTTTTTTAATGTCTGTGTTTTTAATTCTATTCCCTTTAATATTGTGAGCCGCCTTGGGTCCCCTTATCAGAATAAAGGCAGCATATCAATAAAACAAGTGAACAAACAAATAAATAATGGCCATATAGACTGTAGGATTCTAGGAGCTATCCAAAAAAGCAAACATTTCCCATATCTGTCTCTTACCACTTCTCACCACGTAGGGCAAGAATGGAGACTCTTTAGCCTTTCAAATGTTTTTGGCCCTCAGCTCCACCCAGTAGGGCCACTAGGAGTTGTCCTCCAAAACATCTGAAGGGCCAAAAGCTTCCCAACCCTATCTTAAGGATACAGGGGTAGCCCAAGATGTTTTGCTGCTTGAAGTCAAGGTCAAGTTACCAAATGTGCACCTCCCATTTTCACATACAGAAAATGACATGACTGATAGATAAATCTTGAGACAACGTGTTCCACCACGCCCAAGCAAGCTGCCGTACAGTAGTTTTAAACATTTGTACATCTTGCAGAGGGCATATTTTAGAAAACACAACAGCATTTCCGTGCTTGGGTAAATCAAAGGTATTTTCATTTTGCATGGTGTGACTCATGTTATAGTACTTTCTCACAGAAACTGTTTTACATCACCTCCTTTAATCTAGAGCAACGGGTTGGGCGGTGGGGGAGATCAAGTTTCTTGCCCGAGTTCTGTGAGAAGCAAAACACAGTTGCTTAATAGCCCACGATATGCAGCTTAACTGTCTTAGTGGAAGTTAAGGCATCCCTGTGGACAGCAACAGTCTGAAGGGGGAATTTTCCTTTACATAAGGTAGTGGCTCCCAACTTTGGGTCCCCAGATGTTCTTAGACTAAAACTCCCCAAAGCCTTCACCACTTGCTGTGCCGGTTCAAGATTTCTGGGAGTTTTAGTCCAAGAACATTTGGGAACCCAAGATTGGGAACCCCTGGTATAAGGGGACTTTCCACACAGCGCCAGTGCAAGCTACCCTACTGTGTGAAGCAGGAAGAGAAACACCACAGATGGCACTCGGGCTCCTTGCCACCATATCACAATATTTAAGGGGGGAAAGAGAAGGAAAGGGGTATAGTCGTATTTTGTCTTAACCATCACCTGCTCGGCAATTCTAAGTACCTGACAGGCAATATTTTTGCCCATCCTACAGTGCTAGCCTTGAAGACCTTAGGAGCCCACCATTATTGACACCCATGCCTGAGAACTGGCTGTGCTAAAGAGGCAGTAATTGGAAGGAAGACACCAGTAATGGCTCTGTGCTTAGGCAGGAGCAAGTGGGCACCAGGGGCGGCTCTTCCACCAATTCCCTTGCTCAGGCACTTGACGTAACTACCTCGTCCCAGCTAATGACCAAGCCAGTCCTATCTCCATACAGCCAGGGACCCTGATTTTTTTTTAACAGTCCTCACTACCAGAGAACACTTACGTACTGTACATACCAAAGATTCTTCTCTTCAGATTGCCACTTGGTACATGTAGAGGATGACAACAGAGGAAGTGGGGAGTGCTCAGACCCCCCCCCCCTCCCCATCAGTCTCCACTTCCCTGAATGTTCAGATTAATCCTGTATGAACATACATTGTTCATATGAGCTGGAAAGAAACAGAGATTTGGAAAGAGCCTCAAAGGTAATCAAGTTCAGCTGACAGGCTCAGAGCCAGATTATGATAGATAAAAAGCATACGACATTACTGAAGCTACTGAGCTCACAGTGTGAGGTGGTTGCAGGAAATGCTGTGCAAGAGAATGAACCCATTGCTTTAGGAAACTTTGCACAGCTGATGTCAGGGTCACCAGTCAGTTGTGGTTGATGAACAAAACAACTATTCTCAGCACAGCCACAAAGGTTGTGCAGTGGTTTTAAAGACTTCTGCATATGCGTTTAGAACACATACCATATTTCCAGTTGGGGCTGCACTCTATATCTATAATACAGACGATTAATTGGAGGGGGGAGGTAATCTGGTTCAGCCCCTTGGTGATACAGAAAATCCAGTACCATAACATCCCTTAGCCTCTGCTTAAAAACCTCTAATGGTAGAGTCTGTTGTCTTCCTGAGGAGTCTATTCTAGCTGGTTTGAGTCAAACACTCATGGCATCAGGAAGTTCCACCTAATGTTTATATATTTGCTTGCAGTTTGAATCTGATAGCTTGGGTTCAAGAAAATAAATGTGCTCCATCATATATGTAGCCCTTCAGATATCTGAAGGTGCCTAATGTATCACCTCTTAATTGTCTTTTCTTAAAATTAAACTTTCCTAAAACTTTTCTTCGCTAGTCTTGGTCCTCATCTTGAAAGTGACCAAATAGCGCTGCAAACCAATAGGCACTAGATCCTAGAAGAATAATATAAAACAATAATTAGACAGAAGAGCTACCTCAATATAGGGCTATATCTACATATGTATAGTTAAATGTTTCAGGTTCTGCTTTTGGCTGTAACATAGTTAGGGTTTCAAATGACTGTTCTAAAACAAAGTGATGGGGTCCCCAACCTTTTTCACCCCGCGGACTGGCTGGGGAAGGTGGGGCACCCCCCGCGCTTGTGCACATGCGCAAATGAGTGCGCGCTCATGCGCATGCGCAAACGGCGGCACAGCGCTCGCATGGGCACGCTGGAGCGCACGCGCAGGTGCAAACAGGCTGTGCGGAGGTGAGTGCGTGCGGGGGGTGGGGTGGGAGGTCTGTCTTTGCGGCCCGGTCTGGCTCAGGCCACGGACCGGCACCGGGCCGTGGACTGGGGGTTGGGGACCTCTGGTTTAAAGAATGCTCAAAATGCAATAGCTCTATTCTAGTCAATTAAAAATTATAATAAATAAATTAGTGTGCTTCATCAGTTAAGAACATAAGAACCAAACTTGATCACAACAAAGCCTATTTAGTCTACAGGCATCCAGACCAGTTGCCTGCAGGATGTTCACGATCAGTGCAACAGCATGTGTGTGCATGCATTCTCCCTCCCTCCCTCTCTCTTACACACACACATCATGCTCACCAGCAACTGATGAGAGTGGTATGTCATATTCAGTCCTGGAGCAAGTTATGTTTATTGAAGTTTTATTTGCAACCTCAAATGCTGACTGCAGTTTGAGAGAATGGGAAGGATGTTTCTGAATTGAGGTGATTATCTATCTTTCCAGTACTAATCAATTGTTCCTTTCAGCTTTTGAAATTTAAAAAGAACCTCCCTCTCTGTTGAGTGTTTTTCCCTCTCTTTCATTGGTTGCTGGCAGTTGTTTTGTTGCTGTTGATCTGTTTGGTTGGTTGCTTGTATGTGTGCGTTAGGGAAGCACACATAAGAAAGCAGTATACATAAGTATATAATTTCAAGCAACTGTAAGTAAAGAAACATTTTTTATTCTTTCTCCTACAAATGTCTCAGAGTGAGTTGCTGAGACTTTAAGTGCTAGTTAATTAGAAAGAGGTGGGATCTGGAGAACTTGTAGCTCTTCTCTTCTGTGGATCTCAACTTCTACTGTGTTGCAAAAAGATAATTTTACTAGAAATTCAAAATTCTGCAACAATGTTTTCACCATGACTTGTAGCCTCAAACAACCTGAGCCTTCATGGATTTGTCCAGTCTCTTTTTAAATTTACCTAAATTGACAGTCATCACTGCATCTTGTGGCTGGAAATTCTACTGCTTTAACTATGAATTGTGCATGAAAGTGTTTATTTTCAACTGGCCTTTAAGAAGCACCTGAAATAAGTACTAGTTTACTTAATGTGTCCTGCAATTAAACTTTGGCTGACCATCTCCACCTCATGCGCTTTCCATAAAATCCAAACATATTCATCCAAAGAAGGACTGCACCAAGTTTGTCTTTTAGTATCACATGTAGAATTCCCAGTCTTTTCCATTTGCTTGCCAGGGTGATATGTACGTTTTCATATTTGTTTCAAATTTAGACAATCTGCAGTGGAAGCAAAATTGCCATTTGTCACTGTATCCTTGAGAGGTTGACAGTTTGGAACAGATTATAGACCCTACGGCAAGTTTCAGTTTATTTCCATGAGTGCTCACTGAAAGCCAAAGCTGCATGTTTGTTTCAAGGTAATATACTTTAATGGCCTCCAGCCTTCAAAGCTAGCTGCAAGTGCAAATTGGTCTTACATAAGAGCATAACTTTACAGGGCTCAGGAAATACTGCAAGCTGTGATTTGGTGGGTGGTGGTTTTTGCTGTCCATAAGGTATGAACTATTGCCTTTTTAGTTAAATCAGGAAGAAGTTCACTCTGAGATCCTTTATGTGTGATGTTATGCTTTCCATAGCAAGTCATGATGTAGGGCTTGGTCCAGATTTCAGTTTCAGTAATTATCTATGTGTGTGTCATTCAGCAACAGAAACAACCGAAAACAAAAGGTATTGTGGAAACCTTGTGCCTGGTGTGTCTAAAGAAGTGGGCTGCAATCCACAAAAGCTTACACTGAAATAAATGTGTTAATTTTAAAGGTACCACAGTACACTTGTTTTGTTTTTGGAGTAGGGGGGCATGTCTGAACATTTGCAGGCATGTCTCTGTGTTTCTGTGACTGAATTCCCACCATCTTGTTTCACCAACATACTCAAAAGATGCAAAAAAAAAAAAAAAGAGGCAGGGAGCACTTGCTATTCTTGAGAACACTGCCAAAACTTTGAAGAGATATCCTGCAAGCAGAATCAGCCAGCACATGCCTGTTTTCCATGCTGTTACTCACACTTTGGCTTTCCATGTGTAAAATGTTTCTTTGTCAGCTCCCAGAATTTCACACCCAGCATGGCAGTGGTGGTGATGGTGATGGCATCCTAGGGGTTGTCATCTAGAAAGCGAAGATTCCCCACCTCTTTGCTGGCATACATACCATTCACAGGCTTAAGCCTCTGATGAGGGAGAACACAACAAGCCTGTGAATGAGTAGACCTTTGGTCTAGATGGGCGGGATAGACATCCAATAAATAAATAAATAAATAAATAAATGTTATGTACGCCAGCCAAGAGATGGGGGATCTTCCCTTTCTAGATGACCACCCCTAGGATGCCATAGCCAGCACCATTACTGCCATGCTGGGTGTGAAATTCTGGAAGCCAACAAAGAAATATTTCCCCTCTCTGTTACAGCAAGTACTAAGATGCTAGAAAGCCAGCTATGTAAAAAAAGATAAATGTATACTCATACACACTGAGGTAGAAGTATTGTTTTGTAACATGTTTGTGCTGGGATAGGCATTGTCTTCTCCATTATTGTGATTTTTAAAAATTGCATTTCTCTCTCATGTTTCCTTCAAGGAGCTTAAAGCAGCACATCTGATCTTCATCCCTATTTTCATCCTGACAGCAACCGTGTGAGGTAGATTAGGCTGAGGAAAAAGTGACTGGCTTTTTCAGTGAGGTTCACTGCTTGACGGGGATTTGGACCCAGAACTGTTTCATCCTAGCCCAGCACTTCCACCATAGCCCAGCACTCAAACCACTATGTCTCACGAACATTTATCCCAACATATTATGTTTCTGCAACCAATCTGTACAAGGAAAAGGTTTACAAACCTTCATGCCATCTAGACCTGTGACCATTTGGAGAAGCGACAGGAGCAACAAAGAATTGAGCCATGCCAGTTCTAACCATGATGCAATAGATTTTGAGTAGTGCCACAAGCAGAGATTCATTTACGGTCTGAGTCCAGAAGCTGAGCATTTTGCTTTCATTTCATCTCCTGATGTACAATTTGCACTTGTTAATTTTATAAGGCATCATGTGAAGCAGAGATGTTTGCCAAAACAGCATTATCTTGCATAAGCATAGAGCCTTGGCGCAATGTTGCTTGCCTTAATTGTCTAAAAAAATTGCATGCAAACAGTTCTTCCCCTGCCCACTCCCTCAAAACTATTATCATCAACATCCACATTATAAGCAATTAACTTTTGCCTCTGTTAATATGTCCCTGAAAAGATTATTATGCACCCTATTGCCAACATTTGAATGCAGCCAAATAAATTATTAGCAGAAGCAACTCGGCTCCAAAGGGTTGTGTTCCAGATGAGGTATAAATCACTAGCAACTGAAACTGCAGCAGCAACAGCTGTGCTCAGACTAGAAGATATGCCTCTCTGGCTAGAAATGTACCTTCTTGCATTTTGTGCTTACTCATAATTGTTCATTTAAAGCTTCTAGAGTGAGAGATAAGGAGAGGGAAAGAACAGCAACAACTTGCAAAAGCAAGCATTTTGTTATAGGTCCTGAACTGCTGGCTGTATAATTGGGATGCAGTGATTCTTTAGCAGGGGAAAAATCCAAAATCATTTCAGTTAAAAACAATAATTTTAAAACTCCTAAGTGTGCAATCCTGTCTCCAAGAGTCTGAGGAAAAGCCTGCCTGATTACAGTGGATTTCAATTCTATGCACATTTATTCCCAAATAAGTCATAAAGGTGGGTTACTTGTGCCTCTCCAGAAAAGAGGACACCGATTTATGTAATACATGTGCTAAATTAAATCTACAGATGTACATTGTGCAGCTTAAATAGAAATACATTTTTTCATGGTGACAGGTTACTGTCCAGGTGATAACTGTTCATTGACAGCTCTGCTTTTTTAATGGATCTTTGTCTTTAAAACAGGCTTAGCTTATAATACATGAGTAACTCAAAGGCATGCCAGCTAAAGTGGATTTGGGATGGGCAGAAGCCTCTCATTGCCCTTAGGTCAGAGGTAGCTCATTGGGCGGGCGGACGGGCGGATCTCAAGACATCTGCAGGCACAGTTGCTGTGCTAGCTAAGATCAGCCAGCAAAGAAGCCAAAAAGGGAGCAAAGAAGGGTGAGAAAAAGGCTGCATTATGCCAGATCCAAGTATCTTCCAGACCAGGGAATTTTGTCAGCATGAGGTTAGGCCAAGGAGAGGATAATCCTAAATAATTTCCAGCATCCTTCAGAACAGAGGGGATACAGCCTAGCTTTAACTAGTCTAGCATCAGTTCATCTGTCCCTCATCCATCTTGGCTATTTAGGACTGCACCCTTAGACTGAACAGACTCAAACAAAGGATAATTTCAAATAGAGGACTTTTCTCTATCCTACAAATCAAAGACTATCCTCTATAAAAACAGAACATAAGGGTATTCAACAGTCCCAGGGGATTTAGTGGGACTTTGTTTGGACCAACCATCCTGCCTACAGTTTATGCAACATTTTCTCCTTGAAAGACCAATTTTAGAAAAAGAGTTAATGTCTGTAATTATTTCTTTGTATGCTGTGTAGGGTATAGAAATTGTAAATCAAGGTATTTAGACTGTTTCTTAGAGACCAGTTTAAGGAAGAGAGGGCTGAATTTTTTGGAGAAACCTAAATGCATCTTGGATATACATTATCAGCTGTTTGTCTAGGAATCAGTGGTTGTTCTCAGGTAGTGGAATTGCCTTCAGTAGGAGACGGGGTTGGGAACCATCCTTCTTATCCTTCCACCAGCAGACAAAGACCCTTCTCTTCAATTAAGTATATGACCACTGATCAGGCTGCAGAGGGACTTTTTAACAGGGGTGCTGCAGTTTCTAACTTTTTAATTTGTATACTGGGGTATTTTTATTTTAAAATCAAGTCAAGTTTAATTGTATTTTAATATTCCTAGATCTTTAATTGCATTTTTAATATTTTAATTTATCTATCCATCCTCACTATCACCACTGTTTTGTAAGCCACCTTATGTCCTCCAATTGGGGGGAAAAGCAGAATATAAATGAAATAAAAGAAATAAATAAGAAAATTTGAAAATAAAGATGGTATGAAAAGCTTGGAATTAATGGATTAGAACTAGTGATATTACATGTAGGCATAACATACTGATTTTGAGCAGTAATGAAAGGTAACAATAACAGCATTCAGTTTTTAAAAAATCGTTATGTGCCAGCAAGTAAAAACTGACTTATAACAACCCTGACAGGGCTATCAAGGCAAGTATGGTATTTAAGAAGTGGTTTTTCCCGTTCCACTCTCTCAGTGAGTTTCCATGGCTGAGCGGGAAATCTAACCCTGTTCTCCAGAGTCCTTGTCTGTTACTCTATCCACTACACCACACTGCTTTAAAAATAAGTTAGCAATATTAATTTTTTTAAAAATTGCTATGCTAGTTTAGAAATGTCCTTGTTACTTTTTCCAGTACACTTTGAAGGGGGAGAGAATAATATGTCATTATGTATATATGTATATGTAATTATTCTATCTTTAGGGGTTTTTACCTCGCCCCAATAAGATGTAAAAAAAATGCAGATTTTTTGTTGTGATCCCTTCAATCTCTAGTAGAACAAAAAAAATGCAAGTTAACAATTTTTTAAAAGTATGAGTTAATACTACAAAGTCAGGGAACAGTGGAAATAACTATCAATATTAATATTCAGGGCATTCAGCATTGTATAGTGGATTGAATGAAGAACTAGGACTCAGGAGACCAGGGTTTGAATCACTGCTCAGCCATAGAAGCTCACTGGTGGGGGAGGGCACTGGTTAAACCACTCCTTAAATATCTCACCTCAAAAACCCTATTAGGGTCACTACAAGTCAAATGTAACTTGGCAGCACATAATATACACATTATATTTATGGCTAAATTTATTATTATTATTTTTTGCCTTTATGCCAGTTTCATGATTTAAAGGCAAGGTGTCAACAAGGGTGTATGCAACATTTTCTGAAAGCTGACTTTTCTGAATCAGTCAGTCCACTAAGGAGAAGCCTCAAATTGAAATGTTTTAAAGAATCTCTCTTTTTAATCTGTCTCTTACATGTTTCTTGAGGCTGAAGAGCAAATTACATTCCTAAGGGAGCCATCCTCAAAAACAGAGGTCATCACTCCTTTGGAATCATTCCTTTTCATTTGTATTCATTTCCCCTTATGATATCAGAGTGTTCATCTCAGGGACTCCAGACATGCCAGGAAAAAGAATTTTGCTAAGGAGAAGCAAATTATCTTTGGTGCAGAAGGCACCAGACAGCAGGAGACTCCGCTTTCTGGAAATTTCCCAGGGGAGAAAGCCTCTATAAACAGCTAAGTAAAAGATAAAGGGAAAGGGGCACATTGTCACTGATTAAGTCTTTCCCAAATCCTTTAAACAAAGACTTATTTGCATATGCCTTTTGTCAAGGTGTCTTTCAGGAGGCAATTAGGGAAATGAAATAGGTAGAGCTCAGCTTAGCAGTATTGCCCATGGACTGGTTGCTGATTACCTCCTCACTAAGTATCAGGGGGCATAATATGCAGTATGAAGGTCAGTGCAAAGTCCACAAAGTAAAAGAGCAGAGGATCAAGCCTATGTACTCCCATCTAGGAGGATCAGGCCATCCTTTGCTATTTGGCTAGGACCCAACTATATGCTGTCCCAGCAGTAGTGATTGGAGCCGAAAGGGAAAGCCAGAGGATTTGTTCTGGTTCAGAAGGCCCAGGGAAGGAAGGGCTTGTGCTACTAATCTGGCTACTTGTTTGCAGATTGGCTCAGAAGAATAATCAGCCCTCTCCTCATCTGTGCTGGAAGTAAAAATCCACAGTAGGTTGGGCAACTCATTCTTATTTTGTTCCCTTCCTCTTCTCTTGAAATGACACTTCAAGGCAACGCCCAAATATTTAAAATTTAACTGAACTGAAGAATATGTTGATGTGGTAGGTTTCCATACTATTGTACTTGATTCTCTGCTGGTGAGTAATGTGTGATCTGACCACCCTTTATAGCCAGTTAGCAAAGGGACAATGTCCTAGTTGCCTAACAGAACAGCTTACACTGTATCTATGTAACAAGTAACATGCTTTATTTGTTCCGATAACATTTTGCTGTTTTGTTCCCTATAAAGCTCATTTTCCAAGTCACATAACTCCTGTTTTTACAATGTTGCAAAAACAAACATAAAAATACCACACCCTTTTTATCTTCAAAGCCCTCCATGGCCTTGTCTCTCCTTTTCTCCACATGTGCTTATCCTTGTACATCTCTGCCGATAAACTTTTGTTCCTCCAGTTCAAGTATCTTCCACCATATGAAGGCTTCCTGTTCCCTGTCCTTTCTCCATTGCTGTTCCTTCCACATGGAACAACATCCAAATTTAGGATGGCCATGAGCTCTGTTTTACAGAAGATAGCCTTCTGGTGGAAGAAAGTATATCCAGTTAGCTCTGGTGTAAGGTACAGAACCATTAAGAAGAAAAGGCAAGTGCCTTGAGATTGTGTATCAACATGTATTAATTGGGTAGCAGACCAGCAGAGAACTAACTCGCAATTTTCGTACCTGGGGCAATCAGCACCTTCTCTCATCCACTCCACCCGAACAAATGGATATGAGTCACCCGCAAGAAAAAAAGGAGAGAAAATGGTAACCCTCCAAAAAAAAACCAACAACAACAACCAAAGAAAAAGTTTCATAATAGTGAATCGGACGAGGAGATGCTGCCGTTTATTTTCTTAATATTAATTAGTAGATTAACCTCTAAAATGTCATGCCCTGGGGCAACCCCTCATTTGTGCCACCCTAATTGTGGCCCTCTACCGTACAATTGCACTCATTCCACACGCTAGCAAAGTTATGCTCAAAATCCTACAAGGTAGGCTTCAGCAGTATATGGACCGAGAACTCCCAGAAGTACAAGCTGGATTTCGAAGGGGCAGAGGAACTAGAGACCAAATTGCTAACATGCGCTGGATCATGGAGAAAGCCAGAGAGTTCCAGAAAAACATCTGCTTCTGCTTCATTGACTACGCAAAAGCCTTTGATTGTGGACCACAGCAAACTTTGGCAAGTTCTTAAAGAAATGGGAGTGCCTGACCACCTTATCCATCTTGTGAGAAACCTATATGTGGGACAGGAAGCAACAGTTAGAACTGGATATGGAACAACTGATTGGTTCAAAATTGGGAAAGGAGTACGACAAGGCTGTATATTGTCCCCCGGCTTATTTAACTTATATGCAGAATACATCATGCGAAAGGCTGGACTGGAGGAATCCCAAATCGGAATTAAGATTGCCGGAAGAAATATCAACAACCTCAGATATGCAGATGATACCACTCTGATGGCAGAAAGTGAGGAGGAATTAAAGAACCTCTTAATGAGGGTGAAAGAGGAGAGCTAAAAAAATGGTCTGAAGCTCAACATCAAAAAAACTAAGATCATGGCCACGGGCCCCATCACCTCCTGGCAAATAGAAGGGGAAGATATGGAGGCAGTGACAGAGTTTACCTTCCTGGGCTCCACGATCACTGCAGATGGTGACAGCAGCCATGAAATTAAAAGACGCCTGCTTCTTGGGAGGAAAGCGATGAGAAACCTAGACAGCATCTTAAAAAGCAGAGACATCACCTTGCCAACAAAGGTCCGCATAGTCAAAGCGATAGTTTTTCCAGTAGTGATGTATGGAAGTGAGAGCTGGACCATAAAGAAGGCTGACCGCCAAAGAATTTATGCTTTTGAACTGTGGTGCTGGAGGAGACTCTTGAGAGTCCCCTGGACTGCAAGGAGAACAAACCTATCAATTCTGAAGGAAATCAACCCTGAGTGCTCACTGGAAGGACAGCTCCTGAAGCTGAGGCTCCAATACTTTGGCCATCTCATGAGAAGAGAAGACTCCCTGGAAAAGACCCTGATGTTGGGAAAGTGTGAAGGCAAGAGGAGAAGGGGACGACAGAGGATGAGATGGTTGGACAGTGTCATCGAAGCAACCAACATGAATTTGACCCAACTCCGGGAGGCAGTGGAAGACAGGAGGGCCTGGCATGCTCTGGTCCATGGGGTCACAAAGAGTCGGACACGACTTAATGACTAAACAACAACAATTGTGGCCCTCTAGACCAGAGATAAGAAAAGTTGCTTTTCCAGATGATAACTGCCAAAGTTCCAGAGCCAATGTGGCCAGTGCATGGCTGACTATTGTATTCTTGAAGTTGCATACCAAAAAAGTAATTTTTCCCACTTCTGGAGTAGACGAAGATACAGGGATATGGGTCACCTAGTTATAGTCTTCCTCAGTAGATATAAGATTTCTACTGAAACTGTAATTTTGTAGCTAGGAGCCAACAGAGTACAGTACTTAACTTGATGGAACTGCTTCTGTCAGCAGAACCAAAAGGAGGTGGGCTCCTTCCCCTTCTCTGAAGGCCCAATGGACTCCCAAAACTTGCTCTGGACATCTGTTTTGTTTTTTTAGATTGGGGGGGGGGAGAAACGGGCGGAGAAGAAACTACTATCACCACTGCTAACAGAACATTGGATTTGAGCCATTATTTCTTAATCTACATATATAAGTGAATATATGCAAATATTATACAAATCTATATCCGTTTTCAGTTCATGAGTGTCTTGGGTTTGGGCAATGAATAAGTGGCCATACTTTCCTGAATAATGATGTGATGGTACCTCTCTTGCTTCTGTAAAATCCTAACTCGTATTTCACATGTAGCCTTTGTCACAGCTATTACATGGGGAATAAACATCCCCTTATCTTCAAAACAGAGAACAAGGTGGATACTGTCCCACCGATAAAAAGTGGCACTTGCCCTGTTCCCTAGTTTTGGGGATACCATCACAGTTATCCTGACATTGGGAGGGACTCCTTTGGGTTGCTCCTGTGTGCCTTCCCTGCCCCCATATCTTGAAGCCCTCAACAAAATATTAGGAAGAACTTCCTAACAATGAGGCCAGTGGAATGGAAACATGTGTTGGACTTTCCTTCACTGACATTTCTAAAACTGTAGTTGGATGGCCACCTATCCAGAATGCTTTAGATGTGGACTTCCTACTTCCTCAGGGGGTTGAACTGGATGCCCTTCAATTATTTTAACACCCTGTGACTTGAGCACAAAGCTTACCAGGTCTGGAGTACCACTGTGGCTCACAGGTCCTTGAGGCTTTCACCCTCACCAAAATTGGCACTCATGGCTCCAGAAGGGGGATTGCTCCTTTTCTTTGCATCAGTTCTTTTTTTTTTTTAACCACAGGAACAGTTTCAGTAATATAACACACTCGACACTGTAGGCCCAGTTAAGTTTACCACTTGGCTTACTGTTTTGCAAAAGTGTGCACCACTTTTGTTGCCCATTGTTGTTGGTCACTTTAAGACTTGTGCTCCACTTCTGCTGGAGAGACGTTCCTCATTAATGTTATCTGTTTAACAAGGCAATAAAATGCATTCAATGTTTGTGCAGGGCTATTAGATCTAGTCAGTGTTAGCTACCTCCTCAACCTGCGGTAAGGGGCACACAATAAAACAAGGCTATTAAGCAATTATGTTCTCTTGAGTTTGACAAGACTCTTGACTATCTCATAATCAGGGATTTAGAGGAAGATGCCCAGACTATCTAGGCTTTGAGCACACTTCTCTCTTACCCTGCAACAGGACCTGGAAAAGGTACTTTTTGGACTAAAACTTCCAGAATCTATGGACCATTTGGCTTGAGATTCTAGGCATCATAGTCCAAATAAGTATCTTCTCTAGACTCTGCAGAACATACATAACACAATGGGATATACATACCATGAGAAATTCTGTCTCTATTCTAAATTGTTTTATTTTTAAAAAAAAAAATGCTAAGAATCAGTGTTACCCAAAATATTTGACACCCAGGTTTGTATAATTATCTACTAGAATTAAAAACGCAAGATGAAATAGTTAAAGAATATATGATAAAATGGGCCCAAAATGTGGGCCACAATATTAACTTAAAGTCATGGTCACAAATATGGGAAGGTAATATTAAGCTAACAAAAGCAATTAATTACAAAGAAAATATATATAAGATGTTCTATATACTGTAGATGATATATGATATATGAAAAATTATTGAAAATATATCAAAGTACCTCTAACAAATGTTGGAAATGCAAATCAAAAGAAGGTAGCTTTTATCATATGTGGTGGACTTGTAGGGAAGCTAAGAGCTTTTGGAAACTAGTCCATGAGTTTTTACAAAAACTGTTATCCTCTATAATTCCATATGAACCTGAACTGTTTTTGTTGAATATAATACCAGACTCGATAGAAAAATAAAAACGATATTTGATCATACATGTAACTACAGCAGCAAGAATTTAATATGCCAAATACTGGAAAAAAAGAGGAGATTCCAACAACCCAGGAGCTAATAGAAATTCCTTTTGAAGCAGCAGAGATGGATATTTTAACTGAAGTACAGTATTAAAAGACAAAGAAATTGCTGAGTCTAGAAAAAAGTGGGAACTTTTGTATAATTGGATGAGAGATGAGAACATGAATGGGTTAAAATTATGAGAAAGAAAATATAAGATATAATTTTAGATTTTAAAGACTTAGAAAAAATTGTAAGGTAAGTGTGAAGTATGCTTAGTAAGAAAACATATCGACAAATGTAATAATGATATACACTGTTCTCTATCGCATTCTGTATTTTTTATTTACCCCAATACCCTGATCCAAATCCCTTTCCCTATAATCTTCCCTTGCCTAATGGGAAATGAATAAAAAATAAACATTTGACACCCAGGCAAAGCAGTCAGTGGTGCCATCCACTTCCAAAGCCAACACGTACACTATCTATGCCGTCAAATTATTTTGGCACCTGTGGCCGAAAATCTTACAAGAACTTGTACAGCTTCCCAGCAGTCAAAATATGATCATCAGAAATTAAATATGTATCTATTGCCTTTTCATGACACACCCAATACTTGGTGCCTGAGAGAGCTGTCTGTGGTAGGGCTTGGCCTGCTGGGAATCCCATCCTGAGTTTTGCACTTTTCCCCCTATAAATGCCAAACATGGAAGAAATTGTTTGTGGAGTGTAATATGGAAAAGGAATTTCACATGGCAAAGCAATATTTTCTCCCCATTCATTTCAATTTTGAACCCTGCACATAAATGGGCTCCAGATTTAAACTCTGACAATAACTCTTTCACAGAAACCAAGGATGAGCAGCTTCTGAGGATCTGGTCGATATTTTGCCCGCCCACCCAAACTTGGAAGTCCACACACACCTCCCACTTCCTGCTCTTCTCAAAAATAAATCCATCACTTCCACATTTAAAACAATTATTTTAAAGGAGTTTTCTTGCAAACTCAAAGCCATGGCTTCCTGTATTGAGTTAACCCATCTCTCATTTAGTGTTCCTCTTTTCCTGTTGCTTTCAACAGGAAAGCAAAATTATCAAAATTATCTTCTTTTCCAGTTACTCCTGTCTTCTCATTATGTGCTCAAAGTATGGTGGCCTCAGGGCTCAATCAGCTGGGCATTTGTCCTGCTGTTTGGTCTGTTGTGGGGATGCACTGGTTCACTCTTTTTTCTAGATATCATATGACATCCTCAGAGTGGTCCTACTCACACCTTTCTAAGCCTGTCTGAGGCTTTGTGTGTGTGTGTGTGTGTGTGTGTGTGTGAGAGAGAGAGAGAGAGAGAGAGAGAGAGAGAGAGAGAGAGAGAGAGAGAGAGAGAGCGAGCAGGTAGAATAACTCTGTTTTGGTCCATTTCCAGCATTTGCGATCACTAGGAATGGTCTACAAGTGAGCCTTCCAGCTGTCAAGGTTCCTTCCAACTGGAATTTCCAATTTCATGAAGCATCTTAATAAACAAGAAACTGCAGTTTCTTGACTAGTTCTTTAAGAGAAACCAAAGAAAATGTTGTTGTTTTATCTTTTTTTAAAGTGATGCAATGCCTCAGTGACTGTCTGTTGTTGTTTAGTCATTAAGTCGTGTCCGACTCTTCATGACCCCATGGACCAGAGCACGCCAGGCCCTCCTGTCTTCCACTGCCTCCCGGAGTTGGGTCTAATTCATGTTGGTAGCTTCGATGACACTGTCCAACCATCTCGTCCTCTGTCGTCCCCTTCTCCTCTTGCCCTCACACTTTCCCAACATCAGGGTCTCTTTACAGTCCAGGGGACTCTCAAGAGTCTCCTCCAGCACCACAGTTCAAAAGCATCAATTCTTCGGCGGTCAGCCTTCTTTATGGTCCAGCTCTCACTTCCATACATCGCTACTGGAAAAACCATAGCTTTGACTATGCGGACCATTGTCGGCAAGGTGAGGTCTCTGCTTTTTAAGATGCTGTCGAGGTTTGTCATCGCTTTCCTCCCAAGAAGCAGGCGTCTTTTAATTTCATGGCTGCTGTCACCATCTGTAGTGATCATGGAGCCCAAGAAAGTAAAATCTGTGACTACCTCCATATCTTCCCCTTCTATTTGCCAGGAGGTGATGGGACCAGTGGCCATGATCTTAGTTTTTTTGATGTTGAGCTTCAGACCATTTTTTAAGTTCTCCTCTTTCACCCTCATTAAGAGGTTCTTTAATTCCTCCTCACTTTCTGCCATCAGAGTGGTATCATCTGCATATCTGAGGTTGTTGATATTTCTTCCGGCAATCTTAATTCCGGTTTGGGATTCCTCCAGTCCAGCCTTTCACATGATGTATTCTGCATATAAGTTAAATAAGCCGGGGGACAATATACAGCCTTGTCGTACTCCTTTCCCAATTTTGAACCAATCAGTTGTTCTCATCTTCCAGCGTCATATCTTTTAGCTTTATGTTTCTGTCCATGGAGTTTTCTTGGCAAAGATACTGGAGTGACTTGCCGGTTCCTGCTTCAGGTGGATCACGTTTAGTCAGAACTCTCCACTATGACCTGTCTGTCTTGGGTGTCCCTGCACAGCAGAGCCCATAGCTTCTCTGAATTACTCAAGCCCCTTCGCCACGACAAGGCAGCAATCCGTGAAGTGATTGTCTACCAGAGTGTTAAAAGAAATTTCATTTCCTCTGCCCCTCCACCAACAACCAGAGGAAGTGTACAATTTGCTAATATCCAGAAGTAGCTCACTTGTTAAGCCACTCCATGATACCAGAAGGAGCCAGACCAAATAGGGTCACCTGAACTCCAATATGCTATTTGAATGCAAGGATCACACCATATGTCATATCATACCTCTGGGAACCATGGTCCAAAAACACAAATTTGCACAACTATAGCATTAAAGATGCAGGTTTGAAAAAAATGTAGATAGAATATACTGGTTGTGAGTGTTGAGAATTATCAGGATGACATCAGGTATGGAATTTAACTCTTTCCTTCCCTGCTTTTATCTTGATTAAAAGCCCTCCTTAGAAATGTTATGGTATAGTTTAAGGACAGAGATTTTCTTTAGAACAAGAGAGGATGCTGCTCACCCAAAGATTGCTGTGATTGAGGTCATCATCATTACTTCTTTCCAATGAATAACATTTCCATTTTTAAAATGTTGACATTTAACATCACATCTGGCTTGGCCCTCCTGAGGTGTCACATAATTCTGCTATCTTAAAATAAAGGAGAGAAGATTCTACTGATGCACAGAGAGAATGGTGTAAAGTTCCTGCACTTCTCATCATTCTTTTTGCACATCAGATGCATAGTGCAGCAGAAATTAAATGCTGGCAATAACATGCAGAGTACAAAGGACTTCAAAATGGCAGGGAAATTTGTTGATCTCTGCTTGTATTAATATTCTCCTCCACTTGCTTCATCTCTCTGAAAACTATGGATTGTCTGCCTTTCCACTTGTCCATCTCCCCCTTCTTGTCTTCCTGTATTCCCGTCTCAACTGAAACAATTATTATGTGCATATATATAAGGTATAGCATTTTCCACCTACCATTAAACTTTCCTCGATCCACTTCTGCATGCACTTCTTCCCTGCCTACTACTTCCTTTAAAGGTATATTCTCTGAGTTGCTGCAGTAGCCTGACAATGTTTTTCAGAGATTTGTGGAACTGCTATGCAGATGAACTATGGCAACATACATAAAGGAGTTTGGAAAGGTTACTCTTTGAACTACAAGCTGTAGTCTTGACAGATAACTTTTCCGCACAGCTATGATCCAAAGAAAGAGGAAATGAAACAAAAAATTAACACTGCAGGCTGGAGTTTTGGTGCCTGATGTTTTGATGTTTGTCACCTGTGGCAGTAAGTAACCTACTAAAGGTAGTTCTGTTTCCTTAGCATTTGTTGTTTAGTCGTTTAGTCGTGTCCGACTCTTCGTGACCCCATGGACCAGAGCACGCCAGGCCCTCCTGTCTTCCACTGCCTCCCGAAGTTGGGTCAAATTCATGTTGGTTGCTTCGATGACACTGTCCAACCATCTCATCTCCTTAGCATTTAAAAACCATATATATTTCCCTGTGTTTTAATCCTATCACATTCCATTCCTATTTATATTGCCATTTCCAATGCCATTTAATTTGACACAAAACAGGAATTAAGAAATGGCAATACTGAAGAACAAAATGGGAGAATGGTTCAATCTACCATGACAGTCAGTAACTGAGAGTGCAACCACAGAGCAGGGGGAAAATGTGGTTTGACCCTCTGAATATTTGCAGTTTATCAGATCAGGTTTTCCCAGGTCAGTTGCACTGCCATCCAGATTTCAATTTGCATCAGTCATCAGGGAGAGGCAGAGAGTTAGTTTGCAGAGAACTCCAACAGCAGAAGCCTCCTTAATGTGCTAACAAGGTGTTAATTGGGAATTTCCACCTCTGTCTCTTTTTAAAAGTATTCTTCTAGGTGCCCTAGTGATAGTGTGTTCTAGCGCTGAGTTGAAACCTTTTTTTAAAAAAGAAACTGTGTGGAGACAAGTCACACTCCGTTTGACACCCCCACAGGTGCTGCTTTGCATCTGTCAGATCAGGCAGTCACACTGGACAGAAAGCAAACAAAAGCATTGTAAATCCAACCAGAACAATTTCAAACCACCTCTGCTGGCTGAACAAAAAAGATGATTCCTTGTTCAAAAAAGATAATTCTACAATGAGCTTCCCTGCATTACGTTTATATTCTATAGTCACCGGGTTTTAAAGTAAATTTGCATAGGATTATGGCTTTCACCCTGAACTCAGCCTAAGGTAAATACAACTGCTGGTATTTGAATCTCTAGCTGTTAGCAGCCCAGCACGTGTATCTTTTCTCCTCTGTTCTTTTCCTGAGTAACCCCTTACCCTAAAGTGACATTAACAACCCCTAAACAAGGCAGGGGATATAGCACAGCTGGATATAGCACAGCCTTCATTCCATAGTTTCTGTAAAACCTGCATAGCTACATTTAAGCAATATATATATATATTATATATTGTATATATATGTGTGTGTATAAAATATATTATATATTTAATATATATATATGCAGGTTTCTGTAAAACCTGCATAGCTACATTTAAGCAATATATATATATATATATATGGCCAACCAATATATATATGGCCAACAGTGTCATTTACAAGCTGGAATAAACAATGTGGAATTTAAGCTATATATATATCACCATATATAGCTTAAATTCCACATTGTTTATTCCAGCTTGTAAATGACACTGTTGGCCATCAAGCCAATTCTTATTAATGGCCAGCCTTTTCACAGTTTTCTAGGTACAGAATACTCAGAAGTGGTTTATCATTCCCTTCTTCTGGGGTGCACCCTCAGACTGTGCAGCTTGCCCAAGGCCAAGAGGCACAATGGGGAATTGAACTCCCAATTTCAAATAACTAAAGAACTGAGCTATTACATACCAATTAAAGGCTGAGGGAAGATGTAATGGAATATCTTGTTCAGATAAACTAATGGGTGCAGCTGGGGAAGTAACAAGAATGATTAAGACATGCATAACAGAAGGTAAAAACAAATGCAGCGTTCTCAGCTACCTTGCAATGTAATGGTAAGTTCAAAAATGTGAAAGAAATTCTAAAGGGCCCTAAAAGTGATGCAGCATAATGGGATTGTCTTTTACAACATCACAGTAATCCAAGTTTATGCACCAACCACCGATGCTGAAGAGGCTGAAATTGACCAATTCTATGAAGACTTACAACACCTTCTAGAACTGAAACCAAAGAGGTTCTTGTCATTATAGGGGACTGGAATGCTAAAGTAGGGAGTCAAGAGATAAAAGGAACAACAGGGAAGTTTGGCCTTGGAGTTCAAAACGAAGCAGGGCAAAGGCTAATAGAGTTTTGTCAAGAGAAC
Organism: Intellagama lesueurii; assembly: GCA_037013535.1. NCBI lineage: Eukaryota > Metazoa > Chordata > Lepidosauria > Squamata > Agamidae > Intellagama > Intellagama lesueurii. Next base: position 221,716,117 of record JBAJHW010000004.1, on the reverse strand, counting down.
AAGCTGGTCATCACAAACAGTCTTTTCCAACAACACAAGAGGCGACTCTACACATGGACATCACCAGATGGGCAATACTGAAATCAGATTGATTATGTTCTCTGCAGCCAAAGATGGAGAAGCTCTATACAGTCAGCAAAAACAAGACCTGGAGCTGATTGTGGCTCTGATCATCAGCTTCTTATAGCAAAATTCAAGCTTAAACTGAAGAAAGTAGGAAAAACCACTGGGCTAGTCAGGTATAATCTAAACCAAATCCCTTATGAATACACAGTTGAAGTGAAGAACAGATTTAATGAACTAGATTTGGTGGACAGAGTGCCTGAAGAACTATGGATGGAGGCTCGTAACATTGTACAGGAGGAAGCAACAAAAACCATCCCAAAGAAAAGGAAATGCAAGAAAGCAAAGTGGCTGTCCAACGAGGCCTTACAAATAGCAGAGAAGAGAAGGGAAACAAAATGCAAGGGAGATAGGAAAAGTTACAGAAAATTGAATGCAGACTTCCAAAGAATAGCAAGGAGAGACAAGAGGGCCTTCTTAAATGAATAGTGCAAAGAAATAGAGGAAAATAATAGAAAGGGAAAAACCAGAGATCTGTTCAAGAAAACTGGAAATATCAAAGGAACATTTTGTGCAAAGATGGACATGATAAAGGACAAAAATGGTAGGGACCTCACAGAAGCAGAAGACATCAAGAAGAGGTGGCAAGAGTACACAGAGGAATTATACCAGAAAGATCTGGATGTCCCGGACAACCCAGATAGTGTGGTTGCTGATCTTGAGCCAGACATCCTGGAGAGTGAAGTCAAGTGGGCCTTAGAAAGCATGGCTAACAACAAGGCCAGTGGAGGTGATGGCATTCCAGTTGAACTATTTAAAATCTTAAAAGATGATGCTGTTAAGGTGCTACACTCAATATGCCAGCAAGTTTGGAAAACTCAGCAGTGGCCAGAGGATTGGAAAAGATCAGTCTACATCCCAATCCCAAAGAAGGGCAGTGCCAAAAAATGCTCCAACTACCGTACAATTACACTCATTTCACACGTTAGTAAGGTTATGCTCAAAATCCTACAAGGTAGGCTTCAGCAGTATGTGGACCGAGAACTCCCAGAAGTACAAGCTGGATTTCGAAGGGGCAGGGGAACTAGAGACCAAATTGCTAACATGTGGAGAAAGCCAGAGTTCCAGAAAAACATCTACTTCTGCTTCATTGAATACACAAAAGCCTTTGACTGTGTCAACCACAACAAACTATGGCAAGTTCTTAAAGAAATGGGAGTGCCTGACCACCTTATCTGTCTCCTGAATAATCTATATGTGGGACAGGAAGCAACAGTTAGAACTGGATATGGAACAACTGATTGGTTCAAAATTGGGAAAGGAGTACGACAAGGCTGTATATTGTCTCCCTGCTTATTTAACTTATAGGCAGAATACATCATGCGAAAGGCTGGACTGGAGGATTCCCAAGCCAGAATTAAGATTGCCGGAAGAAATATCAACAACCTCAGATATGCAGATGATACCATTCTGATGGCAGAAAGTGAGGAGGAATTAAAGAACCTCTTAATGAGGGTGAAAGAGGAGAACTTAAAAAATGGTCTGAAGCTCAACATCAAAAAACCCAACTAAGATCATGGCCACTGGTCCCATCACCTCCTGGCAAATAGAAGGGGAAGATATGGAGGCAGTGACAGATTTTACTTTCTTGGGCTCCATGATCAACTGCAGATGGTGACAGCAGCCACGAAATTAAAAGACGCCTGCTTCTTGGGAGGAAAGCGATGACAAACCTAGACAGCATCTTAAAAAGCAGAGACCTCACCTTGCCGACAATGGTCCGCATAGTCAAAGCTATGGTTTTTCCAGTAGCGATGTATGGAAGTGAGAGCTGGACCATAAAGAAGGCTGACCGCCAAAGAATTGATGGTTTTGAATTGTGGTGCTGGAGGAGACTCTTGAGAGTCCCCTGGACTGCAAGGAGATCAAACCTATCCATTCTGAAGGAAATCAACCCTGAGTGCTCACTGGAAGGACAGATCCTGAAGCTGAGGCTCCAATACTTTGGCCATCTCATGAGAAGAGAAATCTCCCTGGAAAAGACCCTGATGTTGGGAAAGTGTGAAGGCAAGAGGAGAAGGGGACGACAGAGGACGAGATGGTTGGACAGTGTCATCGAAGCGACCAACATGAATTTGACCCAACTCTGGGAGGCAGTGGAAGACAGGAGGGCCTGGCGTGCTCTGGTCCATGGGGTCACGAAGAGTCGGACACGACTTAACGACTAAACAACACCAACAAAATACCCTGGGGAAGGCAGGGGCACATCTACTCTGAAACTAATAAAGTTTAGGCTTCAGGGCTTCTAATCCCAGCCCTGAAGTGGGTGTGACTTCCCAGGAGTGACTTCAGTCCACTTTTTTTTTAAAATGTGATGATCTGTCATGGAACAACTCACAACTTGAAGGCATCCCCATAACAGTTCAAGCATCAAGGCTTCAAAAATGTAGGTCCACCACTGGGGATAGTACTGAACCCTTAGGAATGACAAGTGTTGAGCCAATGTTTAAAGATTTTTTTCCCCCTGAGACATTCTGATAATTTTGTTTTCCTTATTACTTTAGAAGGCCATTTTGCAGAGGGTCTCCCTCCATTTTTCCACTTTTGGGGGGATGTGTCTGCATCCAGCTGACCACTACAATGTCTCAGAATGCTACTACTAGGTATTGTGGATGAAGCAAAATGCTGGCCAACACACTTGTGTTTTTTGACCCTTGTAATGGCAATGTCAAACAAACAAAAAACCAAATCTTTTGGATGGGAGAGAAAAGGGGGAAAAGCAAAAGTTGTCTTACAATCACTACTAATATTGAAGAAAAATTAAAAACAAACAAAGAAGACAATAACATTGTGGCAACTTAAAGACTACTGTAATTTAAAATATTTAATGTGAGCTTTTGTGGATCAAATCCACTTCCTTATGTCAGAGGAAGTGAACTTGATCCGCTATTAATATATAGTAGTAGTTTTTCTTTGAGGTGCCACAACGTTTTTCTCTTCTTTAATTTTAATTTTTTGTTTGTTTTTGGCCTGATCTGCTAGCAGAGACGAACACAGCTACCTCTTCTAAAACTGGTAACACTGAGAAACTTCCTCTGGAGAAATTGGGTGGAATTCTTGCCCAAATGCGTTGCAACAGTTGGTCATCAACGGGGTGCAGAAGGTCAGGATGCCATTCGCTCCAGCTATACTACACATCCTCTCAGCCAGAGCTTTGGGAAGGCAGCGGAGATGGGAGGGAGAGAAGGAAGCAGGAAGGAAGGAAGGAACGAGGAATTTGCAGACGATCCCTAGTCTGGAGAGCAGAGCGTGTGTTGTGTTTTTACTGCCGTGAGAACGGGAGTTTGCAGAGAGCCCCTGGCCCTTCCTCCTCCTCCTCCTGGGGCCCCTCCTCCTCCTCCCTCCAGCCTCGCTTTGCCGCCGGCTCCAGCTTCGCCGGCAGCAACACCGGCAACAGCGAAGGGGAGGAAGAGGAGGCGCGGGGAGGGGGAGGAAGGGAAAGGCGATAAGGAGGGTTTTTGTCGAGCGCGGGCCGGCTCTTCATTCATGCAGCGCTGGCGTCGGGTGGGAAGAGGGAGCGGCAGTGGCGGCGGGGACGGAAGGAGTGAGTGAGCCCGCCTGCCTGCCTGCCCGCCTGCGAGGGAGGAGCCGCTGCCGCTGCGGAGTCAGCCGCCACCTCCCGAGTCGGCAGCCTTGCTAGCCGCGGCGAGCGCTCCTGACCCTGCCGCCTCTCCCCTCCTCGGTTGGATCGCCTGGAACGGCGGCGGGAGCGAGGAGGGGCCGGACCATGCCGTGGAAGCGGAGCCCTCGGAGGCCCTGGCGGCTTCCCCGGCGCTCGCTGGTGGCCGCGCTTTTCTTCTTCTCGCTCTCCTCTTCCTTCCTCTACTTCGTCTACGTGGCTCCCGGCATTGGTGAGGGCAACGCGCGCGGGTCGGGGCCGGGGAGAGGGTACCGGGTGCGGGCCGTCAGGGCGAGGTCCGTCGCCTCAGGAGGGCCGGCGGGGGGGGGGGAGAAGGGGGGGAAGGTGGCGGCGGCGGCGCCTCAATCCAGGGCCCACGCTTGTTCTTCCTGTGAGGGGAACGGTGTGAGGGAGATCCCTCAGGAACCAGAGCGGGGTTGGGGGGGGGGAGAGAGAAGGAAGGAGGGAAGGAATTCTCCACATCCCCCCCCTCCCCCGGTGACTTCTGAGGGGAGAGGAGAAGCGCGTGCCCGGGGCCCTTTGCGCGCGTTTTTATTTCTGGAGGGAGAGGGTTTGGGGATGGGTCTCCCTTTCAAGGCTAACGGTCGGAGTAGAGGGAGGGGAGCGGATTTGGGTGCAGAAGCCGGGGAGGGGAGAGGAGGGGGGGGGTTGGAGGAGGAGGGGTTATCGCTGGGGTGGAAGAGACGACTCTCTGGAGGGTGGCGTGGTTTGGAGCACACTCTCTTCTCTCTCCCCCCCCCTTCCCGGCTCGGGGTGGTGAGGCCCGGCTGCTGTTTGTATTGCGGGAGGGGGAGAGAGAGAAGGCGAGCGAGCAAGCGGCTGGGCTGTGTGGCCCAATCTCCCGCCAGCCCTCAATTGCCGCAGACTTGGGGCGGGATCATCGTCCTTTTTCCTCTTTCTGGCTTTCTTCACACCCTTCCGCTCAAAAGCCCATCCTTTCTTGTCTCTCCCCCCCCCCTCCCCAAATAACATGGGTAAAGGAGGAAATTGCGAGAGCGTTCCTGCATGGGCAGGGTCCTCTCTCCCCCTCTCTCTCCCCCCCCCCCACTACGCCTTCCCTTTTCCCGCCCTTACGCCTCTCCCCCCCCCTCCCCGCGGAGGCAAGCACCTATCTCAGAACATGGCGTTGGTCTTGAGTATGCGGTGTCGCAGAGTTGAAGTTATAGCGCTATTTAGAAAACGTAACCCTTTTTGCTGTTCTTTATGGATACCTGGTTGTTTCGCTTAGAAGATTCTTTTGAAAGAAAAAGGGAATGGTGTAAATGTGTATTGGTAAAAAATATAGATAGTATGAGCAGGAGGCTTCATATAGGGTTTATGTATATGTGTATTGTATTTGTAAATATATGCATATGGTGGTTCCCTAAGGCTAATTTGCCCCTCGAAGGTGTTATTTCATTCTTTATCAGCGTTCTTTATTTTTTCCATCCCTCTCTTTTTATTCACGATCTTCGTTAACTTTATCTGCATCATAGAGGAGAGAGTAACTGTATATGTGAGAGGTTGTGGACTGCAAGTGAACAGGGCTAGATATAGGCCTCATTGAAAGAACTGTTCTGTTTGGGCAGTCCCTTTAGCCCATATTACTAGCATGTGGATGATGTAAGGCCTGCTTCTAAGTAATTCTCAGATGAGCATTTTAGAAAAATAATACAAAAACATGTAGATGTGACAACAGCTTCTGGACCAGAGTAGAGCAGAAAGCTGTGTGAGGATAAAAATGCAACTAGTTGACCTAGTATCATAACATACTAGTGTTCTGTAGTTGTGCTTTGCCTTAAATTAAGATGTTTTGCTAAATGAAATAACTTTTGCAAGAGAGAATGAGGAAAACACCATATGGTCCCCAAGATTACACAAATGTAAGAGTGGGTGATACCAAGAAGTTGCATATGACTTACGGGAATCCAGTGAATGAGTGATATCTAAAATGTCCTGTCCTCAGCTGCCCCGCTCAGCTCTTGTAAACTCAAGCCTGTGAAAAAATCATACTATTTCCTCAGGCCGAGGAAGTTTCTATTCATTTAAATGAAGATAACCTATGCTTTTGTTGGTTACTGTCATCAGCTCAATTTCCCTTTCTAAGTTAAGTTGTTTTCAAATGTCTTGTGAAAGCGCAGCAGTTTCAAAAAGCCTTCTCTTCTGTCTACTACATTATTACTGTCCAATTTCAGTCCAGAATTCTAACAGTATGCTGAAAGTAATAGTATTTAGATTGTGGGCTGTTTATATTTGAAATATGTTTATGATATTTGAAGAATGCTTTGCTTTATCCTTGAGTGGCTTTGAATTGAGAATACAGTATTTTAATACTTCACAGCTTATTCCATACTAAAATAGTGGACTGTAACAAATCAGTAGTGCGGATATCTGCTTGGGTCTGTGAATGTTTCTGTGAAAACATTGTAGGATCTTTTCCTTTTGTTCATGTCAGAAGCACCACAGTACAATTATTATTTACTATCAAGTCAATTTGCTATGAACTCTGGCTTAAGGCAACCCTTTCCAGGGTTTTGTAGTTATAGAGTACTTAGAGCTCAAATTCTTATCAACTAGAGTCTGTTCAGTTAAAAGTAGCCACACAAGCCACTGTTGACTGTGAGAAATACTAAATGTAATACAACAAAAGGAAACTGATAAGATGGAAACTTTAAAAATAAGTGGAAATAACTCTCTGCATGCATACCTAGGTTTTCTCAAAGTAGCCATGTCAGCATAGAATCCCTGTATGAAATAAAGTCAGTTTTCTTTTTTCTTCTTACTCACTGAGCATGATGTTTTAACTCATAAGGTTATTCTGATAAGTACTGAAAGAAACATTATTAAGGAAAGCTGAAGAGTCATTCCTCACGTGTTTCTGTTCCAAAAGATGTCATTTTATGGCTGATGGAATATGAAACAGCTTATCTGTATCTTTGATGCAAACGTGTTGCGTAAACAACGGTGTACAAATATGAAATTGATACAACAGCATTTAATTTAATCTACAGAAATTTACAGAGTTAATGCTGTAAAAATGGAAAAGCAAATAGATGTATGCAACATATCTTTATATTGTAGCATAGGATATGCTCCTTAGGATAACAGATACTCTATTGCTCCTTAAGATGCTGGGAGATACAGTTGCTGAAATCCAACTGTTAGTCCCAACTAAAATAAACCCATTGAATCAGTTGCTGATTCAGTGGATTTGCTCTCATCAGGATTAGCACTTGGATTTAAGACACTGTTTTTACTGCAGAGTACTCTGGCTATCCTACTGAAAACCATTTTATTGTAGGCATTTCATTTCTGAGTTGGATAGGCCAAAGAACTCTCTTGCTTAATTTAGTGGCATTGAAAACTCTTGTCGAGTTTTCATTACTTTTTGTATTTTTAGTTACTGATGTTTGAAAGGACTCAAACAAGGATTAATCCTAAGGTTTCCAAAGAGGTAACCGTGTTAGTCTCTTTTGGCATGTTCACTAAATTTAAGAGGAAAAAACAACTCTGGTTAGAAATAAAAAACATAAGTTTTAAGAGTTGTGTTTGGTTTAGTTGGTCACAAATGGGAAATATTTGTTCTTGAGACACGAAGTGTTTTAGAATAGACAATATTGGGTTAGATGGCTTGATTTTTTTGTAAGTTATTTTCTGTTTCACATTTATAGTGTAAAGTAGGGATGAGCATTGGCCCTCTGACCTGGTCCTTGCCCTGCACCCTTCAGATAACATTGATTAAATTGTCCATATCTGTGATGATATTTGTGCATTTCCACACCATCATAAGAAAAAACACTCCCTATGAAAGGGAAAATGCCAAGAACAATGACATGGTATTGGAAGGAGGCTATACAGTGCCATGATTTTTGAGGACATAGTGACATTTAATAATCAAAGGGAGACACACAGGAGAGTTTTATTTCTGCTCAGAGGCACCCTTCTGAGAAGAGCACAAAGCCCAACAGGCAGTAGTATTTTCACCACCATATGAACAAGTAAAAAGAAGAAAAAATTTACTTCCCTGGGCCCCACTAGATAAACACCTTTCAATTAAATACAGTAATTTTCAGGCATTGTTTGGACTAGCTCAAACCTCAGCTAAACAACAAACATATTATTACCTCTCTTTTGCTATGAAAGCCTAAGGCTGTGCTGAAAAACTTCTTTTGCATTTGAGTGATATTAGTAATAAACATGTCTTTCTCATGTACTATGACTGCCAGCAGTAATTTTCATATATTAAAGGCTTCCCCTGGCCAAAAGAGATCCCTAGGGAGCCTTGGGACAAGGATATATTGCGGAAGATAAGAAACTTTTAATTAAAGCTAGGGCTAGGACTGATGACGTTATCAGCTTTGTGTTTGTATGGACTTGTGCCTATAGGATTCTGGTCATTGATTTCAATGGGGATGAATAATAAGTTGCTCTAGAATCAGTGAGTTATTTGCAGTTAGAGCTGACTCACTAAAATCAGGTGGGCTTAAGTATGATTAAATTGGATCCAGACCACCATGTCTCAGTTCAATACATATTTATCACAGTGATAAACAACAGTCTGCTGTAGGGCTTTTTTAAAATGATGTGATCACTCTTCAAAAGTCCAAGTACTGTACAGAACCTCCAGCTTTCTATAATATGGAAATTTACATCTGACAAGCTTGCTGCTGCAATCTTCCAAATGAAGTGGTTTTGTACATGTATTATTTTTGACAGGAGTAAAGATTTTTAGTAGCTAAATAGTGTATGATATCTTGTAACCTAGGGCCACTCTTTAAACAGAATATTACTTTGCTTCATAGCTCCTCAGCCTTAATGGATTTATTGTTCATAAAACAAAATAACAGTAATAACATGTAATTAACGGTGTTCGGCTATTTGCTTCCAGGTTAACCTTTGAACAAAAAGAGTAGTCTAGCGTTTATTCAGCTGAGGAAATAGTTAGCTTTCTCTGGTGTTCGACCATCTTTTGTAGAAAATCACTGAATCTTACAACTTGTTTTCTTGATGGTTGCAGAAAACAATATATTATAAATACTCTAAGGCATCTAAACAAATATTATGATGATAAGAACAGTTTATAGCTGGGAGAACTTGTTTATGAAAGGGATTTGTTTGCTTTGTACAGTATCCTTAATAGCATATAGAGAGTGAAAGGTGTAATTCTCTCTCTCTTTTAGTAACATAAGTTTCCTCCTTCTGGGAAAAGCTCGTGAAAACTTAAAATACTCACACAGGGAGTATGCCTTTGAAATTTTAACGCATAGATTATTTGAATTCAGAAGTGAGGAATATCCAGACATTGCCCTTCACTCTTCTGCAGTGTATTGGATTATTCTATGGGTCTTTTTTTTTTTTCCTTTTCAGTGTTACCTGGTTCTCTAAACATGGTATTGCCTGATTTGTGGTTCAGCTGTAGTCTTCTCATCTGAACGTTCCTGGTCTCTTCCAGTCTCAGTAATGGAAATCCTTTTTTGGTTCAAAGTTTCCTTTCTAAGGCTTCTTGCCATTTATGATCAGAATAATGACACGTGGATAATGTATTAAGTCAATTCATGTTAATATTGTACTTGGTATAATAAGCAGTTGGATCTTGAGGTGAATTTAGAACTGATCTTTGAGGAGTGGTACTGAGAACTTATAGGAAAGTGTTATATGATTTTAAAGTTTTAATCCAAATGAAACGACCCTTAGGTGGCATTATTGGTACTTAGAAGACTGGTTGTACATAGGTTTCGCCAACTACAGCTGTTTGCAGACTCATTCTAAACAGATTGCATGTATACCAGTAGTAGTTCTGACTTCGGTCCTTAGGCTTTAGTGAAGCTACTCTCAGAGGCAAATATCAGAATATTTGAGCTTTAATTGCCTTTGAAAATAAATGAATCAAGAATCTTAAAGTATAATAAAACCTTGTTTAGGTTTGGGCTCTTCTTTAAACTGGTTATGCTTTATCTTATATATTTCCATGTGACCCTGTATGTCAGAAATAAGTGGAGAATAGGGTCTAGATTATCACAGAGTGCCGTGTTAACAGGCAGTTTAAACTGGCTTGTGCATTTTATGGGCCCTGTTTCATGGGTATTTATAGGTATTTATGGAGTAGTGAGTAGCCAGTCACTTTTTTATTTGTGTAAATTTATGAGGTATATTCATATAGCTTGACGATGAAAACCTGATCCTTGTGTCAGTTTTTCTATTTAAAGTTTTTACAAAAACCTCTAATATGGTGAAATATCATAAACCGCTATCCCACACCTGTACACCTCACCTTCATGATACCCTCCTACCTTGCTCAGCAGTAAGCATATGTGTGTGCCAACAGCTGAGAATTGTGTCAGCAGCATGTAGGTGTGCTCTACATATAACTACAAACAAATCAAATATGTGGAAGACTGGTCAGAGGCAGAGGGATAGCAGATGTGGTGGGGAGGTTAAAAGGAAGGTGATTTCTAAGTAATACCTTTTATATACCTTCAGCAAAGCTCTTCTTGTGTTCTCGAAGGCTCTTGTTTTTTGCCTGTTAAAATCTGCTTTCTCTCAACATTCAAGTAGGAAAAAGTCTGTTCTTTGCGTATAGTCATGATGGGAGACTTTCAGGTCTGTGAAACTGTATAATTTGCCACCATCATTGCCTGTAGAATTCAAGATCTCTATTCCTTTCCCATGTCCCATTTTATAGGTAAATATCCCAGCAGTAAATTATAAGCAGTGAAATTCACTGTGAAGGACAAGTCAGCAAAAAAAAAAGGTCACTGCCCTCCTAGCCTCCTCAAACCTAGGCAGGGCAGTGACTTTTTTTTGCTGAGTTTTCCTTCGCTCAGCAAAGTGAAGGAGAACTTTCCTGAGTGGGTATCAGTCTGGATCCATTGTCTGTACTGAAGGTAAAGAAACCTATGACATATAGCATTGTCCGTTGATGTCCTGAAGATTGTGTTCAGAATAATGGTGTTAATACATTCCTTCAGTTACTATTCAAACTGTGCAAACTTCCAGAGAATGAAATTGGATCTCAGAAGTGAAATTTTCATTCCCTTCTCTTCCAGTTGTTATTTAAACAAACTCAAAAAGCATTTGAGCAGTACCTTAGTCTGAAAACCTGGCTGGCTGGCTGGCTGTGGAATTAGTGGTCAGAAATTTCCCTGTGGTGCCTCTCAGGAGAAAAGCTAGCTGCACAATCCCAGAGTGCCCCCAGAAGAAGGGAATGGTAAACTCCTTCTGAGTATTCTGGGCCTAAATCCGCCCCCCCCCCCCCCGGAGTATTCTGTATTTAAAGTGTTGCCTTAATTTGGAATCATCTTGATAACATACTGGTATTAGTCTGTGTAAGATCCCTCTCACTGGAGTGCCGTTCCTCCCACCCAGGGCAGAGAAAGAAATCCAGACCCTGCCCGTTTCCCCTCCCAAGAAGACAGGACCATCGGAGCCGAACCCGGGGAGAGTAGAGGAAGATTTGAAAAGACTAAGGGTCAGAGAGACCGGGAAAGACTTGGCGGGAAAGAATGGAAGCCGAGGGTGGAAGTAGAGGCAGGGCTAGCAGATATAAAAAGGGGAGAAGGGGAGTTACCGGCAGGTTGGGAATGGATCTGGATGCAAGATCCATGGACGGGGAAGTGGGAAAGACTCCGGATACCCAAAGAAGAAGCAGATTGCCGGAGGAGGAGAGAGTTCACCCCCAAGCCATCTTATTGGGGTGAAAAAGAGACAAGGGAGTGGAGGAGGAAGTTAAGAGAAGAAAAGGAGAAGGTTGAGAGAGAGAGAAGAGAAAGAATAGAATGGAGGGTGAGGGAATACCAGATGAGGGGATACCCGGAGGACCCTGGCAGACGTACACCCCCACCCGGGAACCAACCTGGTTGGACCACCGGGAGGAAGACACAGTCCCCTTATTGGAAGGGGAGACTGGACAAGTATTGAATCCCAACCTGTCAATGGACTGGCCTGGGCCCTGGAACACTGGGAGGAGAAACCCTTTCAAAGATGACGAATGGAAGCCCCTTGCTGACCAGTTGTTAGAAGGAGACAAATGTTGGAATGCTTTTGCAGACACTGGTTTCTTGTTAAATACTGCAATAAACGTTACACCCATGTCAAAGCCTTGTAAGACTGGTGATTTGTTTGGAGAAAAACAGGAGCCCAAACCTGAACCCTCACAGTCTGATTACCATATTGTGTCCTCCTAGGTGTGAAAGGCAATTCAACCAAATAACATTATCCATGAAATCCAAAAGGCCTTTCCCAAATGTCAGTAAAGAAGAGGGATGGAGGGGAAAGGGATGTAGCCTAGCTGTAGTATATCAGTGCCTTTATGGGGTGATAGTCATATGATCCCACCTTGTATTTCTTAGGATTTAATTTTCCACGTGGAGATCCACCATGCTGCTGATTATAGACCAAAGACATCAAGTTTTTTTTCCTTTTATATCATTCCCCACAGAATTTTTTATTGATGGTTTGATGTCTTCCAAACTTTTCTCTCTTAAATTAAAGTCAGTCTATCCAGTTAACTTCTATCTCATACTGCATTCTACTCATCCCATGAATTAAATACAGATTTCTTTATTTTTCTCTGCATCTGCAATGTTGCTGAAGTTGATGTCATCATGTTCTGTGTCCTTCATGAATGTCAGCAGTAACATACTGGAAAAGAAAAAACAGCAGAATCCCTGAAGGAAGTTCATTAATTGTTAGAACTCTGAACATTCTCATCTTAAGACAACCCTTCCCATCCTTGTTTACTTATTTAATTTCTAAGATTTCTCCAGTGCAGGGACACAAGATGGCATACAAAATGATTAAAACTTTGAGACCATAGTCCTATTGGTGTTTGTCTAGGGTTTATGTAACTTGCTGGAATTAATTGTGGCTAACTGACAAGATATCACTTGTGTGGTCACACTTCTGATTGCACAACTGAAGAGTATCTGGCCCCTCATCAATTAATTGCAGTTAGCATACATGAATACCAATAGGATTCCTGTCAGATACAAAAAAACACAGGAAGTTATATTATTAAAACACTTAAGAATAGACTGAAGGTAGTAAAACACGCAGCATCACCCTATTAAAACGTCTTTGTCAAGAATTTGCTCAGTTTTCAGAAAGCTCACCTAAAAATAAAGGTCTTTGTATGCTGGTGGAAGGACAGCAAGGAAGGGGGCAGTTTAGCCCCTTGTGACAGAGTATCCTACCTAGGAGCATCCACCAAAAAAGACTTATTTCATGTCTTCACCAAATGTGGCCTCCCTCAATTATTTTAAAAGCTGGGTAAAGTCATATGAATCCTTTCTATCCTAATAATCCAAACTACATCCTTTCTAGGTCCCTTAATAGATTACCTTCCATCCAAAATTGTCTCCTAGTTGTCATTTTTTTTTTCTGGTAGTGAACCACATTTCAGATTTCTTCACTGTGTGTTAGGGAGCTGTTTGATATGATTCTTGCAGTCACTATGCATTAGTGATAGAAAAAAAATATTTGACAAATGCTTTCTGCTGCATTGCTACAAGACAAAGACTTTTCCAAGATATTGGTAATAATCACTTCAAGCCTCATCCCTTATAGGATTTGGCTGTTGATCTTCAGTGTGGATTTAGTTGTCATATGGTAATGTACAATATGTGAGGCTACTGATGCCAGTTTTGTAGATATATCTGTTTCATTGTGCATTGGTCAGACATTCCTGTGAACAAACCTGGAAGTACTGAAGCACTAGTATTGGTTGCTAAGTATTGATTGCACTGGACACAGCTATTTGTTTTTGATCACTAGTTCTTAGTACTTTTTGCTTGTTTTTTGTTCATTGTGACAGTTAAATAAGGGGGTAACTAAAAAGCAGAAAAAAGGCAAACAAGTAATATCTATAGGAATTATAAACAGGTGGTTTATGGCTAAGTTACAGATAGACAATCTGACAGAGTTGCTGAATGTATTGCTTTGTTCAGTTATTGAACTTTTTTTCCATATGTGGAAACTTCAGTTAGCTACAGCAGTATTCCTAATAAAGTCTAAAACCAGTAATGTGACAACATACTGGCAGGACTCCACGCATCAGTTTGGTTGATGCTTACATGAATGGAAAATAATGCAATATGATAATCGCATTGTACCCCATTAAATGTGTAGTTCTTGTAAATGTTATTAATGGGATAGAAAAACTTTTAGACATGAAGTATGTCTGTTTCCAGGTAATTTACCTCATATAAACAAATTAAAGAGCAAAGAGAGAAGGAATAAACAATAACATCTGTGTATGTATTGTAAAGTTTTTCCCTTTATGAATTAAAAAGATTTCAAGAAAGGTATACAAATGGAATTCTATAACTCATTCTTTTTTCATTCTTTTAAATGTCTAGTTTCTTGTACTGAACAAAATTTCAAGTCATCAACAGGGAAAGTTCATGACAATTAGGCCTTCTCTACATTTAAACCACAAATGAGTGACGGGTACTGGTGGACTTTGAATATATTCAAAAACTGTTAACTTTTGAAAGATTGCTTATTAAATGAAAGATATGTAAGGAAAAGACATTCTATATGGCTTTTCAGGATGTGCTGTTCATGAACAGAATTTTAAATTATATTATATAACCAAAATATGATTGATGTCAGTAGGCACAGTTTAAAAAAACTCTGAAAAAAACTGTTCATCAGGTAGAGCCCAGCTTCTTTTTCAGTGATTTGTGCTTCCTTGTTTTCAGAAAAAGTTATGCCACATTTCTAGCTTAAAATCAGTCTTCCCAGCAGATGTGTCTCTGGAGAAGCAGAAGCACAACCATACTTACTAGAAGAGTCCCAGGAGCAATTAAGGCCTCCAATTTATAACAGCTTCCCAATAGGACAAGTCTCTGTAGATATTGCAAATACAGTACAGTACACAACAACATAAGTAATGGAAGAATCCCAAGCCTTTATTTTGCATTTTGAGCTGTTAATTTTACAATTTTCCAAATTTTAGAAGGAAGATTATAGCAGGACAGTATCACATTGTGGACCCCTGAATTCATCAGATTTACAGAGCAAACAGTTAAGAACGTTGTCTTGTACAACATGTTCTTGAAACTTATCCACCTTTAATATAAAGGGTATAGAATAAAGCATGTTGGCAAAGTGAAAAGAGAAAGAAGAACAAATTATTAAGGCATCTCAGAATATGGCCCCCATTGAAAATGGTTGGTATAGAGCAGTGGTTCCCAGCCTTTTTAACACCAGGGATGGGGTTAGTTGAAGACTATTCTTCTAAGGACTGGGGGGGGGGGGTGGCAGGCGTCCGCCCGTGCGTGCGTGTGTGTGTGTGGGTGGGTGGGAGTGCATGTGCAATGCAAAATGAGGGATTGAAGTACTAACCTTTGGCTCTGAAATCTGGTGCTCTATCTCACTGAATTATCCTGCCAGCTATGGCTGAAACATTTACATGAGTGTAGTTGATACCTGTTCGTTATAGCTGTGCATGCTGTTTAATTTATTTTGCAATACAATTCTTAGGCTTTAGTGGAAGCATAATTTCTCACTTTAGAATAGTGTTCCATCTTTTCAAGAGGGATAGCAAAGTATGTAAACATCCTCAGATGTGATCAACAGGGCTGCCTCCCAACTGGTGGCAATACTCAGCAGTGTTTTCTCATGTCACACTAAGTTTTTGAGAAAGTAGGTAGAAAAAGAAAATATTATATCCTATCTTTTTCTAATAAAAAGAACACCAACTGTAGCTAATGTGACTAAAATAACAATTGTAAAAATGTTTTGCATACAAGAATGCAGCAACAACTGACAAAAACCAACTAAAATATTAGAATCAGACTTTAAACGCAGGTTGTACAAATTAAAAGCTCATCTGATGGTTGAAAACTTCTCAATCTAATATGCAGAAGATACATGGCGGCTAAAAGGCCCTCTTACAGAACTGAATTTGGTAGTTCTAGTGAGATGACAGGCAAAGGTCTCTGTGTATCAGATTTCTGGGAGGATTCTAGGCCAAAAATGATTGCCAGCTAATAAATTAAGCAAAAATGTATAGCTTCTTCAAAATATGCAAAATAAGCTTTGGGATTTCCAGTTATTTATAATTTAAGAGGGCCTAGCAGTGCAGATAGATGATTGGTTTAATACTCACAGAACCTCTGTTTAATAGGTGCTGGTCAGCCTCTTTTGTTCCACAAAAGCAGTGGCTTGCAGACTATTGATTTGTTACTCATGTACAAAGCTGATTACAATCCACTTTTGATTCTTCCCTTGTTTTGATAAATGATCCTAAAGACTGCAGTGGTTCTGCAGATTATAGATAGAACTTCCTTTGCAGGCAAGCCAGTGGAACATTAATTCTAAGGCTGGAACATTAATTCTAAGGCTAACACATGAATACATTTGTTTGATGTGGTACCGCCTGCCCATGTTTTGCCTTACATGTTCAGGTTGGATAGAATAGATTCTGAAGTCAGTATGTGTCTTGCAAATATGAGTGCCTCACTGCTGTTATCATCTCACCTCACTTTGTCTTTGCAGTGGTACACAGATTATGAAACAGATTATTACTATACTCATTTTTTACACAGTATAGAATGGCTTGGCTGAGCTACCTATGATTAAAATAACTTGACCAAGAAAATTAAATGGAACACTTGGTTCAGTATTAGCTTCCCCTCACCCTTGATTGTAAACTTTTGCCCCAGATCACCAGATGTGGATAGATAGATTATTAAATTCTTTTAACATATTTGCTTGGTTAACTGTCTGAGACCTATTAGTTGGGCACTTGAAATTGAATATGTTTGCAAACTTCAAATCTATCTTTCACACTTGCACTTTTGAAATTAGTTTTTAGTTTGTAACTACAAGGTTTGAAGCTGTACCTAATGGCAAAACAAATGACAGGATGAAGTAGTAGTACCAGATCCAGATTCATTCCATCTTTTGATTAGGATGCTTTAGCTATCCTCCTTTATATGAAGTATTGTTATAAAAGCTGACCATTCCATAAGCAAAAAGAAGCAATAATAGCAGCTTCTGTGGAGTTGTTTACATTTAATTTTGCCTTGTAATAAACTACGTTCTAAATAGAAATCATGTGGTAGTCACATGGTTTTTGGGTTGGTCTGTGCACCCTCTTGGGAAAACTTTTAATACATTTTAATACATTTTAAGCTGTGTTTTATCTCAAATGAGGTGGCTATACTGGCTTTTAAAATACTTGCATTTGAGGCTTGCCCGCCCTTCACTCTGGTCACTTGCCCCAGCTGCTGTGGTGAGGTGAGAGAGGGAGAGAGAATGCAAAGTTGCTTGTACTTTTAAAGCTTGTCTGCTTCTCTCCCTTTAAGAATGTTCCAGCTGTTGCCATTTGTATCCACAGAATACACCACAGATATGAAGGATGTCTGATTTTGTAATGGTGTTAAAAACACTGATCCAGGCATGGATCCTCATAGATCCACATGAATTTATCATGGGATCTTCCCCAAACCACTGTCCAATCTGTGGGCAAAGATGGTGCCTATGAGTGAGATCGTTTTGGGGGTGATCCTGCATAAAAATCATGTGGATCTATGAAGAGCTTAGCCTCTGATCCATTTTTTGCCCAAAGACGGCTTTTTGCTCCTCCAACACTGCACTGGATTATCTATGTACTCTCTTTCCTCTCAGGCTCCCTGCTCCCATCCCTCTCTCCTTCTTACCCCCTCCCCTGCAGCTCTTGTTGCTGCCGCTGCCTCTCCCACCTCCAAAGACACAATTTGCAGTAAGAGACAGGTTTTTATATATGCAAAAATAATTGAAATAAATCAGGGTTTCATATGTGTGCTAAAATAAACAACCCTCTGGTAGAACAGTATTTTACATTGCTTTCCAACCACAAAGCACACTTATCTGACAAAGTAATCCATGTTTCTGTTTACTTCATGGAGACACCAATCATTAAAAAAAAATAAAGAACGTGATACAACAGCATTTCTTTTTGTTAGTGGGATTAAGCACTGAGTTAGTTTTAGGAACAGGTTATATGCACAGTACAGTTTTAGTAGCCAGAGGGCTAATTCACATTTTCATACAGATACTTTTATTTATGTAGCAGGAGGGAGCAAAGCTTGGTACCATATCCTGTCTCCACTGTAGGAAGAACTCGCAGGCAGAAATGCAGTGAGGGACCATGTGTGTTGGACATGGTTGGTCATTAAACACTATGGAAATGTGTATTCAGTTTCATGTTTCATAGCGGGGTAATCAGTCCTCCTAGGTAGTCTCTGACTCATCCCAGAGTGAACACAGATCACTTCAGGATTCTAAGTGTAATGGAAATAGAAGATTAGAATTAAATTGTATTGTTATTCATTAACCCTAATCAGGCAGGTTGGGAAACAGTGTACAGACCTGAAAGGGTGGTGAAGATGTAGGATTCATGTAAACCTGATCCCCACATCCATCCGTGCCCAGAAGTCAGTCATATCTTCACCTGAGGAATGAGAAGGACTGAAGCACAGTCTGTAAGTACATGATGCAGGGTTCTACCATACCATGGTTACTGATCATGTGAACACTGGGAGTGCTTTCAGCCAAACACACTTAATGGGGTTTGTTTCAGACTTTTGCGTTAGTCATACCGAGGTATCAGTGACTTATGGCTGGCCGATTATGGAAGCAGAGTTCACATGTGTATCCCTGTATTCACCACTCTTAAGTTCATAAGTTTTACATGCAATGCCTTTATAGTGCAGTCAGGTACTAAGTAATGCTGTTGAAACCATTATGCATTGCTGCAGGCGCTTAAGAGGCCATCTAAGTACTGAATACAAAGGTAGTCTAGAACCATTTTCTCTTCATAACATGCACATTAACACAGAAGTTAAGCTGACTTCAGCATAGTTTAAACAATTCCATCCCTAAGAGATATAATGAGACATATCTGATGGGGCTGGGAAAAGAGACAAGTCCATTATTAAGGCACTTGCTTAGGTAGAAAAGTACAAAGTTTGCAGAATCACAGTATTCACCACCTACAGAGGAGGAACCCGCAGTTAGAACTGAGTGGTAAAACAACAAACATAACATATCCCAGAAGGGAAGTTCTAAATCAATAAGCTGTGGGAAAAGATCCATTTCCATTGCTGCATTTTAGAATTTCAGCCATAGGCGTGAGGAAGAATCTGATTATGTGCACCACTGTCTTTACCGTAAATGTGTTCTTAGGGTGCTATTTGAAGCACATTACAACTTCTGCATTGTTTATGCTCTGAGATGTTTTGTCTCTTCCTTTCCCCCTTTTTCCTACTGCTGCACATTTGGCCAGTGCTTCAGACAGAAATATGAATTGCAGCCTGGATCCAAATAGGTAATGTAAACAGAATAGTGTAAAATGCTTAACTAGGCAGAGGATAGCTTGTCTCTGTGCTCCCAATCCTATTTTTCTGAGTGTTTTTCCAACTGAGGGCTCACTGCCAGAGCCTGCATTAATAATGTATGGCCTTTTTTATTTCACTTCCTTCCCAGCATTCCTTTCTGCTGCTGAGTCAGAGAAGACTGTTATAGCAGCAACCTCCAGAACAGCAGAAAGCAGTGAAATCCCCCTGCGGTGCTGTCACGTTTGCTCTGCTGAAAAAGTCCTTGCTAGAGGTTTGCTAGCTTGGAAAACCTAAAAGGATTGGAATAGTTTAAGTAGCTAGTGAATAAAGAAGTAGTCACACATCCTGTCTGGACAAAATGGGGGGAGGGGAGTTAATCTCCCTCAGATCTGCTTGCCTGGGTTCTCTGCATAGCAGCAGGTGAGACCTGGAGGCTGTGAGGCAGAGGTGCAGTGGTCTTTCATGATTCCATCCGCCTCACCAGGGAGCATGTCTTGTGGTTTTCCTGGTTTGTATATCTGAAGATATGTGCCCAACATAAAATAGGGATTCTGTAACAATCTCCTTTCCCAAGATAACTGAGTTGATCTTGGTTGTGGGTGGTGCTAGACTTCTGTCAGCTTATTGTGTTGCAGGATTCTAGCATCCATGCTGAGACAGCACGTCAGCAATGGCTCAGGATTTTTGTTCTCCATGGCAATCGTGATTCTGTCCCAAATGCTCTTTGGCCCCCATTTACGCTGCAGGCACACACTGGACCTGTTTGCTTGTTTGTTTGCTTGCTTGCTTTTTGTACTGGTGGGATGCTAGTGGTATGGGTGTGGAGGAACTCTGTAGTTCTGTTGTCATGGCCAGATCATTGTTAGCTGATGAGATTTGGATTCACTGGAACTCAGGAGCCTCTGCAAGAGAAGGAACAGGTTAGGATCGTCATCATGCGACTGATGGATCCTAATTGATTTCACATCTCCTGTTGATAGCAGGAACAAGTGTGTATGTGGTGGTGAGAGGGAAGAAACTGTTGTGAAAGCTTATGTGTTTTTTTTCTAGAAGGACAGCTGTATTTGTCTTTTGCAGTAAAAACAAATTTACAAGTTAAGTAAATTAACTCTTCTGACAAGTTAAGGACTTGACAGATTTATTATGACCAGGGAATCTTGGCTGGCCTTAACAGCTAACCAAAAATGTTTTACTGTCTGGACCACCTTTTCCCATGGGGAGGGTCATTGTCCATGACTTTGTGCTTTTGTTGTTGTTGTTTAGTCATTAAGTCATGTCCGACTCTTCGTGACCCCATGGACCAGAGCACGCCAGGCCCTCCTGTCTTCCACTGCCTCCCGGAGTTTGGTCAAATTCATGTTGGTAGCTTCGGTGACACTGTCCAACCATCTCGTCCTCTGTCGTCCCCTTCTCCTCTTGCCTTCACACTTTCCCAACATCAGGGTCTTTTCCAGGGAGTCTTCTCTCTTTGTGCTACATTGGTAAAAACTGAGTGTAAAGCATCTTGTGTTTTTCTTTCTAGCTTTGAGCTTAGAGCTGGAGAGTGAAGTAGAAAACAAACCCTGCAACATTTCACAAGTGGGGAGGGAGCTTAGGGGCTTGGTCTGCCTGTATGTTCCTCACTCAGTAGTCACTCCAAACTGCAGTTGTAAGGTGGAGGGGCATAGGTTTGTTTTGCCTCTATTTATAACCAGATGTTCAGAGATCAAAGGTGAGATCAGATATCTCAGTCTGCCTGTTGCAAGTTATACAAAAAAAAAACAGCTGTGACAATTCTCTGTAAAGTCTCACAGTATATAAGATAAGCAAAATGATGGTCCATTTCTTTATTTAATCAGAACCAAAAAAAAACCCCACTCCCAACAGATGTGTAAAAAGCATCAGGTAAAAGTAGCATTAAATCATGTTTTAATGTTAAAAATACTTTTTAAAAGGCAGGGGGAATTCTCTCCATTTGGTGCCTAAAAAGATGTATGCCTAGAGGGGGAGACACTAGAAAGCCTCACTAACCATTCATCACATTATTTGATAGAGTGTGAGCACTGCCAGGGCCTCCTGTGGCAGTGCTGGTGACAGTCGAGTCTCCTGGCAATAACTCCATGGGCTCCAGGTTGTGAGAGTGAGCAAGAACAGATTTTATTGCAACCAAAAAGCCAACAGAAAGAAGAATACTGTCGTTTGCTCCCTCCAAGAGCTTCCTGGGGGCGGTTTGAGTTCTTGGAATAATGCCCCCTTTCAAAAGGATTCAAAAGGAAAGCCACAGGGTGCCCAGAGAATCCTGGTTTCTGACAGTGGGAGGAGAGGATGAGTCCCAACCCTGGATGAAGCCCTTCATGATGGATTTAGGTGGAAGTTATTGGTGGCCGCTTCTCTGCTCCTCCTGGAGCCTCTTCTGCCTCTTGTGCTGGCACTTTTGTTGCCAGCACCATATCTGGGGGGGGGGGGGCACCACTGCTCCTGTTGGGTGTTGCAGATGCCAAGGTCATGTCGGAAATGCAGCTGGCTTCTAGAATCCTGGCCCTGAAGTCTCTCATCCACAACCTCTTCCTCTACTCAATGGGTGAGGGCTCAGGGACTTCAGACTGGGGCTCCTCTTCTCAGGTGCTCCCCACCTCTGCTGAGACACAGAATTTTGGGTTCTAAGCCTCTGTGGCCTTTTCCCATGCCACCACCTCTTTTGAAGTCTCTCCCTCCCTCCATCTCCCTGAAGGAAACCCTTGAGCCTTCCTGGTCCTCTTCTTTTATCTCTGCCTCACCATCTCCCCCTTGCAGGTGGCCCTCACCAGCCAGGTTGCTGGCAGGCACCTGTTGTCCCTACCCCAATGCCTATTAGGAGTCTGGGAGCTATTAACTTAGATGGCCCATTTAGGATGCTGGCCATGACCCCCTCACATAGGGGCACCTGAAAAGAGCCTATGAAGATGACATCAGTTGTATGCAAGCAGACTGAATAAACCTAGTGGAACTTTCATACATCCTTAATATTTGGCACTAATACAATAATCTCTCTGTTCTGTGTTAATTAACTGTTGAAAAGGAAATTATTCTCATCCTAGGTCTGACTTGAAAGTATCAAACTTCTTCATCAGTTCTAATTTCAACAACTTCATTTTCTTCTGTCTTTTTGAAGTCTGTTAGCATTTATTTCTTTGTGCAAACCATTTACATAAGTGTAAAATAAGTGTCCTGTTTACATTTAAAGGTCTAAAAGTTCTTTAGAAGTTTGTATCTGGAAAAATAGACACACACTATAAAAAGAAAACTATGGAACAACAGATTTAAAATGGATTGTTATGAACACTTGAGTGCAAGAGCTCACAGAGTTTGACATTCCACACCTGCAGAACAAAAATATTATGGCCTGTAATATAAGCAATGGTAATTCACATATCACTTTGTTTCTATTTAGAGGCACAGAAGTTATTTGCCATGTCCCTGGAGCGAATATCATGAGCCAGAAAGCTTCTGCGCTTGTCCCAGCTCTTGCCAACCTAGCAGTTCGAAAGCATGTAAAAATGCGAGTAGATAAATAGGTACCACCTCGGTGGAAAGGTAACGGCGTTCCGTGTCTAGTCGCGCTGGCCACGTGACCACGGAAACTGTCTTCGGACAAAACGCTGGCTCTATGGCTTGGAAACGGGGATGAGCACTGCCGCCTAGAGTCGGACACGACTGGACTAAATGTCAAGGGGAACCTTTACCTTTTTTTAAGTTGCCTATAACTCGTGTTTGACTAGCCCTTTTGTGACCATGGTAGATACCAGCTGACAATTGATCTGTATATTACCGTTGTACTATATAGGTACAAATTTTCATTTTTTAATGAAATATTCAGTCAAAAAAAGTGACTTACATTGTGTTTAGAGCTCTCTGAAAAATGCTCTTTTCTAAAACTTTTGACTATGGTCGTACTGGGAAATAATAGTTTTCAGCAAACTAACTTCTCTCTTCTTAATGAATGGGAGGGAAGATCAGAAGCACCCACTGTGATTGTAAATTGAGCTGTTCCAGATCAGATAATCATAATTGATCATAATTGACCAGATAGGCGGGGTATAAATGAAATAAATAAATAAATAATCTCAGAAATTGTGGAATTAAGGTTTATTTAAACTGTTGTTTGGGAACAAATCTGTGTCTGAAACCATAGTTTGAATACTGGGTTGTCTTCAGTTGTCATCTAGTAAAAAAATGATAGTTTCAAACTGAAAAATTCAAGAGTTGTCTTGTTTGTGTAAGAAGAAACTATGCTTTTGTATTACATCAGAATTCAGTCTTAAGAGTTTAAACACATTCTTCCCAGTCCTTGCATCTAACAAGGACTGGGAAGAATGTGTTTGGCCACAACCTGAAGAACTTTATCAGGAGGGCTTTAAACTGAATTGGGAGGGAGACGGAGATGCAAGCACAAAGTTAAAGATAGATGAAGCCTTACTTATGATAATAGGGACAGACTAGACTTTTGAAATGGGGTCAATAATAACATAAATAGTAATATTCATAGAAATGTACACAGGCCACAAATCACAATCTCCAGTGTCTATATACGAATGCCAGGAGTATGGGAAACAAACAAGAAGAACTGGAAATTTTAGTTCATGAGGGCAACTATGACTTGATAGGAATAACTGAAACTTGGTGGAATGACTCCCACGACTGGAATACAGCAATTGAAGGCTATAAATTGTTCAAAAAAAGAGAATAGAAAGGGAGATGGAGTTCCAGTATATGTAAAAAATATGCATTCCTGCAAAGAAATACAGGAGTTTGGGTGTCCCATTGAGAGCATCTGGATCAATCTAGTTGGTGCAGAAAGCAAAAGGAACATGGTAGTTGGCATGTACAACCGGCTGCCCAATCAAGGAGAGGAAGCAGATGAAACTTTTGAAAAACAAATTGCAGGTTTTTCAAAGAGACACAATGTAGTACTGATGGGAGATTTCAGTTATCCGGATATATGTTGGGAGCCAAATTCTGCAAAGTATGGTCCTTCCAAGAAATTCCTGGCTTGTGTGGTTGATAATTTTCTCCAGAAAAAATGGAGAAAGAAACTAGAGGACTAGCTATCCTTGACTTGATTCTAACCAATAGAGATGACTTGGTGGAGGAAGAGGCAGTAAGGGGAACTCTGGGCAAGAGTGACCATGTTCTACTAGAATTCTTGATTTCAAAGGAAACCCAAAGCAGAGTGTAGCCACACACACACATGCTGGATTTTTAAAAAGTCAATTTTAATAATCTCGGAACAAGAACTATTATTTCCCCCAATGCAATAATAGACCACTAAAAATCATCATACAATTCATGAGCTTTCATGGATTAAACCACCACTTATTCTCCCAATTGCTGTTAGCTATGACCACTAGCTATGATGGTTCTATCAGGGGTTAGAAAACCTCATGTTATATGTTTATGCCAAAGTTATATTTTCTTGAGGTGTCTTGTTTTCTGAATCTTAGGAAATGAGTAGGTAAGTTATTTTCCTGCATTGTTAAATTGTCATCCTATTAATGTTCTTTCTTGTGTTTTCCTGATTTGATTCTGTCCTATTTGGACAGGTAGGTGTCAGTCCTGTGACATCTTCAACGTTTTATATTAAAATTCTTGAGATCCACCAGTTGAAATTTGGTGCAAAGTATTTTTAAAAGATATTAGCATTTTTAGTCAAACAGTTTGGAGTTCTGATCCTAGTTATTCCAGCTGGCTCTTTTCTTTTCCTAGTTACATCAAGCTTTTTACATTTTAGAAGTATAATAGGATGGTACTTTGTTGCTATTTTTAAACATCTGAGAATAAGAAATTCTTATTGATCTGCCAAAGGTCTGCCAAAGATATAACACTGCATTCAAAATGCTGGAAGTTCTGTCTTTGTTTCAGTTTGTGATGGGTGTTTTCTCACTAGGTGTATATAGTAGTACTTTTGTAGAACATGCCTCCTTTTGGTAGAGGAATTAGATAAGAAAAACCACAGGACCAGGCATTCAAATCAGTATTCATTTGTTCACAGTAAATACTTGCTTCATTTCAGTCATTGCTAGAATCTTTGTTTAGAGTAAGTGGTTGTTTACTCAGCACTTTCTCCATTATGTGAGTATAAAGATAACATTCTCAGGTATGGTTTCAGCCAAGGAAATCCATTAAGTGATTTTCTTCATATGAAGGAAATGCAGTGTAGTATAAGTATTTTGTTGTTGTTTAGTCATTAAGCCGTGTCCGACTCTTCGTGACCCCATGGACCAGAGCACGCCAGGCCCTCCTGTCTTCCACTGCCTCCTGGAGTTGGGTCAAATTCATGTTGGTAGCTTCAGTGACACTGTCCAACCATCTCGTCCACTGCGAGACGGTTGGACATCCCCTTCTCCTCTTGCCTTCACATTTTCCCAACATCAGGGTCTTTTCCAGGGAGTCTTCTCTTCTCATGAGATGGCCAAAGTATTGGAGCCTCAGCTTCAGGATCTGTCCTTCCAGTGAGCACTCAGGGTTGATTTCCTTCAGAATGGATAGGTTTGTTCTCCTTACAGTCCAGGGGACTCTCAAGAGTCTCCTCCAGCACCACAATTCAAAAGCATCAATTCTTCGGCGGTCAGCCTTCTTTATGGTCCAGCTCTCACTTCCATACATCGCTACTGGAAAAACCATAGCTTTGACTATGCGGACCTTTGTCGGCAAGGTGATGTCTCTGCTTTTTAAGATGCTGTCTAGGTTTGTCATCACTTTCCTCCCAAGAAGCAGGTGTCTTTTAATTTCGTGGCTGCTGTCACCATCTGCAGTGATCATGGAGCCCAAGAAAGTAAATCTGTCACCGCCTCTATATCTTCCCCTTCTATTTGCCAGGAGGTGATGGGACCAGTGGCCATGATCTTAGTTTTTTTGAAGATGAGCTTCAGACCATTTTTTGCGCTCTCCTCTTTCACCCTCATTAAGAGGTTCTTTAATTCCTCCTCACTTTCTGCCATCAGAGTGGTATCATCTGCATATCTGAGGTTGTTGATATTTATTCCGGCAATCTTAATTCCGTCTTGGGATTCCTCCAGTCCAGCCTTTCGCATGATGTATTCTGCATATAAGTTAAATAAGCCGGGGGACAATATACAGCCTTGTCGTACTCCTTTCCCAATTTTGAACCAATCAGTTCCATATCCAGTTCTAACTGTTGCTTCCTGTCCCACATATAGTATAAGTATAGGAGACTTTGTTGTTGTTTAGTCGTTAAGTCGTGTCCGACTCTTCATGACCCAATGGACCAGAACACGCCAGGCCCTCCTGTCTTCCACTGCCTCCCGGAGTTGGGTCAAATTCATGTTGGTTGCTTTGATGACACTGTCCAACCATCTTGTTCTCTGTTGTCCCCTTCTCCTCTTGCCTTCACACTTTCCCAACATCAGGGTCTTTTCCAGGGAGTCTTCTCTTCTCATGAGATGGCCAAAGTATTGGAGACTCAGCTTCAGGATCTGTCCTTCCAGTGAGCACTCAGGTTTGATTTCCTTCAGAATGGATAGGTTTCCTTCAGAATGGATAGGGGCTCATCTTCCAGCGTCATATCTTTTAGCCTTTTGTTTCTGTCCATGGAGTTTTCTTGGCAAAGATACTGGAGTGTCTTGCCAGTTCCTGCTCCAGGTGGATCACGTTTAGTCAGAACTCTCCACTATGACCTGTCCGTCTTGGGTGTCCCTGCACGGCATAGCCCATAGCTTCTCTGAATTACTCAAGCCCCTTCGCCACGACAAGGCAGCAATCCGTGAAGGAGACTTAGTTTCTAGCTAACAAGATTTAAGTAGATTAGGCTATGTATTTAATGAAAGCTTATTGCCTTACTTGAAATGAATCAACCATTCTCTCTATACAGAAATAGCAGCTTTGAGATAATATGTGATGGCATTACTGTATTTTAACAGAAGTAAGGGAGGAAGGAGGAGTTAGTTGGACAATTAACACATGAGAATTCATGGCTGTTTTATCTTGGAGGATAATCCAAGACAGAAATGTACAAATTTGGCTAGCCTTGCCCTTTTTAGTTTATGTATCTTTGTATTGATATGTCTGCTGTTCTTCAAATAAAACTTGTTAGTTGTTAAAGGAATCTTTCTCCTTTTTGGGGCAACAGACTTAATATATCTACATCTTTGGAAAAAACTGTTTAAATATATTCTGGATACAAGGGGGCATTGCCTCTGATCATTGCACTAAATATTTGTTAAGCAAAGAAAAAAAAAGCTTTTGTAATTTATGTTGCTGCCTTCAGAACTTTCTGGAGTTCACCAACCTCTTCGTTTCCCTCCTGCCCCTGTCTGTAATTGGTGCTCCCTTCCCCTTCCCCTTCCCTGATAATTCTGACCCACCTTACAAGACTGTTAAGACTTCTAAGATAATATATTGAATGCCGCACCAATTACAGGCAAGGGCAGGAGGGAAGCCAAGAGGTTGGAAACCTCACTGAGTGCTGAAGGCAGCAGTATAGTTTACAAACACATTTGTTTTGTATGCTTAACACATATTCAGTGCAATGATCAAAGGCAATGGCCTTGTCTTTAGAATGTATTTTAAATCATTTTTTTCAAAGAGGTAGATATATTAAGTCTGTAGAAGTACTGTGTGTCATTATAAATAAAATAAATTAAAAAGTTATTATTTCTTAGCATTGTGCCTTCTGTGTTGCTGCTACTCAGTGTTTCCCTTGATGCTTTCTGAAAATGCTGTTGGCTAGATACCTGAATGTCAATATTTATGGTGACAGCAATACCAGCATGCCTTGTTTTGTTTTCTTGCCATTTAACTTCTCCTACAGATTCTGTGAATTGCAAATAGAATGCATTGTGATGCAGATTTAACTTGTGGATAATCAGGTGAATAAACCTGTCATAATTTGTAAACAAAAATGTATTTAAAGGGGAGAAAGCAGGCTGAGATATTTTTTTTTGCCAGCTAGAGGCAAATGAAATATTTAAAACCTGAAAGCTATTCTGTAAAAATAAACTTTCAGTGCATTCTCACTCAATATTTTAGTACTTAGCCACTTGTTCACTTAGAGTAAACAGCTGTTCCTTCTATAAGAATAGTTTACCTTGCTCAAACTGGGTTTGAATAGTTCTTTCCAGCTTGGAATAATACTTTAACCCTGTTGACTTGAGTCTGAAAACCTTAACTGTTGTCTGCATGTGAGAAGTTTAGACTTGTTTTTCTTAAACAGTTTTCTTCCATGCTTCCCAAATATTACTGTTTAGGAACTGAGGAGGAGACAACTCATAAGCAGTTTCTAACATTGATGATCTGCCACTCAAAATAAGAATAAAAATGTAAACAAATCAGATGCATCTGAATTTATTGCAAATGCTGTCTGTGAGCTGAAATGTTTAACAACCAACAATCTGAACATTATTGAAAGAGATAGGAGAGTAGATTTTTCTCACCATTATTATTAGTTTCATTGTTGTTACTATGGTATTCCAGTTCAGAAAACATTTAAGGTTAGGTACAGGTATTCAGGCATACAATAACCTGTCAGAACAGAGCTCTACTAGGCTTTGAAATGCTCCAATTTGGCTCTTATAAAACCTGGGCCACTTGCAAGGGACTTCTTGTGGCGCCTCTTTTCTGGAACAGATATCAGTTTGGAGAGAGTGCTGATACACTTTTACAAATTTAAGAGTTCATTGGCACTGCAAACAAGTGCAGAATGGTGGAGCTAGAGTTTCTGTACTTTTCAAAGCAATGGCTCTTATCTGGAACGGGTGATATAAGGGTTTTTTTTTATTAGGGTCGTTGTGGGGATGTTTTAATATGCATCTAATTAAAAATAAAAAGCAAAAATGTGAGAAATGTGTGAGTCAGTGGTGTAATAGTTATACATCTGACTACTAAAGATGGCAGATTTGACTCTAGCCTGGCTCAGTAAATTGTATTTGGGAGTAAGTAAGTAAAGCAAGTTTATTTGTGTATAGCTGTAGCCATTACAAAAGAAGTTTGAATAGGATAAAATATCAAATATGGTATACAAATAAAACCATCTAAAAACAACATTATCATGTAAAACAGTTCAATCCTCAGTTAAAGCATGATCATTATAACTACAGAACTTCCTTCTTAAAACCATTGCTCTAAAAGCAAAGCTAGCTGCCTTTTCAGAAATGTATGGCACCTTATCCCCCAGTAGAAAATTTATCAAATATGCACCAGATCTACCAAATGTGAGACCTAACTCTTGGAACAAAGCTACTCTCTGATCTTTATAGATTGGGCAGTCAAATAAATAGTGGGTTAGATCTTCAACTGCATTAGTTCCACATGGGCAAACTCTTTTCTCCAAGGGTATCCGTTGGTAACGTCCTTCGACCACTGCAGAACTCATAGACTGGCAACGTAACACTGTAAAAGCGTTTCTCCATTTAAAATGTGATATATTAGTTAAATATTGTGGGTGAGGTGTTTGAATAGGTAACTTAGCATACCAGGGTGCACATTTTGACAGACAAGAAGAAATACGGTCAGCTCGAAAATCATTTTAAAATATTTGGGAGTAGGTATTTTGTGTATAGAAGATCTTAAATTCAATCCCTGGCATTCTTAAGTAGAGCTAGGTAAGTACTGCATCTGAAAACCTTGGGGGAATGACTGCCAGTTAGTATGGAGCCAGAAACAACCAAGAATCTGGTTCCGTACAAAGAAGGTTCCTCTCTTCCTATCCTTTCAAGTATTTATTTATTTATTTATTTACAAGATTTTTTTAGCCGCGCCATTACCAGTGGTCTCTGAGCGGTGTACAACAATATTAAAACTTTTAAAAACATTAAAAACATTAAAAATAAGCAATATTATAATATCCTATATTAAAAACAGTCATTAAAACATTAATATTAATAAATCCTGCTGCTCATATGGCCTGCTAAAGAATACTATTTAATAAAAATGCTGGCTAAACAGAAAGGTCTTTGCCTGGCGCCAAAAAGCCAAAAGTGTTGGAGCCAGGCGGATCTCTATAGGGAGGGCGTTCCAAAGTTGAGGGGCAACAGCCGAGAAAGCCCTATTTCAGCATGCCATCCCCCTCACCTCTTTCAGGGATGGCACCTTCAGTATATTGTCGCTTCTTCTCCTGAAACTTCACTAGGTCAGACAGATCTATATTTGCAGGATGTATACATGTAGCCCTCAGGTCTATGCACTTTGGCCTTGTCTCAGTGAATGTTGTATTTTCACTTAAAGAGCAGCTTTTGTTTAAGTGCTGTTAAGGCTATTGTTGTTGTAATCTACTTGATGTCAGAAACAGGTGGACCTTGCAGCTAAAGAGGCAGTTGCAGCTAAAAGGCAATTCCTTGAGAAAACAAAGGAGTCCTGTGCAATTAAGGTAGCCCAAATGAATTAAGTGACAGAAAGGCTCACTAACAGCTACATTGGGTTAAAATGTGAGCTTCCTGCAACAAAAATGGAAGCCAGGCAGGAAATAAATTCTGAAGTGCAGAGAAGAATATTGAATACATTGTACCAGCCTGGTCATTCTGCTGTGAGCAGGCACAGCAGCAAATTAGTCATTAACATCAAAATCACTACAATAGCCTCCGGTCTAGGCATTAAACTAAATTACATTTTCAAATGTGACTGGTGTTCAGGGGCAGATGGTAATTGTGATTTGGAACCTTAATACAGATTAAGTCCCTTCATTCTTTCAGAGTCCTGAAGATGTAGTTGATTTTTTCCTGGCAGTTATGTGCCTTATTTATTACAGCTCATTATTGATTTCAGTTTGTTTGGGGAAAGAATTCTCCTAACCTGAGGTCTAAAATAGAGGACGAAGTAGGTGCATTTCCTGCACTTTTTTTCTGTAGTTCACCTAATCTTTTGGATTGACTGTGTAATTTAAGTGTTGGAAGAAAACAGGTAAAATAAACCAAGTATTATTAGAACAAAATATTATTATCCAGTGTATGGATACAATAGGATAAATGTTCAACAGTGTGCAAATATATTTTGGTAATGATTTGTTTTGATTTGTGTATTTGCCTGAACATAGCAGCTGCTAAGTGAAGAATATTTTCTGTGTCAAGTGAAGCACGCCTAGAACATACTCAGATTACAATGGATGCCTACCTAGTCATGCCTAGAGCAGACCTATTGAAGTCAACAGAATTAAGTTAATTGTGTCTTTCAATACGTGCTTTGTAACTGTGACAAAATTGGGAGTCCAGTCCATTGGCTAAAAACCCATTGCTAACATAGTAAGTTTCACTAGAGTAGGCCCACTAAATCCATATGCATTTGATGAGTTGGCTCCCCTGTAAATTCCATTTATTCAAATGGGCCTACTCTAGCTGTGACTTGCTTGAGTTTACTAAGTTTCAACTAGACTAGGCACATAGGAATCAAAGGAACTTACAGAGGAGTTGATTAACCAAATCCTTACTGATTCAGTGGGCCTACTATAATGCAACTTATTATGTATGGAAGTGAGAGCTGGACCATAAAGAAGGCTGACCGCCGAAGAATTGATGCTTTTGAATTGTGGTGCTGGAGGAGATTCTTGAGAGTCCCCTGGACTGCAAGGAGAACAAACCTATCCATTCTGAAGGAAATCAACCCTGAGTGCTCACTGGAAGGACAGATCCTGAAGCTGAGGCTCCAATACTTTGGCCATCTCATGAGAAGAGAAGACTCCCTGGAAAAGACCCTGATGTTGGGAAAATGTGAAGGCAAGAGGAGAAGGGGACGACAGAGGACGAGATGGTTGGACAGTGTTACCGAAGCTACCAACATGAATTTGACCCAACTCCAGGAGGCAGTGGAAGACAGGAGGGCCTGGCATGCTCTGGTCCATGGGGTCACGAAGAGTCGGACACGACTTAACAACTAAACAACAACAACAACAGAATTTCAGCTGTTGTCTTTTTCTTCATGGCATATGTGTACTGCTTCATAGCTGAAGTTCTCAAAGCAGAGTACAATATATTTAAACTATAGTAAAATGAGGGAAGGCCCATTTTCATGGGCTCTAGTTGTTATTCTAGTGTTGAATTTCTGGGTTGCGGAAGGTCTCGGAAGAAATGGCCAGAGATTTGTCCTTCACCGGGCAAGGTTTTCTCTCCCAGACTGCTCTATGTCTTGTACCTTTTGGCTTCTATTGGTGGGGGCAAGAAGTAGTGGAGCACAGATGTTTAACCTTGAAAAACCCATCCTCAGATGTTTCGGTTATCACTGATACAAATCTTCCAGTTAGCGTCATTAGGAACCATTTCTTCAGTAATTAACTTTCAAATGTTCATGAACCAGAGAGAAAATATTGTAAGTAAATTAAATATATTTTGCATATTAAAATGTTATCCATGGATGCATATGCTTGTTTTCTGGTTCTGATACTTTCCAGTGAAGTATCGGGACCAGATATTTCAAGTTCCATTTTAAAGGGTGAAATGCATTCCTTCTAATGGGAAGACTGGGGTTAGTATTTAGCAATGTCATTGTTTATCCTCAAGGTCCATTCTGCCACTAGATACTCATTTGCAAACTTCATGCAAAGGTAGTGTCCAGTCTGGCTTCCATTAAGCAGGTATTTATTTACATGATTTAGAGCCTGTCAGGAGATTCTCAATTGCATAAAAACTGTCTGAAAAAACATGGATCCCATTTCATGGGCTTAAAGGACAATTTTTACTGACAAAAGGGAGTTGGATTAATCTTTCCATAATAAAGGTGCTGGTCCTCTGTGTCTGCTTTTGAATGAAAAAATTGCCCATGACCTTAGTACATTCCTGGTCTCTTACTATCAGTGGCCATGTCCTATTTGCTGAATATTTTTTAGTAAATATGATGAATGAAAGGGGTAAATTCTGCAGTATTGGCGGAACACCTAGAAACAAAACCTTCCTGGATGTGAAGTCACTTTCTTCAAGGATTTTCAGGAACATATGTTGCAACTACCTTGTGTGAACAGGCAGTCCTTAATCCTTATTTTGAGAAGTGGGGCATAGGGTTCTTTGTAGTGGACTCTGTGAATGCACACAAATGGGTTTATCCTGCGCCTGCGCAGGACGTTCGGAACTTTCTAGAGCTTAGAAAAAAGCCAGACAATTAGTCTCCCCCCCCCCGAGGGTATATAGGCTCCGCCTCCTCCACCTTCCTTAGTTCCTCTTTTTCCGCCGTTAGGGTAGGACGTAGGAACACTAGAGCGTGCTAAGGAAAGTATTCCTTCTATTTACCTTGCAGTTTTCTTCTTTTCTTCTTTTAAGACGCCAGAACTGCCTTCTCATTTAAGTTTTTTCCTCGTTCTGCGTCTTCCCTCTCCCCTTCCCCCCTGGATTCCCCCCCTTTTTTTATTATTTATTTTTTATGGCCTCTCGGGGCTTCAAACAGTGCTCCGTTTGTTTTCGGAAAATTCCGCTAACGGATCAGCACGATAAGTGCTTATTTTGTTTGGGGGAATCCCACCTTATTCAGGCGTGTGCCGCTTGTAAAAGCTTTTCCAAACAAGCTCTTAAACTGCGGTCTCAACGCCTTCGGGCCTTTCTCTACGAAAGAACCCTCAAGCCCGCTATGGAGGTTCCTCTTACCACCTCCCCGAACCCTCCTCGTGTGGAGACACCTAAAGCAGGCGCCACTGCCTTTGATTCTCCGCAGCCTACCTTGAGTTCTGCGTCTTCTAAGCAGAAGGACTCCTCTAGACCGCCTAAGCCAGCGTCCACCAAGGCTTCCAGGTCGGCTGTACCTTCAAAGAAAAAGAATGACAAAGCGAAATCTCAGAAAGTGGCAAAACCACCCAAATCGTCAACTTTGTCTCTTCCTGCGCCTCCTATATTACTCGAGGAGTCTTCTAGAGACGACATTGGGCAATCGGATATGGAGGAGCGGATCATTCCTCCGGCCCAGGCTGCTCACGATATCATGAGCATGTCTCCGTCGTCAGGCCATTTTGCGGCTGAGGTTTTTCCCAGCGCGGCCATTGCCCATACTAGCCCGAGATCTTCCGGGC
Source organism: Intellagama lesueurii (assembly GCA_037013535.1). Classification (NCBI taxonomy): domain Eukaryota; kingdom Metazoa; phylum Chordata; class Lepidosauria; order Squamata; family Agamidae; genus Intellagama; species Intellagama lesueurii. Next base: position 221,682,099 of record JBAJHW010000004.1, on the reverse strand, counting down.
GGGCTGATACTGACTCGCATTCAGAACAGGAGCTGCCGTCTCGCACTCCTAGAAAGCGGAAGGAGAAGCGTAAGCATACCTCTCCATACCAACCTCAACATCCTGCGGACCAATACCGTCCTCAAATGCCGGCACAGTATGGTCCTCCTTTTTTCGGTCCATACCAGCCCTACCCATATCAAGGATACGGTTATCCGCCTGACTTCAGGGGACAGGCTTACCCCTCCTCAGCTTGGTACCCTTCTTCGGTCCCAACTCCTGAGAATCTACAGCAGCAACAGGGGCATGTTCCTACACCCCAAATTGCTACTTCCCGCAAGAGGAAGACACCGATGGCACCTTCTGCGCCTCTAAAACGGTCTAAACGTCCCGCAGGGCGATCTACGGTACAGACTGCGACGATGTACTCTGGCCCAGAGGGCCATGATACAGACCCTTTCTCTCCTTCGGTACACTCTGATGCCGAACCAATACCGAGAGACACGGTACCAATATCGCACCGTCCCTCCTCATTGGTGTCTGAATCGTCCCATGACAATTCTTCAGCTTCTTCGGAATCTGATGTACCTGATGGTGGTGCTCCGAGTACTTCTTCTCAATACCCATTGGAAGACTACTCATCCTATGCTCAACTTATATTGCGCATGGCTAAGATTTTACACCTAGATGCGCAACTTCCTGAGCAACAAACAGACCTTGTCTTCCACGATATGGAACAGGACAAGTCATCTCCTCCCAGTCTTAGCCTCATTCCAGCACTTCTTGACTTGGTAAAGGCTTCGTGGGATAAGTCGCCTGCGACTCTCCAAATCCCTAGAAAAATCGACCACCATTACAAGACCCACGGTTCCGACTCGGATTTCCTGACCAAGCATCCTATGCCTAATTCTATTGTGGTCGAGGCTACCCAGTATAGATCCCGCAGTAGGTCCTCTGTTACACCTGTCAACAAAGACGGCAGAAAAAATGACGCCCTGGGCAAAAAACTTTATTCCCTTGCGGCCCTACTGATTAAGATTTCGAACTACCAAGCCGCGATGGGTGCTTATCAAAAGCACCTATGGGATAAAATTATCCCCGTTTTACAAAACCTTCCTGAGCCATCCAAGACCGAACTCCTCAACGTCTACGAGGAGGCTAACACCCTTACAAGACAGCAGCGAGTAGCAGCAAAGCATACAGCTGAAATTGCGTCCAAATCCATGCTTACAGCAGTAGCAGTCCGTCGCCATGCCTGGCTCGGAGCGGCTAACATACTGGACGATACAAAGACCAAAATCGAGGATCTTCCCTTTGATGCGGATGGCCTCTTTAATTCCAAAACTGATGATATTATGGAAAACATCCATAAAATGCGGAAGACCGCGAAGTCCTACATACCATACCAACCGTATCGGTATCAGAGACCTACTTACAAAAAACCTGCTTACCAAGCATCTTCCCAGTACCAACCATTTCGGTATGGTAGACAGCAGCAACATGATAGGACCTTCCAGTCATCTCAGTCCAATCCTTCGACTTTCAAGCAGCAACAATACCAAGGACACAAGCAGTCCTTTCGTAAACCTCAGCGCCGGGGTAAGCAATACAACTAACTACTCCTCTTACCGGACTAGACTCTTTCCATTTCTCTCTGAATGGAAACATATTACGACTGACAAATGGGTCCTATCCATTATTGAGAAGGGTTATTCTATAGAATTCTTCCAACTTCCTCCATCGAATATTCCTACGACCACCCCCTTCTCGGTGGCTCTACAGGAGGAAATTTCATCCCTCCTAAACAAGGGGGCGATTGTCAAGACCCCACATGCTGATCTACACGGGGGTTTCTTCTCACGGTACTTTGCTGTCCCTAAAAAGGATGGAGGTATCAGGCCCATCATGGACCTCAGAGAACTCAATCAGTTTATCATCTACAGGAAGTTTCGAATGTTAACACTCGACTCCATTCTTCCTCTTCTCTCACAGGGAAGTTGGTTCGTCACCATCGACCTCAAAGACGCTTATTTTCACGTCTCCATTCACCCTTCTCATCAACGGTATCTACGGTTCCGGTTCCACCGCACAACCTACCAGTTTGCTGCCCTTCCATTTGGGCTCTCCACGGCCCCTCGGACATTTACCAAGTGCATGGCCCCTGTAGTGGCTCACCTTCGCACCAAGGGAATAAAACTCTTCCCTTATATCGACGATTGGCTCCTGGTAGCATCATCCTACCACGAAGCCATCGCTGCTACAACTACCACTCTCGCGACCTTAAACAAGCTAGGTCTAGTGATCAATCAGGAAAAATCTCTTTTGGTACCATCCCAGCTGGTCAATTACATAGGAGCAACGCTAGACGCGACCCGGGCACGGGCATTCCTGCCCTATCAAAGAATCCAAAAGATTCGAGACGCAATACGACGGTTTCCACCTCTGGCTACTGTCACCGCTTTCGACGTTCAGCATCTACTGGGCCTCATGTCATCCACGACGGCAGTCGTCCTTCATGCCAAGCTCGAAATGCGTCTGCTCCAGTCCTGGTTCCTGGGCGAGTTCGATCCTTTAACGGACTCCCCACGGAAAAAGTTGCAGGTCCCGTCACATGTAGCGAAACGTCTCATCTGGTGGACGATTCCGCGCAACTTGTCCGAAGGGAAACCCTTCCAACCTCCTTTCCTGTCCATACAGGTCACGACCGACGCAAGCCCTTCTGGCTGGGGCGCCCACTGCCAAGAGCTCAGGATTCACGGCTTATGGACACCGAGAGAAAGGTCTCTCCATATAAACCAGCTCGAATTGCTCGCCATCATGAAGGCTTTTCGAGCCTTTCTTCCGCGTATAAAGGGACAATCTGTGCAGCTTGTCACCGACAATACCACAGCTATGCACTATGTCAACCGACAAGGTGGGACTCGATCCCTACCGCTTCTCCATCTTACCATGCGATTTTGGGACTGGTGCCGTACCCATCGCATTTTTCCACAAGCGATTCATATTGCTTCAGAGGACAACTATCTAGCGGACCACCTCAGCCGGCTCCGTACCAGGACGCACGAATGGTCCCTAGACGAGACGATTTTTCAAGACCTATGCCGACGATGGGGTCAACCCACCATAGACCTCTTTGCATCTCACCGCAACGCCAAATGCCGCAAGTTCTGCTCACGAGCGGGCAGGGACACCGCGTCACTCGGAGACGCTTTCCTCATCCCGTGGTCTGGAGAACTCACTTATCTGTTTCCTCCCATACCAATGCTCCTCAGGACAATAGTCCGGATCATTCAATACCGAGCGGACGCAATTCTCATCGCTCCGTGGTGGCCGCGGCAACCCTGGTTTGCCCACCTTCAAGGAATAACGGAGGAAATATTCCACTTACCTCTAATACCGTCCTTGCTATCCCAGAACGACGGGGCCCTTCTCCATCCAGATGTCCGATCTCTTCACCTGACGGCGTGGAGGATAACCCCGAATTCCGTGCGATCCTAGACCGCTCTCGAAAGCCGTCGACCTTTCGCCTATACCGTAACAAATGGAAATCTTTTACGAAATTCGTTCAGTCCAAGGGACTCCAATCAGTCCCAGTTACACTCTCAACCTTACTTACCTTCATACTGCATCTGTTCAATCTCGGACTCGCGCACTCCACCATTAAAGTATATATCTCCGCGATCGTTGCTCATCAGCCATCTCACTCTAGCTCCGCCAGACTGTTCTCCCACCTCACGGTTAAAAGATTCCTTAAGGGCCTGCAGAACATCAGGCCGCCCTCTTCACCCATTGTACCTCAATGGTCGCTTCCACTTGTCCTGGATGCGCTTACCAAGCCTCCATTTGAACCCATGGCAACCTGTAATGAGAAATTGCTTTCTCTCAAGACTTCCTTTTTAGTGGCCATAACCTCTGCCAAAAGGGCTAGTGAACTGTCAGCTCTTAGGTCTGACCCTCCATACCTACAAATGCATCCCGATAAGGTTACTCTGTACTTGGATGTCTCATTTCTTCCCAAGGTTGTATCAGACTTCCACTTGAATCAACCGCTGATACTTCCTACATTTTTTCCATCGCCGTCCACTCCAATCGAGCGCAAGCTCCATACTCTGGACGTCAGGCGGGCTATTGCCTTCTACTTGGATAGAACCAAGCACTTCAGACGCTCTTTTCGTCTCTTTGTGTGCTACCATGGACATAACAAGGGTGCTCCTGCATCCTCTCAGACAATATCGAGATGGATCGTGCAATCCATACAAATGGCTTACCAGCTTGCAAACAAACCGGTGCCGGACCAGCTTAAGGCTCACTCCACCAGAGCCATATCTACGTCCACCGCTCTTCATCGCGGTGTTCATATTCAAAACATCTGTAAAGCGGCTACTTGGTCCAATCCTCTGACGTTCGCGAAGCACTACCGCCTCGATGTCAGAGCGAAAAATGATGCTGCCTTTGGAAGGGCGATACTGTCATCCCTGATACCGTGACGGCCCTCCATCCGGTGAGTCAGCTTGCTAATCACCCATTTGTGTGCATTCACAGAGTCCACTACAAAGAAAGTTAGGTTACCTACCTGTAACCATGGTTCTTGTAGTGGTTCTCTGTGAATTCACACATCCCTCCCTTCCTCCCCGCTGTCCGTCACGATAACAGGTCACTATACCTACTCTCTAGTAACGGCGGACATAGGGGAACTAAGGAAGGTGGAGGAGGCGGAGCCTATATACCCTCGGGGGGGGGGGAGACTAATTGTCTGGCTTTTTTCTAAGCTCTAGAAAGTTCCGAACGTCCTGCGCAGGCGCAGGATAAACCCATTTGTGTGAATTCACAGAGAACCACTACAAGAACCATGGTTACAGGTAGGTAACCTAACTTTTTTATACTTTCAGTACTAGTAATAGTAAATATGTTATTAACTATTAATATAAGTGTCGGGTATATATTTCCAGCCGCAATAGTGTTTTACTTCCCTGGTTTCCTAGTACATACTGACAGAAGCCGAGCCAAGCCCTTGTGTCATTTTTTTGTGAGTGAAAAACCTTAGCAATGAATCATTCCTATCTGACACTGAGCAAAAGGATTTTCTCCCCCTCTTTCCAACTCTATTTTTGGCTTTGACTCCGGTATCTTACTGTCTTTCTGAACTACCACACCCTTTCCTTAGGTCAGTGTCAGGTGACTTATTCTTAACTTATAGTGTCGTGAGGTTCTTTTTCTGTAACTTTGCCAGAGAAAGTGTATGCCCTTGTACCTACGCAATGCTGGGCAGTTCCCTATCAGTGCTTGCACAACACTGAAACTAGACTAGATCTTCTGTTCTCTAGTACCTCTGTGAACCTTCCCACTTCCTTAGCAATGTTTATGGAATGTACTGTACCTGCCTTTCCAAGGGTGCTAGTGAAAAAGGCTTATTTTCGGACATGGATTAAAACTGTTCACAAATGTCACATGCTAGTTACCAGAATGAAAAGTCTGTAGTATTCAGTTACTTTGTTTTGCATTACTGCTCAACTCTAATCATGTCTTGGATTTTATATTAACCAGTGTTCAGACTCACTGAAATGTCATCTAAAGTGGTGCCTAAGGTTCAGGTAGGCAGTTTCTAAGTGCAGTTCCTAATGGATTACTATTTATACAGATTTCAGTTTGTATTTAAAAGGAATCCAGAAGCAATCATAGGTTAAGTATAATGTTCTGTCAGTTTAACTATAGCAGTTTCTGCCATTGGAATTTGCTATATGGATTCTTCTGTGCCAGACAGATTTGTGCAATTCTTACAGCAGTAAAATGTATCGATAACTGCTAAGTGGAGGAAAATCCAAGTCTCTCAAATGCATTAATGTGACGCAGTGTGCCATGGCTGTTTTTGCAGAGTGGCATGTGCGGCTTGAGCTTCTGGGATAACCAAATCGATTTGGGAGTATGGCCTTTGATTCACATCTTATCATGGAAGGAACCTGCTTGTGTGACTAAGACAGCAGCTAGTACCTTCCTGTCCTTGAAGATGTTCTGTGGGTGCTCACTTACAGTGTAGAAAACTGCAGTCAGTTTGTTCCATAGTTTCAACCCTTTACTGTATCTTTATTTCTCATTATTTCACCATTTGTCCATGTGTGCGATAGAAATGGAGGATTCTATCTACAGTTTCCTAAATAGCAAAAGGTTATCGCTTACATGCTTTGCATTTGACTTCTGTTGCATATGTTGTCAGCTGGTGTGTGTATGATTGAGATTCACTTATCACTGCTAGGTATAGGGCGAAGAGCCTTAGAGAATAGCTATAAAGTTGAAATTTGCTGCATATCACTGGGGAGATGTGAAATTGTTAAGTCTGTGGCAGGGATCTCATCCCATAAAGCTTCAGAATAATAGCAGTCCAGAAAACAAAGGCAAAAATTTATTTATTTGAAATGTTTATATTCTGCCTTCTACTGTGTTTGCAGTGCTCAGAATGATTTAGAATAACTTGAGTTTGTTTAAGAAACAAACAGCAGTTGAAAACACAGTACAGTTCAGTGGAATGTGGAACCATGTACAGTTTCCCCTTGTATGTTTGAAATGTCTTATGGAGATACGGATTTGTATGTATGTCTGGAAATGGATTTTGGTTTGCTCACCAGATAGAAGCCAATTGAAGTCCAATTAGAGCCAATTAAAATTTTTTACCTGGTGAGTGTGTAAGCAGATGTTGTTCGTAGTTCTCATCCTGCTTGGTTGATGCAAAGAATTCATGTAGTCCGGCTTGATTGACAGAAACAATCCTCAAAGCTGCCCCAAAGCACCGTGGCTGATGAGCAAACCAAGATTTATCCCATTGTTCTGATGGAGATTACTATGTCCATGTATGGTTTTCCCCCCACACCCCCAACCAAAAAGGAAATTTGTATCCTTAAGTCAGGCTATCTGGAAGTGGGGGTGGAGGAAGCTTAAGCACAGTGATGGGTACCTCTGTCTGAATATTGAGTGGAAGTTTCCAACCACATGGTACCAGGGTGAAGCATTAAACCACACCCCTACAGTTTGTCTGTAACCAGCTTTAAACTGACTGTAAGAGGATGATGCCTGGCACCTTTTGCCATGAATTTTCAGGGTATTCATTTATAATTTTTCTGCACTATTCACAATTTTCTAGTGTGTGCCTGAAGAACAGATGTTTAGTCCATGAAAGCTTGCATTAATTGTTTGATTTTTAATGGACTAATAAAGGTGTCACATTCTTCTACATCTGCTCTTTTCTATATTTCATGGCTCAGGCCTCAATTAAATCCATCAGGCTAGATAAACCTATTAATCTTTATAGAAATAATATGTAATCTCTTATGGCTGTAGATAATCTCATTAATTTAGAGATTTCTCAAATTTAATTCCAGCATACTACTTTTCTTCAGATTGGGCATGTTATCCATGGAGATTTTCACTGAGCACCTTCAGAGTCAATGGTAGTTGGTCTCTTTGGGTAAGTGAAGCACTGCCCAACTCAGACTCCCACTCAGCCGTTCCACTTGTGTCTGCTTTCTTACTAGGGGCAGGAGGCCTCTTCGTGAGAGATTACCTCTGCATGCTTGCTGATGTAGGTGTGCATGAGAGAGAGGAAGTGTGTGTGTAGATGTGTTTTATATCAATCTGCCCAGTTTTGCTCCATTAGTTGCTTCGTTTTCCACCATACCAACCAGAACGGGCACCGACTGCCACTCAACAAAGTACCTAATGCAATTCACACATTTTCATGCATAAATTTATAGTAGGCAAGAGAAGCCATAAGATTTGAGTTAAAAATTCTTTCAGATCTGATTCAGTACATTAAGATGATTATGACATTTCTGGACCTTGGTGTTTTACTGGCATATGTTTAGTCTTCCATTTTCTTCTGGTATGCTGTGGCTCTGTGTTCAAGCAAGTATGATATTCTGCATGTTTTTTAAAAGGATGTTGCACCTGATGAGTGTTACTGTTGATGCTTATTCTCACTTCAGTGATGTTAAAAGTGATCCTTCAGGTTTCGACACTTGTCCTGACATCTAAACTAACATAGTTTGCATTCCCTACAGAAATACCAACTTTTTGATAAACAATGCAGGAACAGCCTTTCATAGTGAATGCATACTTGTCTAAACATTTGAGAGAAAGAATATCTTGCGGATATCAACATGTTGTCAGTCAGTGTACTTACTATGTGTGTTAAGCTGTTTTGTGTAACATTGGTAACTTGGTGGGAAAAAACCCCCACAGCTGCTTTACATCAGTCTGCCTGAATATAAAGAGGCTTTCCTCCAAAGAGCCCTGACAAGTTTATTTAGGCATGTGAGTCTGGAATGTAGGATTTTTCAAGGATAAGTTTATCTTTTATGTTTAATGCAAATGCTAGTTATTATTGTATATGTTTTTAATGCCTTTTAATGAATTGTCTTGGAAAGGTTCAAATTGAAAGGCGATATATGTGTGTGCATATATAACTCAATACTTTGTACATCTACATAAGATTTTACCAACTGTTTACTCAAATGTGATTTTCTTTCACTAAAGTTAGGCAGTTAGGCATCCTTCAGTCTCGAGAGACTATGGTAATTTCACTAAAGAAGACTAGACAATTAGATATCTTTCTGTGTATAGGCCAGCCTGGGAGCCTTTTCAACTAAAGAGTGGGTTAACTATGGTTTTAAATAAATAAACAAGCAAGGATGTATGGTTTAGATGAAGTTATAAATTCAAATTACCTTTCATGTTTTTAATCTAAGGTATAGATTTCAAAATATTAACACTTTCTAACATCAGTGGAGACATGGGCCTAGTAGTACTCATGTGTTCCATCCAGAAGCTAGTGATGAGCATTTGGGAACCTAGTCTAGGGCCAAATGGAGTTTAGTGTTGGTTTGAGATATAATATCAGCAGTTCTTGTGTGAAAACATGTAGAAATGCTCTCTAATCATATGTGAGTCTATTTGAATCCTAATTAATTTAATAAAGTGCCTTCAAGTTGATTCCAACTTATTGTGATCCTTTCCAGGGTTTCTTAGATATGGAGTACTCAGAAATGGTTTACCATTCCCTTCTTCCAGGGGCGTTCTGGGATGGGAGTTCCCAGGGATCAGGAATTTGATTCCCCAGTGTGCCTCATGGGAGAAGATCCAGCCTGTGTTGCCTTAGATAGGCCAGATGGTCCCAAAGTGCTTCCAGAATAAGTGATTGGGAGATCTCTTCTGAGTACTGTATATGTAGAAGCCTCTGAGAAGGTGTGCTGTAAGTCAGAAATGACATGCTGACAAGCAGTTATTCTTTTAATCTTGGCCTGTGAATTTTATCTTTTCCAAAATAGCCATGCAACTGAACAATCCTTGATTATATTAATTGTATGCTTATAAAAACATTCATAATATATTTTATTGAGCTCAAAAAATGACAAGGTTAAAAAAATCTGTTTCATAGGAAATATGCTAAATGTGACTGAGAAATTTGTTGTTCTGTTAACACTGACAGAAAGTCAGAATATGTAAGGCTGTGATAATGTCAGTTTTTAGTATTGCTATGTATAATACTAATAGTGTGCTGATATGCTGCATATTGGTTTTGGTACACTGGCTCTTCACATTGGAGAGCCAGTGTAATGTAACGGACATGGTGTTGGACTAAGGCTCAGCAGAGCTGGGTTCAAACTCCTGCTTGACCATGGAAACTCACTAAAGGGTAGCAGTGATAAACCACTCCTCACATACTCCAAAAATCTTTATAAGGTTTCTGTAAGTCAACCCCATAAGGTGCATAACAACACAGAATTCCAAACTACTCTTGTCCTATGGATAAATTTGATAAGAAGAGATAGTATTACCCTTCTTCATCGTGGTCCATGTGAATCACACATTGGGCTCATACTGAACAAGCACAGATGTCTCTGGAAACTTCTGGAGCTTAGTGACATAAAAAGTGCTCCACCCTCTCCCCTAAATAGGCATGCTGTATTACGATCCTTCCTCATTTCCCTCTTTACTTCCACAAAGCAAGTAAGGTATGAACCAAATGTGTGAATTTACAGATGGCCAGTTGAAATATAGCTTTATTTACCTGTTCTTCTTTCATGTTTGATGGACCTTACAAGTGCTAGCTCATTAGAGTATCTGATCTCTTTTTTGAAACATCAGACTTCAAGGTCCTCACTTTTTCTCTTCTGATTCATCCAATCTAATTTGGCAGTTGTGACTAAAAGCTTTTACTCAATGCTTTGGCATAATATTTAGTCCTTGTGAGACCATAAATAACATGTCAGAAAAACATTTTGATCAATAAAAGTAAGTGGAAAGGCTGTAGTGGTAGAAGTGATACAGTACAGTGGTGCATCGACTTACGAACGTCCCGACATACGACCATTTCGAGTTACGACCAGCTCCGGCCGCAAAATTTTGCTTCTACTTGCGACCGTAGCTTCGAGTTACAACCAGAAAAAGGCAGAGGAAAAAGACGGGGAATTCAAATTGCTAACCGTTGGTGGCGAAGAGGCTGCTTCTTTGTAGCTCTTTCGCCCCAGCAGTTAGAGAGTGTGCGATCGGAGGAGGTTTTGGACTGCCTGGTAAGGTAAGGTGCTGCTTTCTACTTTTTAAAAACTGTTCTTGGTGGGTTTTGCAGCGTGGTTTTGGGCTGGGTGGTGGGATTATGTTTCTATGCTGTGATGGGTCTTGCAGGGTTTGTTTGTTTTTTGGTGGGTTTTCCCCCCATTTCCGATGGGTCTTGCAGGGTTTGTTTGGTTTTTGGTGTTTTTTTCCCTCATTTCCAATGGGTCTTGCAGGGTTTGTTTGCTTCCCCCCCCCCCCCCCCTTCGGCTGGAATAGATTAAAAACGCGTTTCCGAAGGGTCTTGCAGGGTTTGTTTGCTTTCTGCTTTGCTTTTTTTTGCATTTCCGAAGGGTCTTGCAGGGTTTGTTTGCTTTCTGCTTTGCTTTTTTTTCATTTCCGAAGGGTCTTGCATGGTTTGTTTGCTTTTCTTTTTCTTTTTTCCCTTCAGCAGGAACGGATTAATCGCGTTTCCGATGGACCTTGCAGTGGGTTTTTTTGATTTTTTTGTGATTTTTTTCTTTGGCCGGAATGGATTAATTGCATTTCAGTGCATTCCTATGGGAAATGGTGCTTTGACTTACGACCATTTCGAGTTACGACCGGAGTTCCGGAACCAATTAAGTTCATAAGTTGAGGCACCACTGTAGAGTTTATTCCTTGTACAAATAACTCAGAGGCATGAAGGCTTCCTGTAATCTGCTTAAGTAGAATTCCTCTCACCCTCATTAAGGAGTGTTTTAATAGGATTGTGTTTGCTTCCAAATCCTTATTTATCTATGCATATGTATTGCTTGCTAGGGTGCAGTTGTCAAGGCATGATATGAATTAATAATATACACTAATGCTGATAATTGATTCCTTTAGCAGCAGCAGCACTAGTAATAGCAGAAGATGAAGAGTACTGTAAATTGCGGTATCCATGTGTCAGAAGTTACTCACCTTCTGATTTCCATGGCTATAAGAAGACACCTTGCCAAAGGATTTCGATTGCTAATATAATTTTATTAGATTTTCGACCCATCCAGTGTTAAGCCTTTTCAGGTTATTATTAATACAGGCAGAACACGAGAAAGATACACTAAATTCATAACCAGAAGCATGTTCAAATATTCCTGTAAAACATATGGAGGATCTGAATTCTGAAAATAGACAGCAAGATACTAAATACATTTGGATATGTATTATGTGAGCAGTTCCCTGACTATATTCAGGAGCCTGTCCAGTTATTTAGTTTAACTGTCTTTAACAGACTTGTCAAATGCTTAGTTAACCGTCTTTAACAGACCTGCATACTTTTTAAAAATACATTTTCAGGCAGCACAGAGCTGCACTTTGGGGGTGATAGCTGATTGTTACTGGTTTCTTCCTACTTGTAGCCTTTTCATCAATCCATCGTTTATCTGGACATTAATTGTGAATAGAGCTAGTTGTGCCTAGTACAATTAGGAGTTAGCCAAGCTCTCCACCCTGCCAGCCCCTCAGTTTCATGGTACTGAGATAGAGAGAGGACATGGCTGATATATTGGATGCTGGAAAGAGTAAGTTGTTACTGACAGCCACAGTGTCAGATAGATTTTTATCAGACTTAGATTTTTCTGGGTAGTGTCTCGATTATAGTACCACTATACAGTCAGAGTAACATCACAGAAAAAAATCTGACCAATGAAAACATGCTTGTCAGGGGGAAGTATGCTACAGCCCTTTTCCCACAGATATAATGAACAAAGAACTTCTAAAACTGTCAGCTTCCCAACCTAATACGATTCAGTAAAGACAGGTTGCAGTCGTCACCATTTAATTTTTGTGTCTCTAATTCTCTAGCCATTTGTCTGTTCTTGAGTATGTGTTTTTGCCCAGAAAATTATATATTTTTTTATTTGGAGAGCAACCTTTCAATTTTACAATTGTAGGAAAACCAGGAATTTTCATAATTTCCAGACTTCAGTATCTGAAACACATTGCTCTTCTTGGTTTTGCTGAGCTAACATGGGTAGGAACCTGTGACCTACTTGTGAACTCTCATGCCCATTAACCCCAACAAGTATGGGCAAAGCTTAGTGGTCATGGGAATTGTAGTCCTGCTACATTTAGAGGGCTACAGGTTTCTGAATTCTGGAAATGCAACAAGTATCTGAGTTTAGAAAAATCCTGAGTGCCTTCTCGTGTCTGTTCCTAGTAATTTGCTGCTAGCACTTTGCAGATTCAGTGTATATCTTTAAACTGTCCTTCAGACCTGATTCTTTTGCTTGGTGTATCCAACTTTTCAAGTATCCAACAGTTAAAATAAATTATTGGCACATCTTCCTGTTCAGAGTAGGCTTGCAAAAAGATGTGTGTTTCAAAGCAGGGCAGCCCTTGTGTGCATAAAGTTGAAACTGTATGGTTTTCTAGAATTGAGTTCCTTTTGTATTTTCAGCAAAATTAAAGGTGACTAGAGAACCCAGTGTGGTGTAGTAGATTGGGCAATGGGCTGGGACTTGGGGGACCTGGAGTGGAATCCCTGCTCATCCATAGAAGCTTATGTGGGTGAGGGTGTAACTGGTAAAACCACACCTTAAATATCTAGCTTGTCTTAAAAGCCATATGAAAGTTGCTATAAATTGGTTGACTTCATGTTGGCAAATAATAAAAAATATTTTAGGTTAAATGAAATGCAATTAGTAATGTTTTCTTTTCAGGGTTTAAATTCTGCTTTGTTTCACAGTTGTGTTTGATACATTATGCAAGCCTGTGTAAAAACTACACGTGTAATCCATTTAACAGTAATGAAAGTTTTCAATCACTGTATAAGCGAATGTGCTAGCATCACATGGTTAACATCAGTCAACACATAACTATTAGTGGTACTGCTCACTGACGTGTTCGGAGAATATTTGGAGGTATGTCTGGAGTGGATCTTTGTGTGGCACAATTTAAGTCTAACTGACCTGGGAACAGTATTCCAATTCTGTCTCTTGCGTATTTCCAGGAAACAGAGATGGTAAATCCACCCTACTCACTTCCTGTTAACTTGGAATATTGCAGGTTGTACAGTTTAAAAAAGAACAACAACACTCAAAGAACTTGGATCTTTTTCCCTATGCAGTCCAAAGAGTTTTTTTGGCTGCAGCTCCTCAAGCAACCCCACAGGCAAAGCAGTGATCAAATTTCTCTGTGAGTTTGCCTGAAGGCAATTCCTAGGTGAAAATGAAACATGAGAGTAAGAGAAAAACCCATTCTCCTTCATATCTCTGTGAATAGCAGTTCACATTATCAGTTCATTGGAAACAATTTTCCAGTTTACATTTTAATCTGAGCTGAAGAATAGTTTGCAAGTTAGTATGATTTGTCATTGAAAACTGTTCCAATTTGCATATAGAATTCAAGTGTTCTACATTTCTAATTTAGTCCAATTCTTATGTTTTCTAACTTCAAAAGTTTACAAGAGAACTTCATAGTGGAATATAAGGGCAATAACCTCAGGTAGCCTGCCTAACCTTTGTTCTCTTGTCTGAGTAGGCGTGTGCATAGTGAAGTTTGTAGCTCCCTGCTATCAGCATGTACCAGTCTTCATTCCCAAGTCTGATGGACTCTTAGCCATATTATGCAATACATTGCTTCATTAGATAGTTCAGTTCTGGTTATTAGTTTCTTTTCTTACATCCTGCATTTGGTCTTATTTAAATGTTTATCATTTCACTGGCTATTTCATTGTTAAATTTTTTTTAACCTTGTGCTGTTAGTTGACATAGGTTCTTGTGGTTTCTTCCTTCTTTTATTAATTCCATTTCTTTACAGTACATGTACATTCCAGTGTGTCTGGGCACCTGACAAAGTTAATAATATTTTGCTGTATACCCAGCTTTTTAGTTTTAATAATAAACAAGGGATAGTAATGCTAAGGCAGTGGGGACATGTCTGATGTGACAGGTATGCACCATAATTTTCCTGAATCAAGAAATATAAGGTAGCAGTGGAAAAATGCGCAGTGTAACAAAGTCGTATCAGACAGTGTTTATATTAGAATCTATGCAATCTCTAATATCACCCATAGTTTTATTACTACTGTTTTACCACCTTCAGGGTCAGTTTAGATGTAACGTTCTAGTTTAATCACCATAGTTGATGAAACTAGGGAGGAATATTTGTCTCATGCACTCCCCTCCAATATTAGTCTTGGTCTTTCAACCTGGAGCTCTGTAAATTACTTTTGTCCTTATCTCTGAAACGGGAAATACAAGTTGAAAATGAGTTTATTTAGTGCAATCTTAATGACCAAGGCCAAAAGCACAGAAGTCAGCACATGATATGAGGGAGAGTGGAGTGCAAGGCTTGATGTACACTTTTGGTGGTTAAAGGTATTTAGGATTTTGTTTTATCTTCTTTACTACAGCTCTTTTCTTAACAGATAGTGGTTTAAATTGGAAGAATCATATATTTCTGTCTTGTATATGATGATTTGAAAAGCTGTAACATCTGCATATTTGTATTCTAAAGAAAAGCAGAGTTTCATAACCTCTTAGATACTCTATGATCCTATGCCAATTTGCTATTTTTTCTGTTTTGTGAACTGCTTGTTTGAGTAGGGAGATAGGCAAGGAAACCTTCCCCCAACCATAACTAATATATTTTGAAGCTTTATTTAAGAGCTATGCAGACTAGATTAAAATAGAAACCCAACATAGGTTTTTATCTTTAAAATAAAAGGTAAAAGTTATCACTGTGGACATCTGAATAGCCCACAGTGGTAGTTTGCCTGTGGATTATTCAGTTTTTGCAAAATACATATTTTGCTTCTCAGTTCTTGTATATATTCTGGCATTATATACCCTGAAATATGGCCCTGCTAGCTTTTAGTGTTTTTCTTTCTTTCTTTCCTTTCTTTCTGACATGATGTTGGAGAAGCAGAAGTTGTTTCTAAAGATGCAGATTGTGTTGGGGGTTTTCCCCCCCAGAAATGCCTTGACTAATCTAGCCTTCCTTTTCTGTTTTTTTTAAATTTCCTCTTCTTGCAGTGAACACCTACCTCTTCATGATGCAAGCCCAAGGTATTATGATACGTGAAAACATGAGAACGATAGGAGCTCAGGTTTATGAACAGGTAGTCCGTAGTGCCTATGCTAAGAGAAACAGCAGTGGGAATGACTCAGGTATGTATTATGAATATTGATAATTACAAGACATAAAACAGTCTGTAGTTGTAGTGTGGGACCTGTTTTTTGCTTTGTGGCTGGAGATGGTCTTGCTTGATGTTATCAGAACTTTGGTGCCTATATCCTGTCATAATCTCCATCATTCCACCTATCTTGTCACTATACCAGGGGTCTCCAAACTTTTCAGAGTGAGGGCCACAACATGTTCCACGTTTTCAAGGGCTGGAGGAAGATGCACGTGCGCGCATACAAGAGCGCACACACGCACACACTCCGGCCCCCACGCGTGCACACCGGGCCGGATAAAAAGGCAAGGCAGGCCAGATGTGGCCCGTGGGCTGTAGTTTGGAGACCCTTGCACTGTACAATAGTTTAATGGTAATTTTTAAAAATGGTCTAGAGATGTTATGTGCCATCAAGTCACTTCTGATGTGTGGTGACTATATGAGTTAATGGGATACCCTCTTGTGCTCACTACCATTCACACTTGTCAAAAAACAGCCCTGACAATTGCTTTGCATTTGGTTGAGAAGTGATTAACTATTGGGAGTGGGGAGTCAGCTTCTGGGATTTTCTCTTGCTTGGTGTCTCTTTGTGAATGGGTATCTTGAATGATGGCATTAGTGTTGTCAGCATTAAGGCTGCCCTTTGCTATATAAAGCTTGGCATCCTTTTTCCTGCTGGCAACACGGGCATATTGTACAGAAGCATCAGGCCATTTCCTGGCGTTTGGAATTATGGATACAGAAAGACAATATTCTGCATTCATAAACTGGAGGTTTTGTTAAAGAACTGAAAATGTTATTTGCAAAGATGCTAAAGTATTTCGTATTTTCCCTTTGAAGATGCAATGCAAAATTTGACTCTTAAATCCCATCTTCTCTTACAGAGTAGGCACTCATTTTCCCGGTTTTAACCTGGGGGGAATTTATATCGGTGTGGAGCACATGTCTGTTAGGTTTGGATGAAAAAATGAACCTGAAAACAAATTGCTCTAAATTCTAGGTGCTGAAGGCAGCACTCTTATTACTTGCAAAAGATACACTGGACCTTGAGGAAGCACATGTAGTCCAGAGGTCCATGGAATCTTGTTAGCTAGACTTCAGTAAGCAAGATATACCTCAAAGGGAACAGGTCCAGGAGTAGTTGTGTACTGTATTTCATATGTTAGTTCTGAACTGATGCACAAGTCACCTCATAACTACCCTATAACCTACTGAAGTGTGTTTTTACTTGCTGTCAACACAATCAGTGCTCTGGTTTTCTGTACCGAGCCAAATGAAACTTACAGTTCTAAGAAGTAATACTTTTATGACTAATTGTGCACCTGACATTACAATGCATCCATTGACCATTTGCATTAGGGAGGTAGACTCTTGAGGAGGAGGTGAGGATTTTGGCCTCAGTTTTGAGCAGAACTTGGTTAACTTATTTTTTTAAAAGGAAATAGAAACACATTTTTTAATACAAGCATAGCATTATGATTTTATAACTGCTGAAAAGGAGCAGGCTCTGGAGGAATATTTCAAAATGATGACCACCTTTTTTGGCTGGTAACACTCAGCTTGGAAGTTAACACTCTCTTCCCTAGGTTGAGGTTAGTGGACATGGCCCTTGGATCTCCGGAAGTTGTCTATGTCTGCCACAGTCAGTTCTATAACTGCATCTCAGCTTGAATTGTATACATATAGAGAACTATAGCCCATCTTACCCTTAAGTCAGAGCCATGCTGGAGATTTGTGTTATTGTTATTGTCTAATACTGTAGTCTAGCAAAATCCACTGGACAGTTGTAGGGAGATGCTAGATCCATTATGCCTGCACTAAATCCAAATGAAGATAAACACACACAGTTTAAGATTTCTGTCTGCCTCATATACCAATTTATTCAAATTCTTTTGCCTTTGTACAAATGCTATTTGCAGAAATTATGTTTTTGAACTTGTGTTTTAATAGTAGTTTGGATATTGAACCCTAAATTTGATAAGCATACTTTCATAGAAACTTCCTTAACGTTAGGGTCACCACTGACTCCAAAATGTATTTGGCCTCATTTGTTTAGTATCGTCCTATAACAAATGTCGCTTAATTCCCCTTGCATGACCATACCCAGAAGAAGAAAACCTTACCAATTTCTTCTTTGTAAAACTTAGTATTTGCTATGCATTGGAGGAGGGAAAGCCTTTAATGACATTTAAGTCTCTTCCAATTTTTTTTAAATATTACACAACCAACCCAGTCTTTGCTGGAAATCCCAGTAGTCTAATTTTTTATTAATGCTTTTTAAAGATGGGTTGAGAAGAGGCTATGAAATATAGCATGAAGCAACACAGAAGCACAAGGAGGCTTTTTTCTCTTTCCTGTAGGTTATACTAGTCATATTGTACTTTAGTGTGGGCTGTTATTCCACTGAATTCTAAATGCATCCACTTCGGCCTTTTCCTTTTAACCCCTACAAAGGAAGAACAAATGAGCTGAAATTTGTGGCATAGTTTTAATGTGCAGTAAAGGCTGCAGCTTGAGTGAAGGTTTATTGCAGGCTTTGGAACATGGGACCTTTAGATTTGGTTGGATTGCAACTCCCCTAGTCAGCATGACCAGTGGTGCAAGAGAGTGGGAATTGTAGCTAATAGTACTGCATATAATACTACACAGAGTACAGCATATTCCTTATCCATGCTCTATGATTATGGGTTTTTATAACCCCAAGAACAACTCTTTGAGATATTTTTATCTGAGATAGTAGCTTAGTCAAGGAAGTCCAGAATCTTCAGTGTTTGAGGTGTACACTGCTTCCATATCCTCGGAAGATCTTTCTTATTTGCTTTTTTTCACACATAATTTCCTCACAAAGATAAAAACAGTATTGAACTGTTATTTTCATTGGTGAGATTGCTGCAGTAGTGGCATTTGAAGTGGAAGAGTAGAACTATAAATGTATATTAAATTGAGTTCCTTCTCATGTCTGTAGTTGTGGTGACTATACAAAGAAGAGGAAATTCATGAATTGAAATTATTGTTGCTGTAGTATATATTACTCAGTTTTATAGACTTTTAAGCATGTAATAGCCATCATAAAGCGATTTAGGCATAGAACAAAATAACAACAAAAACAGCACATTCAAGTCGCCTGTTATTAAGAGGAATTTATTTAAATACTGCTATGACAATAACAAGTAGGCATGATAAAGAAGTTCATCCAGATGCTAATTGAGTGCCTTGGGCTGTGTGCTCTTTGCAAGTCAGTACTGGAGTGTAAATAGGAGTAAGCTGCCAGAGTTACTATAGTTTTTGACAGCAGAAGTAAGTTAATAGCTTCAGTTGGGTTTGTAATACTCAATAAAGACCAAATGCCTAGTATAATCCTGTAACTCCATAGTTTCCATTCTCACTAAGCAATAAAAGAGTATCAAAATTCTCATTTGTACTGTATAGTGATACAGATACCAAGAAATAAGCTACTTGCATTTATTGGGTACTAATAATAATGTTATTATTAGACTCCCTGGAAAAGACCCTGATGTTGGGAAAGTGTGAGGGCAAGAGGAGAAGGGGACGACAGAGGATGAGATGGTTGGACAGTGTCATCGAAGCAACCAGCATGAATTTGACCAAACTCCGGGAGGCAGTGGAAGACAGGAGGGCCTGGCGTGCTCTGGTCCATGGGGTCACGAAGAGTCGGACACGACTAAACAACAATAATAATGTTAATGAAGTAAAGACTGCAGCATATATAACTTCAGCAGAACATTTTTCTCTTTCTCTTCAGCAGATTATCCTCTTGATCTGAATCACAATGAAACCATTCTGCAAACCACAACTTTTCTTCCTGAAGACTTTACTTACTTTCCAAACCATACCTGCCCTGAAAGACTCCCTTCTATGAGTGAGTATTATTATGACTTTCAAAACCATATGCCTAACTTTCAGATTAGACCAAGTGTGTGTGCAAACTCTGAGTTTGTAGAGATCAGAATGAGTTGCAGGAATAGATTATGAGAGCATAAGATGTGATCTACCCAAAGATTTAATCATTTCAGCTGGAATGTTAATGGTGTTTATATAAGGTTTGTGGACTTTGTGCAGCTAACTATGGTTAATTGATGAGGTGTTGGGTACATCTCAGTTGTGTGCCTGATTACATAATTGAGGCGCACCCTGGCAATTGCCAGTTAGTTACACAAACCTCACATGGCTACCAGTAGCACTTCGGCCAGTAGCATTTCAGTAGTCCATGTCCTTTAGAGCAGGGGTCCCCAACCCTGGTCCGCGGCCCGGTACCAGTCCTTGGCAGGACCGGGCCGGAGAGACACATCTTCCGTCCCCCCGCATGCACGCCCCCCATGCACAGCCTGCCCACCTGCATACATGGGTACCCTGCCCACCCGTGCATGCGCGCGAGCGCACCCCGCCCACCCACGAGCACACCCTGCCCACCTGCGTGGGGGGTGCCTCCTGCGCACGGACTCCACACACCCCAACCGGTCCACGGTTTAGAAAAGGTTGGGGACCACTCGAGTTTAGTAAGGTTTCAGTTCAAAGGCCAGTGTCCTTTGGGGGGTTTGTACATGAAGAAACTTCCACTGTTTATTATGGTTCTGAAATTACTACCTAGTTTATTTATTTGGCTCATTCTGTGCTTACAGGATACTAGGAACTGTATGTTTGCCATTTTCTTGCTTGTCAGCAACTGCCCATTGGCAAAAATACAGTACAGTAATATTTTTCAAAGAGATGCAGACTTTTGGTTTAAAGGAAAAGGTTAGGATTGAATGTACTTCCAAAAGTAAAGGAATTCAGGCCTCAGGTCAGTCCCCCTGCCTTCATTCAAAACATGGGCACAATGGTGTATCTTTCTTGTATCTTAATTTCTGCTACAAGTAAATACAAGAGTTTAGTTCTACTCTTTCTCTAAAAAGGAAAATCCCCTTCTGCTTGCCTTCAGCTTAGCCCATTAAACTAAGCAAGGCTTTATTTCCCCAAATACAGACCAACTTGCTTGACTAGTAAGGATTATTTTAAATGTGAACAGGACTATACTGCTAATCTGCAGTAAGCAGCTGACACTTTCAAAACCTGCGTTTTTCAAGTCAGCTCTTCCAACCACTAATTATGTGCTGTTTAGGGATATGACGCCTAGTGGATTGGTGTTAGTATTTAGTTGGGTATATTAAAGTGCCTTCTTAAGGTACAAGAAGAGTGTATCCATGTGCCCATGTTTTGGGAGTGTTGGTTTGTGGTCTGAAGTTCCTTACTTTTGGGGTATACAGCTTGAGCCATAACATTTTGCTTTAATCTGAAGATCCCCCCCCCCCCCCCTTTGAGGAACATTTCTGCTTTTTAAGATATCTGAACATATAAACATCAATGTTAGAAAAAGAGAGTCAGTCCTTACAGAACAACTTCAGGTAACAGACGTGTTCCACTAGGCAGTAGCCCTACTCAGGGCTTAGAATGTCACACGTGGATCCATAATTGGCAACCTAAATTATCCATTAGGTAAAAGACACAAAAGACACAAATAGCACCACTGTACAAAGAGAGCTGTATATTTACATTTTTTTTCCTTTCCCCCATATGGGTAATGTTTAGAGTGAGTGAATAATGTTGGCTGCATCTCCCAGACCTTGTGTGCAGAAGAACCTGAAACAGCAGGCAGCCACTTGGAGTTGATTGCTCTCTAGTATTTGCACACAAAAGACAGTAGTAAATGTTAAGCTTTATTGGCAAGCCATAATACTCCTTTTTAATTATATAATAATATATTAATATATTATCAGTCTTGCATAGTTACATCAAAGGTGTGGCTTTCAAAGGAAAATCACTGCAAGTTAAGAAGTCTTGGTAGAGTTTATCTGTTGCAAGCTGAGTTCGGTGCAGAACAGATAATGTCTGAGGTGATTTCTTAACTAATGCAATTCACCTCTAAAAGTTAACCTTTTTCATAACTGTGCAACGTGATCTAAGCCAATGTCTGAAATGGTAGATGGTTATGAAGTTACTAGCAATCTGCTGACTCCAGACTAGGAATTCTGGGTGTGTATAAACTGAAACTGGCTGCAGTGTAATGTAACGCAGTTCAAAAGATGTAAAAAAATTCATCCAAAGGTGCATTTTTCTCATTTTCTTTGTTTAAAATATTGTTTACACAGAGGGTCCCATTGATGTAAATATGAGTGAAATTAGTATGGAGGAGATCCACCAATTCTTCTCTCAAGATCCTGCTATCAAACTAGGAGGCCACTGGAAGCCTAAAGACTGCCTGCCTCGTTGGAAGGTAAGCTGAAATGGAGAAAAGCTCTGAAAGTCATTGTTTCCCAGCATTTTTCTTACAATGTGACTTCCACATTTTAAGAAAAATCTTGGGCTCATGTGACTAAAGAAATTAAGCCATCCTCTTGTAGTTCTCTGTCTGAAAGCTGCAAATTTAATGAGCTTATTCCTGATTCTAAGTCTTGCCAATAAATATATCAGCTGATCCTTGATGATTATTTTGTGTATCATATGCAGTCCATATCTAGCCACTCTCAAATCTGCTCGCCAGCTGTCCCGGAGCAGTTGTCTCTAGACCTTTGGCAAGGAAGGTGCCTAGCAGTACAGAAAACCCCATCATTGACTTTTTGTTTCAGCTGCACATGCTGCGCAGTAGAAAGAGCTGGTGGCCCTTTCAAGCATCAGGAGTGTCTTGTGCTGTGCCCTTCCTCCTTCTTACTAGGCACAAAATAGAAAAGTCGTGTCTCTTTTCTGAACCTTCTGTACATCCCCAAGGATGTGGGAGATGAATTTGGTGGTTGCCACAGTTGTTGTCTGGCTCACATCAAGACAAGATTTGTAGCCTGTTCTGAAACCACTTTCTGGTAGATTCTTCTACATTCACTTCAGAATTTTTGTGCAGTCATATATTAACGTAGCTGTTAAAGTTGTCATGGATCTTATTGTCTTGGAATTAGATCCCTACTTTCCAGTATTCTGACAATATGCCACACCAAGAGAGTAAGACTTGTCTTCTTAAAAAACAGTAACAATAACAAAACCCAGGTGGGCTTCATGACAGTAGTAGTGGAAGAACAATAGGGTGAAAATAGAAGAGGGAAGTGAGCATTTCAAAATAGAAGCATCTGACAGACTGCAAGAGATAGCGGTAAATGTGTTTGTGAAAGCCATATGGCATATCCTTTCAGTGTCCAAGTTTGGCATCTTAGTGCACTGGGAGTCCCCAAAGGGGCCCAGATAAACTAGATGATGTTTCCTTGTGTAAGTCTGGACTCTTGGGCTGTGCCAGTAGTGGGTATCTGCAGGCATTGTAGCTTCTTATTCATGTGTACAAAGATTGAATGGGTGGAGACTATCCTGCCTGTTGTGTTGGAACTGTCTGGAAATTTGTAGTAGATTCTGAAATCCCTCTTTAGGTAAAATTTCTAGAATGGATTATATAACTGAAGCTTGAATTATAGAAGGTTTTTAATAGTAGAACAAGACTTCATGAAGTCCTCACTTGTTTCCCAACAAATGGTAGAGGATGTTCAGACCAGGCAGTAACCAGTTCTTACAGATGCAATTCTGGAAAGCTGTGCTTGGTGTATTGCATGGATAGTTTGTGGATCCCTGAAGTTTAGGTGGTTCTGAGACTTAACTAATGGTATTTTTCTCTCTTTAGGTGGCAATCCTTATTCCATTCCGCAATCGTTATGAGCATCTGCCAGTCCTTTTTAGACATCTTATTCCAATGTTGCAACACCAGCGTTTGCAATTTGCATTTTATGTTATTGAACAAGTAAGTGAATTTGTGTGCACTGTTTTGGTTCGCAAAGCTAAGTCCTCTTGGGTGGAAGTATAATGCAATAGTCTTACTTCTCTTCCTACAATGTGTTTTGTAATTGTGGGTTGTCTTCCCCATAGGGTTCTTGTACAACAGTTGTAAATCCTCAGAATGTACCTAGAAGTATAGTTATAATCAACATACCCTCTAATTTTCAGCCCCGCTGGGCGGGACTACACCTCTCTCATGTGTGACTTTTCCCCTGCGTGCGCACAGGAATCTGTTGGAACTGGAATCAAAGGGACTGTGCAGAGGAGGAAAGCTGTCCGGACGGGGGCAGAGTCACGCGTGCAGTCGCGCGTCTTAGAGGGAACCTTGGTTCTTGTGAATAGTGTTTGGAACCCCAGTACTAGTCTAAAGCTTATAGGCCAGAATCCTGTTACTTACACCTACTAGCATAACTCCAGTGGCACAGACCTCAGCAATACACTGCCACTAATTTTTTTTTAAAAAAATTTAAATTCACTAATTGAAAAATCAGTGGCTGTACTTTTGTTGTCACTAGTTGAGAAGTCAGTGGTTATATTTTTGATTGCACACCAGTCATGTTACTTGTTGCACAACAAGAAATGCAAATGCTGTGTTCATCCTTGGTGGTAATTAATGCTTCCTAAGAAGTATATTCTTCTTCTGGACTTATTAAAGGATTTTTTTATGAAAACAAAGAAATATACTGTGACTTTGCATTTTGTAATGCAGTCCCATTGAATATCTTAAAAAATGCGACATTGCACCAAAATTGAAGGGATTAGAATTCCCTTGGTAAAGTCATTGTAACCATTATATAAATTTCTGCTCAAATTGCCCCCGAGTAGGTGGGGCTCGTTAGCCTTGGAAGGCAGCCCATCTAGGAGAAGGAAAACTCCGATTTCAAACCTCCACTGCCTTGTGGCTATATCCATCGATGGAAAAGGCTTCAGGAGTAAAATCCGAGGCAAAATCTGGAGCCGGAGTCCCAGAGGCAGTTAGTGATGTTCTGGCAACTTCTGCAATGTCGCTGGAACCAGTTGTATTGGCTCTTGCCTTTCCATTGGACTATTTCAGTGACGTGGAGAGGGGGGATTTGCTGCTTGGGTGACAGTCTATCCTCCATATTATTTTACCCAGGCTTCGTGCTCTGGAGAGGACACTCCAGCTTCATATACAGCGTCGAAATAACACGGGAAGTAGCAGTTACCGGTTATAAGTCTCTGCTCGATTGGCGTAGAGCATGATGCCAGGGGCTACTTTCGATGGTGGGAGAGGTCATTGCACCTCACTAGGTAGCTACCGCCCGCCTTAAGCTAGGCAGCCCCCAGCCAGTAAGGTGCTGCCTCGCCACGGTCTGTTAACCCCATGGGGTGTGTGGGGTTTAGGGTGAAAGCCGACAAGCAGATCGATAACCCTGCACCATGCAACAATCGTAAGAAAACTTCTGCCATAAAGTTGGGCACCTGGAGTGTTCGGACAATACCCCTGGCTTTTCTGACGACCTGCAGGAAATAGACAACGTGCACAACAGCTGTCATAGACATGGAACTGAGTAGGCTGCAGATGGACATTGTTGCCCTGCTAGAGACGAGATTGCCAGACTCGGGATCTGTCTAAGAAAAAAACTTCTCCTTCTGGTAGGGAAAACCATTGAATGAGACCAGGAAATATGGTGTTGGCTTTGCGGTTAGAAATACTCTGCTGAGAGCCATTGTTCCACCTACTGCGGGGAGTGAAAGAATCCTGTCTCTGCAGCTCCACTCATCAGCAGGACCAGTCACCCTCATTAGTGCATATGCACCAACACTGTCATCTACAGCAGAAGTCAAAGACAAATTCTATGACAATCTGGCAGCAGCTATCAAAAAAATCCCCGAGAGAGAGACACTGTTTATTCTTGGAGACTTTAACGCTAGAGTTGGTGCTGATCACAATTCTTGGCCCACTTGTCTAGGCTGTTTTGGCATTGGGAAGATGAATGAAAATGGCCAACGTTTGCTGGAGTTTTGCTGTTACTATGGTCTTTGTGTCAGCAACACATTAATATGAAGCTTCAACACAGAGTTTCCTGGCGACATCCAAGATCGAAGCATTGGCATCAGCTCGATTTGATCCTCACTAGACGCTCTAGCCTTCCTAGTATTATGATCACACGCAGTTATCAGGGTGCTGATTGCGATACTGATCACTCCCTGGTGTGTAGTAGAGTAAAATTGCGAACAAAGAGATTGTATCACACGAAAAAGGAAGGAAGACCACGTGCTGACATCAGCAAGACTCGCGATCAAAGGAAAGTGGAGGAATTTGCCCAAGCGCTTGAGGAAACCCTTCCAGGCCCGGCTGATGCAAATGCACCTGAACGATGGGAACATTTCAAGAACGCTGTTTATAACACCGCCTTGTCCACATTTGGCAAGAAGACCAAAAAGACGGCCAACTGGTTTGAAGCCCATTCGGAGGAGTTGATGCCAGCCATCGAGGATAAGAGGAGAGCTCTAGCAGCATACAAAGCCTGTCCTAGTGAGTACAACTTGCAGGCTCTTTGACTTGCTCGTAGCAAAGTTCAACAGGCTGCCAGGAGATGTTCTAATGATTATTGGCTTCAGCTCTGCTTTCAGATACAGATAGCAGCGGACACAGGTAACATCAAGGAAATGTATGATGGTATCAAGCAGGCTTTAGGTCCAATACAGAAGAAATCTGCTCCTTTGAAGTCTGCTAAAGGCGTGATCATCCAGGACTGAGCACAGCAGATGGAACGCTGGGTGCAGCACTACTCTGAGCTATATTCCAGAGAGAATGCAGTAACCGAAGAGACATTAAATAACATAGAGTGCCTGCTTGTCTTGGATGAGTTGGACAGCAAACCAACTTTAGCAGAAATAAAAGCGGCCTTGGATTCCCTCGACTCCGGCAAGGCCACCGGGGAATGATAACATCCCTGTTGAAGTGCTGTAAAGAGATCATCACCACCGAGCTGTATGAAATCTTTTGTCTTTGTTGGAGGGAAGGTGGAGTACCACAGGACATGAAGGATGCAAACATCGTCACATTGTATAAGAACAAAGGAGACGGGTGACTACAATAACTACCGTGGCATCTCTCTTCTCAGCGTTGTAGGGAAGCTGCTTGCCCGTGTTGTGCTGAAGAGACTCCAGGTGCTTGCAGACAGAGTCTATCCAGAATCACAGTGTGGATTTCGAGCTAATAGATCCACCACTGACATGGTATTTTCCCTCAGACAGTTGCAGGAGAAATGTAGGGAACAACGACAGCCACTCTTTGTGACCTTCATAGATCTTACAAAGGCCTTTGACTTGGTTAACAGGGACAGCCTTTTAAAATACTTCCCAAGATTGGATGTCCACCTCGACTCCTTAACATCATCAGGTCCTTTCATGAGGAAATGAAGGGCACTGTAGTTTTTGATGGCTCAACATCAGATCCCTTTGACATCCGAAGCGGAGTAAAACAGGGCTGTGTCCTTGCGCCGACCCTGTTTGGGATCTTTTTTGCTCTCATGCTGAAGCACTCCTTTGGAACTGCAACAGAAGGCGTCTTATCTCTGGACTAGATCAGACGGAAAGTTCTTTAATCTCTCTAGATTGAGAGCGAAGACCAAAATCCAGCTGAAATGCATGCGGGACTTCCTCTTCGCCGATGATGCAACTGTAGTTGCCCATTCTGCTGAAGACCTCCAACAACTTATGAATCGTTTTAGCAAGGTCTGCCAATACTTTGAATTGACAATCAGCCTGAAGAAAACACAAGTCATGGTCCAGGGCTTGGACTCACCTCCCTCTATTACCATCTCTACACAAGAATTGGAGGTTGTTCATGATTTCGTGTACCTTGGCTCAATGATCTCTGACACTCTCTCTCTAGATGTCGAGCTGGATAAACGCATTGGCAAAGCAGCTACCATGTTCTCTAGACTCACAAAGAGAGTATGGCTTAATAAGAAGCTGACGGAATATACCAAGATCCAGGTCTATAAAGCCTGTGTCCTGAGTACACTCCTGTACTGCGGTGACCCTTTTTGCACGACAGGAGAGAAAGCTGAACACGTTCCATATGTGTAGTTTCCAACGCATTTTGGTTATCACCTGTCAGGACAAAGTTCCAAATAGAGTAGTCCTAGAACGAGCTGGAATTTTTAACAAGTATACATTACTGAAACAGCAACGTCTACGTTGCCTCAGGCATGTTGTGAGAATGGCTGATGGTCGGATTTCAGAAGATCTGCTGTATGGAGAATTATTGCAGGGAAAGCGCCCCAGAGGGAGACCACAGCTGCAATACAAGGATATCTGCAAGCGGGATCTGAAGGCCTTAGGAATGGACCTCAGCAGATGGGAAACTTTGACATCTGAGCATTCAGCCTGGAGGCAGGCGGTGCATCATGGCCTCTCCCAATTTGAAGAGACACTTGTCCAGCAGGCCGAGGCAAAGAGGCAGTCCCGAAACCAGCAAAATCAGGGAGCTGGACAGGGGACAGATTGTATTGGTCTTCAGTGTGGAAGGCATTGTCACTCTCGAATTGGCCTTCTCGGCCACACTAGACGTTGTTCCAAGACCTCTATTCAGAGCACGTTACCATAGTCTCTTGAGACTGAAGGATGCCTACATGAGGCTCAAATTGACTGTTGGTCATAGCTGTTCATGTAATACCCCAATTGAAATAGTGGAATCCTTTTGTTTAGTATCTTTGTAGCAGGAAGGTGCTTGATAGATGCTCCTGCGATCACTATCTCTGCACCTCTGGAAGAAGCTACATCAATGTAGTTTGTCATACTTCTGTTGAATGTGTACTCTTCTGTGTTAGGTATGGAAATAGCAAGTGTGGTGAAACACTATGCTTTTATGTAGTAAGAAATACTGTTGGGTAACAGACTAAGGAGGTTTGTTCAGAGATATCTGTCATGGGGCAAAAATGATAGATGAACTGGAGTAGCTGTGTATCATTGTCAAACTTATTCTGCGAGGGTTCACAAGATCCATGAGGTAAATACATTGTCAGAAAGTCCTTTGTTGATGTCTTTGATGTGGTCCTATAATATAGTCATTGTTTTGCAAGACCTCTAGGGCTTATAGCCTCCAGCTTGCAGAAAATAACCAGACTACAGATCCAGTCTGGTTGATCAGTATAGTACTGGGTAAATGGGATCTTGGAGAATCCTAACCTCAAGCAGTGTTGCAGGTAAACTATAACTGCTTTTAAATCAAATTGTTTTCTGTCCCTTTTATGTTCCAAAGCCTCTCTCTGCTTTGGATTACAAAATATTGCCCTTCAGGCTTTTCCTTAAGGAAGTTTTAAGTCCGTTATTCCACAACATTTTACCTATACTTAGCCAATAACTTTTAAAAACTAACAATGTAGATTTTTCACTAAACTGAGACATATCCTAGATCTGATTGGTCTAGTATTAAATCTACAAAATACTCTTAGAGTTTTCCTGCCATTCATTCCTGCCAAAGTGCCAGACTGAATACTGCCCAGATATAGGAGTTCTCCTGAGGAGTCTTCACCACCTTCTCTTAGCAGAAGTCCTGTTTAGAAGCTCCCAACTAACAGTGGGGCTGCTTCCTTTCTGAACAGGGAGCTAGGCCTAGCTAGACAACAAGGCCTTCCAGCTTAGGCCTTTCTACCTGGTGAGACACATTTAAATGTCTATATGTGTTTCTTCGTAGTGGCCTCTGTGAATGCACACAAATGGGTTTATCCTGCGCCTGCGCAGGACGTTCGGAAGATTCTAGAGCTTAGGAAAAAGAAACAATTAGTCCCCCCCCCGAAGGGCATGAGCTCCGCCTCCTCAACCTTCCTTCAGTTTCCTTTTTTCCGCCGTTCAAGTAGGACGTAGGAACTAGAGCGAACAAGGAAAGTTGTATTAGCTTTTGCTATCTTTATTCTTAAACTTTTCTTTCTAATAATAATAGTTTTCTTTAATTATTGTTTCGATAGAACTTGTTTTTACTTAGTTCTATCCCCGTTTTTCTCCTTTCCCGCCTTTCCCCCCCCCTCGGATTTCCCCCTTATTTTCTTTTTGTTTTATGGCCCCTAGGGGCTTTAAGAAGTGCTCCCTTTGTTTTAAAAAGATTCCTTTTTCTGACCGACGACCTTTGTTTGTTTTGCCTGGGGGAATCCCATCAATCTCAGTCGTGCACAACTTGCAGGAGCCTTTCAAAACAGGCTATTAAGCTGCGACTCCTACAACTCAGATCCTTTGTGTATGAAAAGGCTTTGAATATGGACGTTACAGCCCTTCCCTCGCCAACCCCTCCTCGTCTGGAGGCTGCTAAATCAGCTCTTAGCCCAGCTGAACTGGCTTTACCCTGCATGACTTCGTTACCTCCTAGAGCCAAGAATCCTCAGAAACTGCCTAAGCCTGCTTCCACCAAGGCTCATTCGCGGTCTGTTGATCCCTCTAAAAGAGGAAGGACAAAGAAAAGCCTAAGAGGCAAAAGAAAACTGCCAAAGAGGCTCCCGTGCCCTCTTCCGTGGCTCCCATACTGTTGGAGGATTCTTCGAGGGATGATGTTGGGCTCTCCGATAAGGAGGAACGTGACATGCCTCTAGCCCAAACTGCTCATGATATCCTGAGCATATCTCCGACTGGCCAATTTGGGGCTGTTGCACCGCCCAGCCCGGCCGTAGCCCAGTTTAACCCTTGATCCTCAGGGTGGGCAGATACCAAGACTGAGTCGGAACAGGAGTCTGCTCCACGCACTCCTAAAAAGAGAAAGGAGAAACGCAAGCATGCCTCTCCATACCAGCCTCTCGGGCTTTATGGCCAGTATTACCATCCAGAGGGTCCACCTCAATATGGTCCTCAATATCAGGATAGATACCATCCCTATCCATACCATGGCTATGGATACCATGATGACTACAGGGGATCCGGCTACCCCCCACAGCCTTGGTACCCCCCCCCCCCGCGGCTTCTCCCTTGCAAACTCCATCTCGATACCAAGGGGATATCTCTACGCCCCAAGCCGCCCCATCCCATAAGAGGAGACTGGTACCGACACCCTCTGTACCTGCCAAAAGATCGAAGCACACCAAGGGCCATCCTTCGGTACAGGCTGCCACGCCTTACTCGGGCCCCCATGGCCTTGATACAGAGCCCTTCTCAGCTTCCACCCAATCAGATGCTGACCCTTTATCAAGTGCTCTGGTACCGAGACCACCACTATCTTCTGATTCATCTCGTGATGACAATTCCTTGTCCTCTGACGAATCCGAAACTCATAGTATGGGTACTACTGGCAGTCTCCCTCAGTCTCCTCCACAGGACTATACCTCTTATGCCCAACTGATCTTGCGCATGGCTAAGACTCTGCAGCTGGATGCACACCTTCCCCAGCAAGAGAAAGACTTGGTCTTTTTTGACATGGAGTAGGACACGACACCTCCTCCTAGCCTAAGCCTCATTCCATCACTCCTCACTCTAGTGAAAACCTCCTGGGATAAATTACCTTCGACTCCGACTTTCTAATTAAACACTCATTACCTAATTCTATCGTGGTTGAGGCTTCTCAATATAAGTCCCGTAGCAGGTCATCTTTGACACCTGCAAACAGAGAGTGAAAGATTGATTGACTCTTTCGGAAAGAAACTATACTCTCTGGCTGCGCTACTTATCAGGATTTCCAATTACCAGGCTGCAATGGGTGTCTACCAGAAACACCTGTGGGACAGACTCCTCCCCACACTTCAGACCCTCCATGACTCATCAAAGACTGAAACTCTCAATACCTATGCAGAGGCCAACACCCTCGCCAAGCAGCAAAGGGAAGCAGCGAAACATACTGCTGATACCGCTTCCAAATCTCTGCTGACTTCAATAGCAGTCAGGCGACATGCCTGGCTCAGAACGGCTAACATCCTCGATGATACCAAGGCCAAAATTGAGCATCTCCCCTTTGATGCCGCAGGACTATTTAATTCTAAAACGGATGATACCATGGAGAACATCCATAAAATGCGGAAAACAGCCAAGTCCTACATCCCATATCAACCATACAGATATCAGAAGCCGGCTTATAGAAGCCATTCGTTCCACAACCCTCTCAATACCAGCCCTTTCGGTATGGTAAGCAGCAGCAGCATGAGCGGACGTACCAGCCGCATCAATTTAACCCATTGCAATCCAAGCAACAACAGTACCAAGGTGCCAGACAGCCCTTTCGCAAGTCCCAGCACAGGGGTAAGCAATATCCCTGATTACTCCCATAATCTCGCCAGGCTTCACCCATTCCTCCCAGAGTGGAGGAGGATCACGACGGACAGATGGTTTTTATCCATCATTGAGAATGGCTACGTGATTGAATTCACGCATACCCCTCCACCAAATTCCATCAAGCCCACCCCCTTCTCGGTACCGTTACAGGAGGAAATTTCCTCCCTCCTCAGAAAAGGGGCAGTAGTCAGAGTCCCATCTTCTGACCTAAGCGAGGGCTTCTTCTCTCAATACTTTGCAGTCCCTAAGAAGTATGGGGGTATCAGACCCATTATGGACCTTAGGGAACTCAACAAGTACATAATTTACAAGAAATTCCGCATGTTAACCCTTGATTCCATTCTCCCTCTTCTATCTCAAGGGAGTTGGTTTGTTACCATCGATCTGAAGGATGCCTACTTCCACGTCTTATTCCACCCGTCACATCAGAGGTTTCTCTGGTTTCGGTTCCAACATGCCGCCTTCCAATTCGCTGCTCTCCCCTTTGGGCTTTCAACAGCCCCACAGACATTTACCAACTGCATGGCCCCTGTCGTGGCTTACCTCCGTACCAAGGGAGTGAAGGTCTTTCCATACATCGCCGACTGACTCCTGGTCGCCAAAACCTACCATGCCGCCATTGTGGCCCCAAGGACTACTCTCCACACCTTGCACAAATTGGGCCTGCAAATAAACCGAGACAAATCTCATCTGCAGCCATCCCAACTTGTCACCTATATCGGAGCTCAACTCAACGCAGTACAAGCTACAGCATTCTTACCACCAGAAAGGATTTTACAGATCCAGCAGGCAATCCTCCGGTTTCAACCCTTCAAGACCGTCACCGCCCTCGATACACAGCACTGCTTGGCCTCACGGCATCCACAACATCAGTGGTCCTTCATGCCAGACTCAAAATGCGACCACTCCAATCTTGGTCTCTCTCCCAGTTCGACCCTCAACAGACAGCCCACTAAAAGCTCTACAGGTACCACCATCTGTAGCAGACCAACTCACCTGGTGGACATTTGCCCCCAACCTGCTACAAGGCAGACCATTCCACCCTCCCTACCTGTCCATACAGGTAACAACGGACGCAAGCCCCTCAGGATGGGGGGCTCACTGCCAAGAGCTCCGAGTTCACGGCCTATGGATGGAGAGAGAAAAAAGGTGTCACATAAATCACCTGGAAATGCTAACCATCATAAAAGCATTTCAGGCCTTTCTACCTCGGATCGGAGGGAAAGCAGTGCAGCTCGTCACCGACAATACCACGGTCATGCACTACATAAACAGACAAGAAGGGACTCGATCCCTCTCCCTCCCCCGCCTGACCATACAGTTCTGGGAACGGTGCCGCACGCACCATATCTTCCCTTACGCGATCCACATCTCCTCAGAGGACATCTATCTGGCAGACCGCCTAATCAGGCTTCCTCCCAGGATGCACGAATGGTCCCTCAACGATACAGTCTTCAGGGACATTTGCCACAAATAGGGCCAACATACCATAGACCTATTCGCTTCCCACCTCAACGCCAAGTGCCCCAAGTACTGCTCCACGGCAGGGATGGACAATGCCTCCCTCGGCAATGCGTTCATGGTACCGTGGTCAGAACAACTCATTTACCTTTTCCCTCCGATACCCATGCTACTCAAGACGATCTCCAGAATCATCCAGTACGGAGCAGACGCGATTCTCATCGCCCCCTGGTGGCCGCGACAGCCATGGTTCGCCCACCTCAAAGAGATGACTCAGGACATGTTCCACTTACCTCCGATACCATCTCTCCTCTCTCAGAACGACGGGGCTGTCCTCCATCCCGATGTCCGGACCCTGCACCTGACGGCGTGGAGGATAACCCT
This sequence comes from Intellagama lesueurii, assembly GCA_037013535.1. Taxonomy (NCBI): domain Eukaryota; kingdom Metazoa; phylum Chordata; class Lepidosauria; order Squamata; family Agamidae; genus Intellagama; species Intellagama lesueurii. The sequence continues at coordinate 221,648,573 of JBAJHW010000004.1, read as the reverse complement.
GAATTCCGTGCAATCTTAAATCACGCTAGAAAGCCGTCTACTTCTCGCCTCTACCATAACAAATGGGAATCTTTTATGCAATTCACTAATTCTAAGGGACTCATCCCAGTCCCATCATCTCTCTCAACTATACTTACCTTCATACTACATCTTTTTAACCTTGGACTGGCACATTCTACTATTAAAGTCTATATTGCAGCAATAGTACCCCACCAACCTCCTGGATCCAGCTCCGCCAAGCTTTTCTCCCACCCTACACTTCAAAGATTTCTTAAGGGCCTACAGAACATCTGGCCTCCATCACAGCAAATTGTACCTCAATGGTCGCTTCAACTCGTCCTTGACGTACTTACCAAACCGCCATTTGAACCTATGGCAACATGTAACAAGAGGTTGCTCTCTCAAAACGTTTTTTCTAATAGCCATAACTTCTGTTAAGAGGGCCAGTGAATTATCTGCTCTCAGGTCTGATCCTCCTTATCTCCAGATGCACCCTGATAAAGTTACTCTATACCTGGATGTCTCCTTCTTACCTAAGGTGGTTTCTGATTTTCATCTGAACCAACCCATCATCCTACCAACTCTATATCTGGATGTCTCCTTCTTACCTAAGGTGGTTTCTGATTTTCATCTGAACCAACCCATCATCCTACCAACTCTATACCTGGATGTCTCCTTCTTACCTAAGGTGGTTTCTGATTTTCATCTGAACCAACCCATCATCCTATCAACACTATTTCCGTCTCCATCCACACCGATTGAGTGTAAACTCCATACCTTGGACGTTAGAAGAGCTCTTGCCTTCTATCTCGACAGGACTAGATCTTTCAGGCGTTCCTCACGCCTCCTCCTGTGCTTCCACGGTCCCAACAAAGGTGCTCCTGCTTCTCCACAGACCATATCGAGGTGGATAGTGCAAACAATACAGCTAGCTTACCAACTTGCTGGCAAGCCAATACCGGACCGTCTAAAAGCACATTCGACCCGAGCAGCCTCTACGTCGACCGCTCTACACCGCGGCATTCAAGTACCGAGCATCTGTAAAGCGACTACTTGGTCCAATCCTCTGACATTTGTGAAGCGCTACCGCATTGATGTCAGAGCCAAAAATGATGCCGCATTTGGAAGGGCGATACTGTCATCACTGCTCCCGTGACGGCCCTCCATCCGGTGAATACAGCTTGCTAATCACCCATTTGTGTGCATTCACAGAGGCCACTACGAAGAAAGTTAGGTTACCTACCTGTAACCATGGTTCTTCTAGTGGACCTCTGTGAATTCACACATCCCTCCCTTCCTCCCCGCTGTCCGTCACGGTACCGTTCTTTAAATACCTACTCTATACGATAACGGCGGACGAGGGAAACTGAAGGAAGGTTGAGGAGGCGGAGCTCATGCCCTTCGGGGGGGGGGACTAATTGTTTCTTTTTCCTAAGCTCTAGAATCTTCCGAACGTCCTGCGCAGGCGCAGGATAAACCCATTTGTGTGAATTCACAGAGGTCCACTAGAAGAACCATGGTTACAGGTAGGTAACCTAACTTTATATGTCAGGTGGAACTTTCAGAATGAATTATGGGATTTGTGGTTCAAAAAATCAGAAAACCCTACCTGTATCCTTCTAGGTAACAAGCAGATGCTCTTCAACTTAGTTCTGGTATCTCTTTCAGTGGTTAATAGATTATGAGTCAGTAGTAGCCTCAGGTTGCTTCATTGGGAGAAAGGCAGCATTACCATACAATACAATTAGTAGGACACATTATTTTCCACCCGATAGAGTCCCAGTACTGGAGACTCTGACTAGATTGGGAAAGAAAGAAAGACTTTTGCTTAAATCCCAGTAGACAGAACAGAACAAACGATACTTAGCTAGATGGACTAATGGTCTGACTAAGATGGTTGTATATGTTCACTCCAGAAGTAGAAAATGAAATTTGGATAGGAATTGTTTCAGAGAATGTCCATATTATTTTAATTATAAAAAGCAATTTTTCCCAGTGTTTCCAAATTCAAGAGACTTTCTTGGCTGCCATTGCATTTCAGTACAAAAGGGCACTTTCCTCATGGGAGCTGACAGTTGGCATGAGGAATTCTCAAGAACTAGCTTTCAATCTCTAATTTCAGTGACCATTTTTGTACCCGAGTCGTAAGATTGTCCTAAAGCGTTATGAAACTATTTCTATAACCCTGATTTGCCTGTCATGTCAGAAATGAAGGCATAGTGCCAGTAGTCTAGTGAAATAAATTCAGTCTATGAAATCTATCAACCTTTGAGAAAGCTAGTGTTTTGTGTGTGAACCAGTGTTCGAAGCAATTGATTGAACTTGTCCACATTCATTGCAAATAGTTGAGTGCAAGATGGAAAGCAGTACAGATCAATTACATGCTGGGATTCTCTTGTAGGCTGGTAACCAACCCTTTAACCGTGCCATGCTGTTCAATGTTGGCTTTCGGGAAGCAATGAAGGACTTGGACTGGGATTGTCTAATCTTCCATGATGTTGACCATATACCTGAAAATGACCGCAATTATTATGGATGTGGCCAGATGCCAAGACACTTTGCAGCAAAGCTGGATAAATATATGTATCTGTAAGTAGCTGGAGTCCCCTATTTATGAAGTTAAGAAGTTTGAAAAAGTTCACAGAAGAACAGTGGCTAACATTACTGTATTTAAAAGCTGTGAACAGGCAGTTCTGTGACCTGTGATGTGTTCTATTATCGCAACTTAACTAAACTTTTCTTTTTTCTTTTTTTACATTTGTATATAGACTTCCTTACAATGAGTTCTTTGGAGGAGTAAGTGGCTTAACTGTGGAGCAATTCAAAAAAATCAATGGCTTTCCAAATGCCTTCTGGGGCTGGGGTGGAGAGGATGATGACCTTTGGAACAGGTACTTTGAATACAGAGGTGGGAGGGAATTTCCATAATAGCAGATGAACAAAGAGAACTGTGATCTCTGATATAAAAGCATGACAGGATGGTTTAGTTGGTTTATCTATGGAATGTTTGTGGGCTGGAGGGGCATGTCTTGCTGGGTACATATACACACTCATCTTGGCAGTGCAAACTGCCTGCAGGCTTCTTCTCATTCCTTTTTAAGTTACTTGGCTCTGCACCTGCAGTTGCCAGCCTTGCACAATAATAGTAAGAACTGAAGGAAAGCCGTTCTGCCTAAGCCCAAAGCCCTGTCTGTTCCAGCATTCTGTTCTCACAGTGGCCAGTGAGATGGCTGTGAGAAGCCCCCAAACAAGATGAGGCATGAGCACAGTAGCATTCTCCTCCTCATATTTCCCTGCAACTGGTATTGAAAGGAATGCTGCCTCTGATACTGGAGGTAATATATAGCAATCCTGATTATTAGTCACACATAGCCTTGTTCTCCATGAATTTGTCTAATCCCCTTTCAAGGCCATCCAGGTTGGTGGACATCACAGTATCTTGTGGTAGCAAATGTCACAGACCCAAATGGGGAAAATGTCTTTTTATCGGTCCTCAGTCTCCCACCTTGTGCTTTCAGTAGATGGCCCTTGCTTCCAATGAGGGGGGGGGGGGAAATATACCTGGATTTTTTTCCTGAAATAAACAGCCCCAATTTTTTGTTGTTTTTCTAACAGAGGAGTTGCTTCAACTACTTGATTATTTGTGTTGCCCTTTTTTTTTGCACCTTTTCAAGCTGTCCAGCATCCTTGTTGATCACTTTGATAGTTCCCACCTCCTTGTTACTTCTGGAAGAACTTCCATGATTTATGAAATAGTCTTAATCTGTTCCTTTCCATCTCTGCACAATCTCAGTTTGCTTTCAGAGTGTTTGTTTGTTTTCCCTGAGAATGCAGTTCTTCTACAAAGCTTACTTTCTTGAAAGTGCAGAATGGGAACAGCAGCACTAACTATAGCTGTGAGCAAAGTTTGGAACTACTGTGTCATAGGTTCTTGTGTTTGTCAATCACTGGTTGAAATCCTATTGGCATAACTACCTGCGTAAGGGTGATGACATCACTCCTTTGTCCAGTTTGTGAATAATGTTGATAGTCTGTCTATTCCCTGATAAATATCTGCCCAGTTTAAAAGTTCAGGAATGTGTCAGATGATTCTTACAAGTCCTCATCATGTGGGAGCCATGGGATGGAAGGAGGACATCTTTCACTACCAAAAATCTCCCCTGCTGGCAAAGTTGTCCTACATTTGTGATTTTCAGTAATGGAAAACTTTCTCCTTTCATACCTTGGCTTCCACACCGTGAAATGGATTATTTGCAAATAAATAAGCTGTAGAAGAGAAGAGGGGAATCTATATTAACAAAAAATTTTCCCCTGCTGGTAGGATTTCAGCCAAGTAAGGCAGACATAACCTACTTACAATGGGAGTTTAAATGCACCCATTTAGTTAGGTACTTTGTTGGAAGTGCTTGCCTACAAAACATGGTAAGGTGATTGTTGCTAAGATTGTGCAATGCTGGCATATGCTGAAGTTAAAGCAGCTGAGAAATTATTCTCTTCCTCATTTTTTTCATCCAGGGTGCATTATGCAGGCTACTTGGTGACTCGACCAGAAGGAGATACAGGGAAATACAAGTCCATTCCCCATCATCATAGAGGTGAAGTGCAGTTCTTAGGAAGGTAAGTGTCAGATATACTTTGTTTTTATGTGCCTTCAAGTCACTTCCAACTTGTGGTGACTCGATGAATTAGTAACCTGCAAAAACTATTATTAATGCCCCTATCCAGCTCCTGCAAACTCAAGGCTCTGGTTTTCTTATTGAGTCAATCCATTTCATTCTCAGTCTTCTGCATTTCTTGGTGCCTTCAATTTTCCCCAGCATTATTGTCTTTTCTAATTAACCTTGTCTTCTCGATCTGTGTCCAGAAATACTTTAGAATTGTTAAATATCCGTATCAGTTGCTAGCCTGACTGTTTCTTGCTAAGTCTCCACCCAGTTTAAAAGTTCAGGAGCATGCCAGATGATTCTTACAAGTCTACAATATAGCACCTTTACTGATGTTTAGAGAGGAGATTCATATATATAAAGATGTAAAGCCTGAACATTTCTACTCAAGCTCCTACCATATATATATATGGTATGTTTAGATAGGAGATTCACATATATATATGAGAGAATCTCCTCTCTAAACATACCATATATATATATGGTAGGAGCTTGAGTAGAAATGTTCAGACTATACATCTTTGGAGTGGTATTTCTCACACACCTATTCATACTCAATATAAAATACTTAGTCTCTGTGGCCCTCTAGTCTAGCTGTCTTTGTCTTCAGGCAGCCCTAGCACAAAGCTTCAGAACTCTGCCAAATCTTCAAATATTTCAACTAAATGAAGTGTCTGTTGGTATTATTGTTTCCAAGTAATAGTTCCAGGTTCTGGTTCAAAGCACAGTAGGCCTGTCCTGAATCTTGGTTTCATTGTCATTTGCCTCATCATCACAGTAGTCCACAATGCTTCATTAATTGGGCAGTGTGTCTTTGTGAATGCCATTTCATACAGTATAGTCTTATTAAACCACCACCCCCGCCATTTGTAATAAAATCAGTGTGAGTTTTGCAGTTATACAATACCATTTCCAGACACAGGCAGTCTGTACATCCTTCTTTTCAGATCTTTTTCAGATCTGAGGTAAGTCTGCGTCGTCATTGTGCAACACCCAATTATTGTGTTGGGGTTGGGCAGAAGAAGCCAGCAGTAAGACTGACCAGAGTAAACATCATCATTACCTTCTCCCTTAAAATCTCTCATCCAGATCAGAGCCAACTGTTCATACCTTGCAAAATGAGCTGTAATCAGATCCTGAGTATTCAGTGTTACCGCCATTACAGTGACCTCTGTCCTTGTTTGTTCTACAGTGCTTGATGTGCTAGAGTTTGTGCCTATGTCAGTCTACGTGTGCAGTGGAGCCTATTTGAGTTTCTACGAAATGCAAAACAATATTTTTCTCCTGTGGAGGCAATTTGTGACTACACTGCCTGCCTTACACCATTTTTCCCCTTTACATCGCTTAATGGAACTTTTGGATCATTTTCAGTTTTTTCATAGTTAGACAGGTCTGAGTTTCACTTCATTCTTTCAAAAGCATAACTGAAAGTTTTAATATGATAATACTTTTAATTCCCTCAAGCATTCAAATGTCCTTTCTGGCTTGCAGTCTCAGGCCTTTTTCTCACATTTCAGCTTAGGTTAATCAGATCTTTTTGTGGTTTTAAGAGCATCCTTTTGGCCCAGGTCTCTACAATGACTGTATTTTGAATGTGGTTCTCAGTGGGAAGCTAAAATATCTTCCATAACGCTGGTCCTCATGATTTCTTGGAGGTAACTATATGCTTGCTTTCTGTGGTGTTCTGAACATAGCTATCACCTTCTAGCTATCACCTTCTATCTGTGTCCCTTCCCCTTCAAGAAGCATAGAACCAAGGGCATGCCAACAGCATGGCAGTGCCTTTACACTGGACAGGTTCCTACAGTTTTAATTTGATGTGGACCCTTTCCATAGCCAGAGCAGCGTAAAGCTTGCATTTTGGAAACATAACTTAGGAATGCATTATGCTTCTGCTGTTTTCTTCCTTACAGTGAGCCTAAGAAATCTTTAAAATTATTAAATTTGATTTAAACTGAAATTGCTAGTGGTGGTATTTTTTTGCTTGGACGGGACTTTTCCATTATTCTGTATGAGAAAATACTTGAATATTTTGAGCATCTGTTTTATGAAGAATATGCTGCAGTGACTTGGAAGCTTTTTGGACAGTTCTAAGTGCAGGGACGTGGTGGCGCTGTGGGTTAAACCGCAGAAGCCTCTGTGCTGCAAGGTCGGAAGACCAGCAGTCGTAAGATCGAATCCACGCGACGGAGTGAGTTCCCGTCTGCTTGTCCCAGCTCCTGCCAACCTAGCAGTTCGAAAGCATGTAAAAATGTGAGTAGATAAATAGGTACCACCATGGTGGGAAGGTAGCAGCGTTCCGTGTCTAGTCGTGCTGGCCACGTGACCACGGAAACTGTCTATGGACAAACGCTGGCTCTATAGCTTGGAAACGGGGATGAGCACCACCCCCTAGAGTCGGACACGACTGGACAATTTGTCAAGGGGAACCTGAACCTTTGCCTTAAGTGCAGTATAATGCCAGTTGCTGTTAAATACAAGAGATGGTGATAAAGACATAACTAAAGTTTCTAAAATTGTGTTTTTATGCTAGGGTGGGCCTTTCAGACTTGTGGGGATCTATTTTTCTTTGTTAGCCTTTTATCTACCAGCTGTTAAGTCCAGATACAAAATAATGGTGCAGTTATAGAGCCCAGGAACAAAAGGCACTAAAAAGTATAGAAGGAGGATGTTTCTGAATATCTGCCTAGCCCAAAAATTTATAATCAGTACCAGTATCAGGCCCTTTAGTCTTTTCAGTGCACAAAGATATTCTTGATTTTCCCAAGAACTTAAAAAGTTAAAATAAGAGGGGGGGGGGGGGAGGAAAGCTTTTTCATTGCCACTGTTATTAAACAAATGAGAATTGGAAACTCTTGCTGGTACTACAAATCACCTAGCGATCTTCCAGTAGACCCAAATCGATTGATTGATTGATTGTATTTTTACCCCGCCTATCTGGTCAGACGACCACTCTAGGCGGCTACCTTCTGCCCATCTCTAATTTAATATAGTATGTGTAATAATTGGAATTGTAATGTGCCCTCCAAGTTAAGCACAGAACGAGCCTGTACTACACAAGGTTCTGGGCTGCTTTCCAACCTCCTCTTTTTCCTGAGCAGCCATTTGATAGAATGAAATAAACACACACTTTTTTGCCTCCTAGTTTTCATTGCATTGTTGCAGTTGGCAAACAGATATTGTGCTTAATTCCTGAAGTCAGAGCAGCTTCCTACTAACTCCAGCTGACTGTGGGTTGGTTTTGATTGTGTATTAAAAGGGCAGCATGTGGTACCCATAGCCTCTGCCATTGAATACTTTGTGTTCTTTTGAACCTAAGTCCTGGGCTATATTAAGTTTTCATGAATAACTGAATGATTGATACCAAGGTCCCATTATATGGTCCCGTCCCATCCTGTCCCCCACCCCACCCCCACCCAATCCATGGGTATTGTTCTATACCAGGAAGACTCTGGTACTCTGTAGTACTATGAATGTTTTTAAAAGTCCTGTTATAAGTGCAAGACATTGTTAAACAGGCTAATAGTTCCACACAAAGTATTTTTGTCAGGAGGTGGGCTTTTAGTTACATCGTTTTCATGCTGCAGTGTATCTGAGAATACAAACTCAATTGGTGTATAAAAATACTACTCAGTATGCTTATTTGAGATTTTAGTTCCCTCTTATAGTGAATAGTATTATTTCTAGAAAAGCAATAACATATTTAGAGGCAGGAGGTCATCTTATAAGAAACAATGATGCTGACTATGTAGATTTCTGTGAGTGGATCTGTTATCTTGAATTTTGAACCACACTGGCCTTAACGACTCCCAACTTTCTTCTTTTCATTAGGTATGCGCTGCTGAGAAAGTCCAAAGAGAGGCAAGAACTAGATGGTCTCAATAACTTGAACTATTTTCCAAATATTACATATGACGCCTTGTATAAAAACATAACTGTCAATCTTACACCAGAGCTGGCTCTGGTGAATGAATACTAGGAAAATATGAAAGAAAAAGACATGTTGAGATATTGTTTTGTAAGTGTCTCCTGGACAAAAAGAAAATCTTGTATCTAATGAAGGATCACAGTATTTTGAAGAATAATACTCAAAAGCACGCACACAGATCGTCAGACTGTAGACCCATTCAGACTGTGGAGCGAGCTTGGACTTCACTTGCTTTTTGGTTTCTTTTTTTAAAGAACAGTGGTGTGACCTGCTGCTTTTGTCCAAGCATTCCATCTCCTTGAACAATCTCCAGTACCAAACTGTGATTAAATGTGCTTTTCTGCTCATGAAACCAGTTTGGCTGAAAAGGACGCTCTGGGCTTCTTGACTTGGATGCTGGAAGCTATCCTGTAGGCAGTGGCGCCTTAATGGGAGATGAACTGCTACCTAACAATGATATCATTCTCTACATTTGTGTTTGTATTGATTTTCTAATTGACCTGCTTGAAGAAGAAAAGAGATATAGATATATATATATATATACAGAAAAGAATCACTTCTTAAAGAAGTGTAGGTGTAAATAAGCTGTATAAATTGCTTTCCTTTTTTTATTTTAAAAAAAATTATTTTACAATTCAAAACTGAAGTGAAGGTTTACAACTTAACTCAAGTAAGCCCCCGCCTGTTCAAGCACTTCAGCACATTATGATGACATTCATGTAAGTAATTCACTTTGGGTCTTCTTCCTGGTTGCTGTCAGGATTGTGACCTTGTCCTCAGCTTGTGAAGCTTAACAAATGGAAGCCATAGCAGTGCTTATTGGAGGAGAGAGAAATCTTGCTTCAGGAGCAGGGATTCTGTTTGTAAAAGAACTGAAGCTAATCTTGGACAGCTTAAAATCATATAGGCTTTCAATTTTTTTCACTGATCCATCAAATTTTGCCATATATCCCATAGTAGCAATGAAACGTCAAGAAAAAAGCAGATTTTATATAGCATCACTTTTGTAAGGGACAGGTTCTCAAAAAAAAAAAAAAAAAAAAGAAGTCAAAATCTCCACTTGTTGCTCTTATCCACACATTTCCATTCAGACTAAGTTTGCAAATATTAAACCTGTCTTTGGAGGAAGTTCTACAGTGATTCCTGGAGCTTAATGTTTGAGGGACAGCTGGTTATGAATAGTATTTTGATATATTTATTGTGTAAATGAAACTGTACACTGAACTAATATAGGCTAAAATTGTAGGTTAGAGCTCTTGGTTATCATTATTAACCAGAGGAAGAGTTGCACAAGTACAAATACTGGGATAAATATATCTAGACTCCAAATCATAATTATATGAATGAAGGGCATTGAGATTAGTTCAGGGGAAAACTGAGTATAGGACAGAAGTGCTTGGTCCATATCCCCCATCCAGTTTCAGAAATCCACATCTTTTCTGAAACTGTCATTTTAGATTTGTGCCTTTTGTTTTTTGTTTTTGCTTTTGTTGATTTTGTCTCCCCCCCCCCCCCCCCGGTTTGAAACCAATCCATTTGTTTATATAATGGGCAGACTCCTATTGATTATTATGTTGGCATAAGTGCAGTGGCATAAACTGCAGTGGCAAATTGCTCCTAGTTAACCAGTTGCTACTTGTACTCTTCATTTTGTGCCAAGTTACACAACTGGTGAGTGGATGATGAGGAATAGAAGCAGCAATTCATTAACTTGTAGCAATTCATGATTGCAATTTACCATTTCATTTAATGCAGATGTAAATAACTAGTAGGATTTTGGCCAGTGTGTACAAGTTTTTTGTTTTTTATTTTTTTTGGCCTAGGGCCTATAATTCTGGTAAATGTCTGTTGAATTGCTTCTTAAGATATATATTATATATATTTATAGACACAGATTGTGAGTACTTAATGTGAAAAGTACTTCAGTTTCTTTTACTACATTGTTGCCTTCAATTTCTTTAACTTGCATAGTTTACACATAGTTTTTTGGGTTCTGTGGATGTATGACCCCCCCATATACATTGATTGTGGGTGTGACTAACCAGGCCTATTTTTTTGTATCTCAGAAGAGTTATACGTGTGAGTGTATGTGTGTGTCTGCTTTATCAGCCTATATGAAAGAGCAGCTAGTCTGCCCTTGAGAGTGCTGATGTGTGCTTTAAAATATTTCATAAAGGTATCTTTCATGGCTGCTGCAGAGGTAAGACTTTGTCTTTTTTCCCCCCCTTTTCTTTCTTTAATGGCGCATATAGCAATAAAGACCCCTACGTTTTAATGTTTTTCATGCCTGGATAACATAGATACTTTCATTTCTTAGTCCTTATTTTAAACCCAGAAACCTGGGAGGAACCAACAGTTTTATTTAACGGTGCTTCAGTTGAGGAATGTATTTCAAACTATCTGAATTCAAGGTCACATGTACATATGCCCAGACAAACTTAAGGCTATCTTGCAGTTCAAATCTTCAGACTGTCAAGGTAGACCATCTCTGTACTATACTTTCTCTCGTTAGATGAGAAGAGGAATAATCTCTGCTCAGAAATGCACTTGTAAAAGATTGGAATGAAAGAGCCCGTTTCACTTCTTAATCAATGGGTTTGTGGTTTTTTTTGTTTTTTTTTTTTTGTTTCGTTTGGTTTTTTGATTTTTTTAAATATGGAGTATCTTTGAAATGTGCACTGTTACTCTTTATCAGCTAAGTCAAATACTGTATAGTAAATGTAATTGTTGAAAACATAACTGTCAAGCGCATGTGATGTTATGGTGTTTTTTAAAAATCATTTTAAAAACTACATTGGCAGCTGAAATTTCAACAAGACCACTGCTCCCCATCTTCATGGCACTGTGTCAGCAAACTCTGTTAAGGGGGCAGAGCACTATGATAAAATGTGTATGTTTTTGTATGAGCCATGTGGGTCTACAATATTTGTTTCAAAATCAGTAACTTTTTGTAAAAGCTCCTTTGAATGAGTTTACCAGCTGAGTGACCACCATGCATTTCCAAACAACTACTGTCAAAGATACTATTAAATCATATGTAACTTTGTTTCATCCTATTGTTTTGAGCTTGCTCTTATGTTTTCTATCAGGTGCCAGGGTTACATTTTTGCACTGAAATCTAGTGTTTTGAAACACACACAATTTTCAGCAAAGCAATCCTTTTTGTCATTACATTTATTTACCCATGTGTTTTGTACATTTTTGTATTTGTTAATTTATGAATGATTTTTTTCAGTAAAAGGAATACATATTCAAGAACCAGGAGACTGTAGTGATGGTGCTTTATTTATGGAGATAATATGTAACATGCAAGTTGAGCCAGGTTTTCAGGCAAGCCTTTATGTATCAATCAGTGAACAGCTGTTTTTGAAAAGTAGATAACCCTCTTCTATATCATTCTTCCCCCTCCCTTATGTTACATAAGATAACATTTGAACACCCAAAATTTAACTTTATAAATCAACAACTGCCTCTTGTTTGTGTTAAAAGATGCATGTACATACACCTAGTAAATGATTCTGCATTTGTCAGAGAAGTCGTTTGGATAATAATTCTCATGCCATTTGTGAAACAAAGAATGGTCAAACTTTTGTTGGCGTTAAGTTAAAAAAGCTGGATGATGTCATCATACAGCGAAGGGAATATTTAATTGAAATCACTTGGAAGCCTCCTATCCCCCTGCTTCAGGTTCTGAAGCTCCCTTGGGGAAGTCTTTGGGCATCTTGGGTGGAGAACCTTTAATTGTTTTAAAAAAACAACAACCAACCACCAGTAGTGGTCCCAGTCTTGGTGCTGGCAGTCTGGTGGCAATTTTTTTTTTTTTTACTATTGAAGACTCTTCCCCCCCCCCCCCCCCCCATCATGATGCTCCTAAAGGCTTGCCCCAGTGCAAATGGGAACACTAGGGAGTCTCAGAACCTGAAACAGGTATAGGAAGCTTTCAATTCATTTGAATTATTTCACTTCCCAGATGATCACATCATCTGGCTCTGTGATGTAACTACATCAACAAGATTTTTCCCAGTATTCCCAGGTTATAAGATTTCTGTTGAAGGAACTGATTCTGGATTCCAGACTTTGCCACCCAGGGAGGGTGAGCAATTTTATTTTATTTTTACTGGCTTAACAGAATTGTGAGTATGACAGAAGGGGGCTAGCTTTTTCATAACATTATCATATAATTTTTCACAGTGTAACTGCATAAATAGTGGCTCCCATTTCTTTGTGCTCAAACAGGTGTGTTTTTTGTTTGTTTCAGAATAAAAAAAAATTGTAGATGCTCTTCCATAGGTGATTGTTCTGCATATCGCATACCAGTATACCACTTCAGATTGTTTGGATAACTTTGCACACCAATCAAAGCTTTCCGCTTTAATTTTACCCATATTTAGAACTTAGTAGAATACTAATGTAGATGTGTATCAAAAGGGGCATGAACAGTTATCTGAAGCTACCAAATACCCCACTAGAAAAATGCCTACTTGGGCATAAGTCACAGTATTCAGGAAACAAGGCACATTACTTTTCATCTTTCCTTCTCTCCCTTTGTTCTGCAAAAACTGCAGTTCAGCTGGTTCCAAATTTTTAACCAGGAATTACATCGAGGTACATAAAGATTTGATTCTTTTCTCCCAGCAGGTAGAAGGGTATAACCAGAAATATCTCAAAGCTATCTATGGATACAATTAATTTTAAAATGTATTTAAGTTTAGCACAAAGAACATGGTTTTATTGTGATAGTACAATGCTCAAGGGAGAGACTGGTTGATTCTTCTTATGTCTCTCCTAGTTGCTTTGGAAGTAGGTGAAACCAGCATGCATACCAAGCATTGAATAAATTCTTCCTACCAAAACATTAAGGCTCCCATTTGTCATAATGTAAGTGTGAGGAAAAGAGTGAAATGCTAGTAACCGTCATACCCATATAAATTTGATAAGCCTGTTTGTGGTAGAAATGTGTGAAGGAATTCAGAGGCAACTTAAAATTTGACCAAACTGTCAATACATCATTTCAGAACTGATAGACAATAAACAGTTCATTGTTGTGGTCTCTGTGAATCACACATTTGTTTAAATTATTTAAAATATTTTTACCTCATCTTTCTCCTTAAGAAGGATCCAAGGTGGCTTACATAATGAAAAGCACAATAAAGCTAAGAACAGTAAGTATACAGATATTGAAAAGCATCAAACAAATACACAAAATACCACAGAAGCAACATCAAAACACATTCAAAGCAGTAAGGCACAACAATCCAATTAAGAACCCCTCTCAAGGAGCCAGTCATTAAGGGAGTTTGCCACAGCTGACTCGGACTCTTCCAAAGGTAAAGGGAAAATGTTTTTGGTGGGAGTCTCGACCATCATGCCTGGTGGTATAAACATGTGTGCCTCCTGTCTTTTTTATTTATTTATTTATTATTGGATTTATATCCCGCCCTTCTAGACAGGAGTCTAGCTTCAGTTCTCTTTTGTCCACTACTTTGTTAGCAGTAGTCTTCTCCATCCACCACGCTACTGAATCTCTGGTTTCTCGCTTCCACTGAGGACAAGTCATTTTCTTCCCCACTTCCTACCCTACCCCAGTCTCATTCCACTCTGTATATGTCATAAGAGCAATAGATTTTTACACCTACAGGGCCTGCTACTTCTAACAAATCTCTCCCCTCTTTGTCTATGGCCGTGGTAAGAAGGGGCTTCCCATCTGCCCAGCAACTTTCAAAGTAGATCATAGCCACTATTTGTCTCACATACAACCTAATCCACCATAATCCACAAGAGCCATGACGTTTTCCACAGTCTGGATACGTGGCATCGTGCTGAAAGCAGTGTGCCATTTTGTCCCAGCTGTTTATTTTGTCTGGCATCATTGACTAGATTTCTAAGCTGGCCAGGAAGCTCTCTATGGCTCCACAGTCTTATCTTCAGTACTATGATGACACCCACCACCTGGTAAGTCAACCTGCTAGGCACTCATATGTCTGATGCACAGAGACCACGAAGAAGAACAGATTACTCACCTGTAACTTGGATTCTTTACATGGTCATATGTGCATTCACACATCCCACCATCCTCCTCTCCGGAAGGTTTGCGTCTTTACTCTTACAGCTACCATTCAGCAGCAGACTTCTAGAATTGAGGCTAGCTGGGAGCCCTATTTGTTTATACCAGTGGCTCACCCAAGTGGCTATTGCCTTAGTTTTGGAAGGGTCCTAGAGGGCTGCACATGGACAAGATAAACCTCTTGTGTGCAAATGTACAGATGACCACTCAAAGAACCACAGTTACAAGTAAGCAACCTGTTGTTTCTTGAACTCTTCAAGGCCTCTGCAAAGTGTTTGCTCAGTTAAATGTTTCTATCCTTTTCGGGAAGTGGGGTAATAATGAGACTCAAGCTAAGGCCTCTGCAAGACCCTAAAGAAAGGCAGTGAGGTCCTGCTGGTGACTGTGAGTGGGAATGGGAGATGGTTATAAATTGGAGAAACCATCTCACCCCAGAGTTACTGTGAACTGGTTGGAATCATGAAGAGGTATGCCATTTGTATTGCCATTTTTTTAGAGTGAAGGAGCTATAATTTTTTTTTTTTTTTTTTTGCAGGACTGATTTGGGGAAGAATGTAACAGACAATTCGCTGCCTGAAAAATTTAACTGTGTTAATAATTTTAGAGATGAAGAGCTGGAAGGGACCCTATGGATCACTGAAGCCAGCCAGTGTCACAAAGGCACAGTGGAGCATTGAACTCCCAACCTCTGACTCCACGGCCAGATGCCTAAACCACTGAGCTATCCAGCAGCTATGAATGGGGTAGTTTGAAAGAATACTGTTTCCATATTTGCTCATTCTTGGCATTCCCCTTTCTATGGTCATGGCAAAGGTTGTGCTCTTAACTCTAGTTTAATTCCACCTTCTTGCCTATCCATGGCAACACATTGAAATCAGCTATAAGCAGCATGTTTCTTCCTTAACTGAAGAATACTACTTTCTCTGTTTCCTGTAGGAAATTCTCTAAGACTGATGTCATCATTGGACCTGTTGCCCTTTTCCTCCCTTAACCAGTCTTCAAGTTGAATTTCTGCATTATCCAGAGGGAGCTGAAATAGGTGCAGTAGCACCTTAATCAATGATTAGCAGAGGTAGAATTGCACTAGCTAGAACAGATGATTGGGGAGTAGAAAACTACTGGCAAGTGTTGAAACCACATCCTGGAAGCTGGGAATTACCATGCCAATGTAGTGGTTACTTGTATGAATCAGCTAGTGTAAAATCTCACACTTGATATGAGTTCAGTGCATTGCTTTAAATGGGTGGACAAAGGGCAACCCTCCAGATGTTGGACTGTAGCTCCCAACATTTCTCACCATTAAGTGTGCTGACTAGGGTTGGTAAGAGATGTAGCCAAATAACGTCTGGAGAGCTACATGTACTTTATCCTTGCTTTAAAGCAAGCCACATCGCTCAAGCGCAGGACCTTTCTGTGGCTCACCTATGTCAGTGTTGTCTACAGTTCATTGATAGTGGCTCCCAAGATTTCAGTGTTTCCCAGCCCTACCTTAGAATTGAACCTGGGATTTTTTTGCATGCAAAGTGCTTAATTCATCAGCCCCCTTGATATTTTTTATTTTATTTAAAATATTTTTGCCCACATGTCTCCTTTAAAAAGGACCCCAAGGTGGCTTATATAATTAAAACATAATATTAAGAAAAAGTAAAACTAGTAAATTGTTTAAATATTTAAAAGGAATTAAATAAACATTATATTTAAAAAGTTAGGTAAATGCATTAAAGCAGATTGAAAAGCAACAAAAATATGAACAATCCCATTTAAAAACCTCTCTTAGACAGCCAGTTATTTGGAAAAGCATGGCTGAAGAGAAAGGTTCACCTACTTGCTGAAGAATAGCAAAGGTGTGGCCAGCCTGGCCTACCCTTGAGAAATTGTTCCCGAGTCTGGGAGCAGCAACACAAAAGGCCATCTGCTATACCCCCACCAAACATACCTGTGAGGGTAGTGGGAGTGAGAGAAAGGCCTGACGAATGTTCTTAACATCCAGGGAGGCTCACAAAGGGAGATGCAGTTATTGAGATAGCTTGGATCCATTTAGGCCTTCATGGGTTAAACTAATAATTTGAATTGTTTCCAGAACCAGATCAGCAGCCAGTGGAGCTGCTATAACAGGGAAATTATGTGATCCTTGTAGCCAGCCCCAGTTATCAATCTGGTTACAGTGTTTAGGATTCACCGAAGTTTCTGAACACTTTCAAGTGTTGATCACATTGCAGTAATTCAGCCAGGATGTAACTAAGGCTTGTGTCACTGCGACCAGATGAGACATCTCCAGGAACAGGTGCAGCTAGCACACCAGTTTTAATTGTACAAATACATTCCTGGCCACCACTAAAACCTGGGCATCCAGGCTCAGGGATGAATCCAGGAGCAACCCCAAGCTGCACATCTGTGTTTTCAAGGGGAGTGTAACCCCATCCAACTCCGGCTGCATCCCTGTTCCTTGATCTGCCTTTTGACCAACCAGGAGCACCTCTTTTCTTGTCCAAATACTTTAAATCGGATTAAGTTAAATTATGACAGATTTGTGGTCTGACTTAATTTAGTCTGTTTTGCTTGGTTGACAATTTCTCATGTTATTCTCTCACTTTTTAATTAGTGACAGAACAGAAACATGAAATCAGCTGGTTCAGTATAATCTGTCCAGCTCATAATACTGAGCTGCTTTGTAAATTCTGCGTGAACTTGTTTCTCGGCACATCTAAGTTATTAAATGCTAGCTGTTCACACTCTGTGAAGCTTACACTGATTGCTGTGGACTATTTGACCACTCCATCCAGTTATGCAGCCTTTTGTTTAATGAAGATCTGCTCTGTTTGGTTCATTAGACTCACCACTTTCTTATGAACATTTAGTGTGGTAGACTGTCAGTTCTCTTTCTCCAGCATTTGAATTTCTAATACTCAATTTTTTTTTATCATACTGAATATGAAGAAATGTGTGGACTTTGGTACATTTCTTTTTAAAAAAATGAAAGGAAGTTACGAATTCCAGTGGCCAAATCCAAGAGGTATAGGTATTACTATACAGAGACGACCATGTTGAAACCATTGGCCATCGGTGGTCCAAGCTTTCCTGCCACTTGCAGCTGGAAAGGTGCTGCCACCACCAGGAGCTTTGTGTGCATGCATATGCCCACACTGATGCCACTGTCAAGCCTCCCTTTCAGTATATTAGCCCTACTCCGGTGGTCTTAAACCTACATACAATGTGAAGTGCACACTAGCTCCGTCTTCCTCTGTTATTGCTTTGGCTGTGCAAAATTTACAATCTGGGGAGGGGGAGATTGTATCTGTGTAGACTCGCTCTGTAGTTCAGCGGTTAAACTGCAGTACTGCAGTCAAGCCTCTGTTCACAAGCTGAGTTCAATGAGTTCAGGTACCTGGCTCAAAGCTGACTTCAAGTTGAATTTCTGCATTATCCAGAGGGAGCTGAAATAGGTGCAGTAGCACCTTAATGATTAGCAGAGGTAGAATTGCACTAGCTAGAACAGATGATTGGGGAGTAGAAAACTACTGGCAGGTGTTGAAACCACATCCTGGAAGCTGGGAATTACCATGGCAATGTAGTGGTTACTTGTATGAATCAGCTAGGCAAATCCCAGTGTAAAATCTCACACTTGATATGAGTTCAGTGCATTGCTTTAAATGGGTGGACAAAGGGCAACCCTCCAAATGTTGGACTGTAGCTCCCAACATTTCTCACCATTAAGTGTGCTGACTAGGATTGGTAAGAGATTTAGCCAAATAATGTCTGGAGAGCTACATGTACTTTATCCTTGTCGAAATAACAACTCTAATATGAGCCAGAACATTGGAGGGGGGGAATGAGAGGGCAGGTTTGGCTCATATGGAGAACTTTTGTGGATAGAAGAACTTTCTCCTCTTCAGACTATCACATTTTTTGTAATGAAACCAACAACATAAGAGGAAAAGGCTAGTGTGTGAGTCACAGAATAGGGTTATTGACAGACAAATTGGTTTCTTTTTTTCCTTTGATGTTTAAGGTGCAGCATAGTAGCTAGAATGAGTAAATGCTGTATAATGGTCACAGTGTTGATTTGATGGGTGAGACCTAGGATCAAATCCCTGCTTAGTAACAAAACTTTTCCTAGGCCTCTTTGGATCTGTTGTAGACTATGACAGGAGTGGACTTCTAGTGAGGAGATACAATAAGCACATACAGAGAACCCTGTGTGTGCTTCACAATGGATGAGTTGCAAACGAAAACAGACAGGGTTTCCCCCCCCCCCAAAAATTGTGATGAGATACTTGGTGTGCAAGTATCTCATCACAATTTAGAATTACATGTTCATTGCTATGGTATTCGTGGTTGCTTACCTGCCCAGTCCATAGTGATTCCAACATTGGATGGATGTTATCTTCGTAAGATTTCTATTCAATCACTTCTCCCTTCTGAAACCTTTTTGTAACTGATCGTTTTGTTCAGTAAGTATTGTCCTTTTAATGATTTAAGCCACTTTGGGTCCTTTTAAGAAGAAAGGTGAGCTAAAAATATTTTAAATAAAAAAATAGATAAAAATTTCCATGCCCTGCTCCTCTACATTCCAGTAGTAGGCACAGTAGCTTTTTTCCATTGCCTTGTCAATACTTGGTGTGTTCAAATTTACACCACCACTGCTTGACGTAGTTGGAAAAATAAAATCTTTCATGCATCCCATATAACACTGGGTTTCTGTGGGGAACAGGTACAGTATCTACTATTAAAGGGTCTTTTTTTTTTCGTTTCTGTTTTTCAGCCCACCACTTCCTTCCTGTTCCTTTGCTGACTGCCTTTCCTCCTCCATTTTCTGCTGTCCAAGATTAGAAATGTGGAGAGGTAGCTTCATACTATGTATATAAAAGAACAAAGCCATGAAGTGTAAGCAAATGTTTGATGTTTCCTTTAACCAAGAGGCACCCAAACTGATTGTTCTTCCTTTTACAAGGGAAGGGATGAGACTAGGCAGATCCTGGCATACTTTTCTGTGCACTAAAAACACAACCACTAAATTCCAAATCACTCCAAAAGATTTTCTCTCCAAAATGTATTTCGCCAAAGAGCTCCAAGTCCTATGAAGGGGGACAGTTGGCTCTACCCTGCCATGTAGATCCTATCACATGTTTTAAGGGTTGCCAAGTATCCACCCAATACTGATTAACAGAGAACATTTAAAGCGGTTGCTGCATTAACTTCCTGAGGGAGACTGAAAACTAATGGGAAGAGGTGAAAAACAGGGCAGAATTGAAGGTACAGAGAAAGGGGAAATGTAAGGACAAGAATCTTCAATTAATTTGATGGTAAATGTGGCAAGAAGCCAGCAGTCTAATTGGTGGGAACATAACAGTGGGAGCATACATATTTTTAGCACCGTTGTCTTGATAACCTCATGAATGCAAATACTCCATCACCAACACAGTCCCGTCTCTGGATAGTAACTGTATGTTGCAGTAGTCACCCTTGTGGCCCAAAGGGTGAGAAGATTCGGGGGGGGGGGTGATTTGTCCATGTTTGGGGAGAGACATTGGAAAGAGGCTGATGGTGCGAGGGTTTGTTTGTTTGTTTGGAAGATTTAATTACCTTTCCAATTTGTTTCTCTGCAGGGAATCACAGAAAAGGGAAACTTGCCTCCTGCGTGTTTGTTTCCCACTAAAATATATATATATATATATAGAAGAAGAAGAAAAATTAACAAGAATTCAGAACAAAGCTGTAGGACATGTCAGTCTTTCACAATTAAGTATCATTAATACATGAAATATTTCTAAAGATCTGCATGAGTTTGGGACAAGGTGATTCTGAATATCATTTGAGTTTATATAAGATATAATCCTTGTGTCCTTTGCATCTTATCAAAATGCCTTGCCTACATGTGAGTGCATAAGAGAAGCATTCACCTATCTGTAGAAGATAGCTTAGCGAACATCCCAAACTCATCAGTTCAGCTTTCCTCTCCCTGCCTTTCCCAGTTGCTCTTGTTCCCTGATTCCAAAGCACCTTAATCATATCATCCTTAGTGGTGCAGGACAGGTAAGGAAAAGACAATCTGTCAGTTACCACCTTCGTGTGATTGATTGATTTAAATCTGGAACATCCCAATGTGGCCTTTAACCAGGATCGCTGGTGGGGTGGGGGGAGTGGAGGGGGGAGAATGGCAACTTGACCTTTGCATAGTGTTTGCTTAATAAGAGCTTCCCCTTCACGGGGAATCCCCTTCATGGACTGCTGCCTTGTCGTGGCGAAGGGGCTTGAGTAATTCAGAGAAGCTATGGGCTATGCCATAGAGGGACACCCAAGACGGACAGGTCATAGTGGAGAGTTCGGACTAAACGCGATCCACCTGGAGCAGGAACTGGCAAGCCACTCCAGTACTTTGCCAAGAAAACTCCATGGACAGAAACAAAAGGCTAAAAGATATGACGCTGGAAGATGAGCCCCTCAGGTTGGAAGGTGTCCAACATGCTACTGAGGAAGAGCAGAGGACAAGTACAAGTAGCTCCAGAGCTAATGAAGTGGTTGGGCCAAAGCCGAAAGGACGCTCAGATGTGGACATACCTGGAAGTGAAAGGAAAGTCCGATGCTGCAAAGAAAAATACTGCATAGGAACCTGGAATGTAAGATCTATGAACCTTGGTAAGCTGGATGTGTTCAAACAGGAGATGGCAAGAATAAACATTGACATCCTGGGTGTCAGTGAACTAAAATGGATGGGAATGGGCGAATTCAATTCAGACAATTATCATATCTACTGTATCAATATCTGTATATTGTCTCCCTGCTTATTTAACTTATATGCAGAATACATCAAGCGAAAGGCTGGACTGGAGGAATCCCAAATCAGAATTAAGATTGCCGGAAGAAATATCAACAACCTCAGATATGCAGATGATACCACTCTGATGGCAGAAAGTGAGGAGGAATTAAAGAACCTCTTAACGAGGGTGAAAGAGGAGAGCGCAAAAAATGGTCTGAAGCTCATCTTCAAAAAAACTAAGATCATGGCCACTGGCCCCATCACCTCCTGGCAAATAGAAGGGGAAGATATGGAGGCAGTGACAGATTTTACTTTCTTGGGCTCCATGATCACTGCAGATGGTGACAGCAGCCACAAAATTAAAAGACACCTGCTTCTTGGGAGGAAAGCGATGACAAACCTAGACAGCATCTTAAAAAGCAGAGACATCACCTTGCCCACAAAGGTCCGCATAGTCAAAGCTATGGCTTTTCCAGTAGCGTTGTATGGAAGTGAGAGCTGGACCATAAAGAAGGCTGACCGCCGAAGAATTGATGCTTTTGAACTGTGGTGCTGGAGGAGACTCTTGAGAGTCCCCTGGACTGCAAAGAGAACAAACCTATCTATTTTGAAAGAAATCAACCCTGAGTGCTCACTGGAAGGACAGATCCTGAAGCTGAGGCTCCAATACTTTGGCCATCTCATGAGAAGTGAAGACTCCCTGGAAAAGACCCTGATGTTGGGAAAATGTGAAGGCAAGAGGAGAAGGGGACGACAGAGGACGAGATGGTTGGATAGTGTCACTGAAGCTACCGACATGAATTTGACCAAACTCCAGGAGGCAGTGGAAGACAGGAGGGCCTGGCGTGCTCTGGTCCATGGGGTCACGAAGAGTCGGACACGACTTAACGACTAAACAAAAACAATGAGAGCTTCAGCAGGTGGGAGCTGGGAGTAGGCATGACTAAGGGATAGCCAAAGCCGGCCTTCTGATTAAGCATAATGAAATTGTTACCACAGACAGCAAGGTTTGGAATTATTTGATGGTTACTTACTTCGGAAGGTTTAACTTTCACCATTAGGGTTATGGAAAGATGCATATGGGACCTTCTGCCTTCTGTGCCACAAAAAATGAAGCTGGCTTTGTTTGTTCAATGCTCTTTGCTGCTCCGCTTCAGACACCAAAACATCTTGAGTCTCGGGAAGCCTCATACAGATCAGGCATTTTTCATTATTTCACAACTCCTTGCATTGCCCCACATGGTGTCACAAGGCTTCCAGACTCATTTCTTCTCTATTATATATAACTTGGAACATATTATTACCATGCAATAAAATACAGACTACCGATAGCCTAGAGCAGCTTTCTTATGATGAAGAATAAACTATGCACCAAAGCCTAAAATTGGCTTTAAGAAATGCTGTTATGTATTTCCAGTTCTACTGTATGGCATGAAAGTGTGGATGTTTACACAAGCATTAAAAAAGATAAAAAGAGTTTGAAGTGTGGATTAATTGCAGAATGAAGACAATCTCTTCAGTCAAGAGATTGGCCAATGAATAAGTACTAAAGCAAATGAAAAAAGACCAAGAAAAGCCAATGAAGAAAAAGGTAGTATGTCTGTCACCTAACAAGAAATAAAAAGATACAGGTTGTCTCCTGCACTAATTGGAGACAACCTGTCTACCATCTTGTCTACAATTTTTAGTGCAATTTTTGTTTGATTCCTTTTAATAGTTGTATGCTTACTCTTTGTAGCTTTTTAATATTGTCTTTTAATAATGTAAGCCACCTTGGGTTCTTTTCAAGGAGAAAAGGGGGTAAAATATCTTTAATAAATAAATAAATAAATAATGAAATAAATGTCTACATTTCTGTGAGCTCACACAAATGGCCTCTTGTGCCTGTGCAGAGGCTCATTCAGAACATTCTAGAGTCGAGCCCTTTAGGGGCTCAACCAGTGCGCCTAACCCGAGCTGATCATGAACCAGTGCGCCTAACCTGAGTTGATCATTCATAATGAAATAAATGGGAAAAGAAGTGCAAGATCTAGAAAGCACTGGCTGAAAAACTTTGTAGACTGCTTTGCATGGGACATCACATCATTAATTAATGCTGCTGCGCCCGCAGTCGAAAAAGCCCCAATCATAATCGCAACCAGCCTCTTATAGGAGAGAACCGAGAAGAAGGAACACAGGGTAGATAAAACTTTGAAAGGTTTGGACTACAGTTTCTGTAAAGCTCCGGCTAGCGTGGTTCTTAGGAGTTGTAGTTGAACAGAGTGAATTCTCCAAGCTATGCGTCAGCCAAATATGATCCCCTGAACAATGTTTTAATGTCTCTGGAGGAAACAGGTGGGTTAGTCAGATGTCTCTTAGTGTGCTTTAGTAAAACTGGTCTGACACTTCCCTGACATAGAAAGAAGGAGAGTACTGTATTGCCCTTCCCTGGTGATGTCTTGGCATACCTCCCAAGAGGAAACTAGAAGATGTTAACAGGGCAGGATGCAGTTGTTGCTCTGGATGGCTGTCATTTCTCTGGGTACAAACTTCTATCTTAACAATTCTCTCCTGCCTTTTTAGTCTCTGCCCTTGTTGAAGCATGGGATCAACTGAGGAAAAAAGAAGGATAACATTAGCATGTTGGGGAGTTTAGAAACCAATATTTTTGAAAAGTAAACTTCCAGAAATTTAAAGTGGCAACATACTCAGAAAATAAACAACCAATCAGGATTCAGCGTGCTCTGTTAGATGCTGAATGTCAAATAACAAAAAGAGAAAACCAGAAGTTTGGTAACTTTAGCATTTAAACTAACACAGGACATAAAATAGTTAAAGAAAGTTAATTAGTTAAACACAAAGTATTTAGAAGTAATATAAATTAATTCATCACAGTAGACATTGCCAATAGGTTAATACATTACTTTTACTTGTTGAAAAAATAGTTAGAATACATAGTAACCAAAAAATAGTACAACAAATTAATGCAAAAAGTTAATTACCTCAAAATTATATTTCCTGTTGATTCTGCTTGCAGATAACACAAGAGCCACATGCCATGATACAAGGCAGTGGACAGCACAGAAAGCAAATCACAGCCTTTTGTCTGTTGTTGTTATGTGCCATCAAGTTGCCTCTGGTTTTACGGTGACTCTATGAATGAGTGATCTCCAAAATGTCCTGTCCTCAACAACCCTGCTCAGCTCTTGCAAAGTCAAGGCTGTGGCTTCCTTTATGGAGTCAATCCATCTCATATTTGGTCTTCCTCTTTCTCTGCTGCCCTCAAATTTTCCTTGTGCTCATGTGCTTTCTTTTTATTGTTTCTGCATAGGTATTCTTTAAATTGTTTCCACCTTCTCTTTATTTTCTCCTGGTCAGATAGTGTGCTTCCCTGTTGGTCTTTCATTATTCCTAATCTAAGCTTAAATTCCCCTTTGTTTTCTTGGACCTTGTGGAAGAGACCTCTTGCTTTTTCCTCTTTTGTTGTTCTCTTCTATTTCTTTGCACTGGCCATTAGATTACAGCGGGGATTCTTTTATTTAATGTAGGAATAGGCCCCACTGAACTCAATGGGATGTCTACCTGAGAAGAGATGTATACAATTATTGGTTGAAGGATCTCTTCAGCCCTTCAGTCGCCCATTGAGCCCCCCCGCCCCCCCCGCCCCGGATTACTTCAGCATGATAATAATGCATTTGAAACATACACCAGGATAAATCTTAGGTTGGCAAGGTAGTGAGGATCAGGTGTTTGTAGCCTGGGCAAACTAAAATGTTTAAACATAGGGATTAAAAAAAAAAAAGACCTCAGAAATTATCCTCATTCTTTAAACAGCATCTGTCTTGGCATATATTTAGAGAAATGTCTGAATAGTTCTTAAGAAGAACATTAGACATAATCAGAAACAGTCTCCTCCTACAAAAGCAAAGGCAAACATGTTGGCACAAAATAAACCACATACCTTCATTAGACCAACCAGAGCGGCACAAAATATGTGCAAAAGCACTAACAACCGTGCAAGCTTTTGAGAGGTTGGGAGTTCAATTGCCTAGTGTGCCTTCAGGGAGAAGAGCCAGTCTGTGTGGACTTTGGGCAAACTGCACAGTCCCAGGGCATCCCTAGAAGAAGGGATTGGTAAACTACTTCTGAGTATGCCTTACCTAAAAGGGTCACCATAAGTCAGAGTTGACTTGACGGCACAGCAACCTGAACCTGAGCACAGAATAGGTATTCTATCCCTGAGCTAAGGCCCTGGTTTCATTTTGGTGGGATTTTCCAGTCATGCCCACATTTCCTTGTTCTCTGCTAAAATCCACTCTTTTGCCTAATTATCAAATGCATAGGAAGTCCATCCTTGCCTCAGTATTATGATTTTAGCATTGTCTCCTATGGAGATAAACTCGCCATAGGCAAGATCATGTTGTACAGCATGTTATTTCCTGGTCTCCTCCCCCCTGAGCATCCAGGATCACACGAAGAGTCACAGGATTTCCTTTGAGTCCCCCAATTTTCATTCTATCAATCACAAGATGTGGAAAATATTCTGCTGAATAGTTGGAGCATTCAAGGCATGTGATATCCAGCCACTTCCTGAACAATTGGGGTCTTTTTACTTGGTGTTTTTTTTTTTTTAGCATGTGATCTCCTTTCTGTACCATTTTCAAAGGTCCTTGGAGGAACCCAGAAGTATAGACATTCCTGGCTCTGCTGGCTCTGAGCGCTTCAAACACACAAACAGCTTTTCTGTTCACAGGATTTAGGATGGATTTGCATTGGCCTTTCTTAGCAAAGCAGTCCTTTCACAGTGATATTCTTTATTATGTGGTGTGTGTGTCTTTTAAAAATAAAATTAAAGAAGCCAAAAGACTTTATATGGTTTGCAAGGGTTTATGAAACAGATGTATAGCTATGTAACAAAAGTGTCTTCTAGTGCAGAGGTCCCCAACCCCCAGTCCGCAGCCCTGTGCCGGTCCGTGGCCTGGACCGGTCCGGTCCGCCGAGACAGACCTCCCGCCCCCCCTGCACGCACTCACCCCCGTGCTGCCCATGTGCGCCTGCGCGTGCACTCCAGCACGCCCGTGCGAGCGCCGCGCCGCCATTTGCGCATGTGCACGGGCACGGGGGGTGCTCCGTCTTCCCCAGCCAGTCCGCGGACTGAAAAAGGTTGGGGAACGCTGATCTAGTGTACCTAGACTACATCTTGGAAAACTTGTCATTTTGGATTATAATTCCTAGAATTGCCTAGGTAGGAAATTCTCGGTGTATCGATAACATTAAAATATCGAAACCTTTCACTGGAATTTGCTCATTGCTCCTCCCCTTGTGGTTTATGTATAAAATTTGCTATCTTTCTTGGACAAGACCAGTTGTTGTATGTGGAGAAAGGGATACAATTAGGCCAGTGCCTCGAGAAGAAAAGGATCAGGATGAACCAGGCCAGCCAGAGGAGAAAGGAACAGAGGCTCAGCATGGAAGATGAAAGACCCTTGCAAACAGCTTCAGGCGTCTCTGTGTTGGTTCCCTTCTGCATTGACCTAACTCCTCTCCAGCTCTGTTTATTGCTCACCCCCTTATAAGTGACTTTCTGGACTGACTCTTGGCTTTTTGGACATTGACCTCATTATTCTTCTACTGTTCTTCCTGGACTGCCTTTTGATAGCATGGCCATTCATCCTGTTATCTGGAAGGTTCAATTGGCCTTGATATGGATGTTTCTGGCGGAGCACTTGCCTTAAATATTAAGGCTAGTATGTTAGCACATCCCAGGGGCCACTAGATATTGCAGACCCCTCTCTCAGCAGGAAGGAAGGTAGGTGTGTAAAAGGCCTCCTTTTTGTCATAGCAGAATGCCACCATCACCCCCTGACTGATGATACTCCTCCCACAGTAGGAAGGGGGGGGGAGATTTTACTAGCAGTGGGTAAAATGAAGCCTTGGCCAGAATCGTGTTGATTATTTACTCTAATGTGTGGCATAAACCACTGTGGGAAATTCCCACTAGTTAAAAAGTTACTGCTTGTATTCTGCCTCAGTGCCAAGTCATGCAACTGATGCATGACACGGAATAGAAGTGGTGACAGTTACTAGTCGCAATTCACAGCTTCAGTTTTCTGTATTGAATTTATGTTGAGACAAATAATAAGATTCTAACCACTGGATTCCTGGGAACCTCTTCTCCCCCCGCCACCCCCTGCGGCTGGAAGGACCTCTGTGCAAAATCTCTCTGCAAGAGAAAAAATGTCCCCACCACCCCATCTTCTGCTTAAGAGGGAAGAAAGTTTTCTGTGTGATAGTGGACTTTGGAAAACCAATGCCATACCTCTTTTGTTACCCTTGCTCCCTTTTAGGGTCCTTCCACTTACTCTAGTTAGAGGCGGCTTGGTCATTTTGTCCCCAAGTCCTGTCTTGATGGTACCACAGGCTCTGGGCAGGAGAAAGGAGGGGTGGGTCCTGAGTGGCAACAAACATTGGAGCAGCTGAGGCTTTTGCCTACACAAGAGCTTAGTACAATCTCTGGTGGATGTGTTTTGTACTCTTGGCCATTTTATCTAAGCTGAAGTGTTGAGAGACAGCTGATCTTGGTAAGACATGAAACTAACTTCTGCATACTTGTGGATGTGCGGATGAGCCTTCCTCCAAACCATAGGAGAGGCAGGGAGACAGGCTCAAAGAAGTATGAGAAATAACTGTACAAGATGTTCCATTGTCTCTGGCAGCTTACAAGTACATGGTTCATCCTTCATTTTTGAAGAAGACTATTTCCGTGAGATGCACCATTTTAGAGAAAAAAACAAGAAGTTAAGGTTTGACTGCTGGATAGCTCAGTGGTTTAGGTATCGGGCAGCAGAGCCAGAGGTTGGGAGTTCCAAGTCCCCACTGTTCCTCCTTGACAGGGGTGGACTCAGTGATCCATAGGGACCCTTCCAGCTCTGCAGTTCTATGATGATAATGATGATTAAAAAATACCAGGCACAGTCAATCACAATTCTAAAAACATTGACTGGTATTATGTAAAAGATACAAGTTTTAACCAAAAACCTAAGTGTCTGTTAAATGTCCAGGAGCTATAGCATCTGATCTGGTCCGATGACTAATCCAGGATGGACTTCTGTTTATTCCTTCTCAACATAATTGATGGTTGGTGAGTAGTAAGAATACCTAGCCCTCATTAAAATCAATTTTGACAGGTGCGCTGCCCCTGCGAGGCGGGACAAAGGGTCAAAAATCGACCCAGGGCCCTCCTCCTGGGCGGGTGGGGCTTTAGGATGACGTAGGGGGTTGGTGAGGCCACCGTGGGCCTATAGGAGGGATTGATAGACGCAGGGTTCCCCCATGACTAGAGCGCGGCCTCAGGATTGGCCCCGAAGTGACGTGTCGCCCCCATGGCCCGGTAGGCCAATGGGGAGAGGTTGGAGGGGTTTGGCTAGAAAAGGGGTGGCCGTAGGGCTGAAACTCCACAGCGGTTGCTGGAACGCCACAGCGGTTGTTTTGGGGGACTTCTGCACGTGCCTGCAGCTCTTTGCAGAGACCGGAGAGGCTTTGAGTTGCTGCAATGAGAAAGCCTAGATACTCTATATAACATAAGATTGAACTGAAAAGTGGAAATCATGAGTAAGGTTTATACATCTATATCATAACAGAAGAGTTTTTTAATCCTTTGCTTTAAAATTGTCTCCTATTTAGAAGGTATTATTTAATTTGTTACAGTATACAACAGCGGCCACAAATAATGTTGGTGGAATATTCTCAAGCTCAAGATCCTCCTCATCACCCCACATCAGGGTGCAGGCTAGCTTTATTGTGCTTTTCGGCTTCTGCTTTGGCATTGCGGTAAATACGAATAGGTCTTCTGCAGACCTGCATTTTCTTCTTAGATTTTCTGGGTCTTCAGGCAGCATCCCCCTGAGACTTGCAGGGGGTCCTAAGGGGCACAGGGGCTTGGAAAAACCCACAGGTCCATGGTAGTAACCTTGGGGGCGCAAGCGCCTTTTGGCTTTCACCGGTGCCTTTTGGCTTGTCCCGGGGAGCTGGTTTTCCTTGTCCTCCATCTTCTCAAAGCTGCACCGGTCTCTGCAAAGAGCTGCAGGCACGTGCAGAAGTCCCCCAAAACAACCGCTGTGGAGTTTCAGCCCCAGGCAGCCTAAGGGCATGCCAAGGCATGCCCCACGGCCACCCCTTTTCTAGTCAAACCCCTCCAACCTCTCCCCATTGGCCTACAGGGCCGTGGGGGCGACACGTCACTTCGGGGCCAATCCTGAGGCCGCGCTCTGGTCATGGGGGACCCCAGCATCTATCAATCCCTCCTATAGGCCCATGGTGGCCTCACCAACCCCCCACGTCATCCTAAAGCCCCGCCCACCCAGGAGGAGGGCCCTGGGTCGATTCTTGACCATTTGTCCCTGTCGCGCACACCCCCAGTGTCCCCTGTTTGTCTTCCCTTCAAACACAGGTCCACCTTCGGACACGACTTGTTCTTTTCACCCTTTTTCGCTGCCACCAGAGGATTTTATCCTCAATGTACCAAATATGAATCTTAGACTAGTGCTGCCAAATACAACAAGGTTTATTTAAGGTTTGGTAGGTAAATCACAGATGTAAAGTCATTAATGTTCTTTTATTATTCATTCATTAAACTTGGATTTGATTACTTATATGCTTGTTTGTATTTATTCACTTTAATCAAGGTAACAATATATTCTGACTGTCCATTTATTTCTTATTCCTATTAACTCTTTTATATTCTCTAACGCATCAACTTTCCACTCTCTGTCTAAACACCTCACAATCTCCTCTCTAACTGACTCTCAGTCTCTCTCCAGTTTTTCTGACTCCGCCCCTCCTGTCCTGTCATAGGCTCCTGCACTCGAGCTCTAAATGACTGACAGGAGTGACGTGTGGGCTTTCCGCCACAGTTCCGCCTCGCAGGGGCAGTGCACCTGTCAAAATTGATTTTCATGAGGGCTAGGTATTCTTACTACTTTGGTGGACACAGTCTGGCTTCTCAGCTGAGACCTGTCTGGCTTGGGAGACCCTTCTGCCAGGGACGGTACCGCCAGCATAGCTCTCAACATCACTGAAGCACACATGTCTGTCCATCTCAACAAGGCCTGTGTCAATGATGATGATGATTGACAGTGTCACATGGATGGGCAACTCAGGTGACCAACGAACCCAATCTGAGCCCAGAAGACATGGGAACAGCAGGGACAAGTTAGCTGATCCTGGGATTGTTACGATGTTGATATCCTTGCTTTCTCATTTATCTCTTCCTTTGTGTATCCCTGACTCTCTTTATTTCACAAGTTTCATCCCCTTGTTAGATGGAGTTTCACCCTGTTTCAGTCTTAAGTGAGAGACAGCTTCCTAGTAATAGGAATAAAAAGAAAAGGTGCAGTTTGTGCTGGATATTGTCCGGTGCAAAGGACCCATGTGACCCTCCTAGGCTGTTTTTGCAGCCCCCAAAGTTACCTGGAGGCAAAAAAATAAAATCTACATCCAATTTCTATTTTTTTGGAGGAACAGTGGACGCATACCTCTGTGTTCTGCTCTAAAACACAGAGTGCCCCACATGTGCTCTTTTAACTGACAAAAACATGAGTATATTTTAAATTGCAGTGCTTTGTTTTGTTTTTGAACTTAGAAGTGACTCTGTGATTACTTTGGGCTTTGTTTGAGTGGCAGCTGCAAACACCAGAAAACCCTGAGCCTCTGGTCACCCTCACCCATCCCAGTCTAAGACTCAGATCCAAACATGTGGTAATTCCTTTGAGTCCTAGGACACTCTCTGTAGAAAGGATAAGAATATTTTATTCTCATCTTCAGGTGAGAATAAGGGACAAAAAGACATTTACACTAAAGGAGAGAGCTCTGTTTTTGGCATTGTGAGTATTTTGTTAAGAATATGTTGTATAAACATGTGGGTAGCGTTCAATGTACTTTTGCTTCATGGCAGTTCTTCGTTGGAATATTAAACAGCCAAAGGAACAAAGCACACAGGTCTTCAAAGGAAGATCAAAAAGAGAAACGGCATGCTGGAGGGACTCTGTGGTCTTTATATGTTAATCATTCTTCTTCTCCTTCTGTTGCAGAATTTTCAATATCTGGTAAAATTCTCTTTTTGCTACACAGTAGACATACAGAGATCCACAGAGGAGAATAGCTACAAGTTCCCCAGAGTCCACTCCTTTCTCATTAACTGGCAATTAAAGTCTCAATATCTCACTCTGAGACATCTGTAGGAGAAATAAAAAAAACCATTACCTACTGTTGCTTCGAATAACAGACTTGTGTTATACTGCTTTCTTTCTTCACACATACTAATGGAACAAATCAGCAGCAAACAAACAAATGCCACCAACAAATAAAAGAGAGGGACAGAACACTAAGCAGAGAGCCAGGGCTGTCTTTGAATTTTAAAAGCTGGAGGGAATTATTAGTGTTGGATAGATATTCACCTCAGCCCAGAAAAGTCCCTTCCAGTCACTCAAACTACAGACAGTATGTGGGTTGCAAATAAAACTCCAACAACATTTTCTTATTTTCTTGCAGAGTTGCTTTTAAAAAGTAGTTATGTTAATTACAACACCTCCATTATGGTTAAAATTGCTGACAATATTTGTACCTCATTGCATTACTCAGTGGCTGAAATCCTGTTAATGTAACTCATGCTGCAGCGACTAAACTCTAGTACTGCAGCTCATGACCTGAGTTCAATCCCAGGTAGCCAGCTCGAGGTTCACTCAGCCTTCCTTCCCTCCAAGGATGATAAACTGAGGACCCAGCTTGCAGGTGTGTGCGTGTGTGCAATGTGTTGCCTGCATAATTGAACTATAAAAGGACCAGAGAGTTTTTTAAACACTGTGGGGCAGTATATAAGCAGCATGCTTTGCTTTATGCTGCACAACCAAGATGATATCATCTACCTGTTACTGTAACATTTAATTTGATTTAATTGAAAACCTCCTATCCCACTCCCACCCCCTCGAGGCTTCAAGGCTCCCTGGGTATCCCTTTCAATCCCTTGGTTAGTCTTTGGGAGCCTCAGGGTGTGAGGAAGCCTTTCATAGTAAAAAATCACCACCACCTGGCTCACTGCTGAGATTGGGAACACCATCGCCCATCGGATTTCAGTCATTGTGTTGCTTTTTGCTACTTTTTATTTTAGAAAATTCTTTAGAGTGATAGTAAAATAGCATTACAAATTGAAAGTCTAAATTGCCTAAAATGCCCTTTAAAATTGTATTAGAAGGGTATCTAGAAAGTCTTATTCTTTACTCTGGTGTCAGGTTTGCCCTAAAAGAAATCTTGGCATTCTCTTTCTCATTATATTACTTTCAGCATGTAGCTTGGTATGTAGCTTGGCTTCATGATTGTCATAACCCATTAGTTCTCTGTTTCTTTCCCTTGACCACTCTCCACACAGTCTCACCAAAGCTGACCATAAAAGGTGCCACTTTATGGGGGAGGTTGCTAAAGAAAGATTTGGGGCCCAGTTCCATGGGACACAAATGGGCATAACATTTATATATATATCGATTGATAGATACGTGCGTACATGCTGGGAGCAAACAACAACCCTACTGAAACCTTCTATATGGAGGACTACACCTTCCTGGTGTAAGTCAAGTTTAATAGTTTCCTAATTGTCAAGATAAATTAAGATAAATAACAAACAATTTAAGAAGTTTTATCCTTTATCTGAATTTGATTTTGCTACAGGATGTCACACACAGACACACACACACAGAGAGAGACACACACACATACACACACACAGAGAGAGAGAGAGATACACACACCTGTTCAACTGGAGAAATGAGAACAATCCGTGCTCAGCAACCAAAGGGGCCTTGCCCGAGCTATTCATTTACATTTGTTGACTTTATGGAAGTGCCACTGTCTACAATCTTTACTCCTATATCAACAGCCGCCCACCTTTCTGTTATCCTGTGGAATAAAACCATTTCCTTTATGCCGTATGGGGGTGGTTTTGTATGCAGAAGTATCTCTGGCAAACAGGTATATCCGGTATGCCTCCAAGAGGCCAAGGACAAAATGTAATGCTGTTCAAAAGGATGTGAAAAATACTTATCTCTGTGTGCCTGCACGTGCGCCAAGTCCATGATCTGCACAGTTTCAATGGAAAAATGACACATCCCTGGTTTCTCTCCTAGCTAAATGACTTTAGATGATAGCCTAGGAAAGGTGGGAGCATGTAGGAAAATCTTTTGTGTCTGCAACAGGAAGAGACTTCTTTTCCTGGGAATGTGCTTTGTCTGATACATGTGTGTACTTTCTGTTTGGCTTCGGGGGGAAAAGGAAGTACAGATGGTCACAGAGCATGAAGAGCATAGTTCAATGACAGAATACAAATTTGGAATGCAGGGGATCTCAGGTTGAAGCTCCAGTCCTTTCCAGATAACACAAAATGATGGAATTGTAAAGCTGGAAGGGGTCCCAAGAATCACTGAGCCCAGAAGCTGGAAATCCACTGCTTAAAAAACAACACTGGTAGATTTCAGAAAGCCTGGGAAAGAAACCTGATGGAAATCAAAGTTCAGAAAAGTTACTTTTTTTAAACTACAACTCCCAACGGTAGACTTTTAGAAAACTTTCTCCAGTTTTGATGGAAAGTCATTACTAAGAGAAGCCTAGGATCATGAAGTACATAGATGACTGTGGATTGGTGTAAGGCACTTTTCTGGATGAGAGCCAGTTTGTATAAATGGTCAAAGCAGCTTTCCTTAGCCTGAGTCTGAAGGTATTTTCCAGTACAACTCCAATGACTCTCAGTGAACTGGTGAGGGATGATGGGATTGTGGACTCCTAAATTTATAGTAGTTCAGGTTAGAAAAGGGAAAGGTTGTGACATAAATTGTGAATCTGTGAGAGGGATTCTTGGATGCCAGAAATAGTAGCTCAGTCTGACCTTACATAACAAATGTTACAAAACACAACATGTTCTATACCATCCTGTTCAGGTATTGGAATGAAAGAAATTTGTTTCCCAAATCTGTGCTTTTCTACAACTGTCAGAACAATGTCAGATAAATTGGCAACCAAGGCTTCTGATTTTCTTTTTTTTCTGGAAGAAAGTTCCTCCAGGTATTTTCTTCTGCCTTTCTCAAAGCCATTCATTCCACCTAATTGTGGGTTTTGTTGTTTAAACTGTTGCATGTGGAACACGTAGAAAAATCACTGTTCTGTCCTATAGATGAACCTCAGTCTGAACATTCAACAAAGGAATCATTATGATGTGCAAACATCACTTTTCTCTTGCATTTATGAAATCAGGGATGCACATGATTATTATTATTATCACCATCTCGTTTGCCTTTAATATTTTCCCCACTGCCTTTATGTTCACCTTTGCATTTTCAAGTATCTTTTCTCAAGGACTTAAGTGTATGATTGAAATCAGTGGACTCTGACTTGTATACATAGACATCTCACTCATCTTAAACCATCTATTTATTAATACAATTGTGAGATCCCAAGTACATTTCTTGAGTATAGATGAAGTCTTCACTTGTTCCTGCACTGATTAGGATAGTACTCCAGAAGAGATGAAATTTAATCCTGATCTTACTTTTATGTGGCCATACCAGGTTGCTCCATGAGACAGTCTGTGTGTCCTGGGTGGGAGGGATGCATGACCAAAAATAGGTGGTTTGGTTAATAAGTGACGAAGATGTTCTTGATTTAGGAGTGGGATGCAGCACGTGAATGCAGGACACACAGCAAGGCCTTCCAACACCTCCCTCCCCTCCTCTGCTTCTCAGCATCTGTCACTGTCGTTTCCTCAGGTTGCCAAGAACCAACCCTGCCTCTAGCATTCATATGAGATTGGCATTTTCAGAACCTTAGCCAGAAAGCCATTTATGTTTCTTTGTTGAATACGATATTGGATAATCATGAGACTGGAAACCAAGCCCAAAGAGGAAAGACTGAAAGAACTGGGCATGTCTGGCCTTGTGAAAAGAAGACTGACGGGAAATATGATAGAACTTTTCAAATACCTGAAAGGTAACCATACAGAGGAGGGGCAGGATCTGTTCTCAATCATCCCAGAGTGCAGGACACATCATAATGGGCTCAAGTTACAGGAAGTCAGATTTAGGTTGAATATCAGGAAAAAACGTCTTAACTACACCAACAGAACCAATTACCTCAGGAGGTGGTGAGCGCTCCAATATTGGAGGCTTTCAAGAGAAAATTGGGCAACCATCTGTCAGATCTGCTTTGATTTGGATTCCTGCATTGAGCAAGGGGTTCAACAGACTCTTTCCAGCTCCATTATTCTATGATTCTATGGTTGAACTTTGATAATCTTACCTGACTGGCCCTGCTAATTATGTAACATACAGCAAGTTACTCTCTAATAACATACAGCAACCAAGCACTCAAGCAATATGTGGTAAAGCAGTGTCTTGTTACACCTCTTAATCTGGAGTGTCATTCAATTGTTTTGACATTGTTAGCTGCCTTGAGTCTCCTCACCAGGAGAAAGGCAGCCTACAAATGATATAAAATAAATAAAATGCACAAATACATGTGAATGATATACTTTGGGGGAATCTGTGTTTCTCTCTTCTCCCTCCCCCAGCTTTCTCTCTCTCTCTCTCTCTCTCTCTCTCTCTCTCTCTCTCCTAATCTATTCTGCTGCAGCCCTCTCACTTTGATTGATTTAAGCATGTAATCCTGTTATCCATGTGATCACCGAGAGAGGGATCACACTTGGCTAAGGGAAGATGGTCTTTGTCAATACTGATGTCTCAACAGCCATAATCCTCTTTCATTAGGCATTATACATCTCCAGAATTCCTTTTCTGCTCTTCCAGTTGCCAGCTTGACTGACTCTGCTAATTATGCAACATGCAGTCATTTATTCTCTAATAATGTTTAGTGTCCAAGAAGACAGCATATAGTG
Organism: Intellagama lesueurii; assembly: GCA_037013535.1. NCBI lineage: Eukaryota > Metazoa > Chordata > Lepidosauria > Squamata > Agamidae > Intellagama > Intellagama lesueurii. Next base: position 221,612,252 of record JBAJHW010000004.1, on the reverse strand, counting down.
TTGTGAAAGGGAGGATAAGAGTGCAAGGAGAACATAAGAGATTATGTCTTGGAGAAGAGTTTTATTTCAAAGGCATTAAAAAAGAGAGCAAAGGTAGTATTTTTTTAACAAATTAAATCTTATAATATTCTGCTTACCACTGAGCTGTATGAAATCTTTTGTCTTTGCTGGAGGGAAGGTGGAGTACCACAAGACATGAAGGATGCAAACATCATCACATTGTATAAGAACAAAGGCGACAGGGGCGACTGCAATAACTACTGTGGCATCTCTCTTCTCAGCGTTGTAGGGAAGCTGCTTACCCGTGTCGTGCTGAAGAGGCTCCAGGTGCTTGCAGACAGAGTCTATCCAGAATCACAGTGTGGATTTCGAGCTAATAGATCCAACATCGACATGGTATTTTCCCTCAGACAGTTGCAGGAGAAATGTAGGGAACAACGACAGCCACTCTTTGTGGCCTTCATAGATCTTACAAAGGCCTTTGATTTGGTTAGCAGGGACAGCCTTTTTAAAATACTTCCCAAGATTGGATGTCCACCTTGGCTCCTTAACATCATCAGGTCCTTTCATGAGGAAATGAAGGGCACTGTAATTTTTGATGGCTCAACATCAGATCCCTTTGACATCCGAAGCGGAGTGAAACAGAGCTGTGTCCTCCCACTGACTCTGTTTGGGATCTTTTTTGCTGTCATGCTGAAGCACGCCTTTGGAACTGCAACAAAAGGTGTCTATCTCTGGACTAGATCAGATGGAAAGCTCTTTAATCTCTCTAGATTGAGAGCGAAGACCAAAGTCCAGCTGAAAATGCATGCGGGACTTCCTCTTCGCCGATGATGCAGCTGTTGTTGCCTATTCTGCAGAAGACCTCCAACAACTTATGAATCGTTTTAGCAAGGCCTGCCAAGATTTTGGATTAACAATCAGCCTGAAGAAAACACAAGTCATGGGCCAGGGCGTGGACTCACCTCCCTCTATTACCATCTCTACACAAGAATTGGAGGTTGTTCATGATTTCCTGTACTTTGGCTCAACGATCTCTGACACTCTCTCCCTAGATGTCGAGCTGGATAAACGCATTGGCAAAGCAGCTACCATGTTCTCTAGACTCACAAAGAGAGTATGGCTTAATAAGAAGCTGACGGCATATACCAAGATCCAGGTCTATAGAGCCTGTGTCCTGAGTACACTCCTGTACTGCAGTGAGTCCTGGTCTCTTTGTGCACAGCAGGATAGGAAGTTGAACTTGTTCCATATGTGTTGTCTCCAACACATTTTTGGCATCACCTGGCAGGACAAAGTTTCAAATACAGTGGTGCCTCGACTTACGAACTTAATCGGTTCCAGAATGGTGTTCATAAGTTGAAATGTTCGTAAGTCGAATCAGCATTTCCCATAGGAATGCATTGAAAAGTGATTAATCCATTCCGGCTGTTTTTTGTTCTTATGTCGAGGCACCGTTCTTAAGTCGAAGCATTCGTTCCCATAGGAACGGATGCAAAGCCGGTTAATCCGTCCTCTACCACTAGGGGGAGAATTTTTTTTTTTAACCTAAGATGACCTAAGGTTAAAAAAAGGGCAGGAAAGGAGGGAGGGAGGGAACGAACACCTTTTAAACAAAACGCCTTTAAAACCAAACAGCTTTAAACCAAACCAAGCACCTTTTAAACCAATTTTTACATTTTAAAATTACAGTACCAGGCAGTCCAAAGTCCATTTCCTGCTTTTTTCGCGGGTTTCTTTTTGTTCGTAAGTCGAAGCTCCGTTCGCAGGTTGAAGCAAAATTTTGTGAACGGAGCTGTTCGTAAGTCGAATTGTTCGTATGTAGGGGCGTTCGTAAGTCAAGGCACCACTGTAGTCTAGTCCTGGTACGATCTGGAATTGTTAGCATGTATACATTACTGAAACAGCAACGTCTACGTTGGCTCGGGCATGTCGTGAGAATGGCTGACGGTCAGATTCCAAAAGATCTCCTGTATGGAGAATTAGTGCAGGGAAAGCGCCCCAGAGGGAGACCACATCTGCGATACAAGGATATCTGCAAGCAGGATCTGAAGGCCTTAGGAATGGACCTCAACAGATGGGAAACTTTGACATCTGAGTGTTCAGCCTGGAGGCAGGCAGTGCAGCATGGCCTCTCCCAATTTGAAGAGACCCTTGTCCAGCAGGCCGAGGCAAAGAGGCAGTCCCAAAACCAGCAAAATCAGGGAGCTGGACAGGGGACAGATTGTATTGGTCTTCAGTGTGGAAGGGATTGTCACTCTCAAATTGGCCTTCTCGGCCACACCAGATGCCGTTCCAAGACTTCTATTCAAGCATGTTACCATAGTCTCTTGAGCCTGAAGGATGCCTACCAAGAATATTCTGCTTAAAGATATCTGAGAACTTATCTTACTTTATCTACGTTTAAAAATTATTTACTTCAACATTTTTCTGAATATGATGCAGTCTTGACTGGAATGCTGTCCCTCCTCTCTCCTCCCTCTACCGCTATACCTCAACATAGAGCACAGAAGAAAAGAGAGAGTAATTTGCCATGAACATTCCTTCTCCCATCTTCTTCTCCTGCCCCCACCTCCTCACAGAGTTTATCAGGAAGGGAATGCAGGTGGGGTTCTGTCGTTCCACTTGTGGTAGGGAGGCAGGAGTGGGTTTCAGCCTATGATCAGGTGGGGCACTGCCCCATTTGCAGTAATGGAGTAGCCTCCACTGCACACAGAGGAACCTCATATTTAAAGATCCTGGATCCAACTCACTGTCCTTCAAGTCAGTGAGCATGTGGCATCTCCATCTATCTCCTCCCTGGTGAGACTTCTCCAGTCACTCTCTGTGAGACATCTCTGGAGACATGTTCTCTGTAGTGCCTGATGGATGGTACATTTCAGGATCTGGGGGTGGGGAAATGTAGGTTACAAGCCACAGCTGCCCTGTCACTTGCTGCACTGGGTGATTTTTAAGGCATGTACCTGACTTGCAAAGTTGTATCAGGTTGCAGCCCTGGAAATAATATTTATTCCACATAATCAAGAGCTGGGCAACACCCTACCATCGTGTCCATAAGCCTGCTCCAACCAGCTCCAGGCACCAGCTTAATCAAAAAGGCACACAGAGGTCCGTGTCTCATGCAACTCAAGTCAGGTGAACACCACACCTAAGCATAGTCTCAATAAAACGAAGTTCATAGTGCTTGTGCTCTGCCTATTAAGAATACTGGCAGACAAACATTCCTGAGCAATTACCAAGTCCTTTCCTAGCTAAAACCTCCTATTATTTCAAAGAAGAGCCTATGGGCAGGTAGCCAAGGCAAGCCTTCGTGTTCAGAGATCAGGCCCACATCCGGAAATTGTTGACGCAACAGCAGAGTTCATGCAGGCCAGACATGCGATACTATGAGTCAGATAACTGTTGATACCACATGTGCATAACTAGCTTGCTAACAAGCACAAATGTGGGAGAATGGTAGATGACATCCAATTATTTAGAATGATTGAAACAAACAGAGACAGCAACACACCTTCCAAACTGGGTGACTGGGCAGTAATATGCCTAAAATGCTCAGTGTAAGTAAGTGTAAACTGACGTAGGCTGAAGCATAAGATCTTGAATTCACATATACACTGCTAGAGTATAAACTGAAACAGGCAGACTAGAAAAAAGGGTTTTTGGAATTGGGCTGGACAGCTTGACGAAAAGGCAGACGCAGTAGGTGTGGGGGGAAAAATGACCAACATTGCAACAATAGATCCACAAGATCTTGACAGGATTTCCAGATACAAACTGATAGACACCTTGTACATAACACACCAGATATAATAGTAACAGAACGAAGAAATGTCTGGATCATTGACATTGCAATTCCAGGGGATGCCGGAGTTGAAGACAAAGAATTGGAAAAACTAACAAAGTACAGAGGCCTGGCAATTGAAACATCTCGCTTGTGGATGAAACACACTTCAGTGGTCCCCTTCTTCATGGGGGCTTTGGGACAATATCAAGCAATTTCACACAGTATTACAAGCAGTTGCAGATCTCAGAAATAATACCATCAGTGCTACAAAAAACAGCAATATTAGGAACAGCATACATACTGTGCCAATATTTAAAGATACTTAGGTTTTTGGTTAAAACTTGTATTTGTTTTATAATACCAGCCAATGTTTTTATAATTTTGATTGACTGTGCCTGGTATTTTTTAATAATAATATTCTGACTTGTGGCGATTTATGGGAACCTTCTCTAGGGTTTTCCAGGCAGAGAGCACACAGAGGTGGTTTACCATTCCTTTCTTCTGCGGGCACCCTGGGACTGTGCAGCTTGCCCAAGGCCACAAAAGCTGGCTGTACTTGCAGGAGGCACAGCGGGAAATCCAACTCCCAACCTCTGGCTCTGCAGTTAGATATCTAAACCACTGAGCTATCCAGCCAGTTGATGGCTACATACTACCTCCAAAATCAAAGATAATGTGCCTGCACTAACACAAGTAGGAAGTTGCTGCTGTGCTCGTGTCCTGCTTCTAGGCATCCCATTGAGGATGCTGGTTGGCCGCAGTAGGGACAGGAATATGCTGGGCTAAGCACTGGCTTTGGGGCAGATCCAATAACACTTTTCTTAGGTCAGCTTGTTGTTTAAGGAGTGATCTCATTAAGTTTACCTTTTGGATAAAGCTCAGTCAATACTTTGTGGGTTTCACAAGCTAATAGGATAGGTTCCAAAGACCTTAAAATCTACATTTCAACCAGATGAGAGACCGAGGAGACCTTGGTGACATGCAGAGAGGCAAAATTCAAAAGCAATTATAAATAAATATAATTTGAGTTATATACTTTATTATTCATGCCAAAAAGCTCCACAAAAATCTATTGTAAGTCTGCTTTGGTAACATACAGTATGTAAAATACTTTAAAAAGCAGTGAATTATTATTAAGAGAAGTGGTCTTCATACCACAGGTATACCTGACTGTTGGCCATGCCTGTTGGGGCTTCTGGGAACTGGAGTCCAAAATACCCCAGGCACTGTGGTTCCATGCTTTTCCCACGACTTTTTTTTTTAAATTAAACACAGATTCTGCTAGCAGAGATCAATGTATTGCTATTAAGTATAGAGAGACGGTATAAGTACGCCACCTTCTGGTACATTTGATATAAGACTGTCTAGGCAAAAGGAAAGGTTCCTGTTTTCCAATGACTGACCCACGGGGTCAGCAGCAAGAAGTTGGAAGACAGGGTTGTGTCTGCTACGTGGTCTGTGTTGTATTCTTAAATTATCCTATCCAGGAAGACAAAAAGGAGTGGCACCTTAAAGACCAACACTTATATTCTAATGTGAGCTTTCATGGAGTAATCTATTTTGTCTGACACATCAGAGTAAACAAGAAGCCAAAGGTGCATACCAAGAAAGCACAGGAATGTGACAACAGTATTATTGACATAAAGGACTAACCGCAAGAATGTTGATTGAATATGCATCTTGGTTTCAGCCTTTTGCCATTAGGTGTGCGAAAGGAATGTAGTCTCATCCTCAGCATTAAAAAAAAGATTCATCTGCCAGGCTGCTTGGCTTCTATGGAAGAAAAAGGACATCTTGTCCTTCCTTTCAAGTAGCAAAATATTTTGACCTGGCCCTACAAATCCACAAACAGCCATCAAGTTGCCTTTTCCAGTTATGTAGCACTTTGCACAAGTGGATCAGGACCTCCTACTTCAGCAGGATTCTTCCCCAACCTGTCTCCCATTTTCTATAGCTCGGGAACTGCAAAGAGGATCCAGAAAATGTATACTACTTTAAAAAAAAAATACAATATTTTCCACACTTAAATAGAGAATTTTGAAATTCAAATGAAGTCCTTCTGTCGAAAGTGCAAAGACAAGCCTGTGCATCTCCCACCTGAGCAGGGAGAAATGTCTCGGGTTGAAGCACACACTCACAATTCAATAACACAAAAGGTAGCTATGTGTGATCCACAAGTACAAATGCAAATCAAGATTGAGAAATCCTTTTAGTGGTTCTCTACCATCTCACAAATGAGGTGAACTTTCCTGTTCCACAGAGGCCTTCCCCGGGCTGATGGTACAGCGCCTTGGGGGGTTGAGGAAGACCATCAAAACGTCCCAACAACCTGGTATGAGGTAAAGGCTGTTGTGTCTGAAAGGAGGCTGATTTGTGAGATAAAGGTTGCACATTTGGTGCAGAAGTTCAAGGGCTCAGTTTACAGTGTTTCTCCTCTCTCCCTAGAGATATGGCCCACATCCAGAGCATGGCTTGCTGTAGAAACACAGGAGCCAGCAACACACCAGTCTTTAGAAAGAGGTTATGAAAGAGATGAGTTTGCCATTTTGTGATGCAAGATTCATTTACACATATAGATACAAGTGAACAGCAAGTTTCACAACATTGCAACAGGTTCTTGCTCCCTGGCAGATTTCTGGGAAACCCCTTGTGCCATATTATTTCCTGCGGAGAGCAGTCAGCTCTTTCTCAGAATAGACTAATGACTTGCTTCACAAAGACCTAATTTGACCTTCCTCCATGTCTACTGCATGAGAAAGATGAGTCCCTTCACTTGTCACCTATGCTTTTTTTTTTTTGGCCAGTCCAATCTTGTAATATAACACATGACCACAATATGATTGAAAGAGCTTTGAAAATTTGTTTTTGTTGTTTTTTAGATAACACACCTCCTCAGATCCACTAACCATTCCATCTGGGGTATTCCGGAAGTTGTGGATCAAAAAAGTAATGTTTCCAAGCTCCAGCCTAGACGTCAGAACCAGGATTATCAGCTGGAATTCCATCTGAGCTGAGATGGTCACATTTTAGCAGGCATTGGCCTTTGGCAGCCATATCGATCCAAGATTCCCAGCAGAATCTCATTCCCTGCAATTACAGGGCCAACACCTGAAAGCCAGAGGATGGGCTCTTGTTACATCACAGGAGCAGTCCCTTCTGATGTCACAAAAACAGATATGAGAGCAATCCAGGCATAACCCAGCAAACCAAGTCACATGACAATCCAGAACCATGAGGAAAATATAGTTGGGGAGGCCAGGTGTGGGATCACCCTGCTTTGGCTCAGGTAGAAGATTATTTGCATGTACCAATGAGAGCTGTTGGGAGGCGGAGCCAGAGAAACTAGAAGGGAGGGGTGAGTCAGAGTCTAGGGAGTTCAGTCAGAGACAGAGTTTTGAGGGGAGGTAGTTTGGGTTTGAGGTAGAGAGAGAATTTAAGGAGTGAATAGTCAGAGTGTTATGTGTATTAGTTAAGATAGAAAAGGTTAAAGGAAACTACTGAAGCTTTGTGGAACTTTAAGAATGTGCTTAAGAATTATTCCTGAAACAACTTGTAATCAATAAACCTGTTCTTATTTCAAAGTTAAGGACTGAATGGACCTCAGTCTTTCATAGGAAATATAGTTGGTAAAGAGATCAACTGGTGGCAGCGAGGTAAAGGGTGTGTTGGGATACCTTCGTGAGCTCTGTGTTTGGTGAAACAAGCAGGGGCCACGGGGTGAAACGTCACACCAGGTAGGCGGCGACTGCAGTTGTTGTTGCCTTTTCCCCTCTGGGGCTTGCATTCTACATCATACATGTAAACCAAACTTTCTCCTCCACCAGTTCTGTTTCTGTGAGAATCGGTTCCTTGGAGACCCGGTAGACTAGAGAGTAGTAACTCCCTGAGGCTTCAGCTGGCATTTATACCTTTTTAAAGGAGAAAGGTGGGGTAAAAATGAATGAATGAATGAATGAACGAATGAACAAATGAATGAATGAATGAATGAATGGTGTGCAGAAGGTATTTGTTCATTTTCAGCCATCAGTGCTTAGAAAGAATAATTTTGGCCCTGGATTTGCTGCTGAAATGGAAGAATTCTATGGGTGGAAATTGCCAAAATGTTCCAGTGGTGCTCACGTTGCACTGTTTCGCTTTAAGAAATGGAATGCAGCTCTAAAAAAGAATGTTCTCTCCCTGTCTTACTCTCAGTTTTTCCCCAAATTGTGAAGGCACCACTGCCACCTTCTGGGCAGAAATGATGGGAAACAGAGTGTGCTCTCTCCCTCCCCTGAGGAAACAGTGACAGTAAGAGAAGATCATATGCTAATATTTAGAATTATAGATGAAAATATTTATCTCACTTACACGTAGAGAATTTTTCTCCCATCTCCAAATAGGGTAGTAAAACAGGGAGAGTGATTTCAGGTGTATATGGAGGCCTGGGTTTTGGGGTAAGCAGCTCAGATGTCCACTTCGGGAATCCTGTCCAAGTTATTCACCCAACTGTCTACTCAATCACTGATGAAAAGAATACAAAGTTCAGTCACTGATCAAAAGAATACAACAACCATACAGGCCTGTTTTGTCATTTTCCATGTTTGTTTGTGTGACTTACATTCTCCCTTCCTTCTGGGACTGGGACTCAAAGCAGCTTAGAACAAAATTAAAACAGACACAGCTTTAAAAACACAGATAAGAGAAGGTACATATAAAATAAACAGAAAGTTCTGTTACTGAAACATAGTTAAAAAGTCACTTTAACAACACGCTGGGTAAGAGCTCCATGCTTACACCACTCCGCGTTTGCCTCAGAAATCCCTGGCTTGCAGTTATGAAGATTGCCTTGTTGCCAACAATGGGGTCTTTATGCTTGCATAAGGGGTGACTGGATTCCCACTTGTGTCAGCAGTATTAAAAGAGGACCCATGGGTGGAGTGGATGGTTCCATGTTAGGTTACCCTCAGGCCATTGTTTTGAAAAGGTGTCGCACCAACCCATTCTACGTGCCTTTCTCAACAGCCAGTGAAGTCCACAACTTGCCTGATCAAAGAGTCTTTCCTTGTTGGTGGAAAGACAATACGGAGAAGTCAGACTCACCACCTTTGGGAGGGAGTTCCATAAGACAGGAGGACCAGGAAGAAGGCCCTGTGTGCTAACATTTGTGGGATGAAGGGGTTTATTCCCAGCTTACACTACCTGTGCTCCTTCAACAAATGATGTACACAAAGCTTGGAAGCAGCTAGTTATGAGTAACTAGTTATTTTTAGTACCAATGATAGAGCTAAGTGACATTTCAAATTAAATGTGGAAAGTAATTGTAATTAGAAATCAGCACAAACCCTCCCCAACCAATGACCCACTCACCAGCTCCTCTCCTCCTCCTCTTCAGCTGTTCAACCAGTCTCCAGCAGGAACACGGGCTTTTCTGTCCCGCCTCCTTGTCTGAGTGAGCAATCAGCCAAGGAGGCAGGGCAGGGAAGCCAGTGCTCCTGCTGGAAACCTGTCTAAGAGCCAAAGGAGGAGGAGAGGAGCACGTGCTGATTGGTGAGTGGGGGATCCAGCCGGGGAGGTGGGAGAAGGGAACATGTGGCACCTGTGGTACTGCACATACAAACTGGCACGAACCTCAGAACTGAGGTTCATGCATATCTCTAGTTGTAATGTTTCTTTGGGATATAATAAGTAACAAGTTCTGTTGTTGTTATTATGTGCTGTCAAGTTGAAACTGATTTATAGCAACCTTAATAGGGCTTTCAAGGTAAGTGAGTATTTGAGGAGTGGCTTTACCAGTTTCACTCTCCTGGTGAGTTCCTATGGTTGAGCCAGGATTTGAACCCAGGCTTCCTAAGTCCTAGTCTGTCAGTATAGGGTATTTTAAGGCATTTTAGAAGCATTTAGACAGAAAGATTTGTGCCACTTTTTAAATCAATCCTAAATGGCAAGAGATTTCTGTTTGTGTAATTTGAAAGTATTTTCAAAGTGCATTATCAGCCCTGGCCACTGGAGGAAACCAGAAAATATCTTCTTGCATTTCCCAGGCATGTTGGTAAGAGCAATGCAGGACCTTAATAAAATACATTGCAACAAATTATGTTTGTGAATGATGGTACAGTGCCTCTTCCAAAGTAATAAATAAAGGCTGTCTTTAAAAAAATCAGTCCCTTCAAAAAGAAATTCCAGGTTAAGGAACTGGGTGAATAATTGTGATCAGATCCACATGTGCCAATTCACCTTGAGTGACAAGCTTAGTCATTTCCAAGAGATAGCTGTGTTAATCTGTTTCAGCATGTTGACAAAAGTAAAGAAGGAAAAAGGTGTGGGGGTGGGAAGAGAGCAAAATGTAGCACTTTAAAGACTAAGACTCTGTTCTTTCATGGATCGAAATCGACTTCTTCAGAAACAAATACACGTCCCTTATCTTTATTCTCATCCTTGTATATTTAGTCCTGTTCTTGGAACTAAACTAGTGTGGCAGCTATGCCCCTTTCCTGGAGAAGTCTGATCTGGCCATGGTGACAAATGCCTTAGTCACATCCCAGCTGGATTACTGTAACATGGTCTACACGGGGCTGCCTTTGAAAAATGTCTGGAGATTGCAGCAGGTTCAAAATGCTCCAACCACATTAACTAGGGCTGGTTAGAGGGGTTACAACTCCCCTGTTACAGCAGCTTCACGTGATGACGATCCAGTTCAAAGTGCTGGCTTTAGCGTATGAAGTCTTAAACAGCTTAGGCCCAAGCAACCTGGACTTGATGATCCCATTCCAACTCTGCAGTTCTAAGATTATCTCAAAGACTATATCTCCCTCTATGAGTCTGCCTGGGTATTAAGATCATCAAGGGAGGTCTTTCTCTTGGTCCCACCACCCTCACAGGGGCATTGATGGGGATGGGAAGAGGGCTTTCTCTGTTGCTGCTCTGGATTTCCCTCCCATGGGAGGCCAGGCTGGCCCCATCTCTGTAAGCAGATTTCTCCTCAAGCAGGCTTTCCTTTAGTGACTGGCTGTCTAAGTGGTGTTTTAAAAATGGGATGCTTAGTATTTTGTTGTTTTAATCTGTTTTAAGAATGCTTTTATTTAACATTTTAAATAAAATGTATATTTAATACTTTTTAAATATTTTAATAATTTATTGTTTTTATCTCTTTTAACAATGTAAGCTACCTGGGGTCCTTTTGTGGAGAAAGGTGGGGCAAAAATATTTTAACTAACTAACTAACTAACTAACTAACTAACTAACTAACTAACTAACTAACTAACTAACTAACTAACTAACTAAATCCCTGTGTTCAAAAAACATTGTACTTTTTCTATTATTTATATACTCACCTGGACATGACTCTCACCAGCATGGGAATATACAGAACATGTATTTGTACTCCCAGTGTCTGAAGAAGTGGATTCCAATCCATGAAAGCTTGGAGTGAAGTAAATATCTTTCCCCCCCCCTTCTTTTTCCTCTTTACTTTTGCCGATAAGAGTTGCCATGTGTACTACTTTACAAAGATGAAGCCTCTGTTTGCAGGGATACCCAGCCCAAGTCTAACCTAAAGATGAACAGTAAGAAGGGAGATCTGGGTCTCTGGACAGCTCCTGCATGGGAGGTTGAAGAGGCACACAAGTAGTCTCATCACAGTACTCCCTGATAGAGTGGGATGCACTGTTTCTGATTAAAATATACATTATGCACCATCTTCAGACAAATATGCAAAAGCAAACTGAATTTGGAGTATTTTATTTGGCAGCGGGGTGACCACAGGGCATAGCAAAGAACTGCTGTGCACTTCTCAGGGGGAGCAACATCGCAACAGATCCTCTTATTCCAGTTGGCATTCATACGTTTTAAAAAGAGTCTGCAGTTGGAATGGAGGAAAGGGAAAGTTGAAAGAAAACACACTGTGTTCCTGATGCCAAAGGAGAAGGTGAGTGAAAATGGAACTCCAGTTCCCTAGCCTCCTTTCCCATTGGTACAGAGCACCGATGTTATGTTCCAAAGACAACTGCTGCCAGAAACTGATAGGACTTTGTTTGCAAGGGTAACTGTGCTCCTGAAAGTTTCACAGGAGTGTGACTCCGCTTGTAAACGAAGTGTACAGAAAGTGTCACCTGCATAAAAAGGCAGGCATTGGGCATGCGCGTAAAGCTCCTGATCCACTCTGTACGCAATATTGGGCTAACAGATCAGGACTGTCCCTCCCTGTGACCTTTAAGAAATATTACAGTCCATTATACCTGAGGTCCATGACATACCTGTCTGTTTTTAGTCATCTGTGTAAATAAAAGCCATAACTGCAAAAGGGGACACTTGTGGCAATTAAAAAAACACAGTCTTTTTGTTAAAGTCTCTTCCAGCAATGGTCCCATGTATAAATATATAAATATTTGCCATGTAATTCTACTCTTATGTCTGAAGAAGTGGACGTGTCCACGAAAGCTCACAATAAAATATAGTAGTTAATCTTTTAAGGTGCCACGATGTTTTTGTCTTCTTTATTTTTGTATTTTTATTTCGTTTTTGCCTGATATGCTAGCAGAGACTAACATGGCCGCCTCTTCTAAGACTGCAGCTTCTTCTTAACAGTAAAGGGCTCTAGAGTTTCATGATCCTTTGCAGGCGGCCAGCTTAGGGCAGGGATCCTATGTGTGTATTCTTTGACACTTTACCATCGGAATATTATAGAATGAAACTGTAGCTGTGGAAGAGAAGACACAGTGGGGGGGGGGGGAATTAAGAGCTTTTTTTGGTGCAGGCACCCACCACTAGGTAGAGCCAAAAGACTAAAATAGTCAGAACATAAGGAGCCCAAAGTATTTTGCCTGGTATGTGAGTATATAACCCTTTCCTGTAATCAGAATAAATTATTTTGAGCAAAATAATCTCATCTGAACCAAAGAGAACACCTATACATTTGCTGTGTGCTGGTTTAATAAATTCTTTGCTTATTTTTCAAAGTCCTATTGTCCTAGTACAAAATGCTATAATCTACAGTTATAGAAGAGAGAAAGAGAGAGAGATCATTCTGAAAGTATGGAACCAAGACAGCTTAAAGTTGATATGCATTCTCTGGGGAAGCTGAAGCGGTACATCTCTGGGTTATTTGGGCTTTAAAACAGATTCATTAATTCAATTAGATTTTAATTAAACTGTAGTCTGCAATAACAACAGTTGAGTCCCTAGAGGGCAGCCACAAGTCTTTTCCAAAGTAACAATCGACTCAGAAGTGGGAATATTGCATTTTTAGCTGAAATAGCTGCAGCTAGTTTTAGGTGGAGCTAGAACCAGCCAAATTCAGTAGCTGAAGCCACTTAACTTTAGCTCAAACAGCATAAGCCCTTCTTTGGTGTAAGGTCTTTGGTGGATTTTCCCTATTCAAGATTCTCAAGTACGTGTACATATATATATATGTATGCTTCTACTATTTCATTTTTTTTCCAGCCAGAGGATGTAGGCAAGACACTTGGAGAAGTGAAGGCTACCACATGTCTCTTGCATCCTTGCCCTTCCTGGTTTATAAAACCTACCAGAGGAGGACTGGTCAAAGGGGTAGGAGGAGTAATATATGTCTCCCAGCAGTAGGGTAGGATCTCAGCTTGCTTAGAGGAGGCAGTAGTAAGACCATTGCTGGAAAAGCCCTGCATCAGGAATTCCTGATGCCTGAGAAGTATTAGGAGACAGAAAGTTTGGAAAGGAGAACAGAGAGCCCTGGAGTGGGCCTGGAGTGAAAGGGTTTCTTTTCTGTGCAAAGCTAGTAAGAACACTGGGAAGTAAGGAAATAAGAGGAGCCCTGCTGAGTTAGATCAAAGGCTTACCTTGTCCAGCAGCCTGTTCCCACAGAGTCTCCCAGAGGCTTATGGGGTCCAAACTGGGTGGGTGGGACCTGCTGCTCTCCCCTGAAATGACCCAGACTTGTAGGATAAGCGATATGACAGGGACAAAACAGCGGACATTGAAAAACAAAAAACTGTGGGATAAGTTCTTGCATTGTAGACCCAAAAAAACAAGCCTTGTTGCCTCCAAGCTCTGGGCAAAGCTGCCCACAGTGGCCTTCTAGGTGGCTTTGGAAGCCAACAAGCAGTGCACAAGTTCTATAACACTTTGAAGTATCTAGCTAGGCCCCTCTATAAGACCTTTTTTATTCCAGGCTTTTCCTGGGTGATTTCATCTCTATTGTTTCAGCAACATGTTAGCACTGTTGTAATAATGATTGCTGCCTTGCTGTTGTTTCATTGCCTTTATCTGTACTTTTGGGTAGCATAGGGAACGCACAACCCCCATGCTCATATACCTGAGATGCCCCAAGTGTGTCACGTGAGGACTGCACAGTTTGCCAAGGCCTTAAAAGTCAACCCTTTAGAGCTTTCGCATCACTCCCTCTAAGTTACAGCTGATGTCCCTTTCCATAGAATTTTAAAACAATTCCAGAAAAATTAGAGAAGGGCTTCTTAGGAAGAAAGCCAGTGGTTTGAGATGCAATACCACAGAGGACCAGATCATCCAAATACAGTAACTCCCGCCCAGAGGTAGGAAACATTATGAAGGCTGACATTGTAGCATTGCTGCTGTTACATGACCGTCAAGTTGCTTTTGACTTAAAATGATCCTATGAATTAGTGACTTCCCAAAGGTCCTGTCATGAAACTCTTGGAAACTACACACCTTTCCTGAGTGAAATCCATCGCATATTTGATTTTCCTCTTGTTCTCCTGCTTTCTATTTTTCCTTGCATTGTATTTTTCAGTCAATCTTGTCATCTCATAGTCATGTTAATGTTATTCCCCCCCCAATTTTTTTTAAGAAACTATTTGTTGCTCATTACTCATTACTAACAATAATAATTTATTAGTATCAGGTTTTGATATACTATTTTTAAACTGTTATTTTAAAAAATCAGTTAAGGATATAATAAATGCCCCAAAGTAACTACCCAGAAGAGTGTATTGAAGCAAAGAGTTAAATGTCAGTTGTTACATGAAAAATAACATTTTGCTATTACATTAATTTCCAAAGTGATTATGTCTTTGCCTCATGTTTACCCTGCATGGAATATGATTACCTTCAATGCTTTACTTCTAAGCAGAGGCAGATCTACTATGAAACTAATGAAACTTAAGCTTCAGGGGTCCCTAATCCTAGAAGGGCCGCTGAAGTGACTTTAGTCCACATTTAAAAAATAAAATAAAATGTGGTGATCTGTCATGGAACCACCCCACTGAAGAAGATAGCAGTGGCTACCCAGACCGCATTGCTGATTGTGAAGGGTTCAGGTTTCAGGGCCTCAAAAATGTATGCCTGCCACTGCTTCCAAGCTCTGTTCTCTTAACATAGTATCACAGAGGTTCTTCTCTTTTCAAGCTGGACTGAAAGCCTCCTTCAAATATTAACTGCCTGTTCCCAGCCATATGGTGAGATATTCATCTAGGAGAAAGTTGGCAAACAGAGAAGCCCTACCCAGTTTTAAAACCTGTATTTGATTTCTTCAACAAAGATTTGCCCTCATTCAATACCCACGTTTTAATGCAATCATTTAGCCCTGTTTCCCCCTCACCCCTCTTGGTACAAAGCCTGTTTTTCTCTGTGTACTCCTCTCTGTACTGCCCTTACCCTGGGGAATTCCAGCAACTTCACAAGCAATAAGTTTTACTCCAGATGTGCTCTGTGCCTACACAAACGCTTGTGCTACTTTTATGGAATTGTATATTGAATCTGAAATATGACTAATAAGAAAGAATGTAACACTGCTGAGCTCTTGCAAAGATTCTTGCAAAGAACACCACACTTTGATATTTATTACAAAATTCTGGAAAAAAATAACAGCCTTTGATATTTGCTATCTAATTTTCTAGAAAAGATGCCTTCCTCCTAATACCATAAACCATTTTCCGTCTCTTGCTTTTCCTCAGGCCTGTGTGCCATCTTTAGAAGTATACTTCCAGCTGATTCTGTGAGAAGATAATCTGTGAGGAAAGCTTGCTTATCAGAGCAATAACAATGTCAATAATATTTAGTTCTGAAGGAACCTCTGGTAGATTCCAAGATCATCCCACACAGTTGAGAGTTCCTCAGTGTTTAGGGTCAACATTTCTCCTGTTTCACAGTTAGAAGATGGCTGATCCTCCCCCACTGCAAAGAGGTTAGGAGGGCACAACAAACCATAAACTATTGATAGCCAACCGGTCATATAAATCTCCTAAGTCTGAAAGTGGGAGAGGCTGAAAAAGTTTCCATTGCAAATCCTGCAGGCTATTCAAGGCCCATTTGTTTTCCTCTTGGCAGACTTCTCATCCTCAAATATTTTGTCTGCAGCTTTTTTGAAATGGTTCTGAAGATGTTCTTCATGGAGGTGCTTCCTGTTGTCACAGAAGAAACTGTGTTTTTCGGCCAGTAGCATCAGATTAGCAATAAAGCTAACTTGATGTTACTGACAGAAGCACTAGCAGTAATCCTAGCTGAAATCAAGCATATAGTATAGTACTGTATATTTGAGTCTACTACAGTAAATATGAGACGTAATGCATTAAAGTAATACAATAATTTACAGCTGGTTTCTTGGGTGTTATTGTTGTTGTTAGAAAGGACTAATATAACATGTGTTAATGGAGTGGATAGATGAATAGCTCAGTGAGTTAGGAATCTGGCTATGGAGTCAGAAGCTGGGAGTTTGATTCTCCACTGTGCATCCCAGAAGAGCCAGCATGTGTGGCCTTGGGCAAGCTGCATAGTCCCAGGACACCAACAGCAGAAGGGATCGTCAAACCACCTCTGGGTACTATCTACCTAGAATCTCCTGAAAAGGGCTGCCATAAGACAGAGCTAATCTGACAGCACACAATTATTATTGATGTTACTACATGTTCTGGCATAAGAAGTGCTGTTTTGTAGTTGCCAAAATCCTATTACTGGTGTAATGCAAATGGAGTAATTTTTGGAGGCAAATTATCTCAAGGTAGACGCAAGATAGACATAGGTTTGTTATACACTTAATTGTGTAAGCCATGGGGCAGGAGATAACATACAGCAGACTCTGTAACTTGAGACAAATCATCTTTGAAAGTTACATCATTTGCATTATGCTTCTGAGCATCTCTGTATCAGTGTTTGGCCATTATTTTTAATATTATTGTAAAAGGTCTTTAAAAACAGTTTTAGAGGCATTCTACGCAAATGGTGAGTAGATAACAGAAAAGTTAATGGGGAGAGAAGAAGAGAAGAGGTGCAGAAGATCACAAGCAAAACTTAATCCTACCAATTGCTTTATGAACAGCCTTTCTCAATCCTGCACTTTCCAGTTGGTTGGACTACTAGAATTTATTTATTATTACGGTCGAGTGACCAGTTCATAAAACATATTATATGGCTAAAATATACAAAATGCAATTTAAAAAGTGTACAACAGATAATTAATTGTGTACTAGTTGTAAAATATGGGGAGAATCAAATATAGCATTTTTATAGCTATCCTTTGAACCATTGAGTTGGTTGGACTACAACTCCCATTGCTTCTGCCAGCAGTTGGATTGTAGGATTATATACATGGCCAGGAGGGAGAAGACAATTTAAAACTCTCAAAAGAGCACTTCTGAAGAAAGGCAACAAGAAAATGTCCCACTTGCAAACAACAATGGCTAAAATCCAGTAATAAGTGGCAACTAGAGCAGGCCCATTGGATTAATGGAATTTACTGAGGAGTTGATTAGCCCAATCTCCACTGATTCAGTGGGCCTACTCTAGTTGTGACTTACTGCTGAATATTAACCAGTGTCAACCAAAGTATTGCATGCCATTTTCTTGGTCAGTTTTAAGGTTTCTACCATTTACATCCATGATCAATATTTTGGCAACTCAACATGTAAAGAAACTTCCCCCACCCAAGGTAAAGAGATTAGATTGTTGAGCTCAGTAGAGGTTAACTAGACGTGTTGAGCCTCTTTCACTAACATTCCAGTCTTTGCTACTGACCCATTCAGGAACACTGACTGCTATAAATCAGAGATCTTCCGTTTCTTAGATAGAAAAATAAGCACACTCTGCAAATATTGAATCAGACTGCCTCATCCAACCCAACATTGCAAACAAAAGGCTCTCCACTGCAGTTTTCCTAGCATTTAATTGGATTTGCCAAGTAACATGCAATGTAAACCTACTTCAGGCCTTTCTAAGCCCTCTGACACTTTCTTGGCTTGCCTGCTGTTTTCAGCAGCTGTACTGTACGTCCTCGGACGCTGCACTTAGTGTCAGTGAGGCTTGGGTGTTGGTGTTACGTAATGCCTCTTGCTGTATTCACTCCTCATCAGCAAATTTCATAAGCCCCACAAGATGGAGAGGCATCGCCACAAGATTAAACTAGGCAGCAACTGTTAAATTTGGTGAGCCATATTTTATGTAATTAATGATTATGTGCCATAAAGTCAATTCTGATTTATGGTGACCCTCCCCAGGTTTTGTAGCTATAAAGAACTCAGAAGTGGCTTCCAAGTGCTTCCTTCTGGTGACCATGCAGCATGCCCAAGGCCACACAAGTAGCAAGACACATAACTCCCCGCAGCCACACACACTTCAGGTGATCTCAGCTGGCCCATCTCCCAGGAGGCACAGTGGGGATTCAACCTTTGACTCCTCAGACAGGAGCCCCAACCCATTGAACTATACCAGCTGTAGTTTTATGTACTGATAGATATTCACTTATAGATACCTTCCTAAATTCCTATTGAACTCATTCAGAAAGGAAGGATTTCATGTATACATAAATACAAATAATGTATTTCACAGTTCAATTGTACCAAGATACTGTTTCCTCTTAAAGGATTTGAGAGTTTCGCTGATCTCACTATAACTAAGGATGCTGATCTTGATGCATTTACTTTCTATAAATTCAGCCTAGTTGTGATGAGTATAAAACATGCAAACCCCACCATCACCAGTAAACAGAGGTTATCTGACTCCTTTAACCTTCCGTAGCTTGCCTTGTATTTAATTCAGAAGTTTAATGAAGTGGATCTTTGCAATAAAGTGTCTTGTTGCAGTGGATGCAATTATACTTTAAGGGCAAAAGGTGTCTTATGTTGGACATCTAGTCTGGAAACCCCCTAACAGTGAACAAGAAGACAGTTATTCCAGGAAAAGAGAGGAGAGTCTGGTTTTAACAAACAATAAATGGTTTCATAATGATTTAAGTATATTTTTATATGGAGAAATGTGTGGCCTTTTTCTGGGACCAAGAAAAAATTAACTGCTGGAGAAGAAGCAGGAAGTTTGTAA
Source organism: Intellagama lesueurii (assembly GCA_037013535.1). Taxonomy (NCBI): domain Eukaryota; kingdom Metazoa; phylum Chordata; class Lepidosauria; order Squamata; family Agamidae; genus Intellagama; species Intellagama lesueurii. Next base: position 221,593,231 of record JBAJHW010000004.1, on the reverse strand, counting down.
AGCCTAAGAACAGCAATCTACATAATAAGAATTAGTTAGACAAGAAAGTAAATATACAGGTCCACTTGCTTATATTTCTCTTTATTGTTCCCAGTGGCTGAGGTTACTTGTCACAAGCATTGGCACTTGGATTTTAGTGTAAACTGATGACTAAATACTTATTTGTGTTATATGTTTGTGAGGCCAATGCAAAAATGATATATAGAAATTAAAAGAAAAAGTACAAAGTGTTCAAATCCACACTCCTTCTGTGGCCTCCCACCAAACGAGGAAATGGCCATTCTTCAGCTTCAAGTAGGCAGGGCAAATTCTACAATTAGAATTCTGATTAGTTCATGGACAGCAAAATTAAAATGTTACAATCATTTCTGACTACATCCATGACAGCTCTATTAAATCACATGAAGGGTTCCAGATGCTTAGACACATAAACAAACAAACATCTCATTAAATTCAACAAAACGACAAGGGGAATAATGGAACACAATGAAAACGAGCGATGCAGCCAATGAAATGTGTTGCTGTGAAATAAAAGATTGAAAGTTCAAGAATTCAGGGCTATCTTCCGGCTCCATTTTAATGAAAGCTTTATTCTCACATAATCAAGCACAGATGCTAAAGGTCTGGTGCCAGAAAAATGCTAGGCTATTGAAAACCAGGAGAAATTAAAACTGACAATGAAAGATCACATCTCTTCTGTTAATTCCATTGGAATTTTTTTTTTTTATAGCCTCAGTTGCTGCCTGTAGAAGGTATGGTTAGGAAAGAGCTTTCTGAGCTGGAGTGACTATCAATCCATATAGTGCTAACCAATTCTTCCTTCCCTGCCTCAGAATCCAAGAGATCCCCGCTTCTCTGCTCTGTATCTCTTTCCCCCTCTTTTGTCTGTTGGAAGCAGTCTGGAGTATATTGAGGCCTGTTGCTGAAAGTCAGCCATGTTGTTAACTTGCTGTTATCTGTTCACTATAAGTAAATAAACATTTTTATTCTTTCTCCTAATAACCTCTCAGAGTGAGTTATTGAGACTGTAAGTGCCAGTTGATGAGAAAAAGGGGTGGAGTACTGTGAGAACCTTGAGGCTAATTCTGCTCTGCACGTCTGCTGCACAGCTAATGGCATTTTACCAAACATTCAAAAACTCTGCAACAAATACTATATTTGGGAGATCGCCTTCTCCCACCTAGATCTACCCGAATTACTCGGCACAGCCAGGAGGGACGGTTGAGGGGCCTAACGCCGAGAGAGGTCCGGAAAGAAAGAACAAGAAACCGGGCCTTCTCGGCAGTGGCCCCTCGACTATGGAACAGCCTTCCAACAGAGATCCACCTGGCACCCTCGCTGGGTGTTTTTAAGAGCCATTTAAAGACTTGGCTCTTTAGGCAGGCCTTCCCTTCTGTCAATTCTTGAATTCTATCTTCTTGTTTTCTATCATTCCCCATCTTGAATACACCATATTATTGATTCAATTGTTTAATGTTTATGATGTTTTTATGATATTTTATGATATTTTATGATATTTGTAAGCCACCCCGAGTAGACGCTGTCTAGGGGGGGCGGGGTAGAAATCTAATAAATAAGTAAATAAATAAAAAATAGTGGCTCATTTATCTGTTCCTATGCAGCGGGAATAATTTTAGCAGATAATTTTAGTCTTTTCCATGTTTTCATGTTTTAATCTTTTAATTTTATTTTAAATCATATGTTGTTTAATTTGTCTTTTAATATTTAACTTATTGTGTTTTTCATTGTGTGAATTTTAATCCTGTGAGCTGCCTTGGGTCTCTTGTTGGGAGAAATGCGGCATACAAATAAAACGAAGAAGAAGAAGAAGGAGAGGGCTTTTCCAATCTCCACATTACATTTCTGTACCTTTGTTTAAGGTGTGGCAAATTCTGATGCTCATTCTTTAGACTGCAGAGTAGGGAAGGGAAGAAATTGCTTGTTTAATAGTTTAACACAAACTTACCAAATGCACACTTTGTGAACCAATGAAAGAAAGGAAGTACAGCCATACTTCAAAATATTTGACCTTTCTCCAGACATTGGGAGGCAGTTCTCCAGTCAAAAGTGTATATGTATTAGTGCAAATAATGTATAAAAATACAATATATAAGAGAAACTGGTCACAGTAATTGTGTCTCAGGGGAAAGTCCTTGCAAGGAATCTGCAGACAAAATGCATATAACAGGCTGCTAAAAAGACATAAGTACACATAATTTATACAGATTATTAAAAGACAAACTGTATTCATAGGTCAAAATAAAGTTAAGGTTGGGATAGAGAGAAACTGAAGGAAAGCACAACTAACAGATTCATCCACCCCTACTGCTGAGCTGATCAAATAAACCCCACTGCCCCACCAGTCCCTCTGCTGTAGCACAGCTTGGGAAAGTTAACTTTTTGGGACATGAACTCTCAGAATCACAGAGCTAGCATGGTGGCGTCTGAGAGTTGCAGTGCTTTATGCCACACAGCCAACCAAAAACAGCTTTCCCAAGCTCTGTGCCACAGACAAGCTGTAGCCAAGTTATGCTGTAGTCAAGCTGAAATTGATGCTTTTGAATTGTGGTGCTGGAGGAGACTCTTGAGAGTCCCCTGGACTGCAAGGAGAACAAACCTATCCATTCTGAAGGAAATCAACCCTGAAGTGCTCACTGGAAGGACAGATCCTGAAGCTGAGGCTCCAATACTTTGGCCATCTCATGAGAAGAGAAGACTCCCTGGAAAAGACCCTGATGTTAGGAAAGTGTGAAGGCAAGAGGAGAAGGGGACGACAGAGGACGAGATGGTTGGACAGTGTCATTGAAGCTACCAACATGAATTTGACCCAACTCTGGGAGGCAGTGGAAGACAGGAGGGCCTGGCGTGCTCTGGTCCATGGGGTCACGAAGAGTCGAACACGACTTAACGACTAAACAACAAGCTGAAATGGGCCCTAAATGAGAAGAGAGGGACTAGCTGGTCTCTCAGCTGAGCTATTTTCTCTCATCTACCTCTCTAGTGTTAAGACAACCTCACACACTGTCTGTAGTTTGAGTGACTGGGAGGGACTTTTGGGGCTTGGGTCATTGTCTAGCTATCCAGCACTAACCAATAGTTTCTTCCTGCTTTTGAGATTCAAAGAGAGCCCCACCTCTCTGCTCAGTGTGCTATCACTCTCTTTTGTCAGTTGGTGGCAGTCATTGGTTGCTGTTGATCTGTTTGGTTGGTAGCTAATATGTGTGCAGCAAAGAAAGCAATATATGCATGTCTGTAATTTCAAGGAACTGTAAGTAAAGAAACATTTTTTATTCTTTCTCCCACATATGGCTCAGAATGAGTTATTAATTACTTGCCAGTTAAAGAGAAAGCAGTGTACTCTGGGGAACCTGTGGCTATTTTCCTCTGTTGACTTATGTACTTCTACTGTGTAGCAAAAGGAGAATTTTACCAGAAATTCAATAATCTGCAACATCTAGGACACTAGTTTCAATGTTGGTAGCATCACGGACCTGATTAACATATTCTTGTCTTTATGGGAGAATGTCACAAGTCTCCCTCTAACTGTTTTGAAAACTAAAACAGGGACATTTGTGGAGGTCACAATACTTTTTGGAAACTGATCAGGACCTGGAGAAGTCAGACACATGCATACGCATTCAGAATTGGCTGTATTATGGAGACAAGCATGTTATTATAAAACCATCTTGATCTCTAGTATTCAGGGCAGCACAAAGAGGAAACACATTAGCTTAAATGAATTGAGATCATCAGCTGGGGATTCTTGAGATCTTTTGTGTAGGCAGAATCACTGCTAGTTTTCCTTGCAAGTGAAATGAGCATGGTTTTGTTTGTTTTGTTGTTTTGTTTTAAAGCCATTGAAGAGAGTAGGATTCTCCAAGGACTAGAGAAAATGTGTTGCTTTGGAGGTTCTAGCTGGGCCAGGGGGGCCTCCCTGATCTGGAAGACAGAATGAACTCCCTCCCCCCCGGGTCGCAGGCAGATACCCAGTAAAAGTTAGAGAAGCTTGCTCTGTCGTGGCTTACGCTTCCTCCTGTGCCACACAGGCTCTGAGAAAATCACTGAGATACGAGATGATTAAGATAACGCCTCGTATCAAATCTGATTGTGAACCACATTGCAGAATTTTGTCTGCTCACGACATTTTCAGTAACATAATGAATTAAAAATGCCGCAAGAGAAGTTATGTTTCCAAGCAGGAATGGGTGGGGAACTTATTTCCGCCCACAACTGAAATGTCAGTCAGTAGACACATCAGGAAGGGACGTGGTGGCGCTGTGGGTTAAACCGCTGAAGCCTCTTTGCTGCAAGGTCAGAAGACCTGCAGTCGTAAGATCGAATCCACGCGACGGAGTGAGCCCCCGTCGCTTGTCCCAGCTCCCGCCAACCTAGCGGTTCGAAAGCATGCAAAATGCAAAAATGCGAGTAGATAAATAGGTACCACCTCGGTGGGAAGGTAAACGGCATTCCGTATCTAGTCTCGCTGGCCACGTGACCACGGAGGATTGTCTGCAGACAAACGCTAGCTCTATGGGTTGGAAACAGAGATGAGCACCGCCGCCTAGAGTCGGACACGACTGGACAAATTGTCAAGGGGAACCTTTACCTAGACACATCAGGAGCTCCACACCAGGAGCGCATAAGGCTGCAGCTTGAAGAAGAGGGGTTCAATCCACTGAAGACATGTTCCTTCTAAAGCCTGACTGCCCTTGTCAGGTTGGATGTTTCCCATTCTCTGAGATCTCTTGAGTTATAATTGCAAAATATTCAATGTATGTGCACGTGTGGGCACGAGAAGCTCCCAACCCACAATCCTGGCACTCCATTCCCTGCCTTTCTCAAAATGGCACAAATGGTACCAGCGCACGCCTATCCACCAGCTCTTTCCCCAGACCTCTGCTGGCTTCACAGATGTGCAAACCACATACAAATGCCTCAACGCTGAGTCTGCCAGCAGCTGAGAGCAGGTGGAGGTGGGTGCCTAAATTTTAAGGCGACTTCACACACACAAATCACACTTTCTCTTTGTCCAGCACCATGCGCTGGAGATTGGTCTCTCTGCAGGATAACTTGTGGGTGCATTTTCGTTCTCTGAGTCTTCAGCCAGCACCCTAAAACCTAGCATCGTGACCCCGGGCCCCAAGACTGGATTAAGACCTTTAGAGGCCCTAAGCACTGAAAAGATTATGGTGCCCCCTACGAATATAACATGTGGCAGGTCCCATGGCTTGAAAATAGATATTTATGCCTGAAAATACAGTAATTTACTTGTATAACATGTGGCAAAAGAGAACCACGTATCTTAAAACCCCTTTTGGAGTGTTTTTTAACAGTGGCTGTTATTTCTTTGGCTCACACATATAGGGCAGAGGCCATAGGTCTAAATGACCAGCAGCTCTCTTTATCCTTATCCCCACCCAACTTCCTATAGTTGTAAAAATAATAATTAAAAAAAACCACACACAAACTGAGCAATGATGATGATGATTGATCATTTCACTCAAAACATGAGTTTTCTCGCTTTGTGAGCCTTTAAACTTTTTAGTTCGTACTGGTTCATACTCAGTTACTTTAGGGAGGGAAAGGTTTTTCTTGGGACTCTTGAGGGAGTCAAGTGTGTGAGGGAGGGAGCCAAGTGTGATGGATTGATGGATGTGGTATGTTAAGGAGGGTGCACCATGGTCCACATGGTAAATCCAGCACTGAAAAAAATTCTGTAGTGCCCCCTTCCCTTGTTGATGCTTATTTTGCTTAATAGTTAATCTGAGGCTGCCTGGCCACCCTCTCACAGAAAGCACCTATCCAGACCCAGATAAATGTCATCTTCTACTGTGACATCTGGCATTATAAGCTTCAGTCTCTGCCTGTTTCTCAAGACTGCTCTGCTTCCTGGCTCTTCACCTTCTCTTTCCTCATCTGCTCTAATTTCTTTACCTCTCTGCCTGTGTCCCTTCTCCTCCTTTCTTAACACCTTGATCCTTGACTCCATCTTCCCATCTAGGCTTTTGTGTGAATTTAACCTTTCCAGCTTTATCTATTTTGTAATAATGTAACCTCAGGAATTTAGCTTATTTTCTTTGCCACACAACGCTTATTCAATTTAAACAATCTTAAGCAGACGATTTCTTATCCAGGCCTTGGTGGACAGGTAGAACAATGGTTTCCCTTCTTCTTTACCAATATATTTCGAAAGAGTCAACATGTCTGCACACTTCCATTTGCACCATCTTTTCTTTCCGAGCCTTTTAATTTCCCTTTTAGCTCTCCTTGGAGTGCTTAGGAAATTGACTGCATTTTTCCTCTGCTATAGCAACCACAACTGAGCACCATGCTTTAAGGCAGAATTTTACCAGTATGGACGGAGAGTTCCATATGATCTCGGCTTCACTGCTTCTGTTAATCAAAACCAAAAATGATATCCTGCTTGGCATTCATGTCATCATGCTGAACTACTTAACATTTTTCATCTGTTATGCAAATAATTTCTAAATCACTTTCAGCTGTTCTGTTGCATTGCCAGTTAGCCTGCATTTTAGGCTTTTGCATTTTCCCCTTCTTTTTTTGCTCCGGCAAAAGTAAAATTTTAAAAAAATATATCATCTGCCCCACCTTCTACACTTGGAGACTTGTGAAACTGATCCTTTAATTCCTTAATTTTCTCTGAAGTGCATGAGTAACACACAGACTGAATGCCTTTCTACCTTCCTTAAGGTTCCACAGCCTGAGAATCATGACACAAACTGGAACTAATCCCTGATGCACAAACATCAGAAAATAGTTCCATGAGATCTCTGATAAACAAAATGTTTCTGACATTTTTGGTTAGGGCATGCCTACACTGTTCCCACCCTGAATGCCACTTCTGTTTTCATCCTCTAACATTTCAAAAGCTATTCGTTTCCCCTGGAATAAACAACATAAACCATTGATGGTTGTTGTGGGTTTTTCAGGCTCTTTGGCCGTGTTCTGAAGGTTGTTCTTCCTAACGTTTCGCCAGTCTCTGTGGCCGGCATCTTCAGAAGGCAGGAGTCAGAACTCTGTCTGTGCTCTGGTGCAGTTTGTTTGGATAGTTGAGTATTTATAGCTGTGGGACCAGCTTTTGTCCTTTTCAGGAGATGGGTGATTGTGGTGATCAGGGTGTTTTTTGTTGTGGGTGTACTGTTGTGATAAGAGGGAGAGATTATCTGTCACTGTGACTGATGGGTATCGTTAGCTGGTCTTTTGTGTGCAGCGATCACCGGTCCTTGTAGCTGGGTAGAGTTCGGTAGAGTTTGTTGACCTTTTGCAGGCTGTATTTTTCAGTGCTGGGAGCCAGGCTTTGTTGAGTTTTAAACTTTATTCTTTTTTGTTGAAGCTCTGCTGGTGTTTGTGGATTTCAATGGCTTCCCTCTTCAGTCTAACATAATGATTGCTGGTGTTGTTCAGTACTTCAGTATTTTGAAATAGAATATCATGTCCAGCTTGTTTTAGGGCATGTTCAGCTACTGCCGATTTTTCCAGTTGTTTTAGTCTGCAGTGTCTCTCATGTTCTTTGATCCTGGTGTGGATGCTGCGTTTTGTGGTTCCAATATATACCTGGCCACAACTGCAAGGTATCTGGTATACTCCTGCAGTGGTGAGGGGGTCCCTTTTGTCCTTTGCTGACCATAACATTTGTTGTATTTTTGTCGTGGGCTTGAATACTGTTTGTAGGTTGTGTTTTTTCCAAAAGTTTCCCTATGCGGTCCGTGCCCCCTTTGATGTATGGCAGAAATACTTTATTTGTGGGTGGTTGTTTTTCCTCTTCAGTTTGGTGTTGTTTTCTTGGTTTGATGGCTCTTGTGATTTCATTTTTGGAGTAGCCATTTGCCTGTAGGGCCCAATTCAGATGGTTGAGTTCGGTGCTGAGAAATTGAGCTTCACAGTTCCGATTTGCACGATCTACCAATGTTTTGATTATGCCTCTTTTTTGCTGTGGTTGGTGGTTGGAGTTTTTGCGTAGGTACTGGTCTGTGTGGGTGGGTTTTCTGTAGACCTTGTGTCCCAATAGGAGGTCAGTTTTGCGTATGACCATGACATCTAAGAAAGGGAGTTGGCCCTCTATTTCTTTTTCCATGGTGAATTGTATATTTGGGTGGATGCTGTTGAGATGGTTTAGAAATTCTTCCAGTTTTTCTTCGCCGTGGTTCCAAATTGCGAAGGTGTCATCCACATATCGGAACCAGACTGTGGGTGTGAAGGGTGCCAAAGCCAGGGCCTGTTTTTCGAAAGGTCTACAGAAAACCCACCCACACAGACCAGTACCTACACAAAAACTCAGCTAGATCTTTCAACATGTAATCCAAGCCTGTTATTCTGCTGACCCCTGTGTGTGCACTCAAACCATGCAATTTAATGAATACAGATCTAGATATCTTTTATTATTTTCTGTGGGTCTGACTCTTTCCTGCCTAAGTCTCTGAATGAGATTTGCTTTTGCTTTGTGTTTAATATGGAATAGACATGGGCACAAACATCAGTCTGGAGGTTTGTGCTGATTCATTGGTGCAGCACCACAGGTGCTGTGCATTCCCTCCCCCTCCAGGCCAGCTCCCCCACTCACCAGCCGGCATGCACTACTCTATCCTTCCTCTTTGTGTGATCGTCCAGTCCCAGCAGGAGCACCTGCTTCCCTTCTCTATTTTTTTCTGGCAGCTGCCCACTCAAAGGCAGTGCTGCAGGAAGCCCTGCCCTGCCTCCTTGTTTGGAGGAGTGGGCAGCTGCTAGAGGAGGCAGAGGAGGGAAGCAGGTGCTCCTGCTGGGACTGTACAATCGTATGAAGAGGAGGGAAAGTGAAGCACACACCAGCTGCTGAGTGGGGGATCTGGCCAGGGAGAGGAGGGAATGAGGAGGGTTGTGGGGTACCATGCCCACAATCTGGCACAAACCTCCAAACTGAGGTTCATGCCCATCTCTACCATGGAATTGTTTCACATTATTATTATTCTTTTAGAAGCTCTGAACTTACTTTTGAATCTTTTTTTTTAAATAACAAGATTTTACAGCTGTGTTATCACTCAAGACAGACCAAAGGGTTGTTGGTACTAAGGAAAGTGTCTTGCACTCTCTGTGTTGGCCCAGAATCCTCACACATGTCAATGTAAATCAGCCCATAGTCCTCCACACATCTGTACTTTTTTCCTCCTCCACTGGGGCCTTTATTATTATTTTTTTATTGAATGAATTTAAATTCATTCTGGCATTGTGATTATTTGAGCCAGTTCTGAAGGAGCAACCAAAAGCTGGCTCTCCCAGCTTCTTCATTCAAGATGGGGAGAGAGGAAGCAAAGGGGCACTCAGGGGATGTAAGTTCCCCTCAACCAAGCACCCATTTATTTATTTTTTAAAAGCAGCTTAGTGCAACTGCTGTTGCATTAGAGTTGCTGGAGATAAAAGACAGAGTAAGGAGTCAGCAGAGAGCAAGGAGGAAATGGTGAATTTACAGCTTCTAGCTCTTTCTACTCTGCAGCTTGTTAAGGTAGCTTGTTGAGGTGCTTCTAATGTTACTGTGCCTTCTTCATATCTGAATGGAAATAGCAGAGCTACCTTAACAAGTTGCAGATTGCCACTTTCCTCCAATCTCTCTCAACTACTTCTGTGTGTTTCGATAAACTCAATTCACCAAGGGAAACCCAACTTCCCAAGAGCAACTTCATAGTGGATCCATTCATATTTTTCTCGCTATATAATTGCTCCCTTTGGTTTGTTGCACCACTTCCAATGAACCCAGTGGACTTTAAGGCAGGGCTAACTTTCCATATTGATTTCAACAAAACCAGAGTTGGAGTCACTTAGTCTGGATCCAACCTTCTTTGTACAGCACTATATAATGGCATTATTGTACCATTTTATCCCACACCTCACCCTGACAAATAATAGCATTTTTGTTTTCTCAAAGAAGCAGAACTACTTTAAAAATGAGCCTGCTCAAGTGTTATGATAATCAGGAGAGACCTTTTTCTCAGTCCCACCACCGTCACAGCTGCATTTGATGGGGACACGGGAGAGGGCCTTCTCTGTTGCTGCTCCCAGACTCTGGAACTCCCTCCCACGGGAGTCCAGACTGGCTGCATCTTTGCTGTCCTTCTACAAGCATATGAAGACCTTTCTCTTCAGGGAAGCTTTCCCTGAGTGAATGGCTGCCGAGCAAGGTTTTTCAAATGTATTGTTGTACCTTGCTGCATTTAATGTTTTGGTGTTGCTTATGTTTTCTTGATATTATATTCATTGGTCCTTTTAGTATTGTATTCTCATTGATATTAACTTAAGTACTGTCTTTTAATTGTTGTAAGCTGCCTTGGGTCCTTTTTAAGGAGAAAGGTCGGTTAAAATATTTTCAATAAATATATAATAGATAAAAAGTAAAATATATATGTTTACTTTAGCTTTTTTACTGTATTTCACTCATTTTCAAAAATGGCTAAGAATGGTCTTTTTAAAGGCTTTATGCATCTTGTGGAGGAGGCTGGGGGCAAAAATTTAGCCCCCCAAAACCTCTGCCCTAGTGCAAGTTTTCTGCCTTTGCATATTGCAAATACATTTGCTTTCTTTTTGTGCTTGGTCATGCAGAGGCCAACATCAGTTTCACAACAGGACAGATGTATTTCCTTTAATTTGTAATTTGACCCTTAGTTGCCCTTGTAGCGGAACCCCACGTCACGCCTGTCCATCATGGGAAGCTCAAAGGCAGGAGCCTATGAGAGGACAGGAGGGGCGGAACCAAAAGGACAGTTGAAGAGTTAGTTGGACAGTTAGGGAGACAGTTATGGAGAGAGTTGGAGAAAAGAGGTTGCAGATAGGGAATTGAAGAGAGAGTTAGTAGATGGTATTGAGAAAGTTAAGAGAGAATGCTAGAGAGAATAGGAAAGAGTTTAATAGTATAGTGAATATACAGATAGTCAAAGAATATTATAACAGTGAATAAAAACAAACAAACACAACGTGAAAGCAAATGATATTTAATGAATAAGCCTTAACATCTGTGATTTACTCCTGTGATTTGCATGACATCTATAAAATCAATAAATCTGTTGAATTGACAGCACGTGTCTAAGATCTAATTGGTATTAAGGGAATAATACCTGGTGGCAGCGTGAAGTGAGGACACACATTTAAGGCAAAATAAACAAAGGACACTGGGTGGACGTCACAGCCCTCATTGCTTGAAAATCAATTTGCTACCAAATTTGGCAACCTTCTTCCTATGCTACTGTTTCGTTTTCAGAAATCTTCACCACTGTCTGTCTTAAACAGTCCTGAGTGACTTGCACCTTCTAACTCAAAGTGGAAGCAATGTGACTCAGACTGAAAAAACAGAAACCTTGTATGAAAAAATGGAAGCTTGAATAAGTGTAGTGAGAGTCTTGCTGTTGCAATGCAAGTACAGAGGTTTGAGCTGAAAAGACTCCAAGGGGAACAGGTCTGGATATAGGGGCTGAGCAAACAGGGTATGATGTCAGCAGTGTTTCACAGAGCAGAGCCACAGAAAGGTTAGAAATGCAGGCTGGAATGGTAATCTGAGAAAGTGACAGGGATGGGTGGGGTAAATTTGGCTTCCTGGAGCAGAAACCTAATTCAACCACAACATTCTGCATTACTTATTATACCCAAAGATTCAACAAAAGTGGTTACAACATGTACTAGGACTTTGGTCAAGTCAAGGGTAAACAGAGTGAATCACAAATAGAAAACTTTTCTTTGGAACTTTTTCTTGACTAATATTTCATAGTCAGGTCAGACTACAACTTCCAGAATCTCCCAACCAGCATGGTCACTAGTCTGAGCACTGTAATCCCAAAAAAGGAACTTTTCCAAGTTCTGACCTAGGCTGATCCTCTATTCAGTCCAAAATTTTAGCAATCTTGACAGACAGCCACCAGCCTCTACTAAAGGTCTTATTTTGCACCTAAGGCAGAAGACTAGTGTAAGGGTCCCCAAGGTAGACTGTGTGGCATTTGTTGCCCTGTTTTCTAACATGGAACATCCAGTGGCTTAAGAGGTATAGCAAGGATGCACTTGCTTGCTGCCACCTGCAGTACTTCTTTCCTGAGATGGCTGCCTCACTCTGTCTAATGGTAGAGTCAGGAAGTCCAAAAAGCAAACACAGCCAGCCAGAACTCTCAGGAGATCATATTTGAAAGGGAACACAAGCATTCTCTGTAGTGATACAATTTACGAAGGGTGGTGTAGAAAGACTGGTCCATAAATCAACTGACAGAAGATGAAACTAAACAAGATGACAGCTACATAATTAAGCGACGAAGTATTATCCTTCCAGAAAATCCATTCTTCAAAGCTGACATTGTTTGCATAATCAGTTCACATATGGAGCCCATTGTTAATTCTCAGTGATCATCCACCACAAAAGGATGTTAATTTGCAGCTTGTGGAGCTATGAAACATTAATGGAGGATAATCAAATGCCCCTTCACTTTTTAAGGCAACTCCATTTGTAAATACAAAATAGCCAGCTTAGCTATTTTTGCCATGAGTGCTCATGATGTCTACTCATCTGTATTTGGATAGCAGTGCTAATCGATTTGACCTATGAAAATTATCTCCAAACTATTTGTGTCATTAGGGAAAATTTACACATGCTTTTCTCCAGCATAACTTACAGTGTTTCCTGGAGTTTATTTCATCAGATTAATGGTACAGAGTGGAACAATAAAACCCTGGTGACCCCAGAGACACTCTTTACATCAAGATTTCTCATTCCCATGGCTATCTGTTTAAAAGAGGTGGACGATCCAATCAATCATCGAACACCATCTTGTTTAATAATATATTTAGCCATTTGGTTTGCCCTGAACATTATTCGGTCAGCTACTTTATCTATTAGTACAGTAGTTTCCAGGAGCGATGTATGGAAGTGAAAGCTGGACCATAAAGAAGGCTGAACGCCGAAGAATTGATGCTTTTGAATTGTGGTGCTGCAGGAGACTCTTGAGAGGATTGCAAGGAGAACAAACCCATCCATTCTGAAGGAAATCAACCCTGAGTGCTCACTGGAAGGAGAGATCCTGAAGCTGAGGCTCCAATACTTTGGCCATCTCATGAGAAGAGAAGACTTCCTGGAAAAGACCCTGATGTTGGGAAAGTGTAAAGGCAAGAGGAGAAGGGGATGACAGAGGACGAGATGGTTGGACAGTGTCATCGAAGCTACCAACATGAATTTGACCAAACTCCGGGAGGCAGTGGAAGACAGGAGGGCCTGGCGTGCTCTGGTTCATGGGGTCACGAAGAGTTGGACACGACTTAACGACTAAACAACAACACCAACAACACAGTAGTTTCAGAAACTGTAACTTGAGCCCCCAACTTCTTCTTCTGTGTCGTGGTGCAAAGCAATGCAACCTGTTTCCTCATCCTTATGGCAGCTTTAGATCGTGCTTCCACTCAGCACATCAATGGTGCTTTTCATCTAACAATCTCAAGACATTTGGGAGATATAAATCTGGCCTCAGCATTGTCTTGTGCAGCAGGCTCTGAACTGTTTTATTGTTGATTTCTGAATGAATTCATGACAGCAGAAGACTGCATCTCATTTATATAGTATATCCTTGCTCTGTTCTGGATGAATAGTAATCGTTAGAGCTACTCTAATAGAGCATTCCTCTACATGTCTACTCCTTGCTCAAGAGAGACTTATTCTGAAGTGACTAAGTATAGGATAGAAGCTTAAGAAGACTATAAAAATTTGTGTAGCTCTGGTTTTAGTTACTTCTTTCCTGGTTCTTCTCTAATCCACCTAGCAACAATTTTCAAGTAAACTAATTCGTAAATGATTGGCAATGATGTCTCCACAATTTAAATATTAATGAGGTTGGATTGGGGTCCACATATTTGCCCTGATCTGCATTCCCCCTTGCCACAAAAAAGTCACTGAGACTATCACATTAGGAACCTGAACATCTGAAGACAAGAATTTATGCTTGTTCATCTCAGTGTACTTGCAATACTGATGTAATGGGGGGGGGGGGCTTAATCTGGGCTCCTGATCATGTGACCACTGTAAGTGCATTGAGCTAACCATGCTTACAGTTTCCGCTTCAGGCTTTCATGTAAGATGAAGGTCTCTTGTGACTTCTGGGTGGAGAGGAAATGGAGAGGGGATCTGGGGGGAACATATATATGTGCATCTTCATATCACCAAAACTCTTTAGGTTCCAGCCAGCTTAAGCCTGTAATGCCTAAATGTGTTTTTTTTTTTTGGGGGGGGGGGGTCTCTGGACCAATAATGTTGATCAACTTCTAATTACCAAGATGGGATTTTGTATAGTTAGACCCTTATATCTAGCTCACATAAACAGTTAATTAGTTATACTGGCACTCTCCTCTTCCTTTAAAGAGGGTTTCAGCTGCACATCTATCCTGTGAAGTATGTTTGGATGTATTGTTAGCTTCCCAACCATCTGGAAGGCTATAAATTTGCATGTCCAACATGTATCTACCTCTGCTCACTGTTCAACATTAGTTTTGGCACTGATGGAATTTCCATGACAGTTATATGTGATAACACCATTTGTATGTGGTCATATGTGCCAGTTCCATTAATAAGTGTGCCAGACCAATGTTATATTGAAGCATCCCCATGGTTGTTATGGTACTAGTGTTATCTTAATGTCTCTAGATACAAAAAGACTTGGCATGGATGTTTAAATCTCCCATAACAGCTATCTTGGTAGGCCTCAAGAACAAGTCTGACTTGTTCTGCCCTGCTTACTCAAAACAAGATACAAATGCTCAACGTTCATCCTTCAACACGGGAGTCAAAAAGGGTGGTAGAAATCCCACAAACTATAGCAAATCCTACAAACTACAGCAAACATGCTCTTGATCCTTGGTTCTTTTCTGGTGCAGAGTCAAATAACAGTTGGAAGACAGAGACTAAGAGCAGAAACAGATGAGATGCCACATTTGCATTGAGAAGTTATTTCAAACAATTCCCATGCTTGTTTCATGATGATCAGTCAGTGAACAAAAGCAAGCTAATAATTTCAAGAGCTGCAATACCTCATGGCAGAAAAAACAATTGTTTCTCAAATTTTAAGAGAGCTCAATTTCTAAATATGAAACTGACACCTCCCCCAGATTTCCCACCTATGTCTTCCAGTATCATTCATGGGAGATTTTAGGCTGGTATTCTCCAGCAGCAGTAATGCCCTTGGAGAAGCCGATAGGATATCTGTCAAGTTTCTGGTATATTTGACGGAGGAACATGTAGCCCTCCAAGTGTTAGACTGAAAGTCCTATCAGGTCTAGGCAGCACAGCCAATGGTTAGGCATTATGTTAGTTGTAGTCCAACGATTTCCAAAGGGATGCACATTAGCCATCCATATGCAACAGGGAGCAATTAGAAGGAATAGACATCGGACCAGCAGTTCAGATGAAGAAGGATCATTGCTTCCAAAGATGCTCTTTTGTGCCCTTCTTACTTTATACACTAACCTCCCTACTCCTACTACAGGCCAAGGCAAGGGCATTTTACCTATTACCTTTCCCACCTAGTATTTTTCCAGTCTGATGACCTAAAAATATTTCTGAAAACACCCTGAATCTGCCCTGTCTCTGGATTTTTTTTTAACACCCACATTTGCTCCTGTACATCACTATTGCCTAATGCACTTGTAAGACTGAAAGTAAATGGGATGACCTATGCCTGTATGAAACCCCAGACTAAGATGCATGATGTCAAGTGTTCTTGTACAGACAAAGGGCTGAAAAATAGGACGAGCAGTTCAGATGAAGAAGCAACATTGCTTCCAGAGATGCTCTTTTGTACCCTTCTTGCTTGAAACACTTTGACTGGGAAACTTCCCAGGAATAATTTCATCTGACGGTTCAGACTAAATATACTCCAGCAGTATTTCTTTTGGATGTCAAGCAGCTAGACCCAGATTTCTGTAGCTACTTTATGTTAGAGCATTTCATCAGTGTTTACAACATGACTTGACATTTTTTGCTCAAACACACTAGATTTCAAAATATGTTCCAGGGACCCAGACATTTCTTGGAGGCTTCATTGGGTTTGTCAGTAAAAAGATCAGAATATTTTTTTACAAAAAGAATTTGATTTGATTTTAATCCTTTATGCTGACTTTCTGCTTCAGAGTCTTCAAAATCGCTCACAAATAAAATCAATTAAAAATTCAGTAATGCTTCCAAATTAAACAGAAAAACTGAATATTAATCATGCATAGCAGCAGTAAGAAACAGATGAAAATAATGTACAGTGAACAGAAATAAGCAAGAATGATGAAGCAGCAGTTGGTAAAATAGTAAGACAACATTGTAATAATATTAAAATAAAAATAACACTAATATAATTGAAGAGCTGAGGTATTCCTCAGTCATTACAAAAAATGTTGGTGAATAGATAAAGAAAAATAATAAAAGTTGGCATTTATTTAATCCATGTGGGAAGGAAATTGATTCCATTAGTTCAACTCTCCCTAAACTGTTGACCTCCAGCTGTGGAGTATGTCTTCCACAATAGGAGTTATAATCCAGCAGATCAGGGCAACAAGAGGTTGGATAAGGCTCCCTTAATGGAACAGTGGGCAAACATTTCTGGAATGTGTCTTGTTCACCAAAGTCAACAATGAGATGTCAAAAGCCTGGTCAGCATTCCATATTACCTTGCCTAGAATCTTGTCCAATGTATTGCATGGGCATGCAAGGTTTCCACAGAAGAAGACAGTGCACTAAGTCTTCCTTGACAGGAAGAAATATGAAAACCATGGCAATAATGGGCTAGTCCAATAGCTAGCCCGAACTAGAACAGAAGTCCTACTGATGCAATGAATCTACTCGAAATGGGATAAAGAACTAGAATTCCACAGGGAAATGTTAAATCAGGGGTGGGAAACAGGTAGCCCTCTCAAGGTTGGACTCCAAGTCTTGTCTGTCTCTTCTAGCCTGATCAATGCTGAGGAATGATGAGAGCAGTAGTCAATTAACATTTGGAGGGCCAGGGGCTTTCTACTCCTGTTACAGAGAGGAGAACATCAAAAACCTGATTGTGGTTTGTAACAGACAAGCCTTTGCTATCCTTCTGCAAGCAGGCAAAGACTTCAGGCAGGCTTTTCCTTAGTGACTAGTTATCCTAGAGAGGTTTTTAAATGGAATGATTTGTATTTTCATTACTTTAAGATCTGTTTTAGCAATGCTTTGTTTTTTCAACATCAAAAAAACTAAGATCATGGTCACTGGTCAACATCAAAAAAACTAAGATCATGGCCACTGGCCCCATCACCTTAGAAGGGGAAGATATGGAGGCAGTGACAGATTTTACCTTCTTTGACTCCATGATCACTGCAGATGGTGACAGCAGCCACGAAATTAAAAGACGCCTGCTTCTTGGGAGGAAAGCGATGACAAACCTAGACAGCATCTTAAAAAGCAGAGACATCACCTTGCCGACAAAGGTCCACATAGTCAAAGCTATGGTTTTTCCAGTAGCGATGTATGGAAGTGAGACCTGGACCATAAAGAAGGCTGACCGCTGAAGAATTGATGCTTTTGAATTGTGGTGCTGGAGGAGACTCTTGAGAGTCCCGTGGACTGCAAGCTTGGATGTCTCCAGGAAACTCTGTGTTGAAGCTTCATATTAAAGAACGTATTGCTGACACAGAGACCATAATAACAGCAAAACTCCAGCAAGCGTTGGCCATTTTCGTTCATCTTCCCAATGCCAAAACGGCCTAGGCAAATGGGCCAAGAATTGTGATCAGCACCAACTCTAGCGTTAAAGTCTTCGAGAATGAACAATGGTTCTCTCTCAGGGATTTTTTTGATAGTAGCTGCCAGATGGTCGTAGAATTTGTCTTTGACTTCTGTTGTGGACGACAGTGTTGGTGCATATGCACTAATGAGGGTGACCGGTCCCACTCATGAGGGGAGCTGCAGAGACAGGATTCTTTCACTCCCCACAGTAGGTGGAACAATGGATCTCAGCAGAGTATTTCTGACCGCAAAGCCAACACCATGTTCCCTGGTCTCATTCAATGGTTTTCCCTGCCAGACAAATGAGAAGTTTTTTTCTTTGACAGATCCCTTGTCTGACAATCTCGTCTCTTGCAGGGCAACAATGTCCATCTGCAGTCTGCTCAGTTCCATGTTGATGACAGCTGTCTTGCGCATGTCGTCTGTTTCCTGCAAGTCGTCAGAAAAGCCAGGGGTCATTGTCCGAACATTCCAGGTGCCCTACTTTAGGGCAGAAGTTTTCTTATGATTGTTGCATGGTGCAGGGTTATCGATCTGCTTGTTGGCTTTCACCCTAAACCCCATGCACCCCGTGAGGTTAACAGACCATGGCGAGGTAGCACCTTACTGGCTGGGGACTGCCCAGCTTAAGGCGGGCGGTAGCTACCTAGTGAGGTGCAATGACCTCTCCCACCGTTGAAAGTAGCCCCTGGCATCATGCTCTACGCCAATCGAGCAAAGACTTATAAGCGGTAACTGCTACTTCCCGTGTTGTTTCGACGCTGTATGCGAAGCTGGAGTGTCCTCTCCAGAGCACAAAGCCTGGGTAAAATAATATGGAGGATAGGCTGTTACCCAAGCAGCAAATCCCCCCTCTCTACATCACTGAAATAGTCCAATAGAAAGGCAAGAGCCAATACAACTGGTTCTAGCGACATCGCAGGAGTTGCCAGAACGACATGAACTACCTCCGGGACTCCAGCTCTATACAATGAGAGGTATCAAATAAATGAAATCTGACCCTGCCCGGATATAAATTTTCAACACAAATGCTGTGCAAATCATTCTGGAAAGATGACTCATGGCTGTTGCACAATTTCCCCAAGGTGTGTCTGAACCTTAGAGTTTTGGAATTCAGTCTTTGACCATGGTCACACCCTGACTGGCAGTACTATCATTGTTAAGCACAAAATAAGAAAGGGAGAAACCAGGTGTGCATCTTGGTTGTAGAGTTAGGCATGTGACCAGATACATGATCAAGATGCACTTCAGCACCTCATCAATTAGCCACAACAAGTTACAAAACTATTCTATCCTCATTAAGAGGAACAATAAGAATCATAATCATGTGCCATCAAGTCAATTCTGACTTGTGGCAATCCTTTTCAGGGGTTTCCTGGTAGAGAATACTCAGAAGTGGTTTACCATTCCCTTCTTCTGGGGGGGGGGCACCCTGGGACTGTGTAGCTTGCTCAAGGCCACACAGGCTGGTTATACTCACAGGAGGCACAATGGGGAATTGAACTTGCAACCGCTGGCTCTGCAGCCAGATAGCTAAACTGCTAAACTATCCAGCCAGTTAATCAGGAAAAAGTCTGCTTACAAATGACACCAAAACAAACAAACAGGATTCTGGTGGTTGGGATCATAGCCAGGAGATGCCCCAAAGCCATATTTTTAGATGAAGAATAGAATATGCAACAAAAATGTAAAATCTGTACATTGTACAGTGCTGTGTATTCTCAGTTCTATTGCACACCTGCTGCACTTAACACTGGATGCTATGAAAAAGATAAAATCATTCTGAAATGTTGATTTATTGCAAGACACTAAGAATTTCTTGGATCGAGAGGCTGACTAATGAAGTAGTGCTAAGTAATTCAAAGAAGACAAGGAAATCATGAAGCACATAGTGGAAGGCTAGAATACTTTGGCCAGGTAATGAGAAACAAAAAGTGCAGTTTGTTACAATTGGTCACTTAGGGTCCAATAAATGGGAAGAGAAGTGGAAGAAGGAGAAGAACTTATTGGTTAAAGAACTTGGGAGACTGGAGTAGGTACAACGCAACATCACTGTTTAGAGCCATGGCATCCAAAGGCAGTGTAGCCACAATGACATCCAAATTCCAGTAGGAGAGAAACAATAATAAGAGGAAATGAGTGCATATTCGTGGCATGGAGATGAGGCACTAAATATTTTCCCTGTCCAGAATCTCTCATGGCAAATTAATCCCCAAGGAACTTTAGTCTTATGGTGTCTCAAATACTTTTTTTTTTAAAAAAAGATGTTGTTTTTAGAGTTTTGGATTGGGATTGGAGACATCTCAGTTCAGCTTTCCATTCACCTGTAGAACTCACTGAGTGACTGTGAGCCAGTCCCTCTCAGCCTGATCTTCCTCACTGAGTTGTAAGGATAAAGTGGGGTGGAGGAAAAACATGGCTTGGGCTCATCTGAGGCAAGGAGATACAAAAATCTAATGAATAGTATATTTAAATACACAGAGATCATTGTGGGCTAAATAGAACTATTAATCCCAGTTAAAGTAGACCTACTGTATGAATGGGACTTGTTAAGTGAACTTCTATGTAAATTTATTGATTGAATGAGTTTATTCTAGTTGGGACTAACAGTTGGATTTAGGTCTGTGTAGATAAAAAATAATGTAGTTCATTGCTTCTGCTGCACTGCCAGCTCATCCTGCCTGCTTCTGGTCTAACAGTAGAGAAAACCAGTGTGATGGAATAAAAGATCTTCTAAACATAGCCTTTAATGAAGTGGACAAAAAGATCTTGGCAGAATTTGTGATCTCAGCCCCAAAACAGGATGTTTCATTATTTTTAAATGTAGATTTAAGATTCCAAGAATCTGCCCAGGGAGTCTGGACTTCAAATGAACAAGCAAGGATGGAAAATGGCCCTACATAAGGAAAAAGCCTTCTTGTATATGTTAAGCAGGAGTGTGACGCCTCATGGAAGGAGCACACTTTGTTCCCGGTGGCCTGTCTGCTTCAAGAAATAGCCACCATTTCAAAGAGTTTATTTTGACTGATTGCTTTTGCTCTTTAAGTCAATAGATTCCTATGTTTTATCGCAATCTTTCTGGAACAAATCTTCCTGAATACATTTGAGAGCAAACATGGGTCTTAGTGTACTTGGGACTAGACCCAAGTCATTTTCTCATTACAGGGGAGGCAAGGGGAGGTGAGAAGCCACTAGAGTGGCCACTTACACATTACCAAATGATTCTTATAATTCAAACAGAATTACATTGCATTTCACTCGAATGTAGAAGACAGTGACCAGATCACTTGTTGGCTGGCTGCTGTCCAAGGACTATTAAATGTTTATGGACAACTGCAGAGTTCCTCCCTATTCTTATTTTATCTTGTTCTTTATCTTTAAACCAAATGCAGACGTCCTCAAAAGGAGAATTATTTTTGGGTAGACTTCAAATAAAAGGCTATCTTCCATAGAAGAGGATGTCTGGCCACTCTCAAGCCTGCCACCAAGCAGATGTTCTTCGAGGACAACTCCTAGCATGTTTGACCATCGGCTCTGCAGTCTTTGTGAAGTTTGACCTGTATCATATAACAATAATCTCCAACAGAAATAGAAGCAACTGCCTTGTGTGTCTTTTCTTTTTAAACAGCACAGTCGTACATAAACCTAAGCAGAAGTCAGTCGCACTCACTTATTTTTCAATTAAATGTGTACAGGATTTCAACCTAACTCTTTTTTGTTATTAAACTTTATGAATGTTATATCTGGTAAGTATTCAAAGTATACCTGATCCTAGTGCTGGATTAAAGAAAGTGGTATAGTGGGAGATTTTGAAGAGTAGGATCACATCATGACTGATGCCATTGTTTCACTCCCAAGGAATATGAATAATCAGTGAAATGTGGAGACCTGTGTTGTTCTATTTTATATATCCCCAAATTTGGATACCCAGTATGATGTAGTGGATACAGCCACAGACTAGGACTCAGGAGACCTGGGTTTGAATCCCTTCTGGGCCATGGAAACTCATGATGATGGTGGGTTACTATAAATTGATTCTTAATGGCACATAGGACACAACAAAAACCAGCAGTACCTTTCACAACACTCCAATTATTAGGAACAGATGATAATCATAAGATAGTGAAGGGGTGGGTTGTTGTACCCCTCCAGATGTTGGACAGTGACCCCTACCAGTCTTAACAAATGTAGTCAACAATGAGGGATGAGGGAAGTTGCAGTCCAATAACATCTGGAGGCCAAGAATCAGTGCTTGCATCAGCACTAAAGGACCAGCATGTTGGACAGGGAAACCTGAGTTAACTTTTTTTGAGGGTGTGTGTGAGCTACATTTTGTAGAATTTACAGTGTAAAGTCCTGGTTTTAGTAATGTATATGGTCCCGGGAGAATCAGGGGCAAAACAGAAATTATAGTTAGCCTGACATTAGCTTTAGAGATGCTTTAAGTGATTAAATTAATTTGTTTATCCTAAAGTGAGATTCTCTAGCTTCATAATCTGAGAATTAGCCTGTTTTTGTTTAATGACTGACCATCAGGAAATAGCCACAGGCTTCATTAGCAAATTGGCTGTGCAGACACAACTGCTATGAAGGACTACATCACTGGGTAGAAGGCATTATATCATCTTCTAATTGCACCTCTCATTTGACCGTCAAACTGTGACCCTATGTACCCACAATATTGTGTCTTCCAGATGTGGCCCACCACATCTGGATATTGCCCTAGAAGTATGCTCTAGAGCAATGGTTCCCAACCTTGGCCCCCCATATGTTCTTGGACTAGAACTCTCAGAAATTCTGGCTGGCACAGCTAGTGGTTAAGGCTTCTGGGAGTTTTAGTCCAAGGTTGGAAACCACTGTCCTAGAGGGTCACGTGGACCACATCTGGAAAACATAATGTTGAGTAAGTCTGCTAGGCATACTTACTTGGGAATATGTCCATTAGAGCTAAATAGAACTGTGCTGCTCTAAGTATGCATAAAAAGTATGTATGTATAGGATCATGTTGTTAATTTTGTTGCGTGCATTGTGGAAGATTGAATGAGGATGGTCCTTCTGGAAAGATTTTGAAATGGTTATAAATGCCAACTCGCTGTTTGGCTTCGATTATTCACTTACAGCAATCCCTGCCATATGCGTGCTTTTTTCATATTTAACTTAATATGATTATAGTGTGTGCTCACTTAAAACCGTAAAGTTTTAATTTTCTTCAAATATTGTTTGCTTTGATTTTCCCCTACAAGAAGTTCCTGTTTTTAAAAGAGTTATTCATTGTTGATGTACATTGTTAATTGTATGCAGTGGTGCACTGAGCTCACTTCCTATTATTATCCTTTCCCCTGAATGATGAAAAGTTCCAGCAATTAATGCAGATTTGGTGTGCTTTGGAAGGAGGGCACTGGAGCCTTACTGATGTTTTATAATGGCAAAACTTCACATTTTATTTAGCCCATCAGCGTAAGACAGTATTCCTGAAGTGCTCAGAATATCTGATTGTCTCCAGAGGTCAGTAATTGCTGCATGCATTACTTGAAAGTAAGAGGAAGGAGTAACAGGTGAGTGGTGGGAAAGAGGTGATCCAGAATAGAATCATTCTGTGTTGTGAATCATGATGTATTTTACAAAATTACTGTTCAGACTTTTGATGCTCTGTATTCTGAGGCTATGAAGTACCTTTCCCACATTATTTTTCTACAGAAGAGTTTTTCAGAAATGTAATAGTCTGAAGGCTTGACTGGGGAGGATCCCCAGAGAGGAAACTTGGCTGAGAACCAGGGAAGTTCTATGTGGCTTGTCTGTAAACAGTGCCTGGTACATTTCCCCTTCGTACATACTTTCATATGTTGGACATGCCCTCCAATCCAGTTGTTCCAGTCCAGAGTTTTTACAGAATAGCCTCAATCAGAGGGCAAAAATTATAAATTCACCAGATCCATTGTCCTTATTTTCAGGCAATAATGAACAGCTACTTCATAAACAGTTGATTACCTTTTTCTGTATGGCAGCATGTTTGGAAATTGCCATGAATTGGAAGGGAACTTGTAATTTATCCTTATATGCATGGATAAACTGTTTATGGCATATTGCCGTAATGGAAAAATTAACACACCAGTTCAAATTACTTAAACAGTCTTATTCCCAAGAATAACATACGGCTTCCTTTTGTTTTTTTTTTACATTAATAAAATTAGCAAGATTTATTTTCCACCAGCCTCCCATGTCAATCTTTAGTGTGACATTTTAACCTGATACAGATTACAATGATGTGAAGGAATTATATCAGATTATGCATTTCTAGTGGGAAAAAACCCACATTTTATTTTGTTATTGTTACTGTTTTCCTGTTCATTCAATAAAGATTTTTAAAAAGTGGGAGGAAGGGTTGTCTGAGGAATGCGAAGTCTGAGAATGTTTATCTCTGAGCCACACAAATCTCCCTCTGTTACTTTCTTCAGCTGCCTAGGCTACCATTAAATATGTAAGAATTGGTGGCCAAGCAGATTTTTTTCCTCTGGGCAGTTGGCAATCCTCAGTCTTTTTGGTTTTTAAAGGAACAAATGGAAGGAGAAGCATCTGGCCAGCAGAAATAGCAAGTAGAGAACTGAGCCTGAAGCAACACACTTCTTCAACTTTCATCCAGCTTCAACAGAGGTTCTTTCAGCCTGTGCAGAAGAAGAGCAGACAAGCAAAGAGAATGACTCTTTTCACAAGACATCAGTGGGTACAATGGAGCCAGGAATTTCTGAGTGCCAGAGACTATATAGCATGTGCTGTCAGCCTGCCAAGGCTTCTCAGTTCACTCTTAGTTTAGCTGTACTCTTAACAGTAGCACTGTGAAAACATAAATTGTTTCCCCCCAGGAACAGTGTATTGCTGCAAGCTATCCCACTTGCAATTCAAAGCATTTGAGAATGGTTTGGTGTGGAATGGGCAATTAAGAGCCATTAACTTTGCAAAGGTCTGCTCCTTATCTAGTGACATGAACTGATGTAGCTGCCTGTATTTTTGGAATCTCCTTGGTGTGGGGAAGGGCTATGGGAACAGGAGATAGCATTTCTGGCAAGGAGTAGGACTTGCTCTGCCAATGAATAATCTAAAATCCCTTGCTTCACCTATAATCCAAATCCAACAGGTAAATATGTTTAATTTTGTGAAATAATGTGCAACTGAAGTGAAACAGAAGCCTGTGTCAATGATGAGAGGGGACCTACCTGCTCTCTTGCTGATCCCCCCTTTCAGCTCCAAAAATGATAATTAAACTGGGATGCGAGGGATGGGGGAACAGGCCCTTTTTGTGTTAGCCGCCAACTATGGAATTCTCCCAAGGGAAAGCTGTCTGGGACCAAAAAGGAAGATCTTTCCCTCGTTCTACTGTTCAGGCGAGAGGATATCTTTTGGGAAACATGCACACAACCTATCTGTAGAGATTTTGGGCTAATACAGCTTTTCTTCCTCAGGTTGCCTACCCCAAGGAAAGGTTTTGAAGTTGGAACATAGCTTTCTAGCCAGCATTCTGCAGACCAAGCATGGTAACATTAGTTTACCTGAGAGGTTAAATGTTTCTCTGTTGTGTTTGTTGCACTTACATTTTTGCTTCGCCGTTTCATTAATTCCAAACCAGCCTTTCAAAATACTTTGGCACAGAGTGACTACAACCACATCCCAGAACTATAATACAGGTTATGTGTTCATCTTGCACTGGGTAATTCTACATGAGGGAAATTTCTGTTGGAATATGTGTGTAATGTATGTAAAATTAAATTTCCATTTTAAAAAGCCAGGGAACACAAAGCTACAAAACAAAAACAAACACAAAACTCTGGTTTATGAATGTGGGATATTGTGCTTCTGTGTCCACAATTTAAAATGCCAGGAAATGATCCAATATTGCTGCACAATATCATGCCCAAGTTGCAGTAGAAAAAAGGGTGCCAAGCTTTACATAGCAAAGGGCAGTCTGATGTCAACAACACTAATGGCAGCAGTCAAGATGGACTACCGGATATCTCCTTGTGCTTGCTACCATTCACACTTGACAAAAAACTGCTCTGATAATTGCTTTGTGTTTGATTGAGCATTTACTTACTTACTTACTTACTTACTTACTTACTTACTTACTTACTTACTTACTTACTTACTTATTTAGAGTCATCTGTAGGCTGGCTTTCTCCCGATGAGAGGACTCAAGGTGGCTAGTGATTAACTGATTTTTTTTAAAAAAGGAGCCAGCTTTCAGGATTTTCCATTGCTTGGTTCACTTTGTGAATGGTAGTGAGTAGAGATGGGCATGAACTGAACTGTGAACCAGAAAAAACGGATGAACTGGGCAGGTTCAAGGTTTGTTTCATGACTTGGTTCAGGGATCCCATTTTGCCGAAGCAAAATGAAGTGCCAAACCTTTTAGCCCTGGGTGCTTCATTTTGCTTTGACAAAACAGGACGCTGCCCGCATTGCCTCCCTACCTGCTCGGGCTGCCGCTGCCACCTCTGCCATCCTCAGAAGCAGTGGGCCCAGCTTGCCTGCCAGGAAGCTGGGCCCTCTGCCTCTACCCATGCCTAGCCGAGAGGCAGGTGCCTGCTCAAAGTCAGCAGGCCTGGCTGCTGGTAGGGAAGCTGGGACTACTTCCTCTGAGGAGGCAGTGGCTGTGGTGGCAGGAGCAGGTAGAGGGGCAATGGGGGCAGCGGGAAGCACGCAGGCAGCAGTGGAGCCAGAGAGCAGGAGCAGGTGGGGCCCACCCAGGCACAAACCAGAAAAAATGAACTGCAAAACAATTCATTTTTCCGGAGGTTCGCAGTGGTTCGTGGTTCATGATTAGCCATGAACCACAAGCCACCCATTTTCCATTTTGTACCCATCACTTGTAGTAAGCGCAAGAGGGTATATCCTGTAGACCATCTCGACTGCTCCCATTGGAGTTGTCAACATTCAGGCTGCCCTTTGCTGCTCTGAAGTCCAGTTTCCAAGCTATAACTTTTTGTTTGGGCTGCCCCCATTTTTAGAATTGCCTTCTAGAATGTTGATTTGCTCTGCCAGCACATGATCATTGCTGCACTCTTATGCAGCAGTAATAAGGCCCTGAATGAAAAGCATGTATCTTTCCACTGAGCTGTGTTTCCTCGGATAGCATTTGTTTGGTTCAATCACAGCTGTGATATATCCCAGCAGGCGGACTGAATCTCCATCTGGGAAGGCCCTCTGATATAATAATATATTTATGGCCCTCTAACTGCCCAACGCAATCACTGTGGCACACAAATTTGGTAAGGAAGAATCCTAGCACTGGTCTCGGTTTGTGGGGCACACCCTCCCTCCAGTGTATGCATCATTTCTGCACAGTTTTTCCAATGTAAGTTTATGCCAAACAAAATAACATCTGGATTGAGTTTAAAGGGAGTCAAGCAAAGCTTTTCACTCCAAAAGAAGTGGCGGGTGGGAGAGCCCAGATATATTTACAGAAAAGCAAGTGTGGGCTCAAGATACGGGCCTGATGTGTCCTGAGGAAAATTAGTCACTCTAGCTAGAATATAAATGTGGCTTTTGGACTGAGAAAAAAAAGGGAAAACAATGAATGCTGTTTCCAAATCAGTTTTTTTTAAAAGAAATTGGACAGAGTACAGATAACACAGAATTCAAAGTTTTCTCACCCAAAGCCTGTCTAGGACACAAATGCGATATAACCCTCTCATTTGCACCTGGTATGCAGAGGCATATTTCCTTTGGTACTGGAAGTAATGCCTACCCATCATATCAATATTGTCACATTCATCACTGCATATGCATCAAGCTCCATCTCACTTATGGCAACCCAATCATGATTTTCAAGATATGTAAGATACTTAAGAAGTGGTTTTACCATAGGCACTGCCCAAATAGTATCCATGGTTGAGTAGGAATTTGAACCCAGATCTCCTGAGTCCTAGTCCATTACTCTATCCACTACACCACACTGGTTCTTATTAGGCTCTCACTGTTCCACATGCAGAAGTCAACTTGGCAATGCCTTCTCCTCAACCACCAGTTTAGGCAATGCAAGGCATGGCCTTGCCCTTGATTGGAGGCAGGGAAGCTAGGTGGGCTTCCCTCACTGGCACCCGCTTTCTATGCATGTACAGTAGAATTTACTTGTATCATCTCTAGGCAGAGTCGAAGCAGTCTGCACTGGCCCTCTCCCCTATGTATATGGGAAACTTGTAGAAATGTGAGGCTTGGTTAAGACAGCCATGAACATTTTAGAATAAAAAAGAAATGAAACATTATTCTAGGAACTCCACTGAGAGATAGGAAGATAAGGTTGGGTGCTATTGCATGACTGCATGCTTAGGAATGAGAAGATGGGAGGGTTAGGAAGAAGGAAATGAAGTCACCCGCAGTATAGATATGGACTGGAGAAGATTCAAGAGGGAAACACGGCAAAAACTCTAACTATCTTGCTGTAAGACTACTGTCCCCTGTAGTGCTCAGTGCAAGCACACTTCTAACTTTCTCCACCACCAACAGTATCTCAGTGGACTGGTCCTGCTCTCTCCATCTCTGATCAGGAAGGTCTAAAGGGGGCTCTTGGTGTCTTCACTTGAATGTGAGCAGACACTTCCCATAGTTCAGCTGTGCGTAGAAACCTCAGGTTTGCTCAATGCAGGGAAGTTTGGGGTGGAATAAGAGAAGAAAGAGGCGCTGCGGATGGGGTAATGAGTGTGGCCTCATGTGTTTGAGTTCTATATGCGCTCAAGGCACTCACCTCCTTCTGGACAGTGGTAGGGCTGGCCCCTGTGCAAGCTACAATTAAAAAGAGACCAGAGGTACATGGCTGGGGCCATAAACTGCCAGCCTTTGCCCTACACCACGAAGTAACATTAAGAAGCCCTCCAGAACTTTTATGTTCGGATGAAACAGAACTGGCTGTACCATTAAGAAGAAAGATGCAACTGCCTGAGGTAGCCCACTCCTCAACAACTGGTTGTCGTTTTAAAAAAATTCTTACAAGGCCACTATAAAAATTCTTTTTCCCTTAATACTTTTTTTAAAAGGAAACTTTTAAAAAAATTAGTGTGCAAATTTTAGAGGGGATTTTGCGTGACACCACAGTAGCTGATCCACACAGTGAATTGCACTCATGATTCAAAGCTATGAAAATTGTTTGCTTTTCTTTTCCTTCCTTCCTTCCTTCCTTCCTTCCTTCCTTCCTTCCTTCCTTCCTTCCTTCCTTCCTTCCTTCCTTCCTTCCTTCCTTCCTTCCTTCCTTCCTTCCTTCCTTCCTTCCTTTCCAGGATTCTGGAGAAAGAAATTACATTTCCAGTCAAGGGCACTTTCTCAGCAGCCTCATCCCTTTTGAGACATCATGTAACTCTCTACATCTTTTTATACCAGGGTTCAGGTCACATTTGAACTTTTTGCTTGGAAAAATCTAAAGATCTATTAGTGTTACAAAGGCGCAACTACCTGAAAATAAAGAACACTGTGTTACTTTACCCAATCCAGATGTCAAACTGATACACAGCCACTAACTTCATGTACTTACAAATCTCTGCTGAAGAATCAGTGTGGTTTGCTTGTCTGAAATGACGATTTCAGCTTATTTCATAGGTCAAATATTTCCTAATGTTTGGCAGAACTGTGAACCGATCATCCAATTACTGAAATAACTTATATTCATCCTTACACAAGTTTAATGTTAATACTCAGAGAGCTGCCGAGTGAGCTGATCACATCATAAATCAGAGGACAATTAATTTTGCACTGTGTTACTCCTGCTCTGAGGAACTGGGTGTTTCAACATCAAACAGCAATTTCTTTGGAAAGTCTGCAAAGTTAAAGTATGAAAGCTGATCCCACTCCCCAATTGTTGGTATATGTAATTCACAGATGTACTGCTCAATGAAGGGGCAACTGTATTTTCCTGAGCACAGCCTATCACATTTGTTTCTGGAAGCTAAGCAGGGTCAGACCTGGTTAGTAATCATATGGGGGACCACAGGGATCTTCAAGTGAGGCTGGGAGAAAATCCTGCTTGAAAACTAAGATAGCCATTGTTGCCAGTCAGAGTCAACAGTACTGAAGCTGGATGGAGGTTCAAGGTATCTAAAAGACCGTATCTTCCTTTTTGAACCTGCTTGAGTATTCAAATCATCAGCAGAGGCCTTTATCTCAGTCCCGCCACTTTCACAAGTGTGCTTCATGGGGACGTGGGAGAGGGCCTTCTCTGTTGCTGCTTCTAGACTTTTGAACTCCCTCCCACAGGAAGCCAGGCTGGCCCCATCTTTGCTGTCCTTCCACAAGCAAATAAAGATGTTTCTCTTCAGGCAGACTCTCCTTTAAATGACTGGTTGACCAAGAGGATTTTTTAAAAGGGGTTATTTTATTCTATGATTTATTCGTTTTTTTTACTATTGTTCTTATTATAAGTTTTAATATAATTCTTTCATGCTTTTAAAATATTGTAACAATTTATTATTTAGCTTTCAACTTTATTTCTTGTAATACTGTAAGCCACTTTGGATCCTTTAGGAGAAAGGTAGCATATAAATATTTTAAATAAATAACTGTAATTTATTATTTATTATTTTGTTAGTAGAGAAGGCAATGGAGTTACATTTCAAAGTAATGGAACATGTGGCAATGTCATTAGTTCTTCTGATGTAACAAGTAATACATTCTAGTTATTTTATAGTGCTTTTTAAACATTTTAAGAGATACTTTGACAGGAATTTTTAAAGTTTTATGCCATTCTTTACATGGTGTTTGACAGGGAACTGAACATTGCACACATTCTACACCTCCATGTAGAAGGAGGTAGAAACAAGGCAGGGATTCAACAGTTTTGTATCAAAACTTAATTACTTGTGCTAAATTAGTATTACGGGGTAAAGACAGCTTTTCTCAACTTGGCCGTCTCCAGCTGTGTAAGACTAAAGATCCCATAATCCCCAGCAAGCCAACACACTGTGGGATTTTTACATACTTGGAAAGTGCCAGGCTTGGAAGAAAACCTAAACTCCCAAAGCAGCACTTTAGAAGAAGCTACCAATGAAATGTGCTACATGTGGACAGTGGTGTCGACAAAAGTAGTATCTGCCATTTTCTTTGCGAGTCCTACAGTTACTAATATTAACATCAATGATTGACCCATTGGCAACATAAAGTGTTACAAATTTCCCTGGTATGAATGGAAACTGGTTAAACTTTCAAGCTCAGCAATAGTTAACAGAACCCGTTGAACCTTTTCTACCAAGATTTCAATGTCTGTAACCCTAGTGTTATTTGTCACATTTATTTCTTTTGTTTATAACCAAAGAACCAAAAATGGTGTACATAGTTCTCTGTCTCCTTCCCATTGTAACTTTACAACAATCCCATGAGATAGATTAGGCTAAGAGATAATAACTAGTGTAACGTTATTCAGATAGATTTATGATGGGATAGGTGTTTCACCCTGCTCACCCTAATCCTTGTTGCATACATGAACTGCTACATTCACAAGACCAGCTATTCGCACCACTTAGGTAATCTTTTAATGATTTCACATGATATTTTTTTAATGGCTATGGCTGTATGAATTCACTGCTGGCTAGATAGCTCAGCAGAGAAGAAGAGGTCAGGAGTTTAATTCTCCACTACATATCAAGGGAGAAAAGTCCTCCTGTGTTGCCTTGGAGATGCTACAGACTCCTGGAATGCCACCAGAAAAAGGAACTGCTAAACTATGTCTGTTTATTTTTACCTAGGAAATGCGGACAAGGGTTGTCATAAATCAAAATCAATTTAACAGCATAAAAATGATTTATTATTCTAAGAATTAGACCTGCACCCTTCACAACAGGTACTGGGATTGGTATTTGGCACTTGGCTGGGCTCTGAAATTAGTATTCTGGTCTTTGTGTTAAAGTTATAAGCATTGCAGAGCTTTCAATTTGGGTAAAATCCTGCTAGCTGCGCAACGGCAGTGCAGGGATTTACAAGCAGCATTAGCTTCAAGTTCCCCAGAGTAGTCCACTCCTTTTTACTCATCAACTGGCACATACAGTTTCAGTAACTCACTCTGAGACATTAACAGTAGAAAGAATAAAAAGGTGTTAGTTACTTAAAGCTAAAAAACATGGCTGGCTGACTTTCAGCAACAGACCTCAACAGACTCATAGCTTTCAACACTGACTGCTTCTAACAGGCTAAGGAAAAGCGATGGGGAGGGAGGCTCTCAGCAGAGAGGTGTGGCTCTCTTTCTATGAAGAGACTGGGAAGGAACTATTGGTTAGTGCTGGATAGATTGACAGTCACCCCAAGTCCAGACAGGTCCCTCCAAGCCACACGTACTAAAGGCAGCATGTGAGGTTGCAATAATTCCAACAATAAGCCATTCAGTCCAAAGCACCACTGGATTGAGAAGCATCTGCATCATATTTTCATGTGTGCAGTAATAAGGAGCAAAGTAGCACAGCTCCACAGGAATCTCTCTCTCAAGCAGAGACAACAGAACAGTTCACTATGGGTAGAGTACAGCAGTATCTATTCTTTGGTTACCAGGTCAGGTCTGAAAATTAGGGACATTACATGAGTAAGTCTCATGAGAAGAGAAATCTCCCTGAAAAAGACCCTGATGTTGGGAAAGAGTGAAGGCAAGAGGAGAAGGGGACGACAGAGGACGAGATGGTTGGACAGCGTCACCGAAGCTACCAACATGAATTTGACCCAACTCCGGGAGGCAGTGGAAGACAGGAGGGCCTGGCGTGCTCTGGTCCATGGGGTCACGAAGAGTCGGACATGACTTAATGACTAAACAACAACAACATGAGTAAGGGCTCAATCACACGTCGCAAAAGAACCCCAGTTATACCAATATGGCAATTTTTAGATTATTTCATAACTTTCTGAGCACAAGATGCCCAGCCAAAATCGAGTAATTTTCCCAGCCAGCGGTTTATTTCTGGTTTATTTTCCGCTCGCTGGGAGGGTTGTTTTATTTTGTATTGATGACTAATCACTTCATTCCTTATGGTTTCAGCCTGTGTGAACATTGCTATCGATTTATTTCCTTTGCAAAGGGATCGGGTTTCTGGGTGCTGTGGCCACTTCAGAGCCACTGCGCTT
Organism: Intellagama lesueurii; assembly: GCA_037013535.1. Taxonomy (NCBI): domain Eukaryota; kingdom Metazoa; phylum Chordata; class Lepidosauria; order Squamata; family Agamidae; genus Intellagama; species Intellagama lesueurii. The sequence goes on along the minus strand of JBAJHW010000004.1, from coordinate 221,560,407 downwards.
GTGCTCTTTTTTTCCCCTTTTTAAAAAAAATATCTTTAAAGGTATATTGGCACATTGGCAATAGCAGCCGCTGCTGCTAGCAAAAAGCAACATGAATACATTGCTCAGAAGAAGATAGCTCAAAGAATACAACTCCCCCCCCAGCCCAGCCCAGCCCAGCCCACCCCCCCCACCCCATGGGTGAAAGGAGGCTTGAGCAGAGACATTTCCTGCTTTAAATTGTAAAGAGCCTTGCATCTCCACTCTCTCTTTTTAACCCTGCTCTTCATGATACTTTGCAAGTCTTTCAAAACCCATTTCTGCCTCCCGATGCTATGCAAAGGATCTGTAAAGTACTGTGCTGTTGATTTATTTCCTTTGCAAAGGGGTTGGGGAAAGGGGGAAAGGGGAAAGGGGAGGGGGAGAGAAGGACCTCTTTATTGCACTGTTGATGAATCACTTTTGTTATTTTAAAAGAAAAAAAGGACAAGGACGGTTGAGAGCAGTGTAGCCTGCTAAAATGGCTCAAATAGAAAGAAATGAACCGATATGGCTAAAAAAATTGTGAACGGTCCCGCCAGTATATATACCACATGACCACAAAAATAAATGTATTGGTACAAGAGAAATATGGAAAGATTCAATATAACTGGGATTATTTTGGCAGATTTGATTAGACCCTAAGATGACTTCTAGCCTGCCATGATATCCTTACCATGTTGGAATAACTTTTATTTTCAAGAGGAACATTTTCAAACTATTGAGGAAAAACAAAGAACCAACAAACCTGTATATAATTCTGTTTTCACCATAACAGCAGCCTCTTTTTTTACACTTGTATTCAAAACACAGGCAACAGCACACCAATCTTTTCTATATATCTGGAAACCTGTACTACCAGTTTCATCATCATCCAAGGGGTGGTTGTTTGGGGAGATGCACCACAAGACTAAACCACAGCTAAGCCTGTGCAGTCAAATGTTTATTTTTGTGCTTCTTTCCTTCCAGTCAGCAAGTGACACATTAACACCTCATATTATCATAACTAGCAGTTAGTGCAACTCTGTCAGCTACTACCAGACACAGGGAATATATCTCATAGTTGGAGCTGGGCCTAACTAAGTTATTTTGCAGACTGAGGAAAAGGTCAAATGCCAAAACCACCACAACCGTCCAGACCGGCAGTTGAGTCTGGACTCATTTCGACATTGATGATTGGGCAGCATCCTGCACTAGATCTGGGAGCAGCAAGCTGGCTTGGAGGATGGCAAGGCAGAGTAAGGCAAGCCTCCTCTGTTGGTCGTCATCATCCCTCCACACTATCCAGCATCTGCTATCTGAGGCAGCCTTCTCACTTTACTGAAGGATAAAGCTGGCCCTGTTCATAATACAGAAGTATGTGGATGGGTTTGCTCTTAACAATTTTAGCCACCTCAAGATGAAGCAAGCTTTTCTATAAATATTCAGGTTGTTGGCTCTTATTCCTACTTTTATTGACTTATTTTAACATTGCGGTTCAATACTGACAAAACATGTTTTATCAGCATTAGAGATGGGCATGAATCGCTGGTTCAGCATTTACTGCTGATTCATCCTTCTGACAAACAAGTGTTCAGCACTTTTCAGGCCCACGTCCTCCGGTGAGCACCCACTCTGAGACAGCACCCAGAGGAGGTGGGGTAGGGAAGCTGGGGTGCTGCCTCTGAGTGGGTACCCACCAAAGGAGGCAGGGCTGGGAAGTGCCAAACATCTGTTCATCTGAAGGATGAACCTGCACAAACGGTCGAATTGGCAGTTCACGTCCATCTCTAATCAGCATCTTGATAAATACAAATTACTGTAATCCATTTGTTGGTTAAAACCAAATTCCCAAAGTAATGAATTAATTCATAGTGTGCATTGTTGAAACCTGTGCTTTCTTGTGTCCTCATACAAAATAAAACCTGATGCTATTTAAAGTCAGATACTTCCCAAAATGCCCCCATCACAACTACCTTCTTTATGTATTGCAAGGCCAATACTATCTCATTTTAAACCATGTTCTAACACATAATGGCCAAAATTCTCTTGCATTAAGTTACATATGTGGAAGGACGATGACACCACTAGTAGGGTTTGATTTTCAGAAATGAAAGACATTTCTGTTTTCTCCTGCAGCTTGTCCAACGTCTGGATAATACATTTCATTGCATAGGAACCACAGGACAGAAGGACACAATTTTTACCAAAAATCTCTCCCTGACAGTAATGTCATCTGCTGGCAGTGATTTTCTAGTACCTCTTTGTTCTGAGGACCTGGCTGGATAGCTCAGTGGTTCAGGTATCTGGTTGCGGAGCCAGAGGTTGGATACAGCTAGCCTGTGTGGCCTTGGGCAAACTGCACAATCCCAGGGCGCCCCTAGAAGAAGAGAATGGAAAAAGCACTTCTGAGTACGCTCTACCTGAAAAACCTTGGAAAGAGTCACCATAAATCAGAATTAACTTGACAGCACATTTATTATTATTATTATTATTATTATTATTATTATTATTATTATTATTATTATTATTATTATTATTATTATTATTAGTAGTAGTAGTAGTAGTAGTAGTTGTTCTGAGTGTGGTGCTATCGCTCTTCCATGTCAAGTTGATATCTGCAGTGAGAGCCTCCTGGTCAAAGCTTTTAATGAATACTCAAACAAATAAATGGAGAAACGGCTCCAAGTGGAGTTCTTCAATATATTAAAAAGGTTTCCTAAAGACAATCAGTTTTCTTAAGCAATTTTTTTAAAAAAATAGGACGTTTGTTTGCAGATCTTGGTAAATACTCACGCTCCTTTAGAACCAAGTGAGAGAATGGGTTGTACAGGACTTTTGCCCCAAGTAGAAAAGCTCTGAGTTGTGCTTTAGTTATTGCAAGAAGGAATGAAGTGCAAGTAATTAATTATTTGTGGCGAACTGCTTCCTATGTAGGCATCCTTCAGTCTCAAGAGATTATGGTAACGTGCTCTGAATAGAGGTCTTGGAACAGCGTCTAGTGTGGCCGAGAAGGCCAATTCAAGAGTGACAATCCCTTCCACACTGAAGACAAATACAATCTGTCCCCTGTCCAGCTCCCTGATTTTGCTGGTTTCGGGACTGCCTCTTTGCCTCGGCCTGCTGGACAAGTGTCTCTTCCTAGCCCTGTGTATTATTCCCTAGGGAACTACAAGAAGGATATTGCTGTCATGTCTTCCTTGTGAGCTTCCCAGAGGCGTGTGGTTTGCCACTGCAAGCAGTAGCATGCTGGATGTGTTAGGGCTCTGGTCTAATCCAAGGGGGCACTTCTAATTATTTGATGATGCAGAATTATTTAGCCCACATTTAGCTTGTGGCTAAGTGGGCTTTTCCAAACCCTGAGGCTCAAATCTAAGTGTAAGAGGATAATGAATTAAGGTATACATTTTTCTGTAAAATTAATTGATCCATGGTTTATTTTCACAATACCTTTCTTTCCCTGTTATTTCCCCAAAGGATGACTAAAAACTCAAAAAAAAAAAAAGTTTTGTGAGCCTTCTACCTGTGATTTTCAAAAGTCATGCATATATTTAGTGATCATCTTTGAAACAAGGAATGCTCTGTAGCTGATGTTGTTTTTCTGGCTGAACTTTAAGACTGGTTCAACAAAACAAACATGTTAACAAATATTTACACTTCTCGGCAACAGGATTTTGGTGTACCTTAATTCGTGAAATATAGACTACAAAGGCAAGGGTGAGTGGGAGGGGAATCCCAAATATATTTATTGTGTTAATGTACACAGACAGACACGCTACATTGCAGTGGTGCACGCTATGTGTAGGAATTATTCTAACATGCCACTTTGCAACCCCCACTCACCCACCCACCCGAAAAATTCTTGTGGACATTCTTGCATGATGAGGATGTACAGGGGAGTTGGTTCATAAGATTCAGAGCTGAATGACCTATGAACTAATACTCAAACGAAAAGCTAATCTGGCAGCTGGTGTCTTCTTCCAGGGTTTATTTTAAGCTTCCCTCCATACTTTTCCATACTGCCAAAGAGCTGGCATGTTGCCCATCTCTACACTTTCTGAAACAGAGAACAGAAATAAGGAAGGAAGGAAGGAAGGAAGGAAGGAAGGAAGGAAGGAAGGAAGGAAGGAAGGAAGGAAGGAAGGAAGGAAGGAAGGAAGGAAGGAAGGAAGGAAGGAAGGAAGGAAAACAGAGTAAGAAGGGAAGAAAGATGTCTTGAGCTGGCCTCCAATGAGTCTCCTTTGCCATTAATTTCAATAAAAAAACACACAAAGTCCTAGTTCTACTGAAGTTGATGGGATTTAAATTAGTCACGGTTAACTCATTCCACTGATTTCAAGAGAAGATAGGCTTAAATGATTTATTCTGGTGACTATGGGATTGTGCTCTTACAATTGATTACTATAGATCTCTACACAGAAGTAAATCCCATTGTATTCAGTCTGACTTATTCTCAGATCAGTAGGTGCAGGACTGCAGCCAAATGGACTAGTCGTCCCTGAAGAGGGAAAGGAGTCTCCTACCACCACCACATCATTGTAGTGCAACCCCAAAGGACTACAGTACAGTGGTGCCTCGCTAGACGATGTTAATCCGTTCCACGAGGATCGCTGTCTAGCGAAAACATCGTCTAGCGAAGCACGTTTTCCCATTGGAATGCATTGAAATCGCTTCAATGCGTTCCAAGGGAAAACGCAGTCGTCTTGCGAAATTTCCCATAGGGAAACCTCGTCTAGCGAGTGAGGGTCCCCATAGGAATGCACTGACAGCTGCACTGACAGCTTTTCACCACTAGTCGGCGCACTCCTATGGGGAAACCTCATCGTCTAGCGAAAATCGCCATAGGGAAACATCGTTTTGCGAAGCGCAGTAGCGCTCGCAAAAAGGCATCGTCTAGCGATTTCCTCGTCCTGCGAGGCAATCGTCTAGCGAGGCACCACTGTATTTGATTTAGCCTAGCCAGTGGGGAAATGCTTAGGAAGGAACTGAGCTTGTAAAGTTTCATTTTTTTAACATCCCCTGAGCTAACTGGCAACCTTCAGGCGCTGTGGAGGATGCTCCTGTGCACATCTAGGGAGAAGCAAGTGAAGCATTTGCTTCAAATGTGCAAAGCTGAGGGGATGCAGAGACCTGCCGAGGGGATGCAGGGACCATGTATAGTATTCGCCATTAAAATAGTGTTTGCTATTATCTGTGTTTTTCAGCATATATGGGGGTGAGGGGAGGCATTGGAATGATCCTTCATGGATGTGGGGGTCCTACTGTACACCATGTTGTTAGACACAAGGCATGATTCATGAGTACTGTTCGATTGGCCCTTACCTGGAGAAGCTCACCATACTTAGATGGGGGTAGCTAGACCTTCACCGCTCCATCATTGCTTTCTATAAAGAGAAAGTGGCAAAGGTCAGGAGTATAGAGACCAGAGCATGAAATTTTATATTCTTGCACCAGGCACATTAGTTAGCTACAGAAACTGCTGCTGTGTTGCCAGTGTTCTTTGCCTTAGGCAGCAACAAGTCTTGGCCTGGCCCTGCTAAATGGGTGTCAGACCCATGCATGACCATCAGAAAGGCCTCTCCAGTGACCCCAGTCCAACCGCCTGATTCCATGTTGTACAGGGCTTTATAGACTTAATTTACAAAACCTTAGGCCTAGCCTCCTAGCAAATATAGTCAGGGCAGCTCCTTCACCAAAAGTGCTAAGTAATGGCAAGTGGCAATGGCCATCAACAGGCAGCTTCACCTTCCAGACCCAACTTAACAGCAGGCCCATAAAAAGTGCATCATGGCAATTCAGTCCAGAGGGCACTAAGTGCTTATACCACCACGGACAAGCTGTCGAAAATGGCTGGTGGACACAAGGAAGGCGAAACCAGTGTTCATGAGAACATTTTAGCAAGTCATGCAGGTGTGAGGAAATACTGCACCTGCAGAGTTCATTTGATGACACAACTGTTAAAAATGCAAGTACTCACTCCTTCTTCATATCAGCCATTCCTGTTTAGAGGGAGAGGCTTTGTACTCATTGGCCAGAGGAATTTCTAGTTTTGCAATTTCTGAGTGGTGAATGGGATTTTTAAGATATTTTAGTGCTATGTTACTTTCCTATACCAAATTCCTCAAGTTATGCTTCAAAATTACGATCACTTCGAGGCTGCCAAGGCATCAGGCTCGCCAACTGTTTAGGTTCACTCTGTTGGAGCAAGTAACCTGTTCAAAGTAAAACGGATAGTGAGACAAATCACTATGCTTGTATTTGTGAAACAAAAATGATGCTCATATGTGCTTTGAGCAGCATATTAGCTACAAGAACTCAGTTAGCCCACAAACATATGTCCCAGAATTTGCATGGCTAGTTCCTCTAGTCCAACATTTCAGAATGATGTAAGTTATGTGAGAAAAATCACTTAAAAAACCCTCAAAAGCCTCTGCCAATGGAGCAAAAACCAACAAATCCCCATGAACAAAAGACTAGGCTTACTCCCTATTAGCTGTATGTCATGTAGTTTATGGAAAATACATCAAGTTAAATGATGTCAACTCCAGCAGAAACTATGGGAGAAACTGCGGTGCAGTTGCATCCCAAGAAAAAGAAATTAAAACAATTAACTTTAGAAGCAATCAATTGAATCAGAACCAAGAAAAACAAAGGGCAGTCTTTGCCTGGATTAAAATCACGTTTCACATACTACTTGCGTGCCACGGACGTGCTTGAATAAACAGGACAGTGGCAAGAGGCCCTGCCTAGCTTCCTGTGACAGGAAGATCTATAACCGAGTAACAACCATCAGGAAAGTTCTCTTTCAGGGTACTACTGCCAGGAGCATCTCTGGAGATGGCAAAGCCGAGAGAAAAGCCTCTCTCAAAGACCATCAAGTCAGTAGTGTCCACGCACGCTTGCATAGGAGAATATGGTAGCCTGGATCCAAGTTGTACATCAGAACCATACTTTGAATTGTGCCTAAAAACTGAGAAGTAGCCAGTGAAGCTGTCATAACTAGGAATTTATCTGTTTCCTATAACTGTCTGTTTTGGTCATTTGCAGCATTTTGGATCAACTTAAGTTTCCAGCTACTTTCCCAGATACTTTTGTGGAGTGTGTTGGTGTATGTGTGTCAAGTGACTTCCAATTTACAGCAATTCTTTGGATTAAAGTAGGAAATTATAGTAGGAACCCCCCCCCCCTTATCCATGAGATGTTAGAAGAAATATTAGAAAAATCTTAGAAATATCTTTTTCTAAAGATGAAGTTACCAGAACCGGCCACTAGAGGGAGCCAGAGACCATGCTATGTATAGCGTTCCTTGTTAAAATAGCTTTTGCTATAATCTACGTTTTCAGCAACCGCAGGAGCGGGTGGGCTCCGAACCGACCCTCGTGGATACTGAGTCTTACTGCACTTCTAAAATATCCTATCATTTTTCAACCCTGCTCTTGCAAACTAAGAGGCCATGGCTACCTTTCTTGAGACATATCAGACAAAACAAAGCAGAACAAGACAAAACCATGCGCCAATCCATCTCATACTAGTTCTTCCTCTTTTCCTGCTACCTTTACTTTTTCTTAACATTATTGTAATTTCCAGTGAGCCTTGCCTTCTTAGGATGTGTTCAAAGTATCAGATCCTCAGTTTATTCCTTTTTGCTTCTAGAGAGAATTTGATTTGATTTCATTTGATCTAGGACCTACTGGTTGGTCTCATTGGGTTCTGATAATAATTATGCGTGGTCAAGTCAATTCCAGCTTATGGCAATGCTTTTCTAGGTATGGCATAAGAGGCAGTTTACCATTGCCTTCTTCTGGGATGTTCTAGGATTGCGCAGTTTCCTCAAGGCTAAGCAGACTGGCTATTCTTGCTGGAGGCACAGTAGGAAATCGAACTCCTCCTGATCACCAGCTGCACAGTAAGGTAAAGGTAAAGGTTCCCCTTGACATTTAGTCCAGTCGTGTCCGACTCTAGGGCGCGGTGCTCATCCCCATTTCCAAGCCGTAGAGCCAGCGTTTGTCCGAAGACAGTTTCCGTGGTCACGTGGCCAGCGCGACTAGACACGGAACGCCGTTACCTTCCTACCGAGGTGGTACCTATTTATCTACTCGCATTTTTACATGCTTTCCAACTGCTAGGTGGGCAGGAGCTGGGACAAGCCACGGGAGCTCACTCCATCGGGTGGATTCGATTACGACTGCAGGTCTTCTGACCTTGCAGCACAGAGGCTTCTGCGGTTTAACCCACAGCGCCACCACGTCCCTTCCAGCTGCACAGACAGGTCCCCAACTCACTGAGCTATCTAGCCCGCTGGTAGTGGCTCCAACTCTATGGATCCAGCTTCTGGAGGAGCTCCGCCTAGCCCCCTCCCTGTCGACATTTAGGAAGCAATTAAAGACATTGCTTTTTAGGGAGGCTTTGCACCTCCCCCCCCCCCCACACACTCTTTTTTCTTTCCCCCTCCTCTGCTTCCCTCTCTTCTTTTCCCCCGCCTGCCCCTGGCTTATATGATTAGTCGGTGCCATCTGCTTTATTTTTAAAGGGTTTTTGTTGCTGTTTTCAATGTTTCTATTTTTATTTTCTAGTAGTCTATGTGTTGTAACCCGCCCAGAATACTGCTGTGACCCTAATGGGAGTGGAATACAAACTGAATGAATGAATGAATGAATGAATGAATAGTGGTTTTCTCAGTTCGAACCCCCCACCGGGGCCCTGGCTTTCCATGGCCAAGCAGAGATTTTTGGACCCGTAGGTCCTGCTGTCACGTTGTCCCTTCCACCGCACCGGCTAAACCAGTCAGTCTGTGGCCTGGGTGAAATCTCAGCCTCCTCTCTGGCCAATAGATGGTTTGGGTCCGTTAAACCGGCCTAAAGGCCCTCTCTGCACGTGGGCAGAGGCACCGCCACGGCTGCGCCTCGCCTGGGCAAAAGGAGCGTCTTGGGACGAGATGGGCGCAGCCGAACCCGCCCGGAGCGCTCCCTTCGCCTTGAATCGGATCCAGTCGGGGTGGGGAAAGCGGGAGGCGAGGCGGCGCGGCGCGGCCAGGTGGGACCTCCTGCTTACCCCCCCCCCGCTCCCGCCCCACAAGAGCCCCCCTTCGGAGCACTGACTCAGGCTCGCCAGAGCCACGAGCGTTGGGCGGTCAGTCTGTGGCCAGACGGAAGACGGAGCGAGGGGAGCTGGAGGCTGAGCTTGGCGCTGCCAAGGGCCGGCGGACTCCGCTTTCCTTCGCCGCTCGCGCTCCGCAACCCGCCGGCCGCCCTTCCGATCCTCGCTCGCCGGAGTGGAGAGCCCTCGGGGCGCCATGATCTCGGGCGCCTGGCTGCTGCTGCTGCTGCTTCTCCTGGTGGCGCTGGCGCTGCTGGCCACTCGCTTCGGGAGGTGGCGGTGAGTGAACGCGGGACGCTGCTGAGGTTCCCCCCCCCCCTCCACCTGTCCCGCTGGGCAAGTCCTTGAGTTGGCGTGGGGGGGGGGGGGGCAGGGAGAGGCTCAGGCGGCACAATATTCGGCGTACGGTTTGGTCTCCTTTGGCGACCCTTGCAGGGTTTTCGAGACATGGGAGATGCTTGGAGGAGTTGGCTTACCGTTGCTGCTTCTCATTCCAGGGCCAGCAGGGATTTGAACTCAGAGTCCAGGGCTGACACCCCCCCCCCCCCACACACACACACACAACGCCACACGGGCTGGCAGCACATTTTAGAACTTGACAAAGTGACTTTTGAACACCATTCTCCGGAGGGAAATGGCATGGAGAAGTGGGCTACAGTCGGCGAAAGCTTACACCAAATAAAACTCGTTTGGCTTTAAGATGCCACAAAACTCTTTGGCCAAGTGTCTTACTGCTGGTTCCAAGGAGAGAGTGCACCCGGTGTCAGTACATGTGCAAATCCCATTGATTTAGGAAGAGCAAAGAATAATCAAGTAAAATGGGGCTACCTGGATACAGGACGAATTTTCTGTGGCTGGAGAAATTCAATCAATGCAGCGCTTATGTGCATGCAATTTATGCCGCACCTCGCGTACAAAAGAAGATCTAGCAAATGGCCAAGATAACTCTATTGAAGTAACTTGCTTCTGGTCAAAAAATAATCTAATTATCTTGACATTTTAATTTGTTTTAATTTTACCTATACTTCATATATGTCCATAATTTTAGATCATGCAATGCTCTGGTATCAATAAAGAAAGGAAGATTGAATTAGTGGATCTGTTCTAGCTGGAACAGATAGATAGATAGATAGATAGATAGATAGATAGATAGATAGATAGATAGATAGATAGATAGATAGATAGATAGATAGATAGATTTTGTTATGGTCAATTACCAACATCCCAAATACACAACTGGAATTGTTGTTATGTGCTTTCAAGTCAGACCTGAGTTATAGCAGCCCTAACAGAGCTTTTGAGGCAAGTGACATATTTAAGGAGTGATTTTACCAGTTCAACACCCCTAGTGAGTTTCTGTGGGTGAGTAGAGATTTGAACCCAGGCCTCCTGAGTGCTAGTCCATCACTCTACCACACCACACTGGATATCAGATGGAACTAGCAATACGATATTCGCCTTCATCAGGATTCCTCAAAAGTCTACCTCTTCGTCAGACTTCCGCATTTTGCAGAAAATGTGGGACACATACACAAGCACACCAAGGATTTAGCCAGGAATATTTTCTTTCCGCTGATGCATTTCCAAATCATTTTCAGTTTTTCATAATGTTAAAATAGTTCAAACCAGGCATGGAAAGCCGTTCAGGTACTTTTTCCTCTTGGATATCAGTGTGCAAATTCTTGGTAGGTGTATACCAGAAGAGATTTAGATAAGGGCATCTCTTTTCACTGCAGATGTGGGACTTATTTATTTATTCGTATTTTTTAATTTAATGCATTTTAATCTCTCTCCTCAATAAGCATTGCAGGCAATTTACAAGAAAATGATAAAATAACAATAAAATAGAACAATTTCAAATACGTTTGTCTGTATACAACACAGAGAGAGAGAGAGTGTTAATATTTGTATATATTCACGAAATACTGAAGTGTTCATCTGTTGCAATGTAAACAGCCAAGAGTTGTGAGGTTCTGTGAGAATTTTTAAAATTATTTTTTATATTATCTTGGCTAGCTTCCTGGACTAGAAGGCAGACATCTGGTAAAACTATTTTTTTTTTCTAACAAAGTTTTAGTGATGACTTCTGTTTCTCAGTTTTAAATATTTCCTCTGTTTTACTGTAATGTAAATGGTTAACTGGTTTTGTTTTATGTGTCTCATCTTTTTTTCCACAATCTACTTTGTTCTACGATGTAGTTCTCTTACAATATGTTTCTCACACTTTTTCTAATTCTTTCAAGACAAAAACAAAAAAATAGTTAATGCCCTTAGGACAATCTCCTGCAAAAAAATCTCTTTCTGCTGAAATAGGGCCACTGAGTTCAATGGGGTTTCCACCCATGTAAGTGTTTACAGGATTACAGTATAAAATTGCAGTCTGATAGCAGCTTGCCTGAAAGCAAGTTTCAGTCAATTGAATGAGAATTTTTTTCTGAGTAGCTTGTTTTCTAAACCAATAATGAAAATGATAAAAGGCCACAGCACAGATTATATGCTATTAAAAGGGCATGGAAAATGTGCATAATTTGAATTACTTTCCCAAAAAGGGAAGGGGGGATGCATAGTGGCTTTTATATCAGTTATAAGTAAATAATAAGCAACAATAAAAGTTAAACATCAAAGAAGCCTAGTCTGTGTTGCCACTATGATCCAACATGGGAATTTCACTTTGGTACTGAGACGAGCTGTTATTGTCCTATTCCATGGCCGAACAAATAGGATGTGTTTTTGATATTGTGTGTGTTGGGAAGATGTTGACTTTGGCTCAGAAACTTTCTGTCACTGTAACTTAATTGTGCTTAAGGAAGCGGTCGGAGCTAACAGGAAACATGGCTAGCATTTGACATTGGCAAAGTTGCGTGTTGGTTGGCCATACAAAGCCAACAAAGGGGCTAAGCTCATTTTAAACAAATTGGGGCCCAAAACAGTATATGAAAGAATGATCAAGTCTATGCATTCTGGCTGTTATAGATTTGTAAAGTAAATGAGCTGGTGGAGAATTTAGGTACCTGAGGGAGATGATGATGTTCAGGAACAAACACCACAAGATATGGGAAATCAGCGTTATTATTTGTCAATAGACAGATACACCCAACTTTGCCAATGCCAAATCAGATCAGCCATTGTGATTTACCTACATGTGTGGTGTAGTGGAGGAGTGGTGAACCAGGACTCAGGACACCTGGGTTCAAATCCCCGTTTGGCCATGGAAATTCAATGGGGAGTGGAGGCACTAGTTAAACCATTCCTTAAATATTTCACCTTGAGAGCCCTATTAGGATTGCTATAAGCCGTACAGTATTTCACTTGAAGGCACATAATGTAACATAGTGGTTTACAGAATTTGGACAAGTTACTACAACTACACTTCCCATTATCCTCCACCCAACATGAGTAGAAGATTATGGATGTTTTTATCCAAAGAAAGTAAGTTTTCAACTTCTAGTTCCTGTGTGTCTATTTGTGTTCCAACAGGGGGTGGGTAAGGGTAAGAAATTTATTTTTCCGCACAGCCCATTTTCAAGATCTGAATTGCAAACACACTGGATCTGAGAGCTTGCTCACAGAGAAAAATATGCAGGCTGTGCGGAATTAATACAAACTATAAATTAGGAGGAAAATGTTGTTTGTTTATTTTAATAAGTTAACCCAGAAAGGTAAAATATTATCAGCACACAGAAAATGACTTTATGCACCAGTCCAGCTCTCCAGAAATGGACAGTGAACAGAAATGTTGCTAAGCAAAAGCAATCATGAGCAAACTAGCTCTAGTGAGTTAGATTTTCCTATAGTACTATTTATAACACTTTTCACGGTGTGTTCCATGGGTTGTACTCCCTAGCTAGTGTGTTTGGGATTGGAGCTTTACACAGTGCTGACACAAGCTCCCCCCCCCACATCTGAGAGAATGCTGTTGGCAACACCACTTATGGGGGGAAATGCACACGGCAACACATGGGGGGAGGAAAGGGAGGACAGTGGTGGCAACTTTTGGAGAGGTACCTTCTTTCTCCTAGATGCCACCTGGCTGACTCCATGACATGGGCCATTTCTTGAATTGTTGCGTGAATGAAGGCTAGCCCCAGGTGGTCCCAGGGCCAAGGGTTGAGGGATACCCTTTTCCAGTTTGCCTACTGTAGTGGCAACCAGATAAAGTGGTGGTCAGTGGGTAGGAGTGGCAGCTTTGCTCCCGCCAGTGCCCTGCTGCCACCGTCAGCATCCCACTGTTTGAGTAGGCTGCTAGATACAAAATTGACCTTTACTGGTTTTCGTGACTGCAAGATTACCATCACAATGACATTCCCAGAGGGGCAGCTGGGTTATTCTGTCACAGCAAACACAGCAAAGAGTCTTCCTTGTGGTGCCTTAATGGACCAGCAAGTTTTATTGGGAATTTTTTGTTTGTTTGTTTCCCAAAATTTGTTTTAATGACTTATGGTTTTGTTTAGTTCTATGTTAGTTTGACTCTTTGTAAAAAGGTAGACTGTTGGTGGCATGAAATAAGTAAATGGTGTATGCTCGTCGCTTATCTAATCAACATGGCACCACCCACCCACATGAGGGAAGAACTGACAGATCTTGATGGTTGCAAAATGATGAGGAAGGACCTTCAGTTGGAAACCCCCCAAAAACTCCCCAAAGAATTCAGTGAAACCTGAAACTGTTTGTCAGCTGTGACATGCTGACTGATTATTGGGACGACAGAGGAAAATGGGGTGGAAGAGGAATGGAGTAGAGTGTTGTAAAGGAGGATGTGCCTGGCTGGCTGGAACACTGAATAAATGCACTGCAACATTTTTGTTGTAGGTTCCACTTTTCTTTTTAAAAATATCTGGTGGGAAGCTAATTAGTTTCCTGATCGTCTGAGGTCTTACAGATAGCTTCCACATAGCCTGCTCACAGCAGTGTGTTGCAGAGGTGTTTGTGGGATTGAAATTGGAAAGATACACTATAAGAGGGTCTAATGCAATTCTCATAGGATACTGGGACATAATATCTTGATTCTGTTCAGCCATGTACAATGCAGCAATAGCATCCTAGGCTTGCATCCTTTTCAGCATCGTTGAGTGAAATTTATGGACAGGTGTCAATGATGTAACCCTCTTCCATTGTAATCTTGATTAACCTTGACTGTTTGGGGGCTACCTTTAACAATCTGTTTCTAAATGCCTTCACCATGAAGTAAATACAGTTAATTCCACCGAGCCTTGCTCCACTATAGGATTAAGAAGATTCAAAAGGCTGCCCAAGCTTGTTGCTTTCAAGCAATCACTTGTAGGCAGTGAAGCCAGGATTTGCAGGGCTGGAACAAAAGGATGATTATGGTGACGATACAAATGCAGATGATTATGGTGACGATACAAATGCAGACGTAGGCAGATGATGATTAGCAAGGACAAGGGCATCATCTGCTACTCCTCTCAGGTTTCCATGTGCCTTTGGAGTTTACCTGCAATCCTCACTGTTCACAAATATATTTGTGTTAGTATATGTATACTTTCACTGAAAAATTTTTATTCTGAGCTATTCCTGTTTTAATGCAAAGTATGTTGAGGTGACTTGCTGTAATGGATGTTTCAGAGTGGTTAGCATTTCAAAAGACTTGATCCTGATAGAAGCAACAACTGCTGGAACCACCACCCGAGCCAAACAGCAACTTTGCATTTCACAAGAAGACAATCTGTATGTGTGTGTCTGCCTCTCTGTGTGAAGGTGTATGCAGATTTTTTTTTGGTGACTCTTTGTTTGAAGAGCTGGGTGGAAGAAGCCACAGGAACTGTAGCCAGCTTTTGAAATCACTTGAACAATCAAACCTGGCAGACTTCTGCTATAAAGTTTTTGAGACTCTGATTTATAATTTTTCTGCACTATCCACAAAATATCAGCGTGCAGCCTGAGGAAGTGGACCTGAACTACGAAAGCTCGCAGGGTTTTTCATTTTTATTTTAAAGTGATCTAATAAAGGTGTCACCTGTCCTGCATTTGCATCGTGTAAGGACAGCATGGCTCTCTCTTTTGGCTTTTGCTAGAACTGTTTCACTGATATAGCTTAACGTTGCAGCCTATATTTTTAGACCTTTGTTGAGTGCACAGCTGTTTGTGTATGTTTTGGAGGGTGGAGGATAGGTAAATGTTAAATTAGTCTTTGACTGCTGCTTGTTCGTTGTATTTTTAGCAGCATTTTTAGATATTTGTGGTTCCAGATGTGTGCAATTTGTGGTTTTGGAAGGAGATGTTTATACTTTGTTATTTAGTTCTCTCTTTTTACATGAATTGTGAACTATTTTACATGAATTATAAACCATTCTGGACACTTGTGAAGAAGGATATAAAAGAATAAATAAATAATAAATAATGTGGGGACTGTCATGATAAGTCCTTGTTGGCATTTGCCACTCCATGTCTGATTGTAATGTGTCATACCTGAGGTGGTCCTAGAAAATGTTCAAGAAGCTTCAAGTTGTACAACATTCTCCTGCTAGTTTGGTTTTGGTTTTTTTTACCTAAGTTGAACCTAGGTAAAGGTTCTGAAGGCGCTGCATTGCTTATCTATTCACTACTGAATTGTAAACAGATAAATGAAGGGACTTCACGTCCATCTGTAGTTCTTCTTTGTTCTTTGTTCCTGTTGGAAGCAGTCCAGTAGTGTTTCTGGAGTGGAAGGATCAGCTGACAGGGTGCTCTCGTTACCTAGGGGATGCTCAAATGTGTTCACCATCCTCACATTCTTCAAGGAGGCTCCTCCTATGTCACCTGCCCATCCACAATGAGCACTTGTGTAGCAAACTGAGCAGCAGGCACACTGGTCTCACCTGACCACATTCTTCCTTACTGTTGGGAGATGTGTTGCACTGCTGTCTGAATTATACCTGTGTTTACTAAATAGGGCTATGAATAGGTATAAATAAGGATAGGCCAGGGATGGGTGACCTTCAGCCCTGGGTTTTCATATGCCTCCTTCCTGCTTTTTTTGTGTGACTACATTTTTCCTCCACAGCTGCCTGGCAAAAAGTTAAATAGCTGACAGTTCTCCTTTTAAATAAGCCACAGCACTCTCCACATCATGTAACACTCAAAAATACAGGGGTTTTTCCCCTCAAAATTTTCAGTAGACTTCTAGTCACCTCTGGTTTTGTTCCTTGCATTTGGAAGCATTTTTGGTCGTTAGGGTGGCCTGCAGAGGGTCTGGGGAAGAATATTGTCTGCCAGACCTGTTGCCCACCCATAAGAGAGGTAAATGTTAACTTGAAACTATATTCCCCTTTCCTCCTTCTGGATCATGCTTTCCTCTCTCTCTCTCTTTGGTGCTATATAAGTAGCAGCCCTAAAGCAAGTCGAAAAGGTCCTATTAAGTTTTCTCATGGAAAATAAACACCTTTTGTAATACTTTATTTTTAACTATTTGGTCTTGAATCCACAGGAAGGTATTGGAGCCAACAAATAAGTCACCCTGCCAGTCCATTTTTAGAACAGATCAGCTCACAGTTTACATAAGCTAAGTGGTCAGTCAGCAACAGAATTCTGTGTGGCCTGCGAGATGTTGGCCAAATGAAAAGCCTGATGACTTCTCATGCAGGAAAACACCAGCTTAAAGTTGACTCAGGACCTGTCCAGACAGGGAAATTTGGAATTTGGTCTGGTTTGAAGGTTCTCTTCAGTGGAATCTCTTTTATTTCTCACTTGAGCCATCCTTCGATTCACACTGAAGATGTTTGTTCTCCTGCGAGAAGGGTCCATCACCAGTTTTGCTTGCGTGTAAAAGTACCCGATTTACTCACAAGTAAGGTTTACCATGTTTACTTATGAGTACGTTTCCCCAGTTTACTCTCAAGTAAGGAGGCAGCAGCGTAGGACAGCAGCATCAGAGCAAGGTTGCAGCAGCAGTACTGTACTGGTATGAGAGGAAAACATTCAGGTGAAAGTTGGGGAGAAGGAAGAGAAGTAACACCCCCTTTCCCCCCACCCTTCTCCTCAGCTGGGGCTCTACCGGGGCTACGCTGCCTTATGAGGGTGGAGCTCATGGGGTTGACATAACCCTTTTGCCCACCTTTTCTCACAGCCGTCATTCAGCCGGCTGCTGTGGTTTTCTTTTTTGTTGTTAAATAAAGTAAGTGGCATATCAAAAGATCAATGCAACCACCTAGCATGGTACTAGAATCGCACTGCACCAGTTCAAGAAATATTTTTTAAAAGATGAAAAAACAGGAGGGGTTTTCTCTGTCCTCCCTTTTAATGTCACAACCCATCTATTATGTCACAGGGTTATCACTTCTGATAATGCCCCCCCCCCCCCACAGCTCCATTTGGGTGCAAACTAGCCATCTGCACAGGGTACACAATGAGATAATTAGGATTGCACTGAATCATATAAAAAAGAATGCATGCCCCAGTGCTGTGCCAGAAAGGAGCTGGACAGATCTTCAAAGGGCAGGATGGATTTATCCATACCAACAGTGATCCATATATTGATCTATATTTTAGTGTGGACGGACCCTCAGTCTTACTATGGGGCTGATGATGGCTGTTTCTGTTGGAAATATTGCAACCTGCATTTTGATGCCTTTAGGGAGGGAGCTTCAGTTAATGTTTATAAATCCAGTAACAGCCAATTGTTCCCTCTTTACCTCAGATTCTTTCCCCCACCTGTCAGTGTTAGCAAAGGAATCTGTCAGAAGTAGATAGAGTGATGTGTTCTGTCAGCTACGTATGTAACTATGTCTCCCATCAGCGCTAACCAGTACAGCCCAAGAACATCTGGAGGACTGCACTTTCAGCACTGCTGATTTATGATGTACTCTTTATAGTACTCAAGCCGTTTCACATATATTCTCATATATTTTTAACATATATGTAAGTGATTCTTGAAACTGCCCTGTAAGGTTGGTGAGTATTATTTATTATACCTGGTCAGGTGGAAGGGTGAGAGAAAATGGCCCACCTTAGACCATCTTAATGAAAGCCAGTTTGGTGTAGTGGATAAAATATTAGACTAAGACTCAGGAGACCTGGGTTCAAATCCCTGCTTAGTTATGGAAACATCTCACATACTTTGAAAACCCTTGGAAGCAACTTTGATGGCACATAGTATCAGTGATGAGACTATGTGCCATCACCTTTGTGAGATTATAGCAAAGATGACATTTGAACCAGGAAATTGCTGGTTCATGGCTCACCCTTGGAAATATGTTCATCTTGGCACACATTTCAAGAGGTACCAGCAAGTTGTGTTCTGTTGTGATTGCTAGTCAGTATGACATGGTCAGAAATATCCTTTCCTGTTCCAAGGATAATAATCAGTTGCAACAAGAACCAGTCAGATTAAAAAAAGAAGCAAAATGAGCTATCATCACTGTAGTTTCCTGCAGTTGCTTTCCATGTCTCATCGGAAGGAAAGAGGGGGAAGCTTCTCAAAACCTTTGGTGAGGAAAAGGAGAAGAAACTTTACATGGGTCATGGCTGAGGTATATATTTATTTTCTACAAAGCCAATATTCACATATTCGTATTTTTTTTAAATCATGAAACATTTCTATCAATTTACACATAATACAAAGACCAATTGTTTATACTATATATTAAGGGCATTAAGGTTATTTTTTTTGCAAAGCTTCTGTTCCTTTAATGGTGGCATGATGGACAGAAATACAATAGGTATGCCTCTCCCATATCTCTGCAACTCAGTGCGAAAGAAAACAGGCCTTTTCAATGGCTGTATAACTGAGCAACCTTGTCAGGGGGAAAAAATATTACCAATATTACTTAGGTCTGAGTGAGTTTTCTGGCAAATAAAAATGTTCCTTTGGTTCTGTATTTCAGGATTATGCCACTTCTTTAGTCCTGAATGAAAATATGTACAGTAACTGTAATTTGCACATGTGGTTATGATGAATTTCTGCCATCTGCATCCTGTTAATGGGATGGGAGTCTAGCTTCAGCTACTGAATATATTGCAGTTATTCTAATAAATTATTATCAGAGTCTCAGAAAATCTTGAAAGAGATAAAACAGACTGGATCCCCATTGAAAATCCTGACATGGGGATTGAAATCATGAGATCTCACAAAAAGTTAGCCTTACTTCAAGTAAATGGAAGGGTTCAAGATGAAATTGGTTTTTTGGTTGTTGTTTAGTCGTTAAGTCGTGTCCAACTCTTCGTGACCCCATGGACCAGAGCACGCCAGGCCCTCCTGTCTTCCACTGCCTCCTGGAGTTTGGTCAAAGTCATGTTGGTAGCTTCGATGACACTGTCCAGCCATTTCGTCTGAATAAAAGAAAATATAAATATGCCAGAAAAAGAGTTGCAGAAGGCATAAAACAGTTTGAGAACTAAAACAGAACAAAGGTTAACTCTTTCCCTCCCTTGGTGCTGCCTCCACCATCAGGTGGTTCTTCTGCCTTCTAAAGATTGAGGGGAAAAATGTTCCCAAGCTATGAAAAAGTAACCCTGAAGCAGAAGGGAAATGGAAAGGATTGATTGGAGTCCCCAGTAATATTATGGAAACTACAGACCAGTCAGACTGACTTCAATCCCATGGAAAATTCTGGAACAGATTGCAATTATAAAGTGGTCATTCTGCAAGCACCAATCCTGCCAGACTAACCTTATCTCATTTTTTAAAATCAGGTATTGTCCCTGCTACACAACAGGAATGCTGTAGACATAGCATATCTTGACTTCTCTGTCTTGATATTCTGATTAACAAGCTAAGTAAATGTGGGCTGGATAGCACAAGTGTCGGGTGGATACACAATAGGTTACAGAATCATACTCAGAAAATGCTTATCAATGGCTCCTTCTCAAACTGGGAGGAGGTGACACATGGGATATGGTGTACCACAAAGCTCAGTACTGCGCCTGGTACTCTCCAACATTTTTTTTTTAATTAGATGGAGAGAGGAAGGAAACGTTTTTCAAATGTGTGGACAACACACTGAGTAGAATAGCTAATATCTTGGAAGACAGAAACAAAATTCAAAAAGATCTTGATAGGCTGGAGCGCTGGGCTGAAAACAACAGAATGAAATTCAACAGGGATAAGTGCAAAGTACTGCACCTCGGGGAAAAGAAACCAAACACACAGTTACAAGATGGGGGATTCTTGGCTCAGTAATGATATGACTGAGAAGGATATTGGAAGTGTTGTAGATCACAAGCTGAATATGAGCACACAATATGTTGTTGTTTAGTCGTTAAGTCGTGTCTGACTCTTCGTGACCCCATGGACCAGAGCACGCCAGGCCCTCCTGTCTTCCACTGCCTTCCGGAGTTTGGTCAAATTCATGTTGGTAGCTTCAGTGACACTGTCCAGCCATCTCGTCCTCTGTCGTCCCCTTCTCCTCTTGCCTTCACATTTTCCCAACATCAGGGTCTTTTCCAGGGAGTCTTCTCTTCTCATGAGATGGCCAAAGTATTGGAGCCTCAGCTTCAGGATCTGTCCTTCCAGTGAGCACTCAGGGTTGATTTCCTTCAAAATGGATAGGTTTGTTCTCCTTGCAGTCCAGGGGACTCTCAAGAGTCTCCTCCAGCACCACAATTCAAAAGCATCAATTCTTCAGCGGTCAGCTTTCTTTATGGTCCAGCTCTCACTTCCATACATCGCTACTGGAAAAACCATAGCTTGGACTATGCGGACCTTTGTCGGCAAGGTGATGTCTCTGCTTTTTAAGATGCTGTCTAGGTTTGTCATCGCTTTCCTCCCAAGAAGCAGGCGTCTTTTAATTTTGTGGCTGCTGTCACCATCTGCAGTGATCATGGAGCCCAAGAAAGTCAAATCTGTCACTGCCTCCATATCTTCCCCTTCTATTTGCCAGGAGGTGATGGGACCAGTGGCCATGATCTTCGTTTTTTTGATGTTGAGCTTCAGACCATTTTTTGCGCTCTCCTCTTTCACCCTCATTAAGAGGTTCTTTAATTCTTCCTCACTTTCTGCCATCAGAGTGGTATCATCTGCATATCTGAGGTTGTTGATATTTCTTCCGGCAATCTTAATTCCGTTTCTATATCCAGTTCTAACTGTTGCTTCCTGTCCCAGACATAGATTACTCAGGAGATAGATAAGGTGGTCAGGCACTCCCATTTCTTTAAGAACTTGCCATAGTTTGCTGTGGTCCACACAGTCAAAGACATTTGCGTAGTCAATGAAGCGGAAGTAGATGTTTTTCTGGAACTCTCTGGCTTTCTCCATAATCCAGCGCATGTTAGCAATTTGGTCTCTAGTTCCTCTGCCCCTTCGAAATCCAGCTTGTATTTCTGGGAGTTCTCGGTCCACATACTGCTGAAGCCTGCCTTGGAGGATTTTGAGCATAACCTTGCTAGCGTGTGAAATGAGTGCAATTGTACGGTAGTTGGAGCATTCTTTGGCACTGCACTTCTTTAGGATTGGGATGTAGACTGATCTTTTCCAATCCTCTGGCCACTGCTGAGTTTTCCAAAGTTGCTGGCATATTGAGTGTAGCACCTTAACAGCGTCATCTTTTAAGATTTTAAATAGTTCAACTGGAATGCCATCACCTCCACTGGCCTTGTTGTTAGCCATGCTTTTTAAGGCCCACTTGACTTCACTCTCCAGGATGTCTGGCTCAAGGTCAGCAACCACACTATCTGGGTTGTCCGGGACATCCAAATCTTTCTGGTATAATTCCTCTGTGTATTCTTGCCACCTCTTCTTGATGTCTTCTGCTTCTGTGAGGTCCCTACCATTTTTGTCCTTTATCATGTCCATCTTTCCACAAAATGTTCCTTTAATATCTCCAAGTTTCTTGAACAGATCTCTGGTTTTTCTCTTTCTATTGTTTTCCTCTATATCTTTGCACTACTCATTTAAGAAGGCCCTCTTGTCTCTCCTTGCTATTCTTTGGAAGTCTGCATTCCATTTTCTGTATCTTTCCCTATCTCCCTTGCATTTTGTTTCCCTTCTCTTCTCTGCTATTTGTAAGGCCTCGTTGGACAGCCACTTTGCTTTCTTGCATTTCCTTTTCTTTGGGATGGTTTTTGTTGCTGCCTTCTTTACAATGTTACGAGCCTCCATCCATAGTTCTTCAGGCACTCTGTCCACCAAATCTAGTTCCTTAAATCTGTTCTTCACTTCCACTGTGTATTCATAAGGGATTTGGTTTAGATTATACCTGACTAGCCCCGTGGTTTTTCCTACTTTCTTCAGTTTAAGCTTGAATTTTGCTATAAGAAGCTGATGATCAGATCCACAATCAGCTCCAGGTCTTGTTTTTGCTGACTGTATAGAGCTTCTCCATCTTTGGCTTCAGAGAATATAATCAATCTGATTTCGGTATTGCCCATCTGGTGATGTCCATGTGTAGAGTCACCTCTTGTGTTGTTGGAAAAGAGTGTTTGTGATGACCAGCTTGTTCTCTTGACAAAACTCTATTAGTCTTTGCCCTGCTTCGTTTTGAACTCCAAGGCCAAACTTCCCTGTTGTTCCTTTTATCTCTTGACTCCCTGCTTTAGCATTCCAATCCCCTATAATGAGAAGAACATCTTTCTTTGGTGTCAGTTCTAGAAGGTGTTGAAAGTCTTCATAGAATTGGTCAATTTCAGCCTCTTCAGCATCGGTGGTTGGTGCATAAACTTGGATTATTGTGATGTTGAAAGGTCTGCCTTGGATTCGTATTGAAATCATTCTATCATTTTTGAGATTGTATCCCAGTACAGCTTTTTCCACTCTTTTGTTGACTATGAGGGCTACTCCATTTCTTCTACGGGATTCTTACCCACAATAGTAGATATGATAATCATCTGAATTTAATTCGCCCATTCCCGTCCATTTTAGTTCACTGACGTCCAATATGTCAATATTAATTCTTGCCATCTCCTGTTTGACCACATCCAGCTTACCAAGGTTCATAGATCTTACATTCCAGGTTCCTATGCAGTATTTTTCTTTGCATCGGACTTTCCTTTCACTTCCAGGCGCGTCCGCAGCTGAGCGTCCTTTCGGCTTTGGCCCAACCACTTCATTAGCTCTGGAGCTACTTGTCCTTGTCCTCCGCTCTTCCTCAGTAGCATGTTGGACGCCTTCCGACCTGAGGGGCTCATCTTCCAGCGTCATATCTTTTAGCCTTTTGTTTCTGTCCATGGAGGTTTCTTGGCAAAGATACTGGAGTGGCTTGCCAGTTCCTGCTCCAGGTGGATCGCGTTTAGTCAGAACTGTCCACTATGACCTGTCCGTCTTGGGTGTCCCTGCACGGCATAGCCCATAGCTTCTCTGAATAACTCAAGCCCCTTCGCCACAACAAGGCAGCAATCCGTGAAGGGGATGAAATTGGTACTGCTGGTCAAAGGATATTGCACAACAGTTCTGTCGTAACCTACCTCACAGGTACTCTGTGGCAAGAAAAAGGATAAAGATGTGAAGGGAGGGTTCCAGATGGAAGATGACTGCAATGTGTGGATCCTCTGTAAATTCTGTGAATGAGGGAGAAATGTCTAAAAATGTCCCAGGAAAACTATGTGGGCCACCAATCCATCTCTGGGAGGTTTACTCTTCATCCCTGTGAATCTCTTGTCATGCTGTAGAAAGCATATTTCAAATAATGTCTCTACTATTAAGAGATTAAAAAATATATACTTTTAATAAGCAGCTAATGCTGACATGCTTCATGTTGTTTTAGTAAACGCCTGCAGGCAAAACAAACACATTCTGTATCCATCGCATTGTACAATCGCACCATCATATTTAATCACATTAACTTAACCAGCGATGTGCAGATTAGGCTGAAATCGTGTTGCATCGTTATGCAAAAGACATAGCATTTGGCAGAGAACTGCCACCAGTTGAAAAGTCTCAAGGACCACCTCTTCCTTTATGAGTCTGCCCCAGGTATTAAGATAATCAGGACAGGCTTTTCTCTCAGTCCCACCACCTTCACAGGTACATTTGGTGAGGACACAGGAGAGGGCCTTCTCTGAGGGCTCCCAGACTTTGGAGGCCACGGGAGGCCAGGCTGGCCCATCTTTGCTGTCCTTCCACAAGCAGGCAAAGACCTTTCTCTTCAGGCAGGCTTTCCCTGAGTGTCTGGCTGACTGAGTGGCTTTTTAAATGGATAGTTGTGCCTTTCTGCTTTGAATGTGTTTTTGGTGTTGCTTCCACACACACCCCATCTTTAAGTGTGGTATTTGTTTGATCTAGAGATGGGCATGAACCTCGGTTTGGAGGTTCATGACAATTTGTTGGACTGGCACCACAGGTGCCTCTTGTTCCCTTCTTTCCCCACCCCCGCTAGATCCTCCACTCACCAACCAGTGCATGCTGCTCTTCTCCTCCTCTTCAGGCATTCGACCAGTCCCAGCAGGAGCAAGTGCTTCCTTCCTCTGCCTCCTCTGGCAGCTGCCCACTCAGATGGGGAGGCAGGGCAGGGCTTCCTGCAGCACTGCCTTTGAATGGGTGGCTGTCAGAGGAGGTGGAGGAGGGAGTACATGCTCTTGCTAGGACTGGTTGAATGCCTGAAGAGGAGGAGGAGAGGAGCTCATGCCAGCTGTTGAGTGGAGGATCTGGCCAGGGGGTGGGGGAAGGGAACACAGTACCTGTAGTGCTGGTCTGATGAACCGGCACAAACCACCAAACCGAGGTTCATGCCCATCTCTAGTTTGATCCTTTTTAGTGTTTGTATACTTACTGTTTTTAGCTTTAAATATTGTCTTTTATTCATGTAAGCCACCTTGGGTGCTTTTTAAGTAGAAAGACAGGGCAATTTTTTTTATCTAAAATAAATAAAGAAAACATGTGCAGGATAATGTCTACAAAGATTTCTTAACTTACAGGAATTTGCCCTTTATGTAACTTTGCAACATGATTTCAGCCTTTGTGTTTTTTTCATTGCAACTCCTAGAAGCAGAGCTGCCTGGAGAATTCTGGGAGTTGTAGTCTAAAAAAGTACAGATCTCCACACCTCTAAATATTCTACCAGATATCTAGCTTCAGCTATCCTTTCCCTGGAAAAGGGCTAAGGGATTTGTTCTGGTCATAGCATAGCCAACATGCTTGCCCTTTAAAAACAGTGCCCAATAGGTGTTTTAAAAAGCAACCAAATTAGGTAAAAATAATATGACAGCTTACAGTCTTAAATCCATGTGGTTTTTATATTGTTTATTTAACATTGTAACTAGTCACATTGAGAAGAAAGGTTGGGTGTAAATATTTTAAATAAATAAAGGCCTTATGTAAACTCCACTTCTACTTTATAATTTTTCCACCGTATTAAAATTTCTTCTGACTCTCCCTTTCCTTTTAATGGGCAAAATCTGGTTTGTGTAACTTTGTGCCCGTGTTACTCAGATTGGACAGCACAATTAGTTAAATTTCCATATCAACATTTTGTCCTGATTTTTCAAGTGTATGAGGTATTATTAACTTAAAAGATACCAAATGAGAACAAAAAAAAAAAAAAAAATCCACGTCAGCAATTTCATCTTATTTGACACTGCCAATCAATAAGAAAGCTAAGAGCTGTTATGGCAGTTTGCTAAATGTTTGGAGAGATCTTGCTGAAAAGGTGAATTTTCATTGTGGCTAAATTGAATGATCATGTGCAAATATTTTTTGCACCAAACTAGAATCTTTGAAGAGAAAAATACTTCATGAACTCTCCCCATGTTCTCATATTGTCCAGCATCTTTTCGTGGTTGTTTGCTTTTCCAGTTTGCAGCTCTGAC
This sequence comes from Intellagama lesueurii, assembly GCA_037013535.1. Lineage (NCBI taxonomy): Eukaryota > Metazoa > Chordata > Lepidosauria > Squamata > Agamidae > Intellagama > Intellagama lesueurii. Next base: position 221,534,643 of record JBAJHW010000004.1, on the reverse strand, counting down.
CTATGATCCTATTGAGTGGGTTCCACCTGTGCAATGGGAATGACCTCATCATCTTCATTATGATTAAAGCTTGATACTGATTAAAGATTAAAATGTATAAACTCAGTGGAAGAACTTGAAATAACCAAAGAAGAATGCAGTTAGTCATTTATATATCTATTGATGTTTCCAGGCGACCAGATGAACCCCCACTTGATAAAGGTGTCATTCCTTGGCTGGGGCACGCACTGGACTTTGGCAAAGATGCCGCCACATTCCTGTCCAATATGAGGAAGAAGCATGGTGATATTTTCACAGTGAGTACCTTCCTGGTGATGTCTGTCAATGTTTATGTCCTTTGGAATTCACCAAACTCTTCGTATTTCAAGACAATGCTTTTGTTGTATAACAGCTCTGCCATGTTCAAGGAATAAGCGACCCACACAGCAACATTTTCCATTTTTAACACCCCTGCATCTTCCCCCTTTCCCTACCCCTTACCACAGGAAATCCAATCAGTAGGAACAGACAGAACACCTGCTTATCTACATTGTATCTTTTGATAATAAACGGTAGGAGCAGATCTTGGAAAAGTTACCATTTCTTCCCTACTCAGCATAACTAGTGCCCATGTTAACTGGGCGAGTCTGGAAGCCATAATCCAAATTGATATCCTAAAAGAGCAAGGAATTATTTTTCTTTTTTCTTTTGCTTTTCTCTTGTATTTTACATTTGTTGTTGTTCTGTGCCTTCAAGTCGCCTTCAACTCATGGCGACCCTATGAATGACCACTCTCCGGAATGTCCTGTCCTCAACAGCCCTGCTCAGCTCCGGCAGACGCAAACCCTTGGGTCTTTTAGGGAGTCAGTATGTGTCATATTGGTCTTCCTCTTTTCATGCTGCCTTCCATCTTTCTCGGCATTATTGGTTTTTTTTCCAGAGAATCCTGTCTTCTCATTATGTGCTCAGAGTAGAGCAGCTTCAGTTTCAGCCTTTTCGCCTCCAGAGACTGTCCAGTCTTGATTTTATCTAGGACCCACTTGTCGCGTTTCCCATGCGCCCCCTGTTTACTATTCTCAAACAAAGGCTCACGTCGCGTTCTCTCTTCGCTGCCACCAGTGGATTACTTCAATTCACAATATAAATGACGTATTCTGACACTTGTCATGTGAACAAAACAGAACTTATTTATTGGAGGGAAGCAGAATGAATAATAACAGAAGTCTTTCAGCTATTCAGTGTACACAAGAATTTCGTCATCAGTTCCCTCAATACATAGTTTTTCTCAGCTTACAGTCTCATTACCACCCTCTCTACCTATTTCCCTAACCAGCCCTATCTGACTCCTCCTTCTCCAGCCAAGCCTCATGTAGCTGCTGACTCTGCCTCTCCAGCCTTCTCATTGTTGTTGTTTAGTCGTTTAGTCGTGTCCGACTCTTTGTGACCACATGGACCAGAGCACGCCAGGCCCTCCTGTCTTCCACTGCCTCCCGGAGTTTGGTCAAATTCATGTTGGTAGCTTCAATGACACTGTCCATCCAGCCTTCTCATAGGTTCATGTAAATCAGCTCATGAATATGAGTGACATGAGTGACATGGGCGGTCGCCACACCACTCATTTGTCTTTCTGGCAATCCCGGGTGTCTGTAAAGCTCTCCTCTAGATACAATATCAGAATTGGCCACTAGAAGGAACCAGAAAGCATTTTCCTAAATTTTTGTGATGTGTTGATAAGGACAACACAATGCATTACTAACATGTAACACAACAAATTACTTGGTTGGTTGAAGCACAATGAATTATTTGGATGATTGGAGCAATGATAATAAGGGCAACCTGACTGTTGGGAAGCAATAGTAATGCAAAGAGTTCCTTTTAAAAACTCTGAGCCTGAACTACTTCACACAGGATTGGTGTGAGTGTATAAAAAAAACTTGATAAAGACCATGAACCTCACCTTGAGCTCTTTGGAGGAAAGGAAAGATGTAACTCTAACAGACAGACAAGCAAATACAGTAAGTAATGTTGCTAATCCTTCCATTTAAGTATCTGACATATACAAGCTTAGTGCCAGGATCAGGATCTCTTGGGAAGATACTGTTGCAGAGTTTTGAATTTCTGGTTAAAATTCCTTTTGCTATGCAATAAAAGTACAGAGATCCACAGAAGATAATGCCTTCAAGTTCCCCAGAGAGGCCTCCCGTTTTTCATTTACTGGCACTTACGGTCTGACTAACTTGCTCTGAGACTTTTGTAGGAGAAAGAATAAAAACATTTCATTACTTACAGTTTGAATAGATTGAGAGCAAACAAACAAACAATTGTTTCCAACAGACTAAAGAGAGGGAATGGAGGCACTCAGCAGAGAGGCAGGGCTCTCTTTGAATTCAGCGGTGGAAAGGAACAATGGATTAGTGCTGGATAGGTTGACAACCACCCTGCCGCAGAACGGACCCTCCTAGCCACACAAACCATAGACAGCATGTGAGGTTGTAAAAACTCCAACAGATACTGTCCGCTGGCTCCTTGTCTAAGATTGCCCTCCTCCATCACCTCCTTGTCTATATTGCCTTTGCCCATTCAGGTTTTCTTTCTGAGCCCATTCCATGTTACTTCACAGATGTGTATGCATAAGGTGTGTGGAGAAGATATGTGGAGGGTCTGGCTTCCTGTAGCTTGCTCACTCATTTGCTTGGAAGAGGCCAAAGTGCAGGCAAAAACAACAAGGAGGAGAAGCTCCAGGGCCAGAAAGCTGGCAGTGGAACCCTACAGGGCCAGAGGTTTTGGCAGGTGCCTAGCAAAGCCAACCACTGATGCTGGCTGTGATGTAATGGATTAGCTGCCGATTGAGGGGGTGTGGATTGTGTTCACCTATGAGCTATAGTGGTAAGACTGTTGGACTCAGACTTGAGTTCTGTCATGAACTTCAGTGGGCCGTCTTGGGCCAGATACACTCTCAACCTGCCCTACCTCACCAGGTTTTCATGAAGATGAAGTGGGAAGGAAAAGAGCTTGCCTTATCCAAGGAAAAGTGGAATGCTAATATAATATAGGTAAAGTTAAAGGTTCCCCTTGACATTTAGTCTAGTCGTGTCCGACTGTAGGGGGCGGTGCTCATCCCCATTTCCAAGCCATAGAGCCAGCGTTTATCCGAAGACAGTTTCCGTGGTCATGTGGCCAGTGCGACTAGACACGGAACGCCGTTACCTTCCCACCGTGGTGGTACCTATTTATCTACTTGCATTTGCATGCTTTCGAACTGCTGGGTTGGCAGGAGCTGGGACAAGCGACGGGAGCTCACTCCGTCGCGTGGATTCGATCTTACGACTGCTGGTCTTCTGACTCTGCAGCACAGAGGCTTCTGCGGTTTAACCCACAGTGCCACCACGTCCCTGTGGTATATAATATAATATAACTGTAATATAATAAAGGCCTTTTCTTGTTATCCTCAAGTAATCTTTTGTCCAGCCTTTTCTTCAAATTGACACAATTCCAGTTGGATTAATTGGGCTGTTAGTAGCCAGGTGGGCAAGCACAACAGCAAGCGAAGATGCTGATCCCATTCTGTTCACCTCAATCCATCATTTAACTATCCTCCTTTTGCCTGCTGTGACAAACAAGTTTCCATTCTGCCTCACTGCACAGCAGAGATGGGTGTGCCCAGCCATCGATGGAAGGAATGGGGTGGGAAAAGGCAGAGCAGTTGCTTCTTGTCTTGCAGGTTTAAATAGGGAGGTACTATTTTAGGGTGATGACCTGCTAACTTCAACTGTGAGTTTTCTGTACAAAATGCCATTCAAGACTAGCTTGTTATGTTCTTGTCTCTTTGCAGGTCATGGAGCTGCTCCAGGTTTACATGGCAACACAGACCTTCTGTGTTCAGGCCACTGATTTGTGCAGCCTCCCGTTGCACATTCTGTAAAGTAAAATGCATTCATATATGATGGCATCCAAAAACGTGAAAGAAAAACTTTTGATAGGAAGGAGATTCCTTCCAAGTATTATTTATACCTGTGCAGTATTTCCAAATTGCCTCGTATTGAAACTGTTCATATGACATTTTACCAAAATACAAATACATGTACTGCACATATAAAAGTGGAAAACAATAGTGAGAATCATCTTGCATAGTTATACTGCAGAAGAAAAATGGCATAACTAGAAATGACAAATTTCTACTAACAAGTCTCCACTTGGATAAAAAAATCCTTGGACCAGGAATTCAAGCAGGGACTTGTTAAATCAAGGCAATTTACTTCTGTAAGTTATACTACTACTCTCCTGCTGGTCTAACTATCCATGAGGATACTGGCCAATAATTTAAATTATAGAAAAGCAATAGTAGAAGTATTCAATTAATTCCCAAATGCCATGAGAACACTTAAATCCTTTGGTTCCCTTTCGAAAACTACTAGGGAAGAACACATAATAAAAGATGGAAAGAACTGGAAATGTTTAGCCTTGAAAAATGAAGACTGTGATAGCACTTTTCAAATACTTGAAAAGTAGTCATAGAGAGGAGGGGCAGGATCTGTTCTTGATCATCCCAGAGTGCAGGACACGTAATAATGGGCTCAAGCTACAGGAAGCGAGATTTAGGATGAATATCAGGAAAAACTTTGTAACTGTTAGAGCAGTATGACAATGGAACCAGTTATGTCAGGAGGTGGTGAGTGCTCCAATGCTGGAGGCATTCAAGAGACAATTGGACAACCATCTGTCAGATCTGCTTTGATTTGGATTCCTGCATTGAACTCTTCCAGCTTAATTATTCTATGATTCTATAATGTCTTTTTCCATTGTGCATTTGGCCTTTCTGGGCCCACTATGAAAACATGTTTCTCCCAAGATATTACAAGTTTGTCTCTATAGAAGACAGACAAAGCATGGAGTCAGTCAAGGCCATACTGACACCTGAATGCAAAATATTGACAATGATTCGTTGGCATAAGAGCCTAGAAGAGTCGCTTACTTGGACTTCAGGTCCCAGACTTCTGCAGCCACTGTGGTCACTGGCCATGCTGATTGTGGAATTCTGGAAGTTGTTGTTCTAAAAACTCGTGCTTTTCAGCTCTGATTTCTCATGCTTCTAGAGGGATTGGCCCAAGGTGAGCTTCATCACTAAGGGATTTTCAGCCCAGCTCTTCTCAGTCTTAATCCAACACTTTGACTGAAATCTAGTTACTAGTCCTAGCTAAAGTAGACACATTGAATTGACTGATAAATGAGTTAACATAAATCCTATTGATTTAATGGGTCTACTCTAGAGAGGACTGACAATTTTCCAGTCCAGGAACACAGCCACAATACAAAGCTACACCAGGGAAGAGCAGTCTGAAGTGATTTCCAACATCTTTAGACTGGGATGGGTTTGGATTAGAGATGGGCACAAACTGGTTCGTCCCAGTTCATCCTGGTTAGTAAAGGTGGCAGCACAGGGGCTGCTGCTCCCCTCCCCCGCCTCCCCTGGCTCAAACAGCAATTCACCAGAGCCAGCATGCTAGTTTCTGGTAACTTTTCAGCTGATTTTCCAGTCCCAGCAATAGTTCAGGCTTCTCTGCCCCGCCCTCTTGGCTGATCTCCCACTCAGATGAAAGGGCGGGGCACAGACGTCTATGCTCTTGCTCATGACTGGGAGATTAGCCATGGAGGTGGGGAAGAAAACCAGAAGCTGGGCCTGGTGAATGGCTGATTGGCTGAGGAGGGAGGGGAGGGGAGCAGCAGCACCTGTACTGCCACCTTTACAAACTGGGATGAACTGGGATGAACCAGTTCATGCCCATCTCTAATTTGGATTCCAGCCCAACTTCAGCTAGTTTAATGTTGGCTTAGCCAGTCTTTCACCATCTTGGCTATTTAGGATTTCATTGTACTTCTTCCAATCAATTGGAATTATGTTGTCTTATTTTGGGTCCATCCTGAGGATGAATAAAATCAGTGATTTCACTATGAGGAAAAAGAAAGAGGAGAAGTTCTGTAATTACAGCCTTAACAGACCAGCATCTCATGGTCTTACCCTTGAAGACAACAGCTAACATCATCCTTCACTCTGCCGTCCGTCTGTGCTCTAGAATTGCCACCTTGGCAACATCCTACTTTTATTCAGAGCAGTTTTTCTGTATAGTTAGTCTACACAAACACACATGTAATTGGTGTTGTTTTGAGATGCTTGACAATGCCACCAATAAAAAATTGAAATGGAGAGCAATTCAGCATGTCTTTTTAAAGGCCAACCTTTTTCTTTAAATGTGCTCATTTTGTTCAAGTGAAGTGCCGGTCAAAATCCTGTTGTGTAGGGTCCATGACACCAGCAGTGGTGGCAGATTGCTGCTTGTTAAAGGCTCCCTTCTGTGATTTTTGGGGTACATGCGACTTCGTTGCATCGCGCACAAGCCATGCAGGCAAGAAGTTTGCTGCTGCCGCTGCCCTTCCTGCTCTACAGGTGGAGCTCTGCAACAGGATTTCAGCCATTCAGGATCTATTTTCTGATTTCTTAATTTAAGATTCAAGCGGCAGGGAAGTTTGTCACCATCTTGCTGGATCCCCATTCCTATGACGTGGTGCTGTGGGAGCCCCGCTCCAAGCTGGACTTCAACCAATATGCACGCCTTTTAATGGACCGAATGTTTGACGTCAAGCTCCCAGACTACGACCCCAATGAAGAAAAGACCATGTTAAGAATGTAAGTGCAAAAAGGGGGATCACCATGAGACAGTCTTGCCAATGAGTCTGCCTGGTTCAAGAATATCATAAAACATACCTGCAATTTATTTTAACTATGACACTGAAGGGATCTGGGTTCACATGTTTGTCTACAGTGCTAAATGCTATGACTTCTATAATGTGATGCCCAACTGTAAGATGGTCTACATATGTGGCAGATAAAATGGATGGCATGAGGCAGCTTGTGGATCCAATGAAAGGACATTTCACTCCCAGGATTTGGGAGGGAGGTTTTGAGCTGCCTATGGTAGATGCTATGTTCCATTAAACTAAAGTGAATTAAGTTTTGTACAGTATCCTGAAGCACGGCTTATTTTGGAGACCCCTCCCCTCAACTTTCTCTTGGTTTAAAAGAAACCCTGCTGCAGGCCTTGCATTAGTATTCCTTCCAGGGAGCAGTAAAGAACCCTAGTACATGGAACAGATCTGTTCAATTAACAGCTCACATCTAAAGTCTCAGTTGGTAGAGATAACACAGAAGGTGCTGTTTCAGACTGTATATTAGCCTAATCTTAGGCCCTGAAGTGTTAAGACTACAACTTCCAACAACTGCAGCCAGCAGGACCAATGGTCACGATTTATGGGGCTTGTAATTCTTCAGCATTGAGGGATCTAAGATTGGGAAAAGCTGCTGTTGGTGATGTAAATTGTGAGATGCACTGATTTTGAAGGTTCCCCAATTAAAACATTCAGAGAGAAATATCTTGGTCCATCTCCTTTTGGACAGTGTTTCTACTTGTGGGGAGTCATACATGTAGGGATTTCATATTTACTTTCCTTGGTAGCCTTACACTCATAAACTAAACATTACTGTCCTGAGCCAGAAGCTTTTTACTGTACATGGAGGGAAAAGCATGGACTCCATGGCAGCTAATTGAAGAGGTGCCAGTTCTGTATTGGTTCGGGCCTTGTCACCCATCAAGACATGCAACTGATACACAACAAGCACTTTTACAATTAGGCTTCCACAATTTTATTTCTGCATACAGTTAAAAAAACAACATTAGGATCTTGATCCTTGTGTGTAGACTAAAAACATCAGGAGGAAGGCTAGATTGTTATCTATCCCCAAGGCATATGACTACTCCATGGACAAAGAGCAGGGCCGGCCCTACTGTAAGGCAGAGTGAGGCAGCTGCCTTGGGTGGCAGATGCTTGGAGGCAGCAGAGCCATTTACGCACAATCTACTTCCCTCACACCAGATGGGCCTTGATCTCTCAGGAGTGATGGGAGATTAGTTGGCTTCTGTACATGGAAAATGGAGAGGGGGAGCACCATCTAGTTTTTTTCCTCAGACACCAAAATATCTTGGCCAGATCTTAGGAAAGGGACTCTGAGATTAGCAACCATTTAGTCATGCAGTTCCTCCATTGCATGTTTAAGTGGTCTAAGCCAGGGGACCTTACTATAATACCTACACTTGTAGAAATATTGGGTGGGGAAGCTCTGTATTGGTCTCTGCCAATTACTATTTGTGAAAATGTTGTGTCTTTCGAATTCAATTATGCTCATGCAATGAGAAATTAGTAAGCAGCTCATCTTTCCAGCTGTTGATTTATTTATTTATTTTAATCTTCCTATTTGAAACTTGTATTTTTAAAGGTGTCTGGTTTTATTCACTCATGCTTTTGAAATCTCTGGCATAGACATAAGCTTCATTATACACTTTAAAATGAAAGAAGGGAGGGAAAGCAATTTCAGAATATAAATAGGACGACCTCAGAGTTTATGCTGGCAAAAGAAAAGAAAACAAAACCGATGTGGAGAAATGCCAATACTGTACTGATGGGAGCTGAAGCCTTATTGTCTAGAAGCCCCAGATTAATATGTTTATAGCTCAAACATTGCTGTTGAATGGGAGAAAACAGTATTATGAATAGCATATACACTTGGGGATAACTTTGCATTTTGTCAGCAGTCTTGTCAACAGAGAGCTTAAAACACTAAGAAGGAGCAACTAATTGTAGTCCCCCTAAAAGGTCTTCTGGGGCAAAAATGTTTTCAGAATGCTGGGAAAGCAGAAGGATGTAAAAGAACTGTATCCCAGTGTCCGCCACAGCACTGCAAGCAAACAGATTCTAGGGCTTCTCTCTTGGATTACAGAGTTCAGTTCCTTGCAACAACAAAAATGTATTGGGCCCCAGCTCTGTTGTGTCCTATGCTAACACAAGTCTGGTAAACATTGGAATAAGAAGCTCTTCTCTCTAGTCTGTAGCTTCACAAAGTCTGGAAGGGGTAGCTTATGCAGCTTGAAAATGCAGAGACTTGACTAGAACAGTGATAGCTCAGTGGTAGAGCACCTACTCTGAATGTAGAAGGTTCCAAGTTTGGTCTCCAGCCTCTGTAGGCAGAAACAGCAACAGGGACCTTGAAGAGCTGCTGCTGGTCAGAGTTGACAATACTGGATCAGGGAGACTGATTCCTAATTTTGAAAGAGGGCAGGCATACACACAAATACTGTACCCATGAGAGTTGGAAGTTTGCACCTACTCCAAAATTATTTTTTCTTAACTGCTGGATAGCTCAGTGGTTTAGGTATCTGGCTGTGAAATGAGAGGATGGGAGTCAGATTCTCCATTGTGCCTCCTAGAAGAGTCTTGTAATGCAGTGGTTAAACTGCAGTACTGCAGTGAAGACTCTGCTCATGACCTGAGCTCGATCCCAGGCTCAAGTAGCTGGCTTGAGGTTGACTGAACCTTCCATCCTTTTGAGGTTGGTAAATTGAGTACCCATCTTGCTGGTGGTTGTGGGGGCAATATGTAGCCTGCATAATTAAAAATTATAAACTGGCCAGAGAGAGCTTTAAGCACTATGGGGTGGTATATAAGCAACACACTTTGCTCTGCTCTGATCTACTTTGGATTTGATAATCCATAGAGTCACTTCCAGCTCTGCAGTTCTAAGATTGTTATTATTAAAAGGGCTTGTTGTTGTTACCACTTTACCACCTCTAGTGGCCAATTTAATTTTCCCCCACAAAATTTGGGGTGGGCGGTCCTCAAAGTTTTAAAAAAATGCTTATGGGAAAGCCTTGGAGCCCTTAATGATGCTGGGCTTCATTTGAGCCCATGGGGGATGCATGCAGTCCATGGGCAACACTTGTTGTAACAGATCTTTTCTGCCACTATTATAAAGATCCCAAAGTCATTGCATTATAATGTTTGTAAGTAAGTAAGCATGAAGCGCAAATTGAATTAATGCTTCAGCTAAGGTAAATACTGTAAGCTGAGCATCCTTTCTGAGGAGTGGCTCTATTGTGCAAGTTTCATGTGAAAGCTTCACTTGTGGAAATTTCCTGCTGATTGGATGTGCCAAGAAAAACAAGTCATAATTATTCCCTTGAGGTGTGACTTGATCAACAAGCAGCCAAAGGTAAGCTGGTAGAGTTCTGGTGAAAGAAGCAAGCGCAAGAAGGTGGTTAGAATGTTAGATATGGGGAAACCTGATTCCACATAGAGAAGAAGTCTCACTTAATGATCTCTAGAATAGATACCTTCTTATATAGTAGTCTAGAAAGTCATTTCCAACTTAGGGTGAAACTATGAATTAACAAGCTCTAAAATGTTTTATTAACAGCCCTGCTCAGGTCTTGCAACTTCAAGGCTGTAGATTCCTTTACTGAGTCAATCCATCTCCTATATGTTCTTCTTCTTTTCCTGCTGCCTTCAACTTTTCCTAACATTCCTGTTGGGTGAAAATTATCTGATAGATTATTACTTGTACTGTAGTGCTTCTCATATGAACAAAGCAAGAAAGAACATTATTGTTTTCTCCAGAGACGTTTGTCTTCTCATGCTGCATTTGAAGTATGGTAGCATTAGTTCAGTCATTTCAGCTAAGCACTGAGACCCAAATCCAATTCACACTTTATATGTGTAAGGAAAATTTCACAGTGTTTCACCACCACCACCTTTGGAATGCTCTCTGTAACACATTCAGCTGTGTGACTGATTTCTCGATCTGTGCCTGCCTGCTTCTGCAAAAATGAGCCTGTTGAAGAGAAAAACATTACATGATTGCCCTTCCAGAACTGCACGGGCAAACAAGATTCAATCCTTTGTTGGTTTATTTATTTTAATTAAGTCCTGCTGATCTCAGTAGGGCTTATTTTGGAGTAGACACTTATAGGATTCCAGTTAGCTGTCCTCAATATCGTCTGTCATTCCCAGGTGGGGAAACTTTCTTCAGAAGCAGGACATGATCGGAGAATTAGGAGTGTCTTACCCTGAAATCAATGATTCATAGGGTCCCTTAGGACTCTGCAGTTCTAAGATTTATTTATTCATTTATTATAAAAGGTCGAGAGAGAGACCTCCTTCTGCTCATACTGTGAGTCACAGTGGCTTTAATAACAACGTTCAGAAGACACCATTATGGAGGAAAAAGCTCTTCCTACTGACTCTTCTCATTGTAACAGTGTTTGAGTTTTGTTGTTGTTTTGAGCAAGTCTTACATAAATATAAGATGGGCACTTATGATATGCATATAGGTTAATTTTCATACTGGCATTGAATGAATCCCAGTTGTGGAAGCAGGAAGGCATTTCACAGGGTAACGTTTGTTTTTTCAGGACTCTGCAAAGCCAGAATCTCTCCTCCCTGACAAAGGCCATGTCTTTCAATTTATGGAACATTTTGCTTTCTGACCCAAGCAGAACCAGCCTTCAGTGGAAAGAGGAAGGCCTCTTTCATCTCTGCTATAGTACCATGCTCAGGTGAGTGACACATTCTTTCCATCTGAAGTGAGGTCTGCTTAGGAGTCTGCATCAGGGATGTAACACTCATAGCAAATGTACGGGTGAAAAAACAAAAGGAAAACAAAACTCTAGATGGATATTGAAGGGTGAAGAATTTCTTTCAGTTTGAGAGCCAGATTCAATTTCAGAGAAGATTTGTGGGGGGAGGAGGAGAAGGTCGATTCCAGTGGAAAGTGGGGCCAATGCGTAGAAACAAAAGTATCAGCATGATATCAGCAGAACTAGCCCCTTCAAATAGTGAGAATGAAAATAAGGTGTGTGTGCGTGCACGCGTGCGCGCACGCACACACACACACACACAGAGGGGAGTTCAATTTGAGGGCTAGGAGTAGAGCCACGGCAACTCTGAGGAGATTGCATATGACCCAGACGTTCCCTGGCGCCTCATCAATCAGCCACTATAAGTTGCAACACTGGTACACAAACTTTACAGTAGCACCAGTAGGGGTTGGGGCCATATTTACAAGGGCTGAAGGTAAGGAAAAACTGTGCATCATTCCCCAGTCCACTTACAAAAGCTGGCTGGATTGGCTGTTGAATTCTTCTTCAGCACTGGCAATGAGGCAGTGTCATTGAAGCACTTGAAGGTAGCAAGCTAGCTTGATGGGTGGTATGCAGGCAAGGAGCATGGCATTCAGTTGTCTTTTCCTGTACTTTCCTGACCCTTCTCATCATCTGCTTCTGGAAGTGACTGCTTCACTCTGCCTAATGGCTGTGGTGCTTGCACAGTTGTAACATTTCAGAAGATGGAATACAGTTTTCACTGTATAATCCTACTTGTTGTAATGTGCCTTCAAATCACTTCTGACCTATGGCAATTATATGGGTGAGTGATCTCCAAAAGATCCTATCACTAAAAGCCCTGCTCAGATTACTGTGTTTTGCCAACTTTAAAGGCTAGTGAGAGGGACGTGGTGGCGCTGCGGGTTAAACCACAGAAGCCTCTGTGCTGCAGGGTCGGAAGACCAGCAGTCGTAAGATCGAATCCACGCAACGGAGTGAGCTCCCGTCGCTTGTCCCAGCTCCTGCCAACCTAGCAGTTCGAAAGCATGCAAATGCGAGTAGATAAATAGGTACCACCTCGGTGGGAAGGTAACGGCGTTCTGTGTCTAGTCGCGCTGGCCACGTGACCACGGAAACTGTCTTCGGACAAACGCTGGCTCTACAGCTTGGAAATGGGGATGAGCACCGTGCCCTAGAGTCGGACACAACTGGACTAAATGTCAAGGGGAACCTTTACCTTTACCTTTAAAGGCTAGTAGTTCTTTCTTTAAAAGAAGAACAAGAAACAAGAAAGCAACCAAGGTTTGCATCTGATGGTAACTTTTGCATCAGCCAAGAAACTGTTTCTAGTTTTGCAGAAGGAACAACTTTATAGCTCAGTGGTTTAGGTATCTGGCTGCGTAGTCAGAGGTTGGGGGTTTGATTCCCCCACTGTACCTCCTTGTCAAGAGCTGGACTCGATGATCCACAGGGTCTCTTCCAGCAGTTTGAAGGAAGGAAGGAAGGAAGGAAGGAAGGAAGGAAGGAAGGAAGGAAGGAAGGAAGGAAGGAGGAAGGAAGGAAGGAAGGAAGGAAGGAAGGAAGGAAGGAAGGAAGGAAGGAAGGAAGGAAGGAAGGAAGGAAAGGATTTCTGATGATTCCTACCTGTAGTACTCCAAACTGTATCTCACACTGAGAAGCCCCATTGTCAGGATCAGCTATTCTGAGGGTGTGGGAGATTGCTGTGATTTCAAGGATGGAATCAGCAAATGTTTGATAAATAATTCCTATTGCAAGTGGAAGTGGTTTGCACTAATGTAAAGCCAACATTCAATGCAACCCCAGATGTTTAACTATCATGTCATGGAGTAAAATCTGAAAACTAAACACATCATAGATAGTTTTCCTTTATCAGCAGAGAATTGTACTGGTGCCAGCTGGAGAGAATTTAGAGGCAAATGTCCAGGGCCTCATTCAGTGGAATGAGCAAATGGGACCCCAAACACAACAGCTTGCAAGCTGTTGATGCACACAAACTAATGTGCATTAATTTGGGAGTATGGGGAGAATAAGATGGTTACGTCCAGAGTCTAAAGATGGTGTAACTATAAAGTTGAGACAAGGACTGAAATTTGAGCAGTGGAAGCGAATAGAGGACTCTGGATGGCTAGATTATGAAAAAAAAATATTTTGACTGAAAAGATGAATAAAGAATAGGTTGTGTATCCTGTTTCACAGAGAATAGTCCTTTGTTTGAAGACTGATCAGGGGGCAGTCCTCTGTTTGAAGGTGTAATCTATTTGCACATTAGCTGGAGAGCAGAAATTGTCCGTCAGTCGGTAGTAGAGATGGGCACAAACTGGAAAAGTGACGAATTGGCGTGGTTTGTGGTTTATGTCCCCTGAAAAAGCACCCCCTGAACCCCGGGGAAATGAACTGGTTCATGGTTTGTTTTTTCCAGTTCATGCCTGGGGAAGGGGAACCTAATGCCTCTACCTCCCCTGCCGCTCAACTGCCCGCTTCCCACTGCCCCATTATCTCCCTACCTGGTCCTGCCGTCGCCTCCTCTTTGTCCTCTGCCACTGCCATCTTCAGAGACCGCGGTCTGGCACCCATTCTAGAAGCTGGGCTGCTGTCTCTGCCCATTCACACACCTATCAGCTGACCATCCTGCAAGAGGAGTCTTGATTAATATTTTCTAGGGAGGCAGGATGGAGTGAATGGGAAAACAGGCAGAAAAAAGGTACAGGAAGGTCATTTTGTCTTCTCAGTAAAGTATATGGTGTTGTTGTCAATAGATAAAGAAAGAAAGAAGAGAAGCAGTCTGGCTGGAGACATGTTGAGTTCTAGGCAACTGAGAAGGAATATCAAGAAAATACAGTGACAAAGCATGCATACTGCTTATATACTGCCCCATAGCATTTAAAGCACTCTCTGGGCAGTTTACAATTTAATTATGCAGGCTACACATTTCCCCCCTCCCCCATCAAGCTGGGTATTCAATTTTCCAACCTCAGAAAAATGGAAGGCTGAGTGAACCTGGGATTGAACTTCGGTCGTGAGCAGAGTTTTGGCTGCAGTACTGCAGTTTAACAACTTCGCCACAAGGCTCAAATACAGTGACAAAGTGGGGAAAATCTAGGCCAGGGATTGAAGATGGTGTAATTGTAACATAAGTGACACTGAAAGCGCTGTGGTTTCATATAACCACTCAAGAGGACCATGATGTTTGTTTTTAAAAAATTAACCATCCTATATTTTTTTTTCTAACTTGGCAGAGCTGGATACCTGACACTTTATGGCAATGAAGGGAAAGATTACGAAGATGTCTCTGGCCAAGCAAAAGATCGGGCTAACTCTCTGGAAATATATAATGAGTTTTATAAACTGGATCAGCTTTTAATGAAAGCGGCTCGCTCTATTTTGAGTGCAGGTTGGTGTTGCTGGGCAAGAAAAATCACAAAGTGTTGATGTGGATTTCAGCCTCCCATTCTGCAAGTTCTCAGGGTAATTCCCCTCTTCATCATGGCAGGAAGAGCGAAGGGCCAAGGGATAAGTTAAAGATCAACTATCATTACATCTGAAATAACATTAGTGATTTGAGATGTGAGTTACACAGACTTTCACATCTGATAATTCAGACTTGCAAATAAAGTCTGTGTTTAGCTATCAAAGAGCAGCCATAAAAGAAAGAAAGCTAACTTGCAATTTACATGAATTGTGATAACTGCATATTTTTCACACTTAAAGAATTCCCTCTTTTAATGAGGCGTCTGTAACTTATAATTGGGCCTTAGGTTTGGTTACACAGTGTGCTTTCTTTCTTAAAGGCTATAACTCAGCTGTGGGCAGCTATGGTCCTCCAGGTGTTTTGAGGTTGCAGTTCCTATAATTTCTCATCTCAAAACCAAAAGAAAATCTTGAGAAACAGATTTATTACAACGTGGAATACATTTTTATGATCTGCAGTCTATATGCAGCTTACTCTATAATAAGTCTGTTCATCTTTAAGGGACCACACTGGGGAAGGTGAAACAGACTGATGGTGTAAACAAAGAAAGAAGGAACTTTTGAACAGTAGATGGCACCATTGTGTAACTTTTCAGTCTCATTTTTCTTATGGGCTATAACAGAGTGGCTCCATTGTCCTTTATAATAATACAGTACTTGCCAGAGAAAAGAGAGTCACTTTGCAAGAACTTTACCATGTAACACTTCTTGCTAAGCAGAACTGCCCTTTGTGGTCTGTGTTTAAAATATAGGAGGGTGGTCGTATGGGAAGGCATGTTTCTAAAATGTCCCTCTAATTTGTTTCACAAATGCACTTGTGGATTTTCTATACGCAGGAGAAAAGAAGACATTTGATAGCATTAAGAGAGATCTCTGGAAGCTACTTTCTGTGAAAAGGTTGGATTGCAGAGCAAACCGAAGCGTTTGGCTGGATAGCTATAAACAGCATTTGGTGGACCTGGGTGTGGATGAAGAGATGCAGACTAGAGCGATGTTGTTGCAGCTCTGGAGTACTCAGGTAGAAAACCCAATATTAGCTTATGAGGGCCAGGCTGTACAATATAGTGAGTATAATCATTAAAAGCAGAGTTACCTTAAGAAGTAAAAGACGTTTGCTTATCTTAGCAGGATGTTTCCACAGCTCCACAAGTTGCAAATTAACTTGTTTTGTGATTGGGCATCAGAATGGAAACTTAAGCTTGATTTGCATGTTTGATTACAGGAATTTGTCTCATTCCTCCATGATGTTTTATTACTTTCTAACTGTGAAGCTAGCATCTGGCATAATTTAGCTCTCTGTAGCTGCTTTGCTTTCAGGATCCTGAGCTTTGTATTTGCAGAACCTGAAATTTCTTTGTTGGCCTCCAAATTCTGTAGTTGCTAAGGGATGCCAAAGTAGACAGGAGACCATAATTTAGATGACAATGAAATGAGATCCTGATCATCAATATCATGTAATATTTGGGAAAGCAACATTGTATGAGATATGTAGTCATTGTGATAGTTTGTGTTTTGATGTTGACGTCGTCCTTCAGCACAGAAGTGGGCAACTTTTTATTTATTTATTTAGAACATATTTACCCCTCCTTCCTCCTTAAAAAAGGACCCAAGGCGGCTTACATCCTTGAAAGACAATATTTAAAGCTGAAAACAATGAGCATACAAGTCGTTTACAACATTAAAAAACAATATTAAAGCTAAAACAATAAGTATGCAAATGCTAAAAAGGAACAAACAAATACCACTCTGAGAGATGGTAAACACAAGTATACTAAAGACCCAGTCAGAGGAGCAATGCATAACAATCCATCTAAATGTTACTCATGTAGTCAGCCATGTGGCCAGTTACTCATGTAGGCAGTCGCTGAGGGAAAGCTTGCCTGAGGAGAAATGTATTTGCCGGCTTTCAGAAGGACAGTAAAGATGGGGCCAGTCTGGCCTCCTGTGGGAGGGAGTTCCAAAGTCTGAGGGCAACAGACCCAACAGCTAAAGCCCCATCTCTTCAGGCAGCCTTTTAACCTTTAAAACTAAATCCCTGAACCCCATTTTAGCAGATAATTTTAATTTTTTTTCCATGTTTTCACGTTTTAATCTTTTGATTTTATTTTAAATCATATATTGTTTAATTTGCCTTTTAATATTTAACTTACTGTGTTTTTAATTGTGTGAATGTTAATGTTTTGAGCTGCTTTGGGTCCCTTGTTGGGAGAAATGTGGCATATTAATAAAACTAATAATAAAACTAATAAAACTAATAATAATAATCATAATCATAATCATAATCAGAGAAGGCCCTTTCCTGTATCCCCACCAGATGCACCTGTGAAGGTGGTGGGATGATGGCCTACAACTTCTATCCTTCCTCCCAACATAGCCAAGGGTGAGATATTCTGGGAGCTGCAGTGCAACAACCTCAACAGGGCCAAAACTGCCCAACTTTATATTAGTACAATGACTTTCAAATTTTCTACAGTCAAGGAATACTTCCATGGTAGTGTGTCTAATTAAGAACTCTCAAACATTGCAGAGAATTCTAAGAGACACTCTAAGGTACTCACTCAGTTCATGTAAATAAAGAATAATTATGTGTTGTCAAGTCTATTCAGACTTACAGCAATCCTTTCTAGGGTTTCCTAGGTATAGAGTACTCAGAGGTGGTTTAGCAGTCCCCACTTGTGGGGGCACTCTGGGACTGCCTGCATGACCTGCCCAAGGCCACGTAGCTTGGCTCTTCTGCCAGGCGGCACAGTGAGCAATCAAACGCCCAACCCAGGTTCTCCAACTCACTGTTCTTTTTGCCTCAGGGCCCTATTGCCTTGTGGGCAACCTTTTGGCAGATGGATGCCCATGAGAACAGGGCTTTCTAGAGTCAAAAGCAAGCAGGTCTGAAACCCAAAGTATACACCCTGCACAGCAGTGAAATAGCTTTGTTCAATTCCCCACATCTCCAGGGAAGGCTGGGAATATGAAACTATGGAGAGGTGTTGCCAATCAGTATCGACTAGAAGACACAAAGCTTGATGGGCAAATGGTGAAACTCACAACAAGGCAGATTCCTGTACTTGTAGGAAAGAGGTGGGTGAAGTATGTCTGAGAGGTCACATGTTGCCTTCCAAAGCCATGTTTGCAGCTCCCAGTTGCCCCTCCATCAAAAAAGAGTCTGGGGGAAAATTGGATCCTACCAGGAGTGGTAGTTTTACAGTAAAATGGAATGCAACACCAAACATACAAAAATGAAAATATTTGTATGTTTCATATTTCCCACCTAAATGGAAAACTCCTTTTCTATGTGTTTCAGCAAGGGAAAAATGTAAAGACCTGCACTTAGGTGGAAAGAATGAGATGTAGAAACAGAGGATAGGAAACAACTGGCTCAGCAGTGGTGTGTGTGAAAAGGACCTAGGTGTCTTAGTAAATGACAAGTTAAACATGTGTTAACAGTGTGATGCAGAAGCAAAAACAAACAAACAAAAACCCTAATTCTATACCAGGCTGCAGGGATACAAGTAGAGTGACCAAATCAAGGGAGGTAATAGTATCACTCTATTCTGCACTGGTCAGACCTCATCTAGAATACTGTGCCCAGGTTTGGACACCAAAATTTAAGAAAGATGATGAGAAGCTGGAATGTGTCTGGAGGAAGATGGTCAGGATGATAAAAGAGATAAAAGCCAAAACTTATGAAGAATGGTTGAAGGAATTGGGCATATTTAAGACAAGAGAAGACTGAAAGGTGACATGACAGCTATTTTCAAAAATTTGAAGGGCTCTCATATGGAAGATGTAGCAAGCTTGTTTTCTCTAGCTCCGGAGAGGACTTAAAGTCGTGGATCCAAATTAGAAGAGAGGTGGTTGTGACTAAACACTAGGTAGAACTTCTTGATGGTAAGAGCTGTTTGACATTGGAACAGGCTGTGTTGGGAGGTGGCCAGGTGTTTTTCACTATAGGTTTTAAAGCAGAGGTTGGACACTACCTGTCAAGGTTTCTTTAGCAGTGGATTTCCTGCTTCTGCAGGAAGCTGGGCAAAATGACCCTTGAGGTCTCTTCCAACTCTACATTTCCATGGCTGAAATCCTGTTGTGCAGCTCCACCACTGCAGTGGTGATGATGTGATCATCAGTTGCAAATTGCCACTGATTAAATGCACATTGCCATTGATTAAATGCAAATTTCTGCTGATTAAAGGTGATTTCAGGGTCACATGACCTGTACACAGCATAACTAAGTTGTGTGCACACCAGAGTTGCCAAAGGAAGCCTTTAATCTGCAGTGATTGCTCCTTTTGCTGATGTCACCACTGCTACATGTGCAGAGCTATACAACAGGATTTCAGCCTATGGATCAATGAAAGTTTATAGGTGTCTATTGACTTTGGCTTTGACTTACGTATAGTTATGGCTTATTTGGGAGAATTGCAGACCTCTGTGGGTCCATGGGAAGAATTTTCCTTTGGATTCTCCACATTTGCTCACAACTGTTCTAAGGGACTATTGACATAGGAACTCCAGGTCCGAAATCAAAACTCAAAACCCCTTGTTTTAGAATGAGGTTGGCTCTGTGTCCTGTTTTACAGTGGACAGGGAACCACCCTGTATTTGAACAGATGTCTTTCAGGGATGGGCAACCTGTGGTCCTGCAGGTGTTGTTGGATTCCAGTTCTCATAAACCCAAGCCAGTGTAGCTAATGGGTTGAGATGGTGGGAACCATTGTCCTGCTCCATCTGTAGGGCCTCAGCTTCTGCAACCATGGAACAGATTTCCTGTCTAAGTCCAGTTTAAACATTAGAAAACTACATGAGATTTTTCAAGATTTTTATTGTATGTTTGTGCCTGTAGGGGAGAGTCTACTCACCATATGTATTGTGTTCCAATGATCACAATACCATTTAGTAGTAGAAGTAGAGGCATAAATGTAAGAAAGGAAGGAAAGATGAATGGAAGGAAGGATAAAAATACTGCACAGTATGCTGGGGTATTGCTTTGTTTCAGTTTTTGCAATTAATTTAAAACAGTACTTAGCTCATTGAGTGGCTACGGAACCAGAGGTTGGGTGTTCAACTCCCCACTGTGCCTCCTATAAGTAGATCCAGCCTGTGTGGTCTTCAGCAAGCTGCATAGTCTCAGAAGGCCCCCAGAAGAATCACAGAATCATAGAATAGTGATGTTAGAAGGGCCTATAAGGCCATCACGCCCAACCCCCTGCTCATTGCAAGAATACAGAAGGGCTTGGTAGACAATTTCTGAGTATTCTCTACCTAGGAAGACCCTGGACAGTGTCACCATGAGTCAGAATTGATTTGACAACATGCTGATGCTATTGTTATTACTGTTATTGTTAACAACAATATAATTTTTAATGTGCACATATTATGTAGATCCATGCCCCCTTTTTTGCAAATCAGTTTCTCGTTTTTGATCATGGCTACCTCATTTAAAATATCATTGCTTTTATTCTTTGCTCCCTATCCTGAACCTCTCCTCATGGTGCTCTGTTCTGCCCTTGTGTTGGGGTGCTGTTTTCTGGAGTAGATGGTGACCGGAGTTTTTGGCAGTGCAGTCTCCAAGGAAGGAGAAGAGACTTAAGCACGGATAAACCCATTTGCTCCCAACATGAATAATGAAAAACCCATGTGCACTTTGTTCCTCCCTCTAAACGCTTGCAATTTAATTAAAAGAGCAGCCACCTTTCCTGAAAACTTGAGCAGCATAAACTTGCATTTCCTCCTTCCAAAAAAACAGCATGAATTATTTATGCCCTGCACTCTTCTCCCTTGGATGTAATGTACTGTAGAAGCACTTGCTACCAAGAGTTGTGCTAGATTGCATTTCACTTGATCATCACTTCCTGAGAAAAAGAAAAGGACAAAAAAAGAGAGAGCACAGAATGCTGGTCCATCACATAGTTTCTCCCTTGCTCTTGATTTGGTATGAAGTGGATTTCCTGGATTCTAACCTAGCTCTGTCACCGGGGGGGGGGGGGGGGAAGTGGGCAGCAGGGACTATGTTTCTGATTGTGGACCTCTTCTTTCTATCATTAGGGTATGTTAAATTGTTCTCCAGAATCAATCATCCATCTTCCATTGAACGATGCTTGAGTGTCCAGTGATGAGCATTTACGCTTATTCTAAATTCATTCCAGGACTACAGCTTCTAGAATCCTCTACTTTACATAGCCATGCAAGCTAGGGGATTTTGGGAATCGTTGCCCAGAAAAATAACTTTACTAAAATCTAGTAATGTAGATGCTTCCTACAAGCAACCAAATCTTGAGGATGGAGTATGGTCTCCAGCAGCCATTCTCAATGGGGGCCCTGGCACATTTGGCCACAGACTGAAAAATGTGAGCAGGGTAGCCCATATTCATCTGTTTGAGGTGTATCCCTTTTTGACAGGGGGTCCTGGAACCTGAGAAAAATTCCTGATAGGGCCACAACGGGGGAAAAAATAGGTTGAGAATGGCTGGTCTAGGGCAGTGGTTCCCAACCTTGGGTAACCCAGATGTTCTTGGACTGCAGTTCCCAGCAGCCTTCACCATCAGCTGTGCTGGCTAGGGTTTCTGGGAATTGCAGTTGAAGAACATCTGGGTTACACAAGGCTGAGAACCACTGCTCTGGAGCTTTGTGATTTTCTTTGGGTTCAGATGTATATCTAAATTCCTAGTGCATTCCTTCTGCTACTGTTTTTCTGATAACGTTATTGCCAGATCCTTCAAATTTCTGAAGCAGTTGATTTGTTCTGGGAATACTACCATTAATAACACAGAAGAGCTTGAAAGATATTTCAGAGCTTTTCAAGCCAATCCTTCAAGCACTGCCCACCTGTTAATTTATAGATTAGGAAGTGCCAGCCCTCCATGCTGTGGGTGGAATAAGTGTTATTTTGTAATGAAAATGATATTTATATTGTCCTGCTGCCATTTGATATAGTAGATGTTCTATTCACACAGAGCACTTGTTTTAAAGACTACCAGAGTTGTTGATGATGTTTTGCTTTTATTTTTAGAGTAATGCAGGGCCTGCAGTTTTTTGGCTTCTCTTATTTCTTTTAAAACACCCTTCCGCCATGGTTGCAGTTGAAGGTGAAATGCAAACAATATTTGGATCCAGAAAACAAACTATTGGAGAAGTCCATGGGATAAGTCAAGAGAAATTGGACAACACACCCATTTTCAGTGAGTAACTTTCAGGGCCAATTTCAGGTAATTTGAGACTAGCAGTAAGAGTGGACCCTGGAGCCTCTCTTCAACCAACCAGCTATCTCTTTAGCATCCATCTTCCATTTGCACATTGTCCTGGACCAAGCAATTTCTGCCACTCCACCCCATGTCTCAGGTCATAGCTGCTCTGCTTTCAGCAATTACCCCTGAGGGAATAATTTCCTTTATGTACCCACCCATTTCCTTTATATTTGTAATAGATATGAAACCATGTAGAGAATGTAAGCTGAACAGATGGGCTGGCCCTTGAGTTCGAGATTTAACAAACTTTAGGAGAGGATCCCAATGATATGGAGGAATTACTTCCTCCTTATAATGCATTGCTTTCAGCGCTATAAAGACCCTTATCAGCCCTTCTTTCATGTATTAGATGTTATCAGGTTTAGTCTGAGATGTTTTGATTCCTGGACTATGGCTGAAAAATGCCTCTTTACCCTTCAAGAACTGTAGATGTGGAATAAGTGAGTTATCTGGGCACCCAAGGCAGAACATTTCATAGCTGCCTCTCCCTCATTTTTTGGTATTGAAAAAACAATGATCATTAAATTAAATCATTACCAGTTTGCTGCCTTTTCATGATGCTCAAAATCCACTGCCAATAGCAGCTGCCTTAGTCTACCTAGTGGTAGGGCCAGCACTCGATTATAGATTTTGAGGACAGCTTCAAATATTATAGTGAGGGAGATTTTTTGTGTAGGAGCTTGGAACTGACAAAGCTTGGGAATGCTGCTTTTTGGGCTACAGTGCCCATAATCTCCCACAAGCATAGCCAGTGGACATGTTGGCTTGGGTTTTTGTGGGGGCAAAAGTCCCCAGATTGAACTTTTCCAAGCACTGGTACCTCACATAGAACCTAGCATACAGGTATGCCACTATGTGTGTATGTCCCACATCAGCAAGGCTGGAAACCCCACTGGAAGCTGAGCAGCCCATTGAAGAGATGGTCTTGAATAGAAGACAGGTGTTAGCATTAGGCTTCTCAGCACCATGGACAGCTCCCTGGGAGACATGAATTGGTTCTAAGCAGTCCCAAAATTTAATCTCCAGTAGAGCAGACCCACTCAATTGGTTCCTGAATGGTAAGTCAACACTTATGTAAATGTCACTGATTCAGTGAATCTACCCTAGCAAATAGATTTAGTTGGTAAAATGCAGTAATAAGTTTCTTTCTTACTAACTCTGAAACAAGCATATAGTGTCCTGATCTTGACTAGGACCACTGTGCCCACATAGAGAAGGCTTAATATCCCCCCAGCTGGTGTTTTTTTTCCCCTTATCTAAATTTTACCTACAGCCCCCTTCTGCAGCTGTAGATGGGGGGAAATGCCATTGTTGATAACATGGAAGAATCCTTATTAGCAACAGTAGAGTTCCTCCAATCTACAGCTGCTGAAGTGGGGCACAGGCAAATTTAGATGGAAAAAAAAACTGCTGGGGGAGGTTTAAGCCTTTTTAATGAAGGCACAGTGGTCCTGGTCAGAATCAGGGAACCATATACTTATTCTAAGTCTTCTCTACTTGCAAGTTGTCCCAATCCAGAGTGATCATTGTATGTGTGTTTTAACCCTGAACTATAAAATTCTGGGCAAGAGGAGAAGAGGACGACAGAGGATGAGATGGTTGGACAGTGTCATCGAAGCAACCAACATGAATTTGACCAAACTCCGGGAGGCAGTGGAAGACAGGAGGGCCTGGCGTGCTCTGGTCCATGGGGTCACGAAGAGTCGGACACGACTAAACGACTAAACAACAACAACATAAAATTCTGGTGGTGACCTCCTCAAGGTTTGGGCAGAATCCTGATTTAAAAGTCTGCATTCCAGCATCACTGGGTGTCCCTTCTCTACCTTGTTTCATTTCTCAGCAGAAACATTAGACAGTAGTAAACTGGGAGAACTCTGTAGTGGAGCAGTGTAAGACTACCTCAGGTTAACGGTCATGTTAACTGATACCTGTATCACATATTTAGAAGCAGTCATCATGCAAGTGATGGAAGACACTTGTCTATCTATGTATCTTGCATTTTAGCGTGCTTTGTATTGTAATTGATTACTGACAGTTAAACGCCATCTTAATTTGTAAGTCTGGTTGCTGAGGTGCACATCTCTGAGGAAAACCCATTGCTGGAGGGGAAACAGCTTAATCGGAGGAAGTATATGTTCCTTTTGAGATATCATTTGTTCCACAGAGTTGGAGCAAATCTTCCTTCCTGAGCTCTTTAAGCACTAGGCCTCATACAGGTTTGGGGAATACAGGCTAACGTACATAGGCCTCTTCTCACTAATACAGGCTTCCACTGTCTAGGAATCAATATTTGAAAAGTAATAAGTTCCTTGGCCCTTAATGCTTCTAATTTGTTTGCCTACTTTGCTCTATAATGCAAATCTAAATTGCTGTGGCGTTTCTCTTGCAATATTTATGTGAATGTGCGATTAGTGTTAATGTGGGCTGGCAATGGGGGAAAAGAAGAACTTGTCAGACTGGCTGAAGTAAGTGTCTGACAGGAACTTTTATAATGATTGCAAACAAGTTGCACATGGCTAGGCACTGTGTGTGAGAGAGAGAGAGAGAGAAAGAGAGAGAGTGAGAGAGCAAGTGAGTGTGACTTCTGCTCCCAAATATATACAGTATGTGTATATTTGTGTGTGTCATTATCCTACTGGGAGGATGAAGGTAATTGTGCAAGTGTTTTCATGCTCTAGCAAGCCCTCTGTCACACCATTGATCCTGCAACTTGTTGTGCAACCAATTTGTCAAGCATTGGGAGACCAGGGGCATGCAGCAGAGAGCCTGCCAGAGCAGAGGAACACTGACATGATTGTCCTTCTGTTATTACACAGTACAACAGTATCTCAAGCATGGCTTTTTGTTCTCGGCAGCATGATCCAGCCAATTAGGAAATCACAGCGCCAGCAGGCTACCATAGCATCACATACCCAATTATATTTTACCACATTATGATGTCATCAAGGCCCTCCCTATTCAGTCATGCTGAAAATGTTCTTCCTTCACACATGATAAGGGAACATGCTAGCCCCGGCCCACCATCATTGCTTTGATCAAATAAGAGTTGGGAGAAGGGGGGAGACTGTTCTATCTTTGGAAGTACCTCATGGGAGCAAAAGCATGAACAAATCAGGTTCTAGCTCATGTGGAGAGCCTGTACACTTCGCTGCGCCTCCTCTTCAGACTCTCACTTTTGCTTGATTAAACCAATGACAGAAAGAGTGGGGCTAGCATATCACATGTGGACAGCATCCATTTTCAGAATGAGTAAATATGGCTGAAGTCAGTCAAATTGACTCCTGTGCCTCCACTCCTCACCTTAAGAGGGAGAATGAACAATCATTTCATCATAGTTTGCAGGAGTCTCCCAGACTATCATGGCCTCACTTCATCTTTGTTCTGTACCACAAACATTTGCAAAATGCCTTAGACCAGGGAAATTTCCCCCATAGGAACATGGGGAGTAATTTTGCTATTTTATTTTTAACCTTCCCTGTCTCTTAATTTTACACTTTTAAAAAAATGCCACACACATAGGCATCCTTCAGTCTCTAGAGACTATGGTAACGTGCTCTGTATGGAGGACTTCGACGCTGTATGTGTAGCTGGAGTGTCCTCTCAAGGTCCAGGGATGGCTTTGTGTGACCCTCAGAATACTGGAGGTTTCCCCCCTCCCCTGACCGCAGCGAGCTGTGACTGGAGAACCTCTTGGACATTGGCATTGTTTTAAATCACTCATCTAGTTCCAAACTGGTGAGCTCCTCCTTTAACGCAACAAAGTCTTTTGCCGTTAATCAAATCTCCTTAAAGAAATTGCTCACTCACTGCGTCTGGAACAGCTATTAACACTGGTTGATTTGTCCCAGCAGTGACACTTTTTTCTCCCCACACCCTTCTAAAGATTGACAAATGCCATGCAAAAGACATTTTATAGATGTTGAGATGGCAATAAACCTGATAGAACCTAGAATACTCTTGTAAAGGCTAAGGAATAGAAGGGTCTTTTTGATAAACAGATTGTCCCATGGTGACTTTATGCCTGGATGGTGCTGCTTAAGGGCTGCTATTGGGGAGGACATGACTGTATCCTTACACATGGAAGAATAGTTTATCTAGCCTAGCTTTCTTCTTGCTGCTTAAGTTTCTGTGTGTGGGAACAAGAACTTTACAACCCTTATGGTAATGTGTTTCTCTAAAGAGCTTCCTAAAGTACCCATGTAAGTACATTTAAGAAAAGTAGAGTAAGAATGATTTTCTAAGCTTTACGGAGGATAACAAATGCTCTGGAGCACTTGCTTTTGAAAGTAAGCTATAATGCAGAGCTTGAAAAGTTACACTCAAGAAGAATGAGTACAATGAGACCCAGAGCATCATCCCCTCATTTCTCAGCGATGGTTGGCTTCAGCGTCTCATTATGTTCATTTTTCTTAAAAGTAGCTTTCTGTGCACAGTTCCAAAAGTGATTTCTTGCCTGCATCCTTTTCTTATAGCCTTTCAGAACCCACGGATTATCAAGTCCTGTCTTTAGTTACATAGTGGTTTCATCCCTCCTTGCCACCTAAATATCACTTCCTCAGGCATTTATCCACAAACATTAAAATATAGCAGTTAGTCTTTAAGAAGCCACAATATTTTTGTCTTTTTTATTTTTTAATTTTGTTCTTTTCTCTTTCTTTCTTTCTTTCTTTCTTTCTTTCTTTCTTTCTTTCTTTCTTTCTTTCTTTCTTTCTTTCTTTCTTTCTTTCTTTCTTTCTTTGCCGGATATGCTAGCACAGACTAATATAGCTACTTCTTTTAGAACTGCAACAATAGTGGTTTCCCTATACCTTTCTATGTACATATATTGGTTTTTCTTTCATTAAAAAGTTGTGTAGTGTCTGGACCCTGCACAGATAGGAAACTTCCTGCTGTCTTATGACAGCTAAGAACTTCCAAATGTGATAAAATGGTTACATTTCAACATTGATATGAGTGGCACAACATGCACATCCTGTCCAAAGTATGCCCCAAGTGGAAAAAAATTCAGAAAACACCCTGGTACCTGATGTACACATGTATGGAACAAATACCATTGGTGTGCCACTTTGAACCAATTCTCTCTTACCATAGTTGAGATTCATTTAAACGGTTTCCTACTCCACAACCTTGAATCATATAAATAAAAATTTGGACCCAAATTGTTGGAGAGTCTGTAAAGAAATTGGTTGCAACATTTACATTCCTGATGGCATTGCCCTAGAATATATAATTTTTGGGTCAAGGTGATTAAAAAAAAAATAGAAATATAACATCACAAAGTATGGTTATAAGTCCAGCCTTGGGATTCATGAATTTATTCTTAGATTCCAATGCACTACTACACCATAAAGAGCTAATTACTTTTGGTGTGTTGCAACTAGATGAACAATTGTTCAATGTTGGAAGACAGGTGTGAAAATGTCAACGAATGTTTGGGAATGTAGGGTATGGAAATTAGTTTTGATGGAAAAACTCACTGTCCACTCGCAACTGAGGTACCAGAATTCCAGTATAGACTTGTTTTATAAAACCTAGCTTCTTTTATTCAGTCTTATAATAATCACACTGGTTTTCTTAGCAACCCCTCAATCACTCATGTTGATTTATGGAATTATGTGTTATGTTAACTAGTAATACCATTTGATATGTTTACTGTGTGGAGTTTGACAGTTTATAACTATTTTATGGTTCTGTATCTTGTAAGTTTTATTAAAACTAAAAATTAAAAAAAAGAACAAATATCTGTTGTTCACATTACATTTGCGATAGGGAAGCAGTGGAGTAACTGTTGGCAAAGGTACTCTAGCAGTTTTTCTAAAGGTTTGAAAGACAAGGCTAAAGTTTGTGTAACTTCTTTCCTGCCTGTTTAGTTTGTCTAGAAATAGTGGGAGATAATTCATTTTCTAGTGTTTTGTGTTTTTTTAAAGCCGTTGCTTGGTGGAATTTTAGGAAGCAGTTGCGTTGTTGGTGGAAACTGAGTCATCTTTTTCTGTGTGAATGGAAGGAAAGCCAGCCACCCACTCCTTTCCTCCTGCACTTTTGTTATCTGCCATAATTTTCCCTTTTTGATTTTCTGGTTTGTTACAGACAGTGTGCTGAATGAAACACTGCGGTTGACAGCAGCTCCTTTTATCAGCCGAGAAGTTCTTCAGGACATGCTTCTGAGACTGCCAGATTGCAGAGAGTATCACTTAAGAAAGGGAGATAGACTTTGCCTTTTTCCATACGTAAGCCCACAAATGGACCCCGAAATCTATGAGGAGCCAGAGGTAAAGTGGTGTCATTCTAAATCATGTTCCATATAACAGCCTCTTCTGCAGATTCCTTTTTCCTTTTGCCTTAGCTGAACTTGCTGCTCATTTGGGATCTGTGATGCAAGGGGTAACATCTTATGTGCTTAATATGGCCTGTTACCTGTGGTGCAGAGATAAATATTTAGTGCAGCTGCTCATCATGGCTGTACCCCCCAGCCAAGCTCCCAAGGAGAGTCCAAAAAGTATTGGCAGTTGCCTTGATCCATATTAACAAACCAGTTCTAGCCATTGCCGTCCTTTCCAGGAGCAGGTCTTGTGTGGAGCTAATGGGACTTAATTACTCATTCAGGACCAAGTACTTTGCATTAAAACAGGAATATCTCACAATATTATATTACTGCTGGATTGCAGTTTAGCTTAGAGGGAGCAGGGGGACCCAAGGAAAAACTCAGATGGTGTCCTTGCCCCTGTAAATATGGAGGTCCCAGCTTTCTGATCCTATAAGCCCTGACCCCCCTAAAACTCTGGCTCAAACCCTTAAAAAACTAACTACACACTGTTGACGTGGAACCAGAATCACATGTTTAAAAGTAAAGTAGCACTCTAGGCAGGATGGTGTGTTTTCCAGGATTCTTCACACAAGACTCTCAGAGAAACTAGTGCATCCGATTTTGTACAAGTGTGTGGTGCTTGATTCTTTTTATAGTTTCTGGGAAATGGTCTGAAGGTACGATTGAAAGTGCTTAAAAATTCTCAAGGTTCGCTGAAAGTGAGGAAAATATGCACAATTTCTAGTGGTCAGGAAATGCTTGGATGCTCTGCAGCGCTTTTTTCCATGACAACTACACCCAAAAGGAGTCCTGCAAAAAAAATATGCAGACATGTCTTTAAGTACCTTATAGCACACAATAGATGGAATCCTGTTGTACAACTGCATGGAAATAAATCCTGATCATGTCATCAGCGATGGACATTAATCTTTATTTTAAAGCATCTTCCCCTGCTCCTCAGGTTTTGAGACTCCCTAGAGATACCAGCCTTTTGGTGCCTCAGGATTGGGGAAGGGTCAGCCTTTAATGCCCCCAAATCACCACTTCGGATCGATTGGGACCACCACCAGCAATTTTCTGATGTTAAAAACTCCTCCCCTCTGTCCTGAGGCTTCCCCAGTTTGAGGGGGATCTCTAGGAAACCTCAAACCCTGGGGTGGGAGAGGGCATAGGAAGCTTTGAAATAAAGATTAACATCTTACAGCTGATGAGGTCATCAGGATGTACCTGTGCACAGTTACACAACATGGTTTCAACCTAAATGTAAGATGTGGAGATTGAGACGCACCAGCATAAACACAGAAAAACAACAAGATGGAAGCCCCTCTCTATAACATCTTGACTTTCTGATTTTTCAAGCCTTCCAACCTGCAGTTTAGTGAAGGAATACACAGGGACCACAGGGATAGTTTATGGCTGTCACAATGTTTAAACATCTTTGCTTGACACTTGAACTGTGTCAGAAGCACATGAACTGTGATAATCAGATCTGGTCTCTTTCAGCTGGGAATACCATTCAGTGTTCTCCTTTTCAGAGAGCACATAAAGATG
Source organism: Intellagama lesueurii (assembly GCA_037013535.1). Taxonomy (NCBI): domain Eukaryota; kingdom Metazoa; phylum Chordata; class Lepidosauria; order Squamata; family Agamidae; genus Intellagama; species Intellagama lesueurii. The sequence goes on along the minus strand of JBAJHW010000004.1, from coordinate 221,504,596 downwards.
CTCTTGTGAGCAACATCTCAGTGGATCTATGCAACTGCTCAAATACTGCAAATAAGATGTGAATTTGTTGATATTAATTTCTTTGTCTAAATCTACCTCTTTGCCTAAACTGCAAAAACCTGGTTCACACATGCATGGACTTCTCTGAAGTTCTAAATACTTGAGTCCTCGCCATTCAATGACTGACTGACTATCAAATATTTAATTTTTTTCCAATGAATTCCTCTGACAAACATTATAAAGATTGATAAAAAGTTCTGTGTTGTTGGATTGGTGACAGCTCATTCGCACATGAATTGCTTTTAAATTCATCTGTGAACGATTGCAGGTAATATATTTTTGCTCAAAAGATTTGCTCTCTGTCCTAGGTGCAAAAATGACAAATTTTTGGATGCATATTTAAGATCTCAAAATAGAATTAAATAAACAATAATAAATGAAGAGCAGCTCCTATTCCTTATGAAGAGTGAAACTTCTGTTTGGCCGTTGCTATGACAACAGTCTAAAGCACATTTAAAAATATATCAACATGGTTTCTGCTTTCTAGTGTTCCTAATCTGCCTCCTCATCTTATCCCCCTTAATTTTCTCTCTCTTAGCAAAGAATCAAGCTGGTATTCCTTTATCTTATAAGCAGTTTCCCAAGGACCATTATGGCAGAAACAATGATGATATCATTGTAATACAAGTCTCATTAAATTATTGTTTGTAAGATTACATGATGTTCGCCCGTGTCCCAATAAGCAATTAAATTCTCACCATCTGTTCCAGGAAAAAAATGATTTAAAAAATAATAATCGGGGGGGGGGGGAGGAAAACAACAACAACCAAAAAAAACCCTTAATCTCATATTATATGGAATCCCAGGGAAATATAAGGGGGGGAAACCACCAAAGTGTTTTGTGGCATCTTGAAAGGTTTTATTTGGCATAAGCTTTCATGGGCATAATCCGTGCTTTCTGATGCATGGAGCTACCTTGGATCCACCCTACAGAATCCTGAGATTTGTAGTTTGCTGGAATATTTAAAATTCTGCACTAGAACATTCTTGCATACTCAGTTCAATCAAAGCAGAGAATATTAAATACTTCACTGAACTACAAATTCCATAGGATGGAACAATTGCAGTGGAAGTAGTATCAGACTGTTATAACTACAGATGCGCATGAATCAGAAAAATGATGATTCATTTTGGTTTGTGATTCATCAAGGTTGACAAATCGTAAATTACAAATTTATGATTTTTTTCTGACAAATCAATTTAAAACTCTATAAAATCCCTCCCCAAGGACCTAGAGACACCACATTTGCAGAGTAGTTCCCCTGACTCTCTTCTACAAGACCTGAAAATTTGTGAACGTTGGGTTTTGGATGTCTGAGTTATACACCCACAAGGAGGCCCCCCCCATTAAAGTCCCCCCAGGCACCTAGAGACCCTAAAATTACAGAGAAACTTCCCCCAACTCTCCTCCACAATCCCCCCACGTTTGTTGAAGTTTGGGCTTCAGACATCCAAGTTATACACCCACAAAGTGCCCCCCACAGGAAAGTGCCCTTTAGCAGCTAGCTTGGGGAAACACAATCTTCACCAAACTTGAAGGGATTGTAGAGGAGAGTCATGGGAAGTTTCCCTGCAATGTTGGTTTCTCTAGGTGCCTGGGGGGCCATTTTATAGCCAAACAAATTGACAAACAATTGACAAACAAAAAAATCACTAATAATTTCTTGATTCATATTTGTTGGGGTCATTGATTTGTACGGATATGAATGGATGAGAGTCTGGGAGTTTGATTCTCCACTGTGCCTCCTGTGAGTAGAGCCAGCTTGAGTGGCCTTGGGCAAGCTGCACATTCCCAGGGCTGCCCCAGAAGAAGGGAATGGTAAACCACTTCTGAGTATTCTCTATTCTGGAAAACCCTGGAAAGGGTTGCCATAAGTCTGAATTGATATGATGGCACATTGTTGTTATTGTTGTTGTTGCTGTCCCGTTAAAGCTCCAAATGCAGTTTTGGCATATCTTAAAGTCTTGCACCCTCTGTTTTAAACATTAGTTGACTCTGTTTATTTATTTTTATTTATTTAGTCTCATTTATAGCCTGCTTTTCTGCCGATGAGGGGGCTAAACCCTGAAAGGACAGTTTTTTCTCACTTTTGTCTTCTTTCTTTTCCCCTCAGAAATTCAAGTACAACCGGTTTCTCAATGCAGACTGCACTGAAAAAACAGACTTCTATAAAGGAGGGAGAAAGCTCAAATATTACACTATGCCGTGGGGAGCAGGAATCAACGTTTGTATTGGAAAGTTCCACGCAGTCAATAGCATCAAACTGTGAGTGAATGCATAACATTGACAGAACACCCGTCTCTGGCTGCAGTATAGAACAAAAGAAGCCAGCATTGACTTGGAGCAGAAATTAAACCTTTCAAATAAAGAGAAAAAAGAAGAAGAGAAAGTGTTAATCTGGTGCCATTTCAGTTGTTCCCATGTGTGAATGATAAATTGAACCATTTATAAAACAGGGGATGAAGTCTCACATCTTTTTCATCTTCTAACTTATTGCTTATTATTGTCCCATAGATCAGGCGTGCTGCAGAATTTTTGACTCAGCCAGTCCTACCTAGCTGAGCTGAACAGAGTCTGCCAGGTCTGTCCTGCCAGAGGTTTGGCAACCCACACCTATCCCATGCAGGCTCAGAGCTTGGAAAAGTTACATTTTAGGACTACAGTCCTAGAATTGCACAGGTCACTTGGGCAATACCTTTTAACGACATTTTTTCTAAGCCTTGAGCAGACTGCAGAAATGAGGTTCATGAACGGTGGCACTGCCAAACATAAAGAGAATGTGGGCAAGTTGGTCTTCATAGGAGCTATCACACCATCCAGGCTGCTTCAGTGCCTTCATTTCTAACCCCAGCCCCCAGTGCTTCACCTGCTCACTCCCTGACCTCACCATTTCTCACATAGCTGAAATGGAACAGATCACTCCTCTTTCGTTTCATTTTCTTTACAGAGCTTGGTCTTTCTTTATTCGTGTCAGCGTGTTGCACAATTAATTATGGACATATATGAAATATAGATAAAAATAAAAACAAATTAAAATGTTAAGAGAATTAAACTATTTTTTGACCAGAACCAGGCTACTTCAATAGTGCTATCTCAGCCATTTATTAGATCTTTGGTACATGTGGTGGGGCATAAATTGCATGCACATAAATGCTGCATTGATTGAGTTTCTCCAAAGTCACAGAACATTTGTCCTGTATCCGAGTAGCCCCGTTTTCCTGCAGTGAGCAGGGGGTTGAACTCAATGGCCTTTAAGGCCCCTTTCTGATTCTATGATTTTCCTTGATTATTCTTTGATCTGCCTCCTTTGATTCGGCCTGAATCAGTGAAATTCGTCGGTGAGGAAGCAGGACAGGGATTCTCACTGCCCAGCCCATGAGTGGTCGGCTGCTGCAGGAGAAAGTCCTTGCCCCTGTCCGGAGTGGACAGCTGCCTCAGGAAGAGGACCTGGCGGGCACGTGGAGGCTTGTGAGTGAGGCAGCTGACTGGGGGTGGGGAGAGGAAACACTGGGCACCTGTGGTGCCGCACTGACAAATTTCACTGATTTGGGCCGAATCGATTCGTGCCCATGTCTGATTGGAACAGGAGATGGAAGCAACAATCCGGAGGGCCCCAAAGACCAGAACTGACAGCAGAAGCCACAGCTGAATATTCTGTTTATATCTGTGCCTGAATGTGCCTTTGGCAGCTATTTTTCACTCCCCTGGGTTCCTATGCCCCTTCCTTATTTCTTCTCTCAGAACCACCATGGGCTTCTAATGGGAATACAGCATAGGATTGTGTGTGCTATCAGATTTATAGTATAGGGCTGGATTCCACCACCTTCCCCTACCCAAGCAGAAGATAAACAGGACACGTCTTTTACAAGGTTAGGTAAAGGTTCCCCTTGACATTTAGTCCAGTTGTGTCCGACTCTAGGGGGCGGTGCTCATCCCCGTTTCCAAGCCATAGAGCCAGTGTTTGTCCGTAGACAGTTTCCATGGTCACGTGGCCAGCGCGACTAGACACAGAACGCTGTTACCTTCCCACCGAGGTGGTACCTATTTATCTACTCGCATTTTTACATGCTTTCGAACTGCTAGGTTGGCAGGTTAGAACACTATAATAAAGCACACTAAGCTTGTCAACTAACCGCATTCATCATTTTAATACCTTGGTATCTTCTTTAACCTTTCCCTAAACAATTTTCTCACCATTACATCACATCTCTCCCTGTCAAAACTAAATGTCTTCTTCTTTGCTCCAGAATCTCTCTCCCCCATTGTGCCTTTTCCTCTCAATCTGACTAACTGACACTAAATTCTAATCCCCTCCTTGTCCCTCCTTCACAGCGTTCCAAATGTCATGATAGGCAGAGACAGAAGGACAGCCACGAGTGCCATGGGACATGGTACCCCCCTCTTTCAAAAATGAATTAATGAATTAAAAGAGCCCTATGCTGCACTTTGGGGTGCACTGTGGAGAAAAGTTCCAGGTGCACCTATCATTTTCACTCATCACAGGACCTCTAGACCTGCAAAGGGCTTCTGGGGAAATAAAGATGGTGGGAACCCTTGGGACTCTGATACACAGTTGTGCCCAGTTCTCTTTTCAAAATTACATGCCCACACAATGGCTGAAATCTTGTTGCATGGTTATGCAAGTAGTTTAGCTTTTGGAAGTGAATTGCCATCAGTTAGAAACAATTAAATAGGCTTTTGAGTCATGTGAGTCAGCATGCCACAGATCATGCCTATGAAGATTTCTTAACTTATGGCAACTGCTGTCCAAAAGTTGCACCATTTGCATAACTGCCCAACAGGATTTCAGCCACAATGTTGCTGCAACCACCACTGCCCTTTCAGGACCTCCAAGCTTCAAAGCCTTGAACTTGTGCCTTGTGGTCAAGGCCTGGCAGTGCTAGAGTTCATCAGCCCTGGGTGGATCATCAGCTTACAAACCTGATGGGCTGCGCTCATCTTCTTGAGTGAAAAAGTAACTCAGCCTGCCCTAAATAGCAAAATGTGAGATGTACGTTTAGGGATAAACTGTTGCTAAATGGTCCCTTGCCTATGGGCATCACAGCACATCCATGATTTATTCTGCCTGCTTTCCTTTGGAGGAAGTGGAAACAGCTTATGTTCTGGTTCCCAGGCAATTTACAGAGCATGGCCTGTTTTGCTTTAGCAGCACAAGCACATTGTGTGCCTTCAGACTTACTTCAGGCACTTCAGAGTCCGAATGATGTGGGTTTTTCAAAGGATTGGATGAAGCCGTGGAAGCCAGCCATAATAGCTCTGTAGACATAGGCAGCAGAACTGTAAATATCAGATGCTGTACAAAACTAAACTAGAGGATGGTTTTCCAGAAGCAGCTTGTTGGCTGCTTTTGGATACAGAATGCTGGATCTCAGTCTGATTCACAAAAAGACAATTCCTACATTCGTATCTTAAATCAATGGTTTCTGACACCTTTTTTGGATCATAGAACCCTTTGAGAATCTGATGAAAGCTGAGTGGACGCACTTGCTCCTCTCCGAATGAAACAATAGTTAAGAATGTAATTCCAGTTTTAAAAAGATTCCCCACACCAACACCACAATCACAAATTTCAAAGTAACAGGAAGGAAATCAAAGAAAAGAAAGAGTTTAGTACCCAGTTCTCAGATGTACTGAAATATATTAATGGACCACTACCCTCTCAAAGATCTACGGACCACAGCTTAAGAACCTCTGCCTTAAATGACTCTGTGAGTGTGTGTATGTGCAACAGAGAGACATTTTAGGCAAGGCTGATAAATCATTATTGTTGGTTATAGCAGCGATCCCCAACCTTTTTCGGTCCGTGGACCGGCTGGGGAAGGCGGGGCACCCCCCGCGCTCGTGTGCATTCGCGAACAAGCATGTGCTCTCTCTCGCACAGGCGCGTGCTCATGCGCATGCGCAAACGGTGGCGCGGGCCTTCTCTGGGCATGCGCGCGGCTGTGCGCATGCACAAATGGCAGCGCAGCGCTCGCACGGGTGTGCTGGAACGCCCACGCGGCTGTGCGGGGGTGAGTGCATGCAGGGGGGCGGGAGGTCTGTCTCGGCGGCCCGGTCAGGCTCAGGCCACGGACCGGCACTGGGCCGTGGACCGGGGGTTGGGAACCTCTGGGTTATAGGATAGCTTTGTAGGACAGCTTTTGCTATATGCAAAAGGGGACACGACGTCTATAACGTTAACAGTGCTTTGCCGTGGTTACATGCTGTCTAGTCAGAACTGCCTCATAGCGATCCTAATAGAGCTTTCAAGGTGAGTGAGATATTTGAGGAGCGGTTTTACCTGTTCAGCACCTCCAGTGAGTTTCCATGGCTGAGTGGGGATTTGAACCCAGGCCTCCTGAGTCCTAATCTGCCACTCTACCCACTACACCACACTGGGCATCCCTAACAGTGTTTAGAAAAGGAAGTTTCAGTGTACAGCAGGGGTAGTTTATCACACAAGCTATATCTGCCCAAATACCTTATAGTTCACCTTATCAATTAAGACTAGAGATGGGGACGAATATAAAAACGGATTGCTTTTTCCGACAAATATAGCTGATTCGTTAAATATTCGTCGATCCGTATTTGTGGGTTCCAGAGACCCCCACGAATACGAAGGGATGAATATTTACCTGTTTTTATTCGTCCTTCATATTAAAAAAAACCCCACCATTCTGCCCACTGGCCGCTGATCGGCGGCAGAAAGGCAGCCACCACCCCACACAGCCACCCAATACCACAGCCTACCCCACCACCCCCTTCCTTTCCCTACCTTAGGCCCCATGCCACCCCACCCCCACCAACACCCTCTTACCTTAATCGCTGCTGCCAAGGTCTTCTGGCCTCGGAGCCACGCATGTAAAACTGGAGACTGGCTGCTCTTTGCAAAGATGGCGGCTGCAGCTTCATTTAGGGTAGGGAAGCTGCAGCTGCCATCTTTGCAAAGGGAAGTCTGGATTCCCTTAGCCTGCTTTAAGGGAATCCAGGCTGCCCTTTGCAAAGATGGCAGCTGCAGCTTCCCTACCCTAAATGAAGCCACAGCCGCCATCTTTGCAAAGGGCAGCCAGTCTCTCTTTTTACACGCCATGGCTGCAAAGGCCTGATGGAGACCTCGGCATCAGCTATTAAGGGAAGGGGGTGTCGGTGGGAGTGGGGTGGGGGCTAAGGTAGGGAAAGGAAGGGGGTGTGGGGGTAGGCTGTTGAGGTGGCTGGCTGTGTGGGGGTGGCGGCTGCCTATCGGCTTCTGATCAGCTGACCGGCGGCCGGTAGGCAGAATGGGCTTCTGTGCCGTGTGGTAAACTCTCCTGGGGGGACCCAATTTGTGGGTGAATAATTCGGATGTCTGATATCCAATCTTCACCAAAGTTGGCATGTGTGTTGGGGAAAGACATAGAAAGCTCCGTTGTGATTCTGGATTTTTTAGGTACCTGGGGGGAGCTTTCCTGGGAGGTCCTCTTTGTGACTATATAACTCAGGGGCCCGTGATCCAATGTTTACCAAACTTTCAGGAGTTGTAGAAAAGCGTCAGAGGAAGCTTCCCTGCAAATATGGTGTCTCTAGGTTGTTGGGGGCCAGTGTTATAGCCATTTAAAGTGCAGATGAATTGACGGATTGATTCATCAAAGAATATTCGTATATTCGTATTCGTTGATCCGTTAACCTTGATGAATAATGGATCAAAACGAATCACCATTTTTTTATTTGTCCCCATCTCTTATTAAGACATCAACAGCAGTTTGGGGTAGAACCATTTCCAGGAAACTTCCCACTGCTTCCTTTTTCTGCAAAAAGATTCGATTTCTTTTTTAAAAAGTTTCATTAAATTGATGAGTAACAATGAATGGATGCCATCTTGCTTCAGTCTGAAATTGAGCTAAGTGTTGGAAGTGATTGTGTAGATAATGACAGTGAACCTGGAGGTACCTCAATGACTTCAGTAGAACTACTTAGCTTCAGATGTTAAATATTGTTTTTTATTTATGTAAGCCGTCTTGGATCCTTTTAAGGAGCAAAGTGTGGTCAAACAAACAAACAAACTACACTCAGTTGGAGGCAGATGAGTTTAGGACAACCACACAACACAACATGCACAATTCATCGCATGCCAAAATACGTCCGTCAAAAGTTTAAACTACATAGGAATGTGCTTAATTTTTTTTCCTAATCAAATATCTTCTTTCCAGTATTTGTAGATTCTTGGAACATTAAAATGTTTTATTTAGCAAATATAAGACAGGTGAATACGTTAAGTGGAATCTCCCCAAAGCTCTGGAACATTTTAAAGAAATTCCATGTTGCTGGTCATGGGTGAGCAGAAGGTTGACCAGCTATTACTAGTAGGTCTTTGAACAGTTTGCAGTACAAATCAAGCAAGGGCTTCTGATTCTCAGTTGCTTAACAATTATGTCAACAGAATGAGTTCCCTCTCCTTGTTAAATTACATTAATGAACCAATAAAAAGCTTGAGGTTAACCAGGAAGGGAATTTCATGTGGTAAGCTTCTCAGAGTCACCATGGTCTTTAATTCCACCTGTCTTCTATCACAATAGCTTTATTTGCTGAACTCAGGGTTTTTGGAAAATGCAAAGTCAATCCTGCACAGTCTGAAGTTTCCCCTCTCTTGAATTAAGTTATACAAGCTCTTGTCACTGAAAGCATACACAGGCTAAATATGCAAGTTTGGGGAAGTGGTAGCTGTTGGCTCCAGGTTGTTTTTTGTTTGTTTGTTTGTTTGTTTTGCAGGGGGGAGGTTATTGTAAAATTATTCTGGATTTTAGCCAGCAGTTTACATGAGCAGCCTAAGATGCTGGAACATGTCCCCCACATAGAATCAGCACCTTGGACAGCTCTTGTAAAGTGCAGACTAAAACCCAGAATGGATTGTAGAGGTTTGCATTTTTGTGTTTTTGCACTGCAACTCCCAGAATTTCCCAGGCCTTTTTGGAGTTGTAGTCCAAAAACAAAAATACACACCTCTTTTAGTGGATTCATAACACCTCTGAAATTGGAGTCAGAGGTCACCACTGGCTTGGGGAAGAGGGGTGTTAGAAACCTCCCTTCTGGATTTCAGATATTAGAACTTACCTTTATAGACAGACTGTAGCCTGTGTTAGTTGCTGTGATCAAATACCACTGAAACCAGTGAAAATGGATGTAAGTGTGTGAAGTACAGCAGCCTATCTAGCTGTAAGCCTCTGAATTCAGCAGCCCATTTCTATCAGAATAAGCTGTGGATGTATTGCCGCCTGCATATGATGCCTCTGAGAGGCTTTAGCTGGGAGAGACCTTTCTGGACTGGGGTGAATGTCAGTCAAGTCAGTAGCAGTCAATTGTTCCCTCTCTACCTCAGATTCTTTTTCCCACCTTTTTTCCAGTCAAGGTTTAGTTAGATGTCAGTGTTAGCAATGGAGTCTGTCACAAGGGGACCGTTAGAGTAATGTGTTCTATCACCTATGTAACCGGCAGCTTAGTCAGTAATGAAGCTAGTTAACCAGTTAAGCTCAGTGATGCAACAAGCTAACATTTTTACACAATGACGTTTGTTTTCATCTATGAAGAACTGTAAATAAACAGAAATACTTCATTGTTAATCATAACCAGGGTCTCTGGATGAATGTATTGAGATAGTAATTGCCAGCTGAGGTAAACTAACAAATAAGGAGTGGTCCACTGAGGGAGACTTGAAGTCAATCTGCACTGTAGGCTCCTGACTGAAACATTTTATCCACTGCATAATTAGAGGAAGTTTATTTAATTTTTATAAAGCCACACTTAGTTTCCTCACACATTCCGCCCCACATAAGCACTATCAAATGTATACTGTTTTCAGCAACATAGAGGCCATATTGCAAGCTGGCATCCTACCTAGTCTGATGTATTTTTTTAAGTATGGCAAGTATCCCAATGAATATTTCCATGTACAAAACTCTAGCTGCAGAAGCTGCCATGGTGATCTGATGAGTTGGTGGTCACACAACTGAGTCACATAATCAGTTGTGTAAATACTGAAGAGAATACTGGGCTACAAATTCTTTGTTTTAACTATATCAGTTTTTTGTTCAGACTCTATATTCCATCTGTTTTATATGAAAGCACAAAATTTAATAATAGTACAGGCTTGATGTCTTAAGCTCTACTGATCCGATTATATTGTATCATTTCAGGTGTGTTTTTCTCCTCTTAAGATATTTTGATTTGGAGCTGAAACATCCAGACACAAAGATCCCAGGCTTCGACAAAGAGCGATACGGTTTTGGAATGCTGCAGCCAGAAACCGACATTGTTGTTCGATACAAACTGAAAGATCAGTAGAACGGGCCCTCTCTTTTTCAGACCAACTTGTTCTGGACAGTTGCTTCCTTGCTGGCAAGAAAGCAATGACTTGCTGGTTTCTGCTGGGTTTTTCATGGTACTGCTCAAATGGATAGTTTATGTTCTAGCCACGATGGGCAAAAAAACAAGTCCAATTTTAAGTTGTGTTCCATGACATCAGCAAGCTGCTTATATGGAAAAGTTCCTTGGCTGGGTTTAGCACTTTTCACCGTACCTCTGCATGGTGTGAATGGAAAATGGTAAACAGTTTGCTATGTGAAAAGTGGCCTTTACAGGACACACACAATGAGTAAACACTGAGTATACTGACCAATGTGTCAGGCTGACTAATATCTGTCAGCTTACTGGTTGTATGCTTAGGTTTATTCCAGAAGGATCCAGTGCTAGGGTGTCCACATGAAAAAAGAGGACAGGGCTCCTGAGTCTTTGAATACTTGTGTGGAAGAGGAAATTTCAGTAGAAGTAGCTTGCATGATATGCAATAGCTTATGAAACCCACCCTTCCACATAGCTATTAAAGGTATAGGAGCTTTGTGTGCTTTTACAAATGGATTGGCCACCTTACCCAATGCTTGTATGCCACTTTCTGGTTTCTGTTAGGCTCTATTTTTTATATGAGTATTACAAACACAATGAACTTTTAAGACTGTGTAAACAAAACAACAACAAAAATAACAGAAGCATAGCTCAAACTGGATGCTACAAAATATATGCTCTTGAGTTACCCACTGTGCTAGAACAGGAGTTAACTGCAGGAAGATTCAAGTGTGCAAATATCTCCTTGAAGCAACATGAATGAGGAACAAAGTTCACATATAATTATTGCCCGAAGCAGAAGATCCATAATACAAAGCTGTTCGGTGCTGGGTATACAAACTTCTAAGGACCTATATCATTCTCTGCGGTATAGCATCTGCCCTCTCCAGCTTTTTTTTCCTTCTCAAGTGAAATTTTGAATCACAGCCCCTTCCTAAGATTTCTCCACCCACTGGGATGAAGCAAATAGTCCATAGGCAAGTCACAAAAATCCAGTCTGCACAGCAGACCAGCTAACAGGGATTAAACACCCCAAATAACAGGTTGCTCAGCAAGTGGTTTACAAACTCCTGGGCAACTATTTTTGCATTTCCCTCCTGTTCCTGCTTTCTCCTCTCCTTCAGTTTTATTGCTAAGATTACAGAGCTCTGTTCACTTTCCTGGAGTAAATTTCATTGAAATAAACAGGGTTTACTTCAGAAAATATATTATAAGATTACTAAGTTACTTTGAAGTAAGGCTGTCTGTGTCCAGGCTGGTGGCACTTGCTTCTAAGAAAGCAGAAGCAGAATCATGCTCTAATGAAACTAAGCCATGTAATGCTATGAATATTTACTCATACGTGAAACTTATCATATTCAGTTATGCTTATTCCCAGACAGTGGGTTGCCAGCACCTGGAGCAAGGTAAGTATTGTACCCCCTCGAGGTCATCTTGGGAAGTGGCAGGGGAGCGGATTCAGTGCCAGCAGAATCCCCTCCCCACACCACCCCTCCACGTGGCCACCCAGCCACTTTGTTTACGCTGGGGGAAGGAGACCAGGCTGCTCTGGGCTGCTCTTCACCCTCCAGGCTACCCTCTCCAAGGAGGCAGGTCCACTCAGCCATTACCAAACCCCGCTGCCTGCCCAGAGGGGGAAATGTAGCAAGCATAGCAGCCACAGCCAGAAGAGGCAAGACGAGGCTCACCCACTTTCTTGCCTGCTGTGTGCTCTGCTTCACCCTATGGCTCCATGGCAGGGCTGAAATTTTGCACCCCTAATAATTTTGCACCCAGGGCACCTGCCCCTGTGGCCCTGCCCATGCTACGCCACTGCTCACAGGTAAGTACACATAAGATTTCAAGCTGGTTCACACAACCAGCATGTTGCAGACTGACACTACTGTCTAGAGCCCAGCAGACTGCTGTAATTCCAGAGTGAGGAACTAATTGTCCCATCAGTCCTAGCAAATATCAGTCCTAACAGTGAAGACAGGTGGTGGGAGTTGCAGTCTATGAACATTTGGACAGCCACAAGCTGTTTAGCCCTGCTGTAAAGAGATATTTCAAATTTTTATATGGAATATAGTCATTAAAAACATTCCAGATGCACTCATCCCCTTTTTTAAAAGTCATAGACTAGTATCCTGTTGCATCACTCTGCTGGTATAACAGGAGTGATGTCATAAAAAGTGACAGATTACAGGAAATTATTACTTCCTGCTTTGATTTTGGGTTGTGCATGATTTGCATGCCATAAGACGGAGATGCATACAACCCAGTATCAAAACTGGAGTTCTTTAATTAGCAGCAGTCTGCTGGGGAAAATGCTTTGCCTGTTGGACCTGCAGAGTTATGCAACAAGATACTGGTTACATATCCATGTATGTATGTGATCCAATCAGTCAGTCAATCTGACCAGATGTAACGCCCACTGTTCCTGAAGGCAGAGTATATGCAAGGAAAGTTGAAGGTTGTACATTCAATGGAACACAAAGTGTCAAGGTGTTAATTCACAGTCTCTCCCATCTCTGTAGACAAAAGCCTGGCCAGGACCCCTATGGATCTGTCATAAATCTTGCCCATGGCAATCAACACATGTACATGTAATTCTACATTCATAGAAGCCTGTACATAAGTTCAAAGGAACATAAAGGCAATCTCTAATGAATTTACTAATAGGTACATTGGCCATTTTGTGATCAATTGAACCTGCACAGAACGTTTGGCAATATTCGGCTACTACCATTATTACTTCTTTTTCTCAAATTCTTGATACGGCACTCCCATTATAAGCTATACTTATTTACAACCAAGTCATGAACCTTCTTGTGAACACAAATTATTTAGCTCTGATACACCTAAAATGGAAAAGCCAAGCCTTATGGTCAGTAGTATATTCTCTTTAAAAAAATCACTGCAAAAATAAATGTCTAACCTGTAACAGAACTGTGTGTGTTGTGCAATCCAATAAAAAGCTTAAGAAGAAGAAGAAGAACAAAAAACCAGGGAGGCAGTATGGTGTATTGGTTAGTCCTGATCTGAAACAGCCTATCAAACGAGGTCTTCTTGGGCCCCTCTTGCTGCTTTAAAGGGTGCCATCTTTAAAGTTGAGTTTATGCTGCTACTGCTTGATAGTCCTTTTTAGAATATTTCTATGGCTTTATCAATATTTTTATTCTCTTTCTTGTTGTATATTCATGTTTTTCACTGTATGTTGCCAGGAAATTTTGTAAGAAGTTTGAATATAAATTTCGAAAATAAACGACAAAGTATTTTGTACTGGATGTGACATGTAATACCCTAATACTTCCTGCTTTCTTCCTTTTAATAGACTACAATTCTAGCTTTTAGAACTTTTTTTTTTTTAGAAAGCTCATGTATCTTGTCTGGGTGGATCCCCTGGAACTAGGAAAGAAAGGTTAGCAGGATTACTATACATCAAGAAGCTATGTCTGTCTGATACAGCTCATTTCCCTTCACCATTGCTGTTAGATAAAATCAAGAGATCTAAAAATTCTGTAAGTTTCGTAATATGTAGAATGTTGCCTCATTGCAGAATTCTGTTGGTTCATGGGCAGTGCTGCTTAACAGCTGCTGCTTTTAACAACAGAAATTGATTTAAGCTTAAAAGCAGCTGTATATTCAGGTTTTCCTGTTATGTTATTCAGCTTAGCATGTGCTCTTAGCTCCTTATCAGAGCTAGGATTCTACACACGCATACTTAGTATTTATTTGTCCTTACCATCACTATCCCCAGTCTAGTTTCCTTTTTATAGCTATTCTGAGAACAGGCGTTTTACTAAATGGCCTTTGAGCCCCTATCATCATCTATATTTGAATCCACATTCTACAGAAAAAGCCAGGGCTTCTACTTTTTCTAATGGCTGTAGCAATGAACCTTTAAATTGCAAAGCCAAATGGCAATTTAACAGATTTGTAGATTTCTCCATTAAGTGAAGCGAAGCGTTGAATCATTTGGGAAGGAAACAGCTTATGGTGAATGTTAAATCCCAAAGGAGTCATATCCTGGCATAAGGGATGGAATCCACTTTCTCCTACACACGGATTTCCTGAATTTTTTTAAATCACAAAATTTTGTGTAATATTCTTTAATTTCAAACAAATTAAGTGAAATGTTCACCCATCTCTAAGAGGGGAAGAAGCAGATCTGTTAATTTCACTTTCTACCACATTTACATTTTGTTACTTTTTGTTTTCAGAAATGAATGAAACAAAATTCTATCCCATCTCCATAGCTGGTCATTTTCATATCACCAGAAGGAGGCTCAGATGTGCACAGGGCTTACCTATGTTATTTCTTTATATTCACGGACTAGGGGTGGGCAATCTCCAGAGTCTTAGAGCCACATGTGACCCCCATCTTCTATTTTACTTCTTATAAAAACAGGGTTATTTTTAAACTGGAAGATACACTCTTTGTATCCTCTAGTGGCCCAATTATTAAAAATTATTAGAGGATGCTGGGGGCAATAAAAGTATTGCATCGTTTCCCTCCTGCCTCCAACACGAGGGAACTTTGGGGGCACATGGGGACTTTTTGATCCAAATGTCTTCTATCTTCTTTATTCTGAGGGAGGTGGTGCTATCCCCCCCTCCAGGAGGTGCTGGGGCCTACACACATTGGGCCACTGGAAGCTACATACTGCCCATGGGCCACGTGTTGCCCATGAGTATAGGCTCACATTTGGGCGCAATTACTAACAGCAATTACTGATGATGTTTAACTGGTTTTTTTTCTTTACTCAGAGCTTGGAAAAACCACAAAAACCCTGTAACACTCAGAATCCTCCAGCCAGCTTAGCCCCTCCACACTCTGCCTGTAATGTTATATCGTTAAGAGGGATTTATTCCTAGATGAAGGCAAAATATAGGAAAGTGTATATAAATGCAGCTGTCTTTCACCATGCTTTCATACAGCATGGCTTGCTGGTTGATCTCTGCAGGGAGGCATTCTTGAGACCAAATAGAGCATGACATTGGTAATTAATTCTATGATTATTCCCAGGGCCATTCACAGGATAAACAGTACTATGAGTGAAGAGCATCTTCAGTGTCCCTTCATCAGCTCATTTCTTTCTGTTTAAAATATCTTACAGTGACTACGTTACAGTATTTGGTGCGGTTAATATTGTGCTTAGCCATGTTACCTCAGAATAGAGCCACATTCTGCTGATTTTGATCTAAAATAAATGACATAAGACTGGAAACCAATGAACAAATGCAATTTAAAGTTAATTGGTAGGACTTTTTCTTTTGGAGTTCATACCCAAACAGATTGAGAAAGTTGAGGGTTGGGGGGGGGGAATGAAGACACTAGGATGCAATACAATGGTCAAATGCCAAGTCACTGAACTTAGCCCCTAGGATGAGTGCTCAGCTCACCTTCCTAAAAGGATTACCACACATTTCCCCCATGTCACATCCTCCTTAAATGGCATGAAATGGAAAACCAGTGTTTGAAAAAGTTACTTTTGGCATAGCTTTCCAGTTGAAAGAAGAAACATTGTGCTAGTTAGTCTGAAGAACCAGCTTTTTCGTGCTCTGAAATATCAGTAGAATTAAATATCATCACAATAAAATTATGAGGCAACACACAATCATTTAGCCTGTAAAAAATAATTTTAAATCCCTGGACCAAAAACAAACAAAATAAAACAAAGCACCACAACTGTACCTAGTGCAGAAAGGAGTTAATGCCATTGAGGAGTTCTGGGAGCTTTAATTTTAAAAAGTAACCTTTCAGACTCTGAGGAAAATCAGAGGTGTTATTAAGACAACAACACAACAGATGGGGCAAACCTGTGGTCTGGACTTAATGAAACCAGTTGCAAAAAAAAAGCCTCTGGAAAGTATCTTTTCCCATGTGGACATACTTCTGACTTATTTTTTCTGTTTTGTTCATAAGATGGTACAAGCATCATTAAATATTTACCTAGAATTACAGTTTGCATTTATTACTTTTCAGCACTGGGCATTAAACTTCCCAAACCATAAGAACAATAACTCAGAAATACCAAGGGGAGGCAAGTGTTATGAAAACTGGAGAGTCAGATCTCACCTCTTAACTGCCTTCTCTTCACCCAGCTCACAGCAACCATTATACTACAGAAAGCTACAAGAATCACTGTAAGTCTGATTTACAGCACCATATTCATTGTGAAGCCCTTAAAGGCTAAGTTGTTAAGCCCAATGCCTTTGGGCCCTTGATGTAGCTTTGCCAAGTCCTATTTAACAGAGTGGCCACAGCAATCAAGATACCATGAGTTTGTTAAGCACTCGTGACAATCTGTGACTCCCAGTTGCTCAATATATTTTCTATTGGAGCAGAGTGCTAAATGCTTTTTAAGAAAGCTACCGTTTGAAAGATCTAGTATTGTTTGAACAACCCAGTAAACTATGATCCAACAAACAACTGGATCAGAAACAGAGATCCAATAAAGGTGTTACCTAACCCAGAACTTTGCTTGTTAAAAATAGGGGTGTTTTTTTTTTAATCCTTTTGGAAATACAACAGCGAGCCACCTAGGAGAAATTCCACTACCATGGGAAAAGGCATTATGTAATATTTAACTCCAATGAGGATTCCATCGCTTTTGACCACTAGGTTCGACTACCAATTGGGCTGTAGTTGACTTTAACCTAGCACAATCCCTAAATTCTTTCTCCTGTTTTGCTGATCTAAAGACTGACACCAGTTCTGTGTTTTTCACTATAGGTATCTGAGGTTCCACCCGAGGCAATTAGCCGTTCTGGATTGGGGGAGGGGGCAATCCATGCTCTTATCTTGCAATCTAATACCACCATGACCTCACATAGAATCTAAAATTCCATTTCCCCTTCCTAGTAGTCTGACTGCATCATATCTGGCCAAATTTTTGCATTTGCTGCGTAAATTTCTGTACTGTGTTTGAGCAATGGAAGCTCATCTTATATGTAACTTTTTATTGATCTTTTGTATGAAGGACAAGATTGATCATTGAATGGCAGAGCTTGCAGGTTTGGGCCCTGGCATCTCTAGCTAGAAGGATCAGGTACCAAATGCTGGGGAATCTGCAGCCCTCCAGATGATGTTGGCTTCCAGCTCTCACCAATGACAGCTGTTGATAGAACTTTGATAGTCCAGCAACATCTGGAGGGCTTCAAGGTCCCAGCTGCTAAGGTATCACGGATTGGGGGGAAAACCCCTCTGGAGAGGCATTGTCAGAGTAAACACCACCAAGGACAAATTGGCACATATTCTGGTTTGGTATAAAGTAGCTTCCTAAATCATATAGGCCTAAATCTAATTGTTAGTCCCAATTGTATAGTAGGCCTGCTGAATGGTGAATCAAGACTTATATAAATCCAGCTGTTTCAATAAGTCTTCTGTACTTGGAATGAAAGGTCAGATTCAGGCACTAAAATATTTGTCATTGTCTGTTATTTTTATCTGAATTCTGCTGGTATACAGGGACAGCCAAGTGAACTGAATTCTGCTAATATACAGGAACAGCCAAGTGAGGATGATAGAAATTCTAGGATCCCAGGTAGTAGAGCAGTTTGTACCACTTCAACCTGTCAGCCTTTGTGCCGTTAAGAAAATTAATTCTGCTGCCTGCCACATGAAGGGAGGTTTTACACCAACTCATATTTTATAGTATTCTATTTACACTGAGATTTTTCTTTTTTAAAAAAATAGTAGGGCAGGCTTCAAACACTGCATCTTCCCAATAGAATTATAAAGTGGTACAGTCCTTCCCAGACATACGGGACTTTCCCACTCCATTTCTATCACATTATGTTACATACAGAAACTATAAAGCTTAAGGTTCAGTTAAGTCATCAGGGGAACTTTCAGTCCACAGGCCTAATGCAACCCACAGAGACCCCTCATCTCATCTATGAGGTCCATGGGCAAGACCTGCCTCTCTATTGGCCCCTCCTCTTGGCTCTAGCACTGAGGCTATTCTGAAGGAAATCCCGTCTATCTCTGATTCCTACTGCTAGCAGGCATTCTTTTCCTAGCATTGATTCTCTTTGACATTCCAATATCATGGTGCCACCAGAGAAAAGGCCCTCCCTTTCCTGGATTATCATTATCCCCATGTAAATGATGTCACAGCAAGAAGAGTGATAAACTTAATTCATAGGCACATTGCTGTTCTTCCAAATAGTTTGGGCCCGCGCCATTTAGAACTTTAAAGACAAGCTGCCATGCCTTATATTTGCCTCAGTACTGAATAGGCAACCAATAAATGGTTTGAATGAATGGTTTCATCCATGTGACCCAGTGTGAATTCTAGCAACAAATTATGTAGTAGGTGATACTCCTGGGCTGTTTTTAAGGATGAATAATAATAATCATGTGCCATCAAGTTAAATCTAATTTATAGTAACCCTTTTCAGGATTTTCCAGGTGGAGTATACTCATGTGGTTTACCATTCCCTTCTTCTGTGGGCACCCTGGGACTGTGCAGCTTTCCCAAGGCCATACAGGCTGGCTCTACTCACAGGAGGCACAGTGGGGAATCGAACTCCCAACCTCTGGCTCCATAGCCAGATAACTAAACCACTGAGCTATCCAGCTTGCCCTTTTTAAGGATAGCCCCACATATAATAGGTTATAGTAACTCTTATTATTATTATTAGGCATCCTTCAGTCTCGAAAGACTATGGTAACGTGCTCTGTATGGAGGACTTGGAACAGCGTCTAGTGTGGCTGAGAAGGCCAATTCGAGAGTGACAATCCCTTCCACACTGAAGAAAAATACAATCTGTCCCCTGTCCAGGTCCCTGATTTTGCTTCTTCCGTGACTGCCTCTTTGCCTCGGCCTGCTGGACAAGGGTCTCTTCAAAATGGGAGAGGCCATGCTGCACGGCCTGCCTCCAGGCTGAACGCTCAGATGTCAGGGTTTCCCATCTGTTGAGGTCCATTCCTAAGGCCTTCAGATCCCGCTTGCAGATGTCCTTGTATCGCAGCTGTGGTCTCCCTCTGGGGCGATTTCCCTCCACTAATTCTCCATACAGGAGATCTTTTGGAATCCGACCATCAGCCATTCTCACGACATGCCCAAGCCAACGTAGACGTCGCTGTTTCAGTAATGTATACATGCTAAAAATTCCAGCTCATTCTAGGACTACTCTATTTGGAACTTTGTCCTGCCAGGTGATACCAAAAATGCGTCGGAGGCAACGCATATGGAACGTGTTCAGCTTCCTCTCCTGCCGTGCACAAAGGGTCCAGGACTCACTGCAGTACAGAAGTGTGCTCAGGACACAGGCTCTATAGACCTGGATCTTGGTATATGTCGTCAGCTTCTTATTTAGCTATACTCTCTTTGTGAGTCTAGAGAACATGGTAGCTGCTTTGCCAATGCGTTTATCCAGCTCGACATCTAGGGAGAGGGTGTCAGAGATCGTATAGTAACTCAACCTTGTAGATATGGATCACTTTAGCCAGCCAGGGTTGCCAGTTAGCAGCATCCTGGGAACAAGCCCCCCTGTTCAACATCCCACTGAAATATAGGGATGGTGGTGGTGGCGGCGGCAGCGATGGTACCCCACCTCACTGGGTTACAGTAGGCACTTAAGAAAAGGCTACATAAATTCTCAGTATTATGAATATGGTTAGAGTTACACATCTATCTGTTGCTCAGGAAAGAGAAGTTCTGCAGCATGCTCCTTATTTTGATGGCTCTTAGAAATGCTGATGTCTGGATTTAGATGTAGCTACAGCTAAGTCTTTTGTTACTTCCAACAATTCAGATTCCCTCTAAAGGCCAGCATAACTGCATATTTCTACATAGGATTTAGCAACACTTAAGAGCCATTAGTACTATAGATTCATCTTCATTAGCAACAAAGTACAAAGCGACCCTTTCAACCTTTGCGAGGAAGAAAAACCACAATGGATTTGTGTTGAACAAGCATGTGTTCCTGAAAATGCTGTAAAGGTATTAAATGAATGTCTAAGAAGAAGTGGGGTATAAATCCAGTCAAGCTGCCATTGCTTGGGGTGCAATCCTTGGCAAGGATCCTATTGCTAGACTCAGCTAGAGTAGATCTCTTGACTCAGTGGGATTTACATAAATGTTGAGTTACCTTCCAGCAATTTAGACGAATTAGTCTCTTCTCTTGCAGGGGATACCCATGCTTAGGCTTAGATTCCTTATGTAGCAGTAAGAGCTATGTTTACACTTAGCAGGTGTGGGAATTTCTTTCCCACAGCCATTTTCCTTGGGACTGCAGAACGTGTCTCATATGGGATTGGGTGGGGCCCTCCTATAAAAATGTGGGCAAAAGTTGGATTCAAATTGCCAATCCCTTATGAACACCACCCTGAATTAGTGAGCTTTTCAGCTGTGCCCATCCTGTCATAAGGATAAGGATAAAAATTGTGTCTGTATTTATGGGAGCATATAGTATTTAAAACCCCATGTATACTCTCCTGAGCTGAGCTTGGAAGCATTACTTCTTTTAACTACAGCTCCCAAAATACACCTGCTAGCACAGTATAGGTGGCTGGGTTGAGGGGGATACTGGCAGCTGAAATCTAAAAAAAGGAATGAAGTAATGTTTCTATGCTTTGATTCTAAGCTCCTTGGAAGAAAAATGGGTACCAATTAAAGTAAACAACAATTGTTCCATAGTTATGACATTTACTTATTTGGTTTCAAGATGCAGATTTTGTCATTCCATTTTTATTAAAACATCGAAGATAGCTATAGACAGCAGCAACAATTTGAAAAGAATTAAAGCACAATTAAAAACAGCCTGGAGAGGCAGAGAAAAACAACTAAAGTGAAAAAGAGATCAGCCTGATTTATAAACCTGGGGTAGAGCCTAGAAATGTTTCATTTTGCATGGACTGTAGCTTCCAGAACCATCCAGCCAGCAGGGCCAGGAGCTCTCGTGCTGGAACAAACAAGCAGAAAGCTTCCATGATCACTCTAGAACACAAACAGGGAGGGAGCCAGATGGTTTATTTGGCCAGGTTATTCCTCAGTTTGGGTGCCACAATAGAGAAGACCATGCCAGTTGGAGTTGGGTTTGCACAGATGGGTCTCTCCAGTTGTCCTAAGTAGAGATGGGCATCAACCAAACTACAAACTGAAAAAACCCATGAACCAGGCTGAATGAAGCGCTGAATTTTTTTTTCCATCTGGCACTTCACTTTGCTTTGGCAAGACAGATACCCTGCCTCCCTACCTGGTGCTGCTGCTTCCTCCTGTTCCTTCTCCACTGCTGCTGCGGTCTTCAAAGACATGGCCCAGTTTTCCCATTGGGAGCCAAGCCAGCTGCTTCTGCAGATGTGCATACCTATCAGCTGATGGGCAGGCTTGTGCACAGAGACAGCTAGCCCAGCTCCTGGAAAGGAAGCTGTTGCTCTGACCCTGAAGATGGTGGCAGTAGAGAAAGAAGAGGAGGAGGTGGCAGAACGAGGTAGGGAGACAACGGGGGCAGTGGGAAGGGGAAGGGGGGGTGTTAGGTTCCCCTCTCCCCCAGGCATGAACCAGAAAAAATGAACTATAAACTAATTTGTTTATCCCAGGTTCGTGGGTAGCCATGATTCAGCGTTTTCCCAGTCGGTGCTCATCTCTAGTCCTAAGTAAAAATGTGCTGATCTGAATTTTTTCGCAAAACAAGAAACTCCACAAATCTGCACATCTAAGAGAAGGAGAATGTTCAGAGGGGAGGAGGCACTCCTTTAACTATCCTATTCCAAATGTTGTGAGACTGTGACTGTCATCAGGCCTAGGCAGCACAACCAAATATGAAAGAGGCTGTCAACCAATATGTTGCCCACTCCTGCTTTAAAGCAACAATCAGCACATTGAACTGAGTCCTGTTGACACACTAGCAGCCAACCAAGAAACTAGAAGTAAAGATACTTGTTCCAAAAACTTGGCTGCAATGAACATTTCTGGACTCCTTTCAAAAGCAATATGATGTATAACAAGATGTAGCAATCCAACTTTTCCATCACTAAGGCATTATGGCCAAGGCCAGGTCTGCCTTCTTCAGGAACAGGTAATTGGCATGCCAGCAAAGCTGAGCGAATGCAGGGCTGGCCGTAGCTTCCACTTAGAAGGACAGCAGGACCAATTCAAGTTACTTCTCTATCCCAGGCAGGATAGCAAACTGCACCTGTACCTATTCAACCAGCTTAATGTGCATGTTACCTAAACCTAGCTTTGTTGTTTTAGCTAGGAAGCCCCACAAGTACCTCCACCTGTCCCTAACAGTAATAGTACAGTAGTAAACAAGTCAAACCACTAACCATTTCCTGCCTTTTCATGATATTTGGCATCTGCTATTTGAAATAACCACTGCATTCCTCCTAACGGTAGGACCGGCCCTGTAGCAAAATAAGGATCAACATATTTATTAATGACTTGGATGAGGGAGTGCAGGGAATGCTAGTCAAATTTGCAGATTATACAAAATTGGGCGGAATAGCTAATACTCTAGAAGACAGAAACACAATTCAAAATGACCTTGATAGGATGGAGCACTGGGCCGAAAGCAACAGAATGAAATTCAACAGGGATAAGTGCAAAGTACTGCACCTCGGAAAAAGAAACCAATTGCACAGTTACAAGATAGGGGATACCTGGCTCAGCAAAACCACGAGCAAGAAGGATCTTGGAATTGTTGTAGATCATAAGCTAAATATGAGCCAACAGTGTGATGTGGCTACAAAAAAGGCTAATGCTATTTTAGGCTGCATTAATAGAAGTATACTGTAGTTTCCAAATCCCGCAAAGTGCTAGTCCCCCTCTATTCAGCAGTGGTTAGGCCTCACCTTGAGTATTGTGTCCAGTTCTGGACACCACACTTGAAGAAGGATGCTAACAAATTGGAACAAGTTCAGAGGAGGGTGACAAGGATGATCAGGGGGCTGGAAACCAAGCCTTATGAGGAAAGGCTGAAAGAATTGGGCATGTTTAACCTTGAGAAAAGAAGACTGAGGGGTGATATGATAGCACTTTTCAAATATTTGAAAGGCTGTCATACAGAGGAGGGGCAAGATCTGTTCTTGATCTGTCAAGGATATTTTCCAACCTGAGACAGAACAAGGCCTATGGCAATCAGCAGCCATATTTCACAGATGTGCAGAATGCTGAGTCATGCAGCCTAGGATGATGCAATGTCCACAATGATTGGCTGTATGCAAATATGTATGTGTATATATGTATGGACATGTACAGTGGGGTCTTGACCTACGGAATTAATCCGTATTGTAACGGGGTCCGTAGGTCGAAAAGTCCGCAGGTCGAAAATGCATTTCCCATAGGAATGCATTGAAAACCATTTAATCCATAACCGGCCCAAGAAAACGCCCCCCCCCCACACAAAACTTTTTTAAAAAGGGAACTTACCTTTCCGAAGCCTTCCAGGGGTCCCCCGCCGCCGCCATCGCCGCTACTGGACAACTACAAGGGCTTCGGCGCCGCTGCCGGAGGCCTCTCGGAAGTCTCCCCCCCCCCCACCGACGCAGGCTTTCCCAGGGTGGACCGGGCCTACCAGCGGCGGCGGCGGCGGGGGAAGTCCAGGAGTCCGAGCATGGCCAGGATCGCCCGGCGCGGCTCGGCTCCCAGCAGCAGTGGCGGGGGACCTCCGGAGGCCTTCTCCGCCACCATGGGAGGCCTCTCGGAGGTCCCCCCTGCCGTCGATCATGCTTCGGAGGCACTATCGGTGGCGGGGGGGGGGACCTCCAAGATGCCTCCCATGGCGGCGGAGAAGCCCTGGAAAGCATCCGGAGGCAGATCCGCGGCCTACGGACTGGAAGGGGGAGGCGGGGAAAGCGCCAAATTTGAATTTGGCGCTTTCCCCGCCTCCCTCTTCTGGTCCGTAGGTCGATTCTCCGGCCGCAAGTCGAAGTGAAACTTTGCGGCCAGAGAAGTACGGATGTCGAAAAGTCCGTAAGTGGAGCTGTCTGTAAGTCGAGACTCCACTGTACAGAAGATGTATGAATCTCTTCCTTGAATGTCATGCTGTCGTGCTGCCGGTTTGTACTGCTGTATATACTGTAAATACACTTTGGTGTCGGAAGAAGCTGCCTGTGTTTGTGTGAATCAATTGGACTGTCTGGACTGGGACAAAAGCTCTGCTAATCTGCGCCAACATGATCATCCCAGAGTGCAGGACATGCAACAATGGGCTCACGTTAAAGGAAGCCAGATTTTGGTTGAATATCCGGAAAAATGTCCTAACTGTTAGAGCAGTACAACAGTGGAACCAGTTCCCTCGGGAGTTGGTGAGTGCTCCAACACTGGAGGCATTCAAGAAAAACTTAGATAATCACCTGGCAGATATGCTTTGATTGTATTCCTGCGTTGAGCAGGAGGTTGGACTTGATGGCCTTGAAGGCCCCTTCCAACTTCACTTTTCTATGATTCTATGATTCTATGATTCTATGATAGTTGCTCATGTGCACTCACAAAGCCCCTTTAGGGGATTTTCACAGTGATACAAACTCTACATGTGTCTGGATGTGCATCTGAATTCATGTTGTTCATGTGGCACTGGAAAGGGGAGGTATTTGAAAAAACAAATATGTTCTAATGCTCATTGACGTGGCTTGATTTGCAGAGAAAGACGATAGGGGCAATAATTTAATCACAGTCCTTGCCAATACTGTCTTATAAATGAGTGCTTTCCCCAATAAATCTGACTACAGGGGAAATACCACATTATATTCTCCTTTCTCACCAGCCATTATGAAATAATAGTGTGATATAAAATAGATGATTGAGGGTAGGATGATTCAGAGCTAAATCTCTTGGGGGCATTTTTATAGTTTTCATTTCAGAAGTATTCAGATGGTTGACTTTCTGAACACAAGTCACATCAATGAGACTAAAATGGTTGGAAGCTGTGTTGGTCCATTAGGGGGGGAAAACATTCAGTGGAAATAATAAGGTAACGAATGAACCCATGGCAAAATAATGCAACAAGGAGTGGTTCTCTTCAGTTTTCCAACCATTCTTGCTGGATTCTGGCATCTCGCAGGATATTCCATCCCACTGCCCCCCATTTTCCATGTTCCCCCAATAATCCACCAGCATACTGCGACCAAGGGAACATGCTCAGACTTCATTGTGCTTGGGATTGCTTATTGAAAGCCTGTGAATACTTCACACTTGTTTCCATCCCACTGTTGTGCATGGATTTTAGCTTTATAAGGCAGGCAGAGAATGAGATTGCTGTGAAGCAGAGAAGCAAAACCTTTTGGGTCCCGAGCAACAATGTAGTGGAGTCAGGGTGAACAAAGACTATGGCATCATCTGCCATTTTATTTGCTCAGTGAAGTTTACTGCCAAGCACAGGTGCACAGGAACCTTAAAACTGAATAAGGGCAGTCTCTTGCAGAATTATAGCAGTAAGACTGTACATGCCTTATGCTCCATTTGGCAGGACCTATTCCCAGGTAGGTGGATGTGGGGTAGTAACATTGACCAAGTTAGGGCCAAGTGAGATGCAAAAATGATCTCAAGCTGCACTAAAGAGAAATATTTGTGTCTTTTTAGATAGGTACACGTGAGATCGAGAAGCTAAAGGGAGCTTGACAGACCAATTCTATGCATGCTTACTTGAAAGAAAATCCAACTGCATTAAGTGAGTAAAGGAACTGCACCAAAGTTAAGTGCACATAAGGTTACATAAGTGCACATAAACATGGGTGTTATCAAGCTGTAGAGCTCAAATCTCTGAACACTTAATAATGAGGAAGATACATCTTTGCTGGTCCTTCCCCCTCCCCCTTGAGTGAATATACATACAGTCAAGCTCAAAGTCATCTTGAGTATAATTACACTGCTTACTGTATATAATTGCATTGTTTATTTTGGTTTGCAAAATACAGTTATATCCACATAGAAATTTGCTTAATGTGTGCCTGGTGTTAGTGCATTTTCTTCTTACTGAAAGAGAATGCAAGAAACTGGTTATGTGCCAGAGTTCTCAATCCTGGCCACCCACCCCAACGTTATAACCCTATGTCCCTTTCAATGAGGATGTGAGTGGGAAGATCTATATTTTCTCTTTATTTTCTTCCTCTTCTTCCTCCTTCTCCTTATTCTTTTTCTTCATTATCATCACCAACAAAAGCAGCAGCATTTTCTACCTGCTCTGTAGTTAAAAACGATCCCAACATGGCTTACAAACATCAGCAATAAGACTGTCAGACTGAGAACAACAACAAAAAAGGCACATAAGGAAAAAGGGGATTTATTTTATTTATTATTTATTTATTTGTTCCATTTTTATGCCGCCCATCTAGATTCGGGAATCTACTCTGGGCGGCTTACAGAATATAAAGATTAAAAACAGCATTAAAATAACTTTGATCATAAGAGCAAAAGGTCAATAAAGAAAACAGGATCCAAGATGGGATGAAGAAGCTATGTAATGGGAGGGGGGGAAGGCCTGCCGGAAGAACCAAGTCTTCAACTTGTTTTTAAAAATTCCCAGCGAGGGTGCCAGTCGAATCTCCGGGGGTAAGGTGTTCCAAAGATGAGGGGCCACCACCGAGAAGGCCCGGTTTCTTGTTCTCTCCTTCCGGGCCTCTCTCGGGGTTAAGCCCCTCAACCTTCCAGTCTGGCTAGATCGAGTGACATGAGTAGAGCTAGGTGGGGACAGGTGCTCTGCCAGGTATCGAGGCCCTAAACCGTTTAGGGCTTTATATGTAAGCATTAGTACCTTGAAATCAATGCGGAAACGAATGGGTAACCAGTGTAAGGCCGCCAGAGTGGGGGAAATATGTTGGTGTCTTTTCACCCTGGTTAATAATCTGGTGGCCGTGTTCTGGACCATTTGTAGCTTCCGCATCAGTCTCAAAGGCAGCCCCATGTAGAGCGCATTGTAGTAGTCTAATCTCAAGACTACAAGTGCATGGACCAGAGTGGTGAGTGACCCAACATCAAGATAGGAGCGCAGCTGGGCAATCCGCTGAAGATGTAAGTGGGCAGAGCAGACCACAGATGCCACCTGGGACTCCATGGTAAGCGCTGGGTCAAGATGGACCCCTAAGCTGCAGACCACACTCTTCGTGGTGAGAGTTGCCCCCCCAAAAGAGAGCGAGCTTCCCAAACCACTGATAGGTGGCCCACCCTCAGGACCTCTGTCTTGTCCGGGTTCAACCTCAGTCCATTCTCCTGCATCCATTGCTGTACGGCCCCCAGGCAGCGCTCAAGGGACGCAACGGCATCCACTGGGATGGGAAAAAGGAAGGAAACAAGATGAAGCATCTGTTAGATAACTGTGGATAGCTCAGTTTGGTTGTCTGGCTGTGGAGCCAGAGGTTGGGTGTTCAATTACGCACTGTGCCTCCTTGACAGGGGCTGGACTCAATGATCCATAGAGTCCCTTCCAGCTCTGCCGTTCTAAGATTATCATTACTATTATCTCATTATCTAATGGCCAGCTGAGATGGAAACAGGTTGGATTGTCCTAGTGGAATGACTGCACATTAAAGACACAGTCCACATACAAAAAATAGGATTATAAGAGAGTGGCGGTCATCATCATCATCATCATCTTAGCACTGTAGAGCTGGAAGGGACCCTATGGGTCATCAAGTCCAGCCCCAGTCTGTAATTCTCATTTGCTACCCTCAGTAGGGTTTTTAGTTCTTAGAATAATAGAATAATAGAAAAGTGAAGTTGGAAGAGGCCTGCAAAGCCATCAGGTCCAACCCCCTGCTCAATGCAGGCATAAAAGAATTCACTGTACAAGTAACTTAAGAAAAAAATATTTACCTACAGTTGATCTTCAGTTACAATCAGAAGGTTTTTTTTCTTGTACCAGCCTTTGCAGGTGAATCTCTTAACAAGGGCCAGAATTAACAGGTGGTATTTTTGACCAAATGGTCAGGCAGATGACATGTTATCTTATGCTAATTATGTCCGATCAACATGTTCTTGAGGCATAGCTACAACTAGTTAAATGACAATTGACTACTCCTAGCCCCATGCAAATGGCCCTGCAAATTGTTGCGGAAATTGGTAATTCACTTTATATTAGCAGAGTATAAAATAGAAAAACACCTTCTGGAGCACAGGGGAAATGTGAAGGAGAGAATAGCAAAAAGTTGCAGCTTCCACCCAGTCTTGTTTTGTTCTCACAATGAAATTATCCCTTTGCATAAAAGAATTCACTGTACAAGTAACTTAAGAAAAAAATATTTACTTACAGTTGATCTTCAGTTACAATCAGAAGAGATTTTTTTTAAAAAAGGAAAGGAGATGATCCCTCAACCACATGGCTGGGAAAGATCCTGACTGCATGCAGCATGGTTAGGAGCTCAGCAGGGGCTAAAAAAAAAACCAATGAAAGCAAGCAGAAAGGAAGAGGAGGGGTAGGAGCTTGCCTCATACTGGGGGGGGGGGACTTTGCTAATTGATTAGTAGGAAATGAGAGAACCTTTTTAGGTCCTAAAAAACTCCCTCCCAGTGATACCCCGTGTTACAAAGTATGCAAGATTGTTAATTTCTCCAACACAAATGGCATTTTGCCACGTGCCTGACTGCCAAATATTCCTGGCTCTGGGTTGCCATCTTACCTGGTTAGCTGGCTTTTACCCAGATTCTGAGTCCATCCAACCCCATCCCCCCATGTCCCCTTTTCTACAATCAACTCATCCAGACGCATCTCTAGACTCCACCTAATGCAGCGGTCCCCAACCTTTTTGGGACCGCGGACCGGCTGAGCCTCTGAGGAAGGTGGAGCACCCCCCCTGCGCTCACGCGGGCGCTCTCTCTCTCTCTCTCTCGGGCGCATGCGTGAAGCGGTGGGGGAGTGCCCGCCTGCCCGCCAGCACCGGCGTGAGCGCTCCCCCACCCCTTTGCGCATGCGCAGGAGCGCATGCGCAGCAGCGCATGCATGCCCCCATGCATGCCCACCCCTTCGCGTGGGCGCTCGGGCGCATGTGTGAAGGGGTGGGGGAGTGCTCACGCCAGCACTGGCATGTGCGCGTGTGCGCGAAGCAGCTGTGGGAAGGGGAGTGCGGGGGGGGGCGGGAGGTCTGTCTCCACGGCCCGGTCCGGCTCAGGCCATGGACTGGCACCGGGCCGCGGACCGGGGGTTGACGACCTCTGACCTAAGGTTTACCTGCCTCACTTTTATGACATTATAAAGCCCAGCTTCCTGACCACAAGTTTGGCCCTGAAATGACAGGGAATGAGATGCTGCGGACTTGGAAAGCCTATAAGCAACATTACTCTGCATCTTAAATTCACAGTTGTAGCAATCAAGTCTTCCAGGAATTCATGCTTTGAATCTTTCTCTTAAGTCCTTATGCATGTGCATGTGTCTATGTGTGAGAGTGGGAGTACGGTTCAGAAAAGGATAGTCAAGTCTGTTTCTATTTTAAACCTTCATTGTATACATGATCCTTGATAGCTCCAATTTATAGGAAGCCACCTTGTTCCAAACTGGCAGACACACTACCCTGAGGGAATAAAAGGCAGCATGAGACTGTGAGATTTTAATCATTTGTCACATTAAATTTGTCTTAATTCTGCCTGTTCTTAAGGTAAAGTCCATTTTAGTTAACTTTTATGGCAAGAAAAGCTCTGTGCTTATTTTCGGTTTAAAATAATATTTACTAAGGCTTTTGTTTATTTTTAATTTTTAATTATGAACTTATACTTTTTTTGTTAAGTTTTGTTTTATTTTGATTGCTAAAACAGGGAGGAGAGCCATGAGGATTTCTAAAAATCCAGAAAAGGTCCATGATGTGGACTAGGTTGGAAACTCCAGTTTGCTTCTGACTCGGAAAGCCTCCCCAGTCACGCCGTGAGAAACGGATAATAAACAGAGGTTAAAAACAACGGTGTGCCCTCAAGTCAGTTCCAACTTAATGGTGACACTTTTTAGGGGTTTCTGGGTGTGAAGTACTGGGAAATGGTTTGCCGGTGGTTGTTTTAGGAGGGGGGCTCACTGGGAGTGAGGAATCAAACTCCTGACCCCACAGCCAAGGTGTTACAACGAGAGATGGGCATGGACCGAACTACAAATCGGAAGAAAACACGAATTCGGTTCCTGGCAGGGAAGCCAGTTGCTGCCTTCTGCGCATGTGCCCACCTCCCAGCTAATCAGGGTGATCCGCTGGAGGTCAGGTGCCTGGGCTCAGCAATCAGCTGAGATTGGAAGACTGCACTGCAGCAGTGCTGGTGCGACAGGACAAGATAGCCCCCCCCCAAAAATCCGGCAGGAACCCAAACCAAACTGGTTTGCAGTTCGGTTTTCCAGTTCGTTAGTGGTGGTTCGCAGCTAACCACAAACCACTATTTTTTCAGATTCATACCCATTGCTACTTACAATTCACTGAGCCCCGAATACAACTCCCAGCATCTGCCCTTTCAGCACATTCCCATCGCTGGCTTCTTCACCTTTTCTCCACCTGGTGGCCCCCAGAGATGCTGCACTACTACCCCATCATCTCCAGCTGGAAAGTGTGGGGCTTGTAGGCCAGCAGCTCAGGGGAGCCTCACCTTGGTCCTTTGAACTCCGGGATGCGCAACATGCGTCCCCTTCCCATCATCCCCACATATCATAATGACAAAGCAGGTGAATTCCTCCTGGCCTCTGGCTATTTTGATTTCTCCTCCTCTTCGACGCTTGCCTTTCTGGCGCGGGGCCGGGAGAGCGAAGCCGTCAACGCTGCCTGCAATGCCGCATCTGGGCTCGGGGTGGCGCTCTTCTCTTTTTTCCTCTTCCCTCTCCGTCCCAGTTCCAATCGTCTCCAACCCAACTCCGGGACAGGATTGCAGGGGAAAGCCGGAGGCTCGGACTGGACTTGTTGATCTCGGTTGATAAGAAGCAAAAGGGAGAAAGGCGAGGTCGTGGCGGGGGTTGGAGGAGAGAGGCCCGGTTTCTTCCATGGCTGCCCCGGTCTTATTATTCCAGAGGGGCCCGTTTTGGCTGATTTGAAGGTGGAGCTTGGGAATTAAAAATTGACAGAGGAGAGAGACACTGAAACACTGAGCTCTCCGTGCGAGGATCGTGGAGAAGCGCCTTGCCAAAAAACAAAACAAAAAACCCTCAAGCCAACCAACAACACTGTTCTTCGAGAATAATCTGCAGTGTGTCTACCTAGGCTTTGGGAGCGTTGGTCTTCTCGGCCTCCCGTTATAACGGCGGGTTGTTCGGACATCCTGGAATTTCGTTCCTGATCTCTCTCCCCCCCCCCCCCCGCCCGCTTCCCGCCCCTCCGCCGTTGCTTGCAAGGAAGGATGCCAGCCAGCCAGCCAGCGACGCCTGCCGCCTCCTGCCGCCGCCGCCGCACGCTCGCCCGGCTCGCCCCGAGCATGAGGTAGCTGCCCAGCCGGTGCCCTCGCCTCCGCCGGCAGCCTAAGCCGGCGTTTCTCTGGGATCGTGGAGAGCGAAGTAAGTGGCGGGGGATGAAGGGAGGGGGGCGCGGAGGGAGAGGGGTGGGGGACGGGCGGGGTGGGGTGGGGTGGGGAGGGGAGGGCGCCAAGCAAGCCCGAGATCGCCGATGGGAGAGTTCGTACGTAGCACAAGGAGGGCATCAGCCTCCAGAAGCTGTGAGTGAATGTCCGCCGGTCGGGTTCGGGGAGAGCGGGGATGGGGGGAGGGTGCCCCTCGGGTTGATCCTGTTCGAGATCCCACCAAGATCTGACCTCCACCCCCCACCCCCCGAAATCCTTGCCGGGAGGGAGGCGAGCAAGCACAGCCTAGAAGGCGGAGGGAGCCGCTTCCCGTCATTTTTCCTTTCCCTGGGATCTGTCTTTCATGGCATCTTGTATAAGCAACAGTGCGAGGAAGACCGCTAAGCAGCTGCTCCTGTTGGCTGGTTTTTTTCCCGTTTTTTCTAATTATTAATATTTTTTAATTATTATTATTATTTGGGGGGTTAGTTGGTTGGTTGTTGTTATGACAACTCCTGTTAGTTATTGCTAGGTGACGGTGTGGAATGAAATGGGGAGAATTCTGCAAAGGCCTCCCACCATCACCACCACCACTATCACTCTGGAGAGGAAGGAAAGGCAATGATGGCTCTCGGTCTACTCAATTCGATTATAAACTCATTTTCTCTGTCTTGTCACCATAACCACCAATACACACACACACACACTTTTCCTTTCCTCCCTACCTCTCTTCCTCCCTTACAAATTTAAAAGAAGCAGGGAACCACCCATTTGCCAAGCACACAATTTTAAAGTATTAAACTAGTAACTATAGAACTACAACCTCCCATTTCCACAGAGATGTTTTTGAGTCTGGTGTTTAAGTGCACAGGTAACCCTTTCAGGACTCATTCTGCTTTCAAACACACCACAGATACCTTTTTCTGATCAACTGTTAAGTGGAGTGACTTAGGAGATTGCCTATCCATATATGTTTCTTAAATATATTAAAATCACGCTGCCCCCCCCCACATTCTTTCCCTGCATTTGTTCTTCTTGTTGTTATATGTTGTCAAGTCACATCCGACTTATAGAAGCCCTAATGTTTAAGAAGTGGTTTTACCATTTCTGCACCCCTCGTCAACTGAATCCCCTATTGATCTGATCTGATGTAATGTCTTTTTGCACAAGACCATTGCAGACTTTCTGCCCGATTCCTAGGCCACCCTTGTACATGGGCATTTAATTATCCCCAGTTGACCCTGCTTTACTGAGCTTTTGTTGAAGTTTGCTCTTTTCTTTGGTGTCGCCCCATTCATAAGGCTAGATAGATAGATAGATAGATAGATAGATAGATAGATAGATAGATAGATAGATAGATAGATAGATAGATAGATAGATAGATAATTTTATTCATAACCAGTCTGCCACTGGTTGGGGGGGGAGAGAACCCTCTCATTTCAACTGTACAGTAATATTTGCCCTGAATATAATTTGGTTTCATTATTAACTTTCTCCTTGGGAAGTGGGAGAGCTATATATTCCAAATCAGGGTTTGTAACTAGTTGTTCTTATCTTAACAGTGAGTATTAGACTGTGCCCTGATATCTTTGAATTAATTGATAAACAGTGAATGGATGAGAAGCAAGCATGAGGGGACTAGTGTCTGCAAGTGTTCACATTTCTCCGAATAGCTGAAAACAAAATCCGGTTGTTTTTTTAAGGGTCATTCTTAAGCCCTATGGCAGAAAAGAGCAAGGCAAAGAAAGGTAGCTAAAGAATACATCAAACAAACAAAGTATATTTTAACATTTCAGGGCAAATGGATAAAAATCAGACACTGACATTCTAGTCCTGAAATGCTATTGGGTTGGAACCATACTTAGCCATGATTAGAGTAAATCCAGTGAAATCACTAATTACTCATGCAACTGAATCAAGGACGCTTCAGTCCTGAATCTCGAAGACCAAAGTAGGGCTGTTAAATGACAAGACCTTTCAGAGGTTCGTAATTCATAGGGTTGCTATATGTTGGAAACAACTTGATGACAGATAACAGCAATTAGTTATGACTAATTTCAGTTGGTTTGCTGTAAGAATGACTAAATCTAGGTCTGATTTATTCATTTCAGCTGAATTTATTTTAAAACTTTGGATTCCTAGGGACTCGTGCCATAATTTACAAGGGGAAGAATACATGTTGAAGCTTGAGGTGTGGAGCTTGTTACAACATTAGAGAAATAGCTCAGGTTTTCCTCTTCATTTATGAACAGCACTGTCCCATGCAAAGCAAATTGTGATGCTTACAGTATATACTGCCCTGTAGTGCTTAAAGCATTCTCTGGAATAATTTAATTATACAGGCTACACGTCATGTCCCCCCCAATGAGCTGGGAACTCAATTTGCCGACCTCAAAAGGATGGAAGGCTGAGTCAACCTTGAGTTGGCCCCCTAGGCCCTGGATCGAACTTGGGTCATGAGCAGAGTCTTCACTGCAGTATTGCAGTTTAACCACTGCATTATAAGACTCTTCTAATTTCATCTTTCCCCATATACAGTTTTGGTGTCCAGAAAAGACTGATGTTTGAATCACAAAGTGAATTCCTCTCTCTCTCTCTCTCTCTCTCTCTCTGTGTGTGTGTGTGAGAGAGAGAGAGAGAGAGAGAGAGAGAGAAAGAAAGCAAAAGAGGGGGTAAGTCTGTGATATTACAGTGGCCTTGGTCTTTAAAAGATAGTCTACCTTCCAAAGTATTTATAATGCTTCTTTAAAAAAAATGAACACACGTTTATGTGTTTGTACAATTGATCCATGTACCCTATACTAAGCTGTTTAGACACAGATAATGACCACAAATTTAAGCAAAAGTTGAGACTACTGAAACAGAGGTGAGGAGAATTATGGACATGTATTGCTTGAAGCAGAGCAAAATAAATTAAAATGGATGCTCTCCGCATTTTGGATTTGTTAGGCTCATGCAGCTGCTATTGCAAACACAGGCCAGAAACAGACATTAGAAACTAGAAGAGGGATATTCTTAACTAATGAAGCTGTCTGACTGTCACAGTAGCAGCTTCTGTCACCTCTAGGATTATGCAAAACGACTTGCTTTGTTTGGTGATTGGTCTTTGGGAGTTCAACATGAGATTCCTGCGCAGTACGACTTCACAAGCAAGGAAAGACTGCCTCAGTTACTTCTCTGAAACATGAACATGTTTGCAGCTCTAATTATGGGTGATCGTTAATGTGTCTTGCTGGCCACAGCTGGCCAGGGGCTGGAAGCCAGGACATGAGAGAATCTGTTTCAGCACTTTAGGGTGTGGACAGTTCCAAGGATCTCCTCCCGTTCAGATCTGTTCTTTGTGTACTAGAGTTGTGTTAGTCCTGTGTCAAAAAATAAATGCTAGCATCATACAACCCCTCTCCTTTCCTCAGCTATCTACTTTTAGACTCTGTTCCGTTTCAGCACCAAGGAACTAAACAGCGACCTGTGCTTTGACTGGCAGTTTGTCGTCGCAGCTGCTCCTCCAAGCTGACTAACAGACTTGCTTGTACATCTGTCCGATTGCTTGATTAAGCAGGCCGTCCACAAAGAAAATAAGAGGCTCCTCTCTGATTCTCAGAAGTCACTAGAGCTCTTATGGATTCTTTCTCTTGCAGGCATGGAGGAAAAGGAGAACAGATGAAGAGATTCTGCCCAAAAGTGTGAGAGTGTTCCAGGAGCTGTCATCAACTCGCTCCAGCCTTACAGAGACAAGCAATGCCGGCAGGAATGAATAAGAATGGGTCTCCATCTACTACCTCTTTGCCTCCAGATCCCATGGAGATTGTCAGGAGCAAGGCGTGCTCCAGAAGGGTCAAGCTTAATGTGGGGGGCTTGGCTCATGAAGTTTTATGGAGAACCTTGGACAGGTTGCCACGGACAAGGTTGGGTAAACTCAGAGATTGCAACACCCATGAATTGCTGATGGATATATGTGATGACTACAACTTAGAGGAGAATGAGTATTTCTTCGACAGACATCCGGGGGCATTTACGTCCATTTTGAACTTTTACCGCACGGGCAAGCTGCACATGATGGAGGAAATGTGTGCCTTGTCCTTCAGCCAAGAACTGGACTATTGGGGGATTGATGAGATCTATCTGGAGTCCTGCTGCCAGGCGAGATACCACCAGAAAAAGGAGCAAATGAATGAGGAGCTCAAGAGAGAAGCAGAAACAATGCGAGAGAGGGAAGGAGAGGAATTTGATAACACCTGCTGTGCTGAGAAGAGGAAAAAGCTCTGGGACCTTCTGGAAAAGCCCAATTCTTCTGTAGCGGCCAAGGTAAAACCTAGATTTTTGCCTTCCTTATCTCTCATGGTTTGGCCTTGGATAGGTTTGGTCAAAATGATGGTTGAAGAAAATTGTGTTTTAAGCTAAAGTTGTGCCTGTTACAGCATTTGTCATCAAAGGAGCTTATGGAAACCGAGCTCCTGTTCTGTTCTATAGAATCCTGGGTCATTTACATAATTAAGAGCTATGTTATTTTTAAGGGAAAGGATCTGGACAAGTGAGACAAACATCAATATATTATTCCTCTTGCCATGCATTTTAAACATGATCGTAACAATAGAAAAGGTGGTTATATTAACCAAAACACTGGATAGGAGGTGTAAATATCATTTCAGCCAAACTAAATATCCTGAATCTTCATATAATAAAATCCAGGGATATAAGAGGCATAAATCATGGGCTGTTTGACTGGAGCTTTGCCATATCTCCTTGAAAACGTGTTTGGGTTTCTTATGCCATGAAGGAGGTTCTTTGTTGTTTTTATTACTGGTGCAATGTAACAGATAGCAATGAATGAGCTACAGACTCTTCCTGCAGGTTTATCCTATGTAATATCATCTTCACATATTACTGCTCTGAGGGCCTCCTACTTCAACCTTCTTGAACAGAAACTGGCATGAATTTTATTTGTCAATAGCCTTAAATAAGAGACAAGGATGTCTGCAGAGATATAGCTGAAAGATGATCTTTCATCCTATAAGTCAACCTCACAACAGACACTGGTGGTTTCCTAAATATAGGAAGTGACCTGGCAATTAGGTTTGATGCTATTTTTAATTGTTTTTAAAAGTGTAGTTTCAAGCCTTTGGGCCATATTTGAAAACTTTGATTTTGCTTTATGTGGAGTCCATAGGAATCTTCTAGAATCACAATGAGTTCCCTCAAATATTGTGTCTGTATAGATTGTGGTGGGATTCAGTAAAAATCTACATAAATGTAAAATGTTTCCAGCCATTCCAATCTTCCTGTTTGATATGACTGCTAAATGCCTGCACTTATGGTTATCATTTGTGATGATTGCAGCTTTGAGGACTATTTCTCTACTATATATTTAGTAGTAGTATATGGTTCTATCTTGAATTTTAAAATCTTGAACAAGCATGTTCAACAGGATATAGGACATGTCTGCTTTGTTCTTCAGCTGAGAATTGAGAAACTGGAGATATGCGTGTGCATATCACAATCTGAGTGAGGAAATGCAAGGAAATGGATAATATTCTGATAGAGTAGTCAATGAGAAGGGCACTTAGCTTGTATTTGGAATTCCTACTTTGCATGAACATCATGGTGAGCAAAGGTGTTGTTCAGCTGCAACTCTCATCAGCCTTTGCCAGCATAGACAAGAGTGAGTTACGTTGGGTATCGTCCAACAACATCTGGAGGGCTGCGTTTTGACCACCCCTGATGTGGATGGTCCCAGGGTTGCTTTCTTGGCATCTCTCATTGAAAGAATCGTAAGCAGCTGTGTTATGCAAGATCTCTAGTGAAGGACCCTCAGAGAGGTGCTGACAGTCAGAATCGAGAGTCCTGGAAAATAAAGACCCAACTGTAAAAGGAAACTTCATGTGTTCAGGGGTGAAGGCATTTGTAGCAGGGGGCAGAGTGAGGGAAAGCCAAGAATGTGTCTGGTTTTGAATTTTTGAGACTTCTTACACTATATCCTTAGAGTAAGGATACCCAAACACAACAACATTCTCATCACATTGCTAATGAAAGGTTTGGGGTTGTAGAAACCCTTTCAAGGGTTGATCCTTTCTGAGGCATTGTCCCGATGTACTTTAAAGGCAAATATCAATTTACGGAGTCTTATGCAACTGATTTAGTATGCATGTATTTTGTACTTGTACTGGTCTACAAAATATAACATGAAATAGGAGGAATGCACCTTGGAAAAATCAAGTCTCAAAGAAATTGCCAGTGTACATGTATGCTAATTAGGTCTTGCATGTTGCTAACAGCATGCCTGCAAGGATATTGGGTGCAAGTAAGAAGACAATACATGTGCAACCGGTAGAATTAGAACTAGAAAGCAGAAAATGGTTACGTGTATGGAAATATATGTATAAGGGTCTCATAGTAAGACAGCCCCTGCAGTGTACTGGGCACCTGTTGAAGTAGGACTCAGGAAGACCTGGGTTCAAATCCCCACTCAGACTACAAAAGCTCAGTGGGGAATCATAACAGTGAACCTCTCCCTGTGTCTTAAAAAACCTATTAAGATTGCTGTCAGTCAAAAGTAGTTTGATGGCACATAACAATAAAGCAGTGGCTTTCAAACTGAGTTCCAGGGAACACTGGGATCACTGAAGTATTCCTCAAGCAAAGATCAGGAATGGTAGGAATGTACCTGCTTCATGCCACTGTAGGCCATTGGCCCACACAGGTCAGTGTGTACACGAAATGGTGGAAGTTCCTCAGGGTTTCAGGCAGGAAATGTCTCCAGTTCTACCTGGAACTGATGGAAACAGAGCCTTGGACTTTTTGTATGCAAAGCATACACTCCACCGATAAGGTATGCCCTCCCCCAAGTTTCCTTGAATAACATCTTATTCACCGTTATCAATCTTTCTTTGCATGGTGCAGTAGGAGAGGTGTGATGAAGGGTTTATGTTCACGTGAAATAGGGTGATGGTGACACCCAAATGCCTTGCACGTGCCTTTGTTGAAACAAGTAAACACTGACCCTGCAGTCTTCTGCAATGTGCAGGTCTAGATGTTGTATACTTAGCAGAGGGGTGGAAAATGGTGCCTCTCAATATGTTCTTAGACCACAGCTCCTCACCACTGGCCATGTTGGTTGGAGCTGATTGGGCCCAGAGTCCAACAACATCTGGAGAACTACAGGTTCTCCATCCTTAGGGTCTTCTTGACAGAAAAAAAAGTTTATAATTTTTTTTGTAGGGAGAAAGTTTGAAAATCACTATCATAAACCAAACAGATGTAAAAGAGGGTGGAGTTGGTTGGATTGCTTTTCTACCCTTCTACTCTATGATTTGAAACGGCATATTCTACAGAATAGGTGATATATTTAAGCCTGGGCTGGATTCTACTGCATGAGCATGGGAGTGATAGTAAAAGAAACAGATAGTTTTCTTGAATTCAAGGCGGAGGGACATTATTGAAGATTGAGGGCTTTTTGATGCAATGTGTCAGGAAAAGGAATGTTGTGCACTTTTCAAAAACCAATTGCCATTTCTGTTTCTTGCAACAGACAGATCCAGGCTGCCTTTTCATATATTTCAGATGCCATGGTACTGAATGCAAATAATTTATAAGGTTATTTTGGCATGTGTCCAGGCTCCCAAAAATGTCAGCCTCCAGCTTAGGCTGTCTGTGGCATGGAATCAAAATCCATTAGAGGCTGTTGATGTTTC
Organism: Intellagama lesueurii; assembly: GCA_037013535.1. Taxonomy (NCBI): domain Eukaryota; kingdom Metazoa; phylum Chordata; class Lepidosauria; order Squamata; family Agamidae; genus Intellagama; species Intellagama lesueurii. The sequence continues at coordinate 221,465,099 of JBAJHW010000004.1, read as the reverse complement.
ATCATTTATTGTATTTGAGAAGGATGCTTCTTGCCAGAAAAGTGACTTTGGTGATTCATATGTTAAATCCTGGTTTGCCTGCTAAAGAAAACACACACGCTGCATACATGTGTTTAGCAATTCCAAGCATCTATAGCAGTTTAGATTAGATGGTAAAAGAATGGTGATTTTCCATATAATATTCCATTTCTACGGTTATTAGGACAGGGCTACACCTTCATTCTTTCTATGTCCCCATAAGGGACAGAACCAGGGCAAGCCCTACTATTAGATCAAATAGGACAGCTGCCCCCACTTGCCAGTACCATGTTAGAGTGGAGAAAACCCCAAGGCATTCCTCCTAAGCCCCCCTGCCAGCCCTCTATGTTGGGGAATATGTGCCACCTGGTCTGCCCTCCATGATTTAAGCTTCTTCTCATGGGCACTGGAGGACATTATTCCATTGCCAATGATGACACTGAATTGAGTTGCCAGTCCACTTTGCTTCTATACGCAAAATGGGTGGGGAGGATATTGTCCATTGCCTCATGTAGAAAAATATATTTTCCTGGTCAAAGAGGAAATGTTCCCATTTACTCGCCTTGTGTTGGCAGCCTACTACATTATATACCACACTGAAGGGTCTGCCATCTTTAGGGGCACATTTTAAGGAGGGAAGGATTTCCCTGAAGAAGGAAAGAGGAGGTGGGGAAGCCCTGTTTAGTGAATATGAACTCTGTTCCATACATGGAAGGAAAGTTAGAACCCAGCCAGATTTTGGAAATTTCCTCTCTTTTGTTTAGTACAGAGTCTGTCAGAAAACTGGAAAAGCTGTGCGCTACTTGTATAAAATATTTTTTAAAACACACGTTCAAAATTCCAGATGAAATCTACCTATGTTTTTAGATTCCGTAAGGGAGAAGGAACAGAGGTTAGAAGGGTTACTGTTGTGAAGCACAACAACTTCTGAAATCTCCAAGCCAGCGTGAATACTACCATGTGAATACTACCTAGGGGATTTTGGGAATTGTAGTCCAAACCGTTACATTTCTGAGCTCTGGATCCAACTGAACTTACGCAAAAAATGTTATTCCGGTATAAACTGACCTGGCCTGAACTTCTCAGACTGAATTGGGATTCATCTATCTTTTGGATTTTCTCCATGTGTTGCAATGCAGTTCTTCATAGTTTGAGTGCACCAAATTATTTTTTAAAAATCTCCATCTGTTCAGAAATATGTATTTTGAATGAAACCTAGTTTAAAGATATGAATTTAAAGGTAAAAAAATGCACACCTTGAACATGGAAATGGGACAGTCTGGATTAGTTAATGAATAATAGATGTGAACGGGACCCTTTTCAGATCTTTTACTGAATATGTGACTAGGACTTTTTCATCATAGTGGGTAGACACTAGAGATGAGGATAAATAAAAAAAATGGCAATTCGTTTTGATTCGTGATTCAAATATATGAATATTCTTTGACAAATCAATTTGTCTTTGCTTTAAATGGCTGTAAAACTGGCCCCTAAGCACCTAGAGACACCACATTTGCAGGGAAGCTTCCTCAGACGCTTGTCTACAATTCCTGAAAGTTTGGTGAACATTAGATAATGGATCCCTGAGTTAAATAGTCACAAAGAGGACACCCCCAGGAAAGCTCCCCCCAGGTACTTAGAGAATCTGGAATCACAACGGAGCTTCCTATGTCTTTCCCCAACATGCCTTCCAACTTTGATGAAGATTGGATATCGGACATCTGAGTTATTCAACCACAAATTGGGTCCCCCCAGGAGAGTTTACCACACGGCACAGAAGCCCATGGTACTGAGGGAGTTATTTTTGGCCCCAGCAGAATGAGAGGTCTTTGGCACTGAGAGGCATGCATGAGGCATTGAGTTTGTCTTTAGCAACATTGCAAAAAAACCACAACAAACCCACAATTCTGCCTACCGGCCGCCGATCAGCTGATCGGAGGTCGATAGGCAGCCACCCCCATACACAGCCAGCCACCCCCACAGCCTACTCACCCACCCCCTTCCTTTCCCTACCTTAGCCCCCACCCCACCCCCACCGACACCCTCTTACCTTAATCACTGCTGCCAAGGTCTCCTTCTGGCCTCCTAGCCACATATGTAAAAAGGGAGACTGGCTGCCCTTCGCAAAGATGGCAGCTGCGGCTTCATTTAGGGTAGGGAAGCTGCAGCTGCCATCTTTGCAAAAGGAAGCCTGGATTCCCTTAAGGCAGGCTAAGGGAATCCAGGCTGCCCTGTGCAAAGATGGCAGCTGCAGCTTCCCTACCCTAAATGAAGCCGCAGCTGCCATCTTTGCGAAGGGCAGCCAGTCTCCCTTTTTACATCTGTGGCTGGGAGGCCAGAAGGAGACCTCGGCAGCAGTGATTAAGGTAAGGGGTTGTCGGTGTCGGTGGGGTGGGGTGGGGGCTAAGGTATGGAAAGGAAGGGGGTGGTGGGGTAGGCTGTTGGGGTGGCTGGCTGTGGGAGGGGGATGGCTGCCTATCTGCTGCCGATCAGCTGATCGGCAGCTGGTAAGCAGAATGGTGTTTTTTGTTGTTGTATTTTTTTAATAGGAAGGGGGTGTTGGTGAGGTTGGGGGAGGGCTAAGGTAGGGAGAGGAAGGGGGTGGGAGGATAGGCTGTGGGGTTGGGTGGCTGTCTGGGGTGATGGCTGCCTATCCCCCGCCAATCAGATGATCGGCGGCCGGTAGGCAGAATGGGTTTTGTTTTGTTTTTTAATACGAAGGACGAATAAAAACGGGTAAATATTCGTCCCTTCATATTCGTGGGGGTCTCTGGAACCCACGAATATGAAGGGACAAATATTTAACGAATTGGCTATTTTTGTTGAAAAAGCCGATCCGTTTTTATATTCGTCCCCATCTCTAGTAGACACATAAGTGCCATACCTCATGTCCACACCATTCAATTCAACCTTGTGGAGAAGGTATGAAGTGGAAAATATAAGCATGAACAACTAAATACACATAGAGTTGCCGCAGTTGGTAGCCTTGCCTTATCAGGGTTCCAGGTCATAGAATCATAGAATCATGGAGACTGAGTTGGAAGAGGCCTAGAAAGCCATTGAGTCCAACCCTCTGCTCAATGTAAGAATCCAAATCAAAGCAAATCTGACAGATGGTTGTCCAATTTTCTGTTAACTGCCTCCAGCATTGGAGACAGGAGCTTAGTATGTAAGCCGAACACTTACACAAAATCCTATTCAGCCCTTTGTGCTCAGTGTCTCCCTAACAGATTTTTGGGTGGTGTGGATGTTGGATGGTGTCTTGCATGTATTTTCACTTTCCACCACAAATATAATGCTTCACACATAGGGCTTCACCCTGATAATTGCACTGAGTGCCTGTCCCAATATTCAGGCCATAGCAATACAAATAGGACTGCCATAGGTTAATCTACTTCCCATGTTTGAGCAAAATCAGTTTGGCTCTTTTCAATGGTTGCTAAACAAAATGGTCATGTTGAAGGGATTCCACATACTAAATTTCCCCTCTCGAATCCCACATTCATATCCATCTTGCTCTCTGAGGCTTGTCTTGAATTATTTAGACTATACTGCAACGGGTGAAATCATTCCCTGATATTTAGAAGGCTGAGTACTGAGCTGCGGACAAAATTGAGTAAAGTCAGCCACCTAACCCTTGACATACATACATGGCTCAACATTGTTTGGGTCAAAATCTTGGATCAAAATAAAAGAGTGCAGCAAAAATTGCAATCCATCAACATCTGGAGCTCCACATGTTTTCTATCCCTGATGTAAGTTAAGCCCCAGACTTTCTATAGGTAATTGTATTAATGATATTCAGTGATTCAGAACATCTCCAGTTGACTAGACTGTATTTGGGGCTAATTGCAGCTTAAAGTGTGCTGCTTATATACTATCGCATAGCACATAAAGCACTCTTTGGGTGCTTTATAATTTAATTACACAGGCTGCACATTAACCACCACCACTCCAGCAAGCTGGGTACTAAATTTACCAACCTTGGAAGGATGGAAGGCTAAGTCAACTTTGAGCCAGCTACCTGGGATTGAACCTGGGTCAAGAGCAGAGTTTTGGCTGCAGTACTGCAGTTTTACCACTGCACCATGAGGCTTTATGAGGTGGGGGAAGGAAACTACATGGGGCAAAACCTGGGAACTTTGATTCCCAGTTATATGCTGGGAATGAGCATTATAAAAAAAATTACTCTGTGAAGATGGGAACTGTAAACATGTAGAAAGTTGGAGAAACAGTGACTCAATATCCCAAAAAAGAGGCTGTAGTCAGGACATCATCATCTCTTTCTCAAGAATCAAAAAACAGTATCCAATAAAGTTCAGAGAAGTCACCATATATTATCTACATGTTATATGACTGTATCAATCACTCTTCATTATGAAATGAAGCCTATAACTTCTCATCTAGTCTGCATTAACTTAGGTATGAGTGCTTGCAATATTAATGCATTAGGTGCTGGACCTCTGTATTAAAAACACATTTATTAAACTATGTAGCCAATCTACGTTATAACATGTAAACTGGCTCTCAAGATATGCATGCAGTACTAGACTATACCCTGCTAAGCCTCATGTTTTCAATTATCTCCCCATCCCACCCCCTTTTGTTCCTTGTGTTGCCCTCACAAACTGTCCCCAAGAAGCTTCTCTATGTGTGTTAAAGGAACAGTGACAGCAGACATTTGCTGGATTATGCAATCTAATGCTCAATCCAGCCTAGGCATCAATTAGGCCAACTGAATGAAGAAAACAGCAATGATACTTGAGTCTCAGAGTTTTGTTTTAGATGCCCTGCTGGAAAATGATAGAAATATGCAGAAGAAATTGTATGTCCAAAAGTCTCCCACTGAATGAAATACTATTTTCTAAAAACATTAATCCCTAGACGCTATTACAGATTGTGAGAGATGATTATGTTGTCAAGTTTAGAATCCATAGGGAAGTGTACAAATTTTGTTTCATGAGGTTATATTAGTTCTACTTAGTGGATTTTATTTAAACTTTAGCCTTGAGAAAGACTCCGTGCTTAGTTTATGTGTTGATAATCCTGGTGATCTTTAGTTTTATCTCATTTTATTTACTGTCCTCTTATTTACCATCTAGTTGGATTTCTGAGAGTTCTCACTGTTATATAAATAGGAGAAAGGCTAGTTGGTTTGAGTGTGAAAAAAATGACACAGTGAAGATAAATGTTACTTTTGTATATCCACAGCATTTAAAATATTAACAACTTTGTCACAACAGTAAACTAAGGAATCAGTAAAAGATTGGTTTTATCTATGTTCAAAGTCTTCTGAAAACTACTTTCATAAGATTTATTGTGGCTTTTGCTAACATAAAATTCTCTCACACACTTTGATACATATTGGGGATGATGATGGTGAAGATGATTACAATTATATGCCATTCAGTCAATTCTGACTTATTGCAACACTTTCCAGGGTTTCCTAGGTACATAGTAGTTACAAGTGGTTTACCACTCCCTTCTAGTGGGGGGTGCTCTGGGGCTGTGCAGCCTGCCCAAGGCTACATAGGCTGGCACTTCTCTTACAAGGAACAGCAGGGAATTGAATTCTCTACCTCTGGCTCCGCAGCCAGGTGCTGAAATCACTGGATAGAGAATACTGACTTATAATGTAGCTACTTATTTTAATAAGACTGTAGTACTGCATAGAAGATGTTTAATCTCCACTGGGTCCAGAAAGGCATTCTCTCTCTTTTTTGCGGGGGGGGGGGGACTACAACTCAAAAAACAAAAGGAACATGGTAGTTGCCGTTTACTACTACCCAATTAAGGAGAGGATACAGATGAAACCTTTGAAAAACAAATTGCAAAGATTTCAAAGAGATACATGTTGTAGTGATGGGAGATTTTGATTATCCTGATATCTGTTGGGAGGCAAATTCTGAGAAGTATGGCCCTTTCAAGAAATTCCTGGCTTGTGTGGCTGATGATTTTCTCCTACAAAAAAAGTAGAGAAAGAAACTAGAGGACTAGTTATCCTTGACTTGATTCTAACCAATAGAGACAACTTGGTGGAGGAAGTGGCAGTAAGGGGAACTCTGGGTGAAAGTGACATGTTCTTCTAAAATTCTTGATTTCAGAGGAAACCAAAGCAGAGTATAGCCAAACATGTATGCTGGATTTTTTAAAAAGCCAATTTTAATGAACTCAGAACAATGACCAGTAAGGTCCCATGGCAGGAGATCCTATCAAGAAAAGGAGTCCAAGAAGTGTGGGAGCTTCTAAAAAAGGAAATTCTAAAGGTACAACTACAAAGAATCCAAACAAGAAAAAAAAAGGTGCGAGACAGCAAAAAAAGGCCAGTGTGACTTCACAAAAAGCTCAGATAGGACCTGAAAACAAAAAAAAAAAGACACATATAGGAAGTGGAAGGAAGGCCAGGCCGCAAAGGAAGAGTACAGACAAGTAGCGATGAATTGCAGGGATGGTATTAGGAGAGCAAAAGCTGAGAATGAGCTGAAGCTAGGAAGAGACACTAAAAGCAACAAAAAAGCATTCTTCAGGTATGTGCGAAGGAAAAGACAAAGAAAAGAAACAGTGGCTCAGCTACTCAATAGGGATGGAAAAATGATAACAGAAGACAAAGAAAAAGCAGAAGTGCTCAATTCCTATTTTAGCTCAGTCTTTTTCCAAAGAACAGACTATAACCCTCCAGACAAATGTGAAGTGCAGGTGGAGGAGAGAAGACTGCAGCTGGAGATTGATAAACAAATAGTCAAGGAATATCTTACTATCTTGAATGAGTTCAAATCTCTGGGGCTGGATGAACTGCATCCAAGAGTATTGAAGGAATTGGCTGAAGAACTTTCAGAACCACTGCCCATTATTTTCTTGAAATCATGGGAAATGGGTGAGGTGCAGGAAAATTGGAGGAGGGCTAATGTTGTTCATATCTACAAAAAGGGCATAAAGGAGAAACCTGGGAACTACAAACCAGTCAGCCTGACATCAATCCTATGAAAAATTCTGGAACAGATTATAAAGCAGTCATTATGCAAACACCTAGAAAACAAAGCAGTTATAACTAGAAACCAACATGGATTTGTCAAGAACAAATCCTGCCAGACTGATCTCATTTTTTGATCGGGTAACCTCCCTGATAGACAGAGTGAATGCTGTAGACATCATACATCTTGACTTCAGCAAAGCTTTTGACAAAGTGCCCCATGCTATTTTGATTAGCAAGTTAACTAGGGGTGAGCTGGATAGAACAACTGTCAGGTGGATGCACAGTTGGCTACAGAACCGTACTCATAGGGTGATAATGGCTTCTTTTCAAACTGGGAGGAAGTAGGGTACCCCAGGGCTGGGTGCTATTCAATGTTTTTTATTAATGACCTGGATCAAGAGAGACAGGGAATGCTAATCAAATTTGTAGATGACACAAAATTGGGTGGAACAGCTAACACCCTGGAACACAAACAAAATTCAAAATGATCTAGATAGGCTTGAGTACTGGGCTGAAAACAACAGAATTACAGTGGTGCCTCGCTAGACGATTGCCTCGCAGGACGAGGAAATCGCTAGACGATGCCTTTTTGCGAGCGCTACTGCGCTTCGCAAAACGATGTTTCCCTATGGCGATTTTCGCTAGACGATGAGGTTTCCCCATAGGAGTGCGCCGACTAGTGGTGAAAAGCTGTCAGTGCAGCTCTCAGTGCATTCCTATGGGGACCCTCACTCGCTAGACGAGGTTTCCCTATGGGAAATTTCGCAAGACGACTGCGTTTTCCCTTGGAACGCATTGAAGCGATTTCAATGCATTCCAATGGGAAAACGTGCTTCGCTAGACGATGTTTTCGCTAGACAGCGATCCTCGTGGAACGGATTAACATCGTCTAGCGAGGCACCACTGTACATTCAACAGGGATAAGTTCAAAGTACTGCACCTAGGACAAAGAAACTAAACACACAGTTACAAGGTGGAGGATACCTGGTTCAGCAATACTACGAGCAAGAAGGATCTTGGAGTCGTTATAGATCACAAGCTGAATGTGAGCCAAAAGTGTTATGTGGCTACAAAAAAGGCAAATACTATTTTAGGATGCAGTAAGAAAAGTATAGTCTCCAACTCCCGTGAGGTACTAGTCCCCCTCTATTCAGCACCGGTTAGGCCTCATCTAGAGTACTGTGTCCAGTTCTGGACATTGCACTTCAAGAAGAATGCCAACAAATTGGAACAAGTTCACAAGAAGGCAACAAGGATGATCAGGGGGCTGGAAACCAAGCCTTATGAGGAAAGACTGAAAGAACTGGGCATGTTTAGCCTTGAGAAAAAAGACTGAGGGGAGATATGATACCACTTTTCAAATAGTTGAAAGGCTGTTATACAGAGGAGGGGCAAGATCTGTTCTCAATCATCCCTGAGTACAGGACACATAATAATGGGCTCAGGTTACAGGAAGTCAGATTTCGGTTGAATATCAGGAAAAACTTCCTAACTGTTAGAGCAGTATGGCAATGGAATCAATTACCTCTGGAGGTGGTGAGTGCTCCAGCACTTGGAGGCGTTCAAGAAAAATTTAGACAACCACCTGGCAGATATTCTTTGATTTGTATTCCTGCACTGAATAGGGGGTTGGACTCAATGGCCTTATAGGCCCCTTCCAACTTCATGATTCTATGGTGGTGTTGGGGGTTCTGTGAACTGAGTAATATTTCCAATCTGTGTGTGGCAGTTAATCTAAAATGGCAGTGGAAGCTCCTGATCTCTTTCCACACAGTCTATACCAGAAGAGAAAGGAGGTGGCAACCCATATTCCTGGAAGGAGGGAGGCTAGGCTTATTTTCATAATGCTTAACGATGGCTTAATATTGCATTCAAAGACAGCCTAAGTGTTAAAGTAAAGCAGTCATTTTTCTCTGCTACACCCAATAAGGGCAGAACAGTTGTCCTACACACTATCTTGCATGAGGATTGGGCTTTCGGTGCCTTAGCACCCATGGAAGAAATATCAAAAGATCATCACCCAACAGCTGCTACACTAAAATAAAGCATGCTATCCATTGCTCTTGTCTACTGCATGTACAGTGGTACTTTTTGAATGGAAATTCCCAGGCAGCAGCAAAATAAAAAACCACGATGAAGGCTAGCAACAAGAAACCTGGCCTAAAAATAGCAGCGCATGTTGATCGGGAATATTTTCTTATGCATCTTTGCAGTTGCTTTTCCTTTAAAGCTTTTTTTTTAAAAAAAACCACTCTCCCACCTATTTATTTATACAATCTCTCTATCAGGGTAATTAAACTCAGAGACATGGGTGAAAGATGGAACCTGGATTTCATTATGAACCAGAAAATGTTATTGCTGCTGCTGGGTGGAGGTGGAGGATTGAATTGGCACAGAAAACATATGCCCAGAACATACTCATTAAAAAGAAGACATCGTTATCTGGCAGGGTTTCCCATGAGGGGTTTGTAGATCTGGGAATGTGCTCTCACTTTTCTCTAGAACAGGCTGGATTTGAGGAACCTTTGAAGAACATTGCATGATTTACTAGTACCACGTCCTGATTTTGTTTTGCAAGAGCAGCGCTTGTTTGGGTTGAGGCTAGGCTGGGCTGATTGTGGTGGTGCATCTAATCCTGGTGAATGTAAAAGGAGGCAATGTTAGTAAGCACTGTAAGCAGTACACACACTGTAAATACTATATGTATCAACTTCCGTGCAAATCTCATAAAGCTAGAGAACTTAAATGAACTCCTCTGAACTATAGTAGAGAATCTAAAGTTGCTCATTAGACTAGAGATGTCAGGATCTGTATAATGAAGCCTCCCTCACAGGGAGAAAGGCGGCCTATAAATGAAGCAATTTTTTAAAAAAACAAACGTAATTTTCAACTTTGCAGAGAATAGTAGAAATAGCTTATTTTAAAATCTACCTTTCCAATCTCTGATACAGAAAGGCTATTTCAAAAAGCAGTTGCCCAGTCGTATGGGCACCAGTACTCCTCAACAACTTCTCTGTTCGATCTAATGCACAAACAATCTTTCCAAGGCAGCCATCTTAATCCTCAGTCATTCCGCATATGGCTATTCTTACCCTGTCTTTCTCCTGCAATGGTCTGATTAGTCACAGCAGGTGCTGCCACTTTTAACCACATAAGATACCCATCATGACACCTGTTACTATTTAAATACTGACACAAGAGCTACCCTGTGTTCCAAAGTCTCTGCTAAGTTCTCCTCTGTCTACCACTTGCAATTTGTCAGGGTGCCATTTTTGTCTCTGGAAAATATGACACGGTAGCAATGTTGGCTTGAGTTTGGAAAATGCTAATTTCTCACATTTCTCATGGGGATTTCTGAGTGAGATGCAGCACTGAAAGTTCCAGCATCTGTTCTTTTTTTGACAGAAGAAAGCATGGAAAGGGTATGAATGAGTAGCTTTAATTTGTTGAATCCTATATATTGCTGCATTAGCAAATAGGCAATCCCATCCAATATATTTTGGTAGCTTTCCGTGGACTGGTTCAGGTGTGCTCTCAAGTTAATATAGCATGATTTATTAAGCCAAGAATAAACTCAATATTCTTCCCTTGTACCTTCTGTCTTCTCTTTTACGGGTTGACGTATTGTGGCTTGTTTAAACCACAGTTCCCCGTTACATCTGAGCTAGGTAATGTGGCTTAGTTACAGTTTTCTGTCTGGGAGTGTACCAGAAGTCCTTAAGCCTGATATCCAGTCATGGTATAATCACAGTTAATGAAGCTGACATCATTCCATCTGAAACATCCCAAGATTTAACTCTCCTGATGAAATAGAAATTTAAGAATAGTAGTTTGTATCTATGCTAGCAGAGCTCAAAAGCTTAGTGAAATAAGTTATAGTTATTAAATGAGAGGATGTATTGTGGGTCCTCAGAGCAAGATAAAAATAAAAGCTTTCTTCTGTTGCTTCAGTTAATCCCTTCAGATAAGGAGAAGAGAAAAGAAAAACTAGACTTGGTTACTGAAGCTCTTAAAGCTGGCTTCCATGCATTGGGGCATGCAGATGGCTCTTATGGAGATAGGACCCCATCTTTCACTCCTATCCAATAAACAGTGAACAAAGGTTCTCTGGCTTCAGCAATGAAGGAGGAAATAGACCTGAGAGAAGCAACTACATATCAAAAGAGTGGTTATTTGGACAGATGCATAAGCCCACCTGCTATCTATCTACCCACCACACTCTCATTTGGTTTCTTATTACTTGCTACAGCAGTGTTGGTTTAATTTCAGTTTCCAGCAACATGCTTAGCTTTGTTGGATTCTGCCAATGATTAATCTTCTATGTCCATTATAGACTTGGTGTAATTTTGGAAAGCCTCTGGGTTTTTTTTAATATAAGTAGTAATGAAACATATCAAATGCATTAAGATGAACACGAATCACAGCTGCATGTTTTTATTCTAAGCCACATCAGGATGAGAGATTCATCACAATGTCTTAGATAGATTCTCAGAGTGTTTGTAGGATTTTCTGTTTCATATTTCTTTAGGTTATCAGATAATCTTAGAACTTCAGAGCTGGAAGGGGCCCTATGGATCAACAAGTCCAGCACTTGTTAAGGAGGCACAGCAGGGAATCAAACTCGCAACTTCTGGCTCCACAGCCAGATGCCTAAACCACTGAGCTATCCAATATTTAATTATACAGGCTACACATTGCCCCCACCCCACAAACTGGGTACTCAATTTACTGACCTTGGAAGGATGGAAGGCTGAGTGAACCTTGAGCTGGCTACCTGGGACTGAACCTGGTCGTGAGCAGAGCTTTGGCTGCAGTACTGCAGTTTAGCCACTGCATCATGAGGCTCCATAAATTAAATTATATGTCATAAATTATTATGGCATATATAAAAGCAAAGAATGTGTCAGAACCAGGCCCGAAGCACCAGAACGGAAGGGCTAAAACATAGACATCTTAAATTAGAGATGTTTGTGTTGTGTTTGGACATTTCCAGTTTCAAGGTTTTGTTTTGTCACACCTGCTAGATGATCAGGCCCTTTGATCAGCTGGTTTGTATCACCAGTGTCACATATGAATTTTGTAGGGCAGGGGATTCAATTTTTTTTTTTAAATCCCATTTGGGATTGCCGTCCAAAATTTATTCTTCTTCCAGTGCGAACTCCCAGATTCCACCCTACGCCAACAGTACAGCCATGGCCTATGCTAGTTGAGGTAGTCTGGGAGTTTTACTCCAAGTCAGATACCAAGATCGACCTTTTGGTATCTGACTATTGATATAAAAATTCAAGAACTGTGTGATGATTTTGGAAGGTAAAAAGCAGAACTCATCTGAAAGACAGTTCCAGAACGTCCTCTTCTTGTTTCTAACGTTGGATGCATCCAAGACATTGTTTTCTGTTCAAGGTCACCTTAGCCCCTCTCCTTGCCATGAGGATGGATTTCTGGTAGCTCTGCAGCATTTGGGAGGAATTGTGTTCCCCTCCCCCGCCCAATACCAGATCTTACTTTGCTGATTAGCAAGTACACATTGTGTTCCTGTCTATGTTTACACACACAAGGTTATTTTATAGGAGTAATTGAAACCTCCTAACAATCCTACCAGATGTGAAGGAAACGTGATCTGCTCAAATGGTTGGATCAGGCGTCAGAAAGCAACTTCGGAATGTTGATTCTGCCTAGAGAAAGATCATGCGTTTTAAGGAAAGGACATATCTGTTCAAAAATTTCAGAGTGGGATGTTATTTAGTGGTCTTTGACAATCACTGTTCTCTTTCCATCACAATTAGCTAACCCAGATTCACTGCAAATGCGAGAACCCCATAGCTGGTTTGTGTCCAGAGTAGGAGGCACTGCCCCCCAACACTTTGTAGTAAAGCAGTGTTTAGTTATTACTTTTTTGGGGCATCTTATTTGGGGGGATTTTAAGCTGGGTTTTTTTTTAACTGATCAGTTTTAGGTGGATTTTCTCTCCAATAAGATGCAAAATGTTAGGAGTAATGTAACAACTTAAAATTTAAAGATAGAGTTTTACAATGGTAGTAGTAACAAATTACTTGGGAAGGTTCACAAAGAATTGTATAATAAATTCCTTTTTGTAAAAAAAACCCCCTAGATTTGGTTGATTAAAGTGCCATGGTTTAATGCCAGAACACATGCTTTGCACACAGAAGAGCTCAGAGGTCCAGATTCTGACATCTTGAGTATTACAAAATTTGTCAGTATATAAGAAGCTGCCTTATATTAGGCTGTCTTCCTTGACACTGATGACACTAATAGCATAACTTCTTACTATTGCTGTGCTAAGGCTTATGGGATTTGTAGTCCAAAGCCACCTGGATGGCACCTACCTCTAGTCTGTACGCATTGACAGAAACTCTGCAGGATTCTTTTGCTAGCTGTCATTTCCAGCCCTACCTGAACATGTCTGGAATTGACCATGGGACATTTTGCCACTGGAAAACTTGCAGTATCTCCCTGAGGTGCTGGAGTGCCACGGGCAGCCCAAGTAAATAATAATGGGCTAGATAGAGCAACAGCCACCTCACTCAGTATATATTAGCCTCATGGGCTCACTGTGGGTCAAAGGCAAGATCACACTGAACCTGTTATAAGAAGCAGGGCTCCCATAACAGGTTCAGTTCATGTGTTTGTGGTTCCTCGCAAATTAGTTTGCTTGTATTTGATGGCTAGTCGTTGCAGGACAAGCAGTGGCTTCGTTTGCAAGTTCACTGTGCAGACATGACAGGTTTGAACAGTTATATTTTTGGAGGAAAGACATTTTAGTATCTTCTTTTTGTGAAGCTAGTTTCTTCTAGTTCACCTCGTTTTTATAGGTATGTTGTGCTATCTCTATTGAGCAAAAAAAAAAAAAGCATGGGAAGAAAACCTTATCCTGTCCATAGAAAGCTACTGCTTCATGTGCTCTCCCTTCCTTGGCTGAGTTTCTGATGTCTTCCCAACTCTGTCCTGCCCATTCTCCATTCTCCTTCCTTCATTGCAGCCAAATGTTACTTCTAAATTGCCTTTCATGTAGACGGAGACAGCAGCATAAATCCGTCCTGTAAAGGCCAGTGCTGCTCTCTCGGCAGCCCTTCATGCTTGAGTTCTTTTGGGTGCGCCATTTCATGTCTGAGGTATTTGGTCAGCCTTTGCCATCCTTCACTGTGCATCTCATTAGATTCAGGAGATGACGGGTAGTCAGATTTGGAAAGGGAGCGCTTGACTGTATAAGAAGTAGCAGAAGCTTTTGGGTTGTTCTGTGTTCTGTGCCTGGGAGAGTTGGGAGCTTAAGCATCATTTGCCCTGCAGGCTCTATCCAGTTAAGATGAGTCGTTTTGGGTGAAGCCTTTAGTTTTTGAAGAGACCCAACAAAGGGTGAGGAAGTATATGGAATCGTGGCCTAGCCATGGGTACACCCTGGCATCATAAACAGAGGTGAGGAAATATAGGTGAAAGTCTTTCTCTACTGATTCTTCCCTTTTCCCTTTTGTGGAAGAGTTCACAAGAAATAGAATGGACAGGCCTGGCTCTGTCATTAGACAGAGTGAGGAAATTGTTCTAGGGGGCGGATACTGGGTGAGCAGCATGTTCCTGGTGGTTCCTTGAATGAACTACCCTCTCTTTAAGAACAGAGCTATGTGTGCCACGCAGCCCGCCATGCTACCATCCCCAAATGATCTCTTGCCTCAGGCACAGAGCTTTGAAAAGTTACTTTTTTTGAACAACAACCTCACCCAATTCCTCAGCCAGCCTTCTTAGGCAAATTCTTCATTTAGCAGCATAGCACACATAGTAGCCAGACCTGTTGGTGATGAAGACGGTCATTATGAAAACAGGTGTTGGAGCAACGAGTTTGGTTTAATAGCTGTTGTTACAGTTGGGTTGAATACTCAGTACACAGGCAGGACTGCATTGGCTCTTTCCTGTGTGAAAGAAATTTGAAACAGGATTTATCACAGATGGAAGGTCATGATTGACCTGTGTTGTCCTGGGCCATATAAGTTCACCTCCTTCTGATCTTCTTGTTGAAACTACTTGTATTACTGTAACCTTGCCAAGCACAATAGTTCTGAGTGAGAACAGAGACTTAGAGACATGGAATATTACAAGGAAAGAAACTGGGATTTAGTGTCTTGTTGAGTTTTTAAAAATGTCAGCAGCTTTGGATATTATGTTATAAATAGCCACTCAGTAGAGTTACATGAATTCAGCTCAAGAGATTGAAGGTACAGCTAGATTATCATTTGCAGTATTATATTATGAATCTTTACTTGGAAACGAGTCTCATTAATATCAATTGGGCTTGTCCTCAAGTAAGTAAAAGAACTGACTCCAGATATTTTGGTGCCTGAGGCAAATGAATAAATGAAGCTCCCATGGTTACTAAATGCAGTAACCAATGCAAAAAAATAAAAAAATAAAAATAAAAAATAAAAAATCCTGACCGCGGATGGGACAATGTCTTCCACCATGCTGAAGGGCAGTAAACTAGCTTGAACAGTGCAGGATTTGCTACATTGTGCCCATGGGTCTATCCTGCTACATGTCGGTATGCATCCCCTCCACCTTCTCTAATGTGAGGTGGCTACCTTGGTCACTCTGCCTAATGACATGGCTGGTTCTCACGAATGGTCATAAGATTATGTCATTTAAAGATCACTTCTTCCAGCTCTTTATCGAAAGCTGCACTTTACTGGCAGTAAAGATTCACTCTTCTTTAACAAACCTACTTTTAGGTTGCAATCCTGTACATACTTACCAAGGAGTAAGTTCCATTAAACTCAGACAAATTTACTTCTAAGTAGGTATGTATTGTATTATGCTGTTTGCTGTCATACTTGTTTCTACCTGTTGAAGATTAGCAGAGTTATCCGTGCAGTGTCCTCCTATTCTAATTCTGTGACAGACCTTCATTTCTTTGTATTTTGTCAGAACCTGGTCATGCCAACAGATATTTGATCTCTCAGGAAAAATCTGCTTCACAGAGAACTGGGTTAGTAGTTATTCCTTCTCCTTTGGGCATGTTGGGAGTTGTAGGTCTACAAGAGGAACAGGGAAATTCTAACAGGTAATTCTCATTTGGCCATCTCATGAGAAGAGAAGACTCCCTGGAAAAGACCCTGATGTTGGGAAAGTGTGAAGGCAAGAGGAGAAGGGGACGACAGAGGATGAGATGGCTGGACAGTGTAATCGAAGCTACCAACATGAATTTGACCAAACTCCGGGAGGCAGTGGAAGACAGGAGGGCCTGGTGTGTTCTGGTCCATGGGGTCACGAAGAGTCAGACACAACTTAACGACTAAACAACAACAACAAATTCTCATCACAGAAGTGCAATTTCCTTAATTCACTAAGTAAAGCAAAGACAGTTAAAGTGCTATAAAACTAGGTTTGCAGTAGAGAGAGGACTCAAATCATTAATAAGCTGGCATCCCTTTTAGTTTTCCTGTAAGGACTGATTGTTAGCATTGTTCTGTTGATGTTGATATTTTCATTGCAAATTGAAAGTGGATTTTGATAAAGTACAATTGTGACTGATCTTTTAACTGTTGTTATTATACAATATTACCCAGTGTGGTTTAGTGGACAGAGTGATGGACGAGGACTCAGGAGACCCAGATTCAAATCCCTGTTTGGCCATGGAAACTCACTGAGGTGGTGGAACTGGTAAAACCATTCCTTATATACCTTGAACTTACCTTGAAAGTCCTGTTAGGGATGCTGTAATTCGGCTCTGACTTAATGGCACATAGCACAGTTATATAGTTTATTTTCTTTCATTAGCTGTCTGCTAAATTCAAGTGTGAAACGGATTAAGAAGTCTAATGAAGAAGGATTAATTTGTAACATTTTTCCAGTTAAAGTAAATCCCTGACAGAAAAAAAGGAGATTATAGTCCTGGCAGGTGTTGAGAACAAACAACTTTTAAAAAAAGGTCCTGATATTAAAATGGCAGATATGGTGCATTTGATGTTATCTTTGTTTTATTCAGATTTCCTCTCTGTCAGAAACGGAAGTTCTTATCAAACTTGATCTAAAGAATTTTATATCAAAGATACTGATTCAGTAACACCCCAAAGCATATCTGAGTGCCTCAAAGATGTAAATTTTGCAGGGAACAAATATGAAATGTATCAGCATTCAGCAGTTTTGAACAGTCCTGTCCCTCTATTTCAGTGAGGGATGTGTTTGACCAGCTCTACCAAACCCAAAATAGAAATGCACAAATGTGGCTAAATGTAGAATGGGGCATGTTTGAGAAATATCCATGCTAAGGAAACGGTATGCACGACGACAAGATCAGATTGTTGAAATAAGGACGAGTAATTATCTCACCTGTAATGCTGCTTCTTGGACAACAGTGTTACCAGAGTTATTAGTTCTAAAAACTGACTTTATAACTGGTAACATTGCTAATATTTTTAATGCTGAAGAGTAACAATTTCTCGTTCCTTCTAAAACATTATTTTTAGAGGAAATTTTGGCCACTTCGGACCATTTTCAACTGCATTTTCAAGAGAAGTAATTAAAAATAATTTTTAAAATGATACAATGCAAAAAAAGTGATTTGTTTCAATAAGAAGTAATGCATAATGTCAACAAGCTACTTCTTACAAGATTTGCTTTTTAAAAAGCAAAATTTCAGTCTCTGAGGAAGACTAAATGAATGCTGTTTTCAAGGTCAGCCCTACCATTATGAAGTAAGGCTAATGATTTAGGCAGGAGTTGCTGAGGTCTGTGCCAATGTAATCCCCAGCAGTTCTTCCTGAGCTCCTATCCATTCCTACCAGAGGGCAAATCTTTGTGTACCATCTGGCCTGACCTGGGTTCCCTGAGCCAGACTCTTGCTTATGATGGAGGACACCACCAATACTGAACTGAAAAGTGATTCAGTTGTCAGCCTGAGCAGGTTCTGTATGTACTTGGCATGAAGGGGGGCCATCCTGAAGCATCAGTTCTACTGAAAGTCAAAAGCCTGCCTTTTCTCGCATCCAGCAGTGGAGAGTGAAGGATGGGATGCAAGCTAGACTAGACGTCCTAGATGTTTTAGGTCAGGATCTGTTTGGTGAGCCAGGATAAAATATATATAGATGCATGATGGTGTTCCCTTCAACATCTTGAGTAGTGATGAAGCATAGAATCTGAAAGGTCAGAGTACATGTGACATGAGAGGTAATGACTAGAGCTCCTAATGTTTTATTTTATGAAAAAAAGCAGTTTTGTTATTACGGTAGTGTAGGGAATAGGGTGGTGTTTTGTGGGAATAGGGAATAGGGTGGAGGGGGCGGAGCGAGCAGCAAGAGCAGCTGGGATGTCCCGGGGCTCCAGGAAAATCCTGCTGCAATACAGCGGATCAGGACCCTCTCGACTAGATGAGGGCAGGAAGGTGCAAGAGAGCACCTCCTGTGTCTGTAGGGATCGAGGACGCACCCAGCTTTGACTTTCTGACCTCTATGTGCGGGGTGAGCATAGTGTCACTCTCCAGAAATTGTTACACTGTGCCTCACAGTATTCCTCATCATTCGACATGCTGATTTTAGCTGTTGTAAGATCTGGATGGGTGCACTTTGCCCATCCCCGGTGTAGATTTTGAAATTCAGGTGCTTATCATGACAGACCCCATAAAGCGTATCTAAGGAGCATCCTCCATAAAGCAAGCAGACATGTTATCCACAAATGTGTTCTAGCAGTTTTCATACCCAGCGAAAGTTGGTGTTTTGTTAAGTGGATGGGTTTTAATTACTCATCCAAGAGTAATTTACTGCATCCAAGGCGCTTTACTGCACAATAGGGTCTCTCAGAAGAATACATTTTGGCTGGTAAAATCCATTTCCCCTTCAGCTACTGCAAAGATTGCACTGAAACTCAAAAGGAACAGGAAAAGCTGAGAACTGATGATGTCATCAAGTGGCACTTTGCCACACTGAGCTCTGGCTTCTCTACACACTGGCCATGTATATACAGCTGCAACTTCCAAATTAGCTATCAGGTAGAACAGATCAAAACACAGAGATGATCTGGAAGATGTCAGAATTCTTAACAGCAGTATGACTGTAAAAAAAAAAAAAAAAGGGGGGGGGGGACAAAAAACAGGTCACCCTCTATGCCTGATCCTTCTTACCAAGAAGAAGCAAATCCATGTGTTTCAGTATCCACTTAAGGAAAATAACACATTTGAACAACCCAGGACATCTGTATTTGAAAAAGATTGACAGAGGTTCCTTTTATTTAAACATTTTATTTTGTTATCCTGCATGTAAAATTATAAACACACCGCACATCAAGGACTTATTTGCAGGGAAGAGGGGAATAGCATCAATTCAAAAATCTGGAGGCCAGTTTAGCCCAAATGATGATTTGCATCATTAATTAGCTGCACCACACTATAATTCTTCTGCAGATGATGAATCACATGGTCTTAAAAGTAACATAATGTAAACAAAGACTGGTTCCAAATCCTATTTGGACAAATGTATCACTTGATTATGGAGCAGAAGACCTTCTCTGGGCTTAGTGCCATGAGAGATTAATATTCAAGGCACAATGTTTTCCTTCTGGATAATGTAACTTTCTCATACATCTGTAATTTTGTGTTTGTGCTGTAAGGATGAAAGCTTGTTCTCTGTACAGCAGACAAATCTTTTCTACTGTAAACCCACAATTTTATTTCCTCCATTAGCAAGGAATAATAATTTCACCAACGTAACATTTATTGACTTTTTCATTGGTTCTTGTTTTCCCATGCAATCTCAATCTATAGCATTCTTGTGCTTTGCCTCCTAACTGTAATTTGTGCTAAGCTGTGGGTGTTTCCCAACCCCCCCCCCCCCCCAGTTTTATGGGCTTATACACTTGGCAGATTGATCCACATTTGTCACAGTGGTGCAAACAGTGGCTTATGTTGCAGCCAAATCTGTGTTGGTTGCTTTGTATCTTCAGAAACGCTATCTAGTGTGGCATTGCCTAAGTAAAGACAGTTACAAAAAGTAGATCAATGAGAGCTGTATGCCTGCTGACACATGATTTTGCCTCATGCTACTGGATAAATTCAACTGTGGCCAAAGCCCTACTGGAAGAAAATCACCTGCACAAAGGCAATCATGTTTTCCCCATCTGGTTTGCCATCTGTCGCATGGGCGAGTATGTGATGACACACGGTCATTCCTGTGACCACTGAATGCAAAGGAGCACGACAGATGGATGGCTGAAGAGATGTGGTTGCTTGCCCTGTCAACCTTATGCTACTGTATAAGGCAGTAGCATTCTGTCCCATACATTTAGCACATTTGTAGAGAAGTTGCTTCCTCAAGTGATGAAGGATGTCTGTCAGGGTATCTGATTTTCTTCACCTACATATCTTGCATTTAGCATGTTTGTTATCAGTCATTGGAAGATGTAGATGGGATTGATTTATGACTCCAGCTCGGGTTCTGCTGAAACGTGGATCTCTGGGGAATTTCCAGGGGTATAGCTGTGTTAGTCTTCTGGAACCTTAAAGACTAACAGATTTCCTTTGGCATACTTTTTTCATGAACTCTAGCCCATTTCATGAGATGAAGATACATTTGGTGAAGTGGACTGCAATCCATAAAAGCTCGTGCCAAATAACCTTCTTAGCCTCTTTAAGATTCTTGGTTGTGTCTCTTTGGTGGGAGCAAAATGGGTTAATCATATGGAATATGCATTCTTCTTCCTATCTAGTTTGACCCATGGGAAAGGTCATTTGGGGTTATGGCTGATGGTGAGCAGAACCAGAGTTGGTAGCAGGCAGATCCTTAACCATGTTCCTTGTCCCTGGTCTATGCTGACTAGGAACTGCCAGCAATTAAAGACTAGGGCATATGCCTCATGTGCATTTTGCTCTATCAAGAAATTATGGACCAATTCAGGAGGACTGTCTTTTGGCATTCTCCTCTACTTCTCCATCAGCAACTCTCATCAGTGCTTCTTCAGACCAGTGAGCAAGATATTAAACAAGATGAGGTCGGGCATTCTTGGGCCTCACTAGAGCTCTGACTGAACTTCAGGGGCAAAGTGAATAAAAGTCAGGATGTTTAATCAGGTCTATAGATCAGGCCAGACGACCACTCTCGTATGATGATACAGTACCAGGGAGATGGTAGGCATGGCTGGTATAGTGTTGAAAATAAGGCAATTAAATAAGATAAAGTGATGAAAAGAAGAGAATTCTAGGGGATGATAGCATCCATGCTAATGTCTTGTGACAAAACCAACTAAGCTTTGTGAGAAATCTAAAAGACTAACACTATCCTATTTTTTTGTTTTGTTTTTGCATCATGGTAAACAGAACAGGTTACCTTTTAGGGTGTCGCATATAGATTTAAATCCTGCACATTCATCCTAAATGGGATGGGCGCTGATCTCCTCACTGCAAGATAACAAGATTGTTTTTTTGGTTGGTCGGTTTTAGAGAGAATATGCCTATTTGTGAGACCAATTTGTATCAATTGCTTTAAATGTGCAAAATTCCAAATTGTATTAGGAATTGCCTAGTGGCATGGATTGTTAGAAACAGAAGCATTGTACGTTTTTTGTGCATCATTCTGACCAGTCATCCTGTGTGTGTGTGTGTGTGTGTGTGTGTGTGTGTGTGCGTGCTTTGCTTCTTAAAGGTAGAGATGCTAGAAATTCAGCCTAGTTTCTGCAAAGCACAGAAGGAAGGAGGAGCTCTTTTTGTTTCAGTGTGAGATTACTCACAGGGACTTGAGATTTCTCAACAGATTGTTTCAACTGTAGACAATATTTTCCCAAAATTTCCTCAAATCCTAAGAACACCCAACATTTTTAAAAGAGTCTTGTATTTATGCTATGTTATATTTTTATGCAGCTCTTGCGGGGGGGAGCTGACGTGTATTTCCTGAGGCTCAGAGCCAAATAGCATAATTTACATTTTCTCCCATGCCCTTTATATAGTGTGGTTCCAGGGCATTTTATTTTTTGCAATGCTCTGCATGAGGCACTGGGGGGAATGAAGTTGTAGCCGCCAACGTATTGCTGCTAGTGAATTCTTTCAGTCTAGGAAGGGCCCTCCAAAGTATGCTACGTTGAAGACCTCCTCAGAAGCCAGTTTCTCCAACCTTGTTACTTAAAACATATCCTTTCCCATTGCACAGAATGAAAATTAGGAATATCAAAGGGGTGTAACTGAGCAACCTGAGGCTGTGGTGAGAATGGTGCAGCTAAAGTAATTTTAGTGAGCTATCCTAATTAATTGAACACGGCTAGTGGAGACCAAGACAAAGATCATATATACTCTTCTATCCCCAATCACCATGTATGGGTGTGAAAGCTACACAGTTAAGAAAGCTGACTGGTAAAAAAAATTGATTTGTTTGAAATGTGATGGAGGAGAGCTTTGCGGATACCCTGGGCTGCCAGAAAGATGAACAAATCAAGCCTGAACAGGATCTCTGGAGGCAAATATTATGAAACTGAGACTGTCCTACTTTGGGCATATCAAGAGAAAGCAGGATTCTCTGGAAGAGACAATAATACTGGAAAAAGTTGAAGGCAGCAGGAGAAAAGGAAAGGTTAGATAAACTGACTCTTCTAAAAAAAAACTACAGGACTGAGTTTACAATAACTGAGCAGGGCTATTGAGGACAGGACATGCTGGAGATCACACAATAGTAGGGTCACAGTAAGTTGGAGGTGACTTGATGGCAGTAATGCCAAAATGATAGGGTAGTGATTGTTCCTGCTGTTTCAGATGCTTGGGTTTTTATTGTTTTGTGAATAAAACCATACTTAGTTCTGTTTTTTTTTTTAATGAAAGAAACCATTCAATATAACTGCAGAACAATCCTAATAACAGTTTCCCCATAGCATATCGGGATGTAGCTTTCATGTAGGAGATAAAAGTTGAGCCAAGTAGAATTTACCCCAGTCTGGGAACAGTGCAGTCCCATTCATTGTTGCTGCTGTGTGCCATTAAGTCACATCCAATTTAATGGCACTCGTGTGAGAGGTCTGTGAGAGGTTCAGGGAATAATTTACTATTGCAAACCCCCGGTTAGTTTCCATGGCCAAGCAGTCATTTTAACCCAGATCCGCTGAGCCTTAGTCTGACATTGTATCCACCCCACCACAATGGGCTCTCAGCAATCTACTCAAAAACAATTTCTATTAAGTTTGATGTTTATTGGATTGCACTCTACAACACAGCACCCCATTTTGTCAAAGTTAAAGTGTTGGTCCATGAAATTTCATGACAAGGTGCTACAAGACTCTTTGTGCATGTTTTCCACAGAAGACTTGCACTTTCCTGCAGAAGACTTGCACATATGTGGCACTGAAAATGTTGAAAATGTTCCATTTTGTGAGAAAATACATATATTTCAAAGTAAGTGAAATATATTTTTTCTTGAGGTCCATATTTGGCTTCCATGTCTCAACATAAATCACTTCTGTACCCCCACTCTCAGGGGTTCTATCTCTAGGTCTAATTTCCTTTCTATGTGCTATTCTTTTTCGCTCTGTAGAAACAGCTTGGGCTGTCTGCAGACCAGTTAGGCTTTCCCAGGGTTACAGCATTCACCCAGGGGAGGAAGGATAATAATTCTCATAATTCTCTGACTGTCAATGGGTTCATGTATTGGCTAACCACAATGAAAGGCAGGAAGAGGTTCTTTTTTTGAAAAACAATTGGAGGGGGAAATAACCACATATTTTGCCTTATATCCCAGCTTCTACAGTGGTTAGACTCTTACCCCGTTTTTAATAAAAGCTCAAGAATTTGGGAATTCTTCAGGACAAAAATCGTGATGAGGTTCACCTTGACTCCTCTGAGGTGTTTTTAGATAATCGGCACTGTTGGAGGGTGTTATAATAAACATGTAAAAACAAGCCCGCCTACACAAACATTTTGGTAGGGATTGATGCAAAACAGAGATGTGTTAATGTGGATTGTGAGGCAGAAATACTTACTTTAATTCATATGCTCCAGGGAAGAATGCATTACATCAGGATCCTAAGTTTGAAGGGAACTTTGTTTCTCTGGCTTCTCTGGACAATCAGTGTCTTGTCAGCCTGTGTTCATTTCCAAAAGAGTAGCATAGTTTCCCTATTGTTTGTCTGTATGGGACCATGGAAAAGAGCAGGGATTTAGTATAGTGCAAACAAGAAAAAGGAATGTTTACAATTTCCCTCTGAAAAGCAATGAAGCATTCCCCCCCCAAAAAAAATGTGGATAAAATGCCTCTTTAATCAAAACAGCCAAGACAATCCCTTTGTACTGCAGTGTCTAATTTATAACCTGTCTAAAAAGTGAGGCATTGGATATGGTTCACAACAACCAAAATCCATAGGTTTCAGTCCTCAGTCAATTGTTCCACAAAACATAGGAAATGTGGTTTCTAGCATCAACAGACAGCTCTCCAGGCATCTGTATAGAAAAGCAATGTGCAGTATAATACTGCATTGATACTGGGAAGTATGGGGACTAAATTCCTATGCTTGTGGCATTCAACATTAGGAGTTGTGGCAATGTTCTCAAAATAATCTGTTTTGATTTGGTTTATTCCAGAGTGGCTGAATTTCAATCATCATCATGTGCCATCAAGTCAATTCTGACTTAATGGCAACCCTTTTCAGGGTTTTCCAGGTAGCAAATGGTAAAGTGGTTTACCATTCCCTTTTTCTGAGGGTGCCCTGGGACTGTATAGCTTGCCATACAGACTAGTTCTACTCACAGTAGTTACAGTGGGAAATCAAACTCCCAATATCTGGTTCCACAATAAGAATTATTTCAGTCTCTTACTACATGGGATTTCTTAGGTAAGAAAGAACAGACACTTTGTTTACTTGATTTCTTGCAGACATTGGCAACTGAAGACTCCAAATTTGGGATGCTGTGAAGCCACTCAGGGTTTTAATCTGCAGTGGACCCATCCATAAATAGGTGAAGCACCATGGATAAAGCCTGTAAGGTCCAGACAAAAACTTGGAGCAAATTCACCCCACCTCCAAAATTGGAGTCACTAGCCACCACTACTTACAGACTATCCTTCTACTACCACACACCTTCCCCCCACATGTGTTCATACATACTTGCACCTGCATTTAGATGCGTGAGGGCAAATTGAATCTTTGAAAAGCAGTACACCATAGCCACTGAAAAGGTATTTGAGCCAAACTCAGTGACAGACAGCAGGATGCATGAGAAGCTTGTATGAGTGAATTTCCGAAGGCCGTCTGCAGCAGAGGTGTGGCGGCAGGTTATTGGGAAGGAATAGCACACAGTGCGTTAAAAGTGACCCACTTGATCTAATTATAGAACTGGCATCTGTGTTATAATTGATGCTTTCAAGCTGAGGTAGATCCACTGGGCTGTGAGAATTGGAAGGAAAAACTGAAATACGGTTGCATATGTTGTGGTTGTTGAGGAAGCAACGACTTACATTAACAGTCAAGAGGAAGTGCCAAGGGCACAGATATCACAGACATGTTTCAAGAGAGAGTCTGATTACTAGATACCCTCCTAATGTTGTACATTTGCCCTCTTGTTAGTCTATCCTTTTTGGCAACCTGTGTGGTTTGTACATTATTCATTTATTTATTTTGGTTTGTTTTCCCTTTCCTTCTCATTTTTCAGCTTTCAGGAACTTGAAAGTCAAATGCAAAGGGAAGAGAACTCAAAAATGCCCTTCGCTTTTTCAGAAATTGCAAGGTCCCTCTATCACCCTTAAAACATATAATACAATTATAATACCATGTAGGTACACTTTATAGGTTATATGACCTATAAAGCCCTATATGTCTATTGGGAGGACCTTTTCTCCCTGTATGAGCCTGACCAAGTATTAAGATCATCATAAGAGCTATTTCTACTACCGATTGACTGATGACTTGTGCTTCCTTTGGTTCTATATTTGTTCTTCATTATTTCAAATTATGATAATTCAGTGCTTATTCTAATTATTATGTATTTAATAGTGTTTTAACGCTGCTATTTTATTTTTAAAGTTGGATGCACTTTTAAAATTTATGTTGCATACCACCTTGGGTCCAACAAGGGAGGAAAAGCAGGGTATAGATTAAAGAAATAAAAATTTTAAATAATAGGTATTAAGACATTATTTTTCTGGAGAGGGATCGCAGCATAGTAGATAGTCTAAGATGTTGTACATGCATAGTTTTCATAGAGCTGTTGGGAACATACCTTTTTGGACTACAGTTCCCAGAATGCCCTAGCCAGCTGTAATCCAAAAAGGTATGTTCTTAAACTCTGGGTTCTAGCATCAGTTTTAGGATCACTCTGCATTTTATTAATATAGAAGATAATCTTCTGTTTCACGAGTTGTCATAGGCGAGAGTTCTACACTCAAAAGCATTCTCTGTTCAAATGAATATACATTGTAAGTTTAAAGCCCAAAAACCATATGAAGGAATAAAGGAGGACCTTATTATTGTCCATCAGTAATTACAGTCTGGACACCAAGCAGAACAGAAACACAAGACACCTAGTCAGTTTCCCCCTGAATATAGGGTGATATGTGTTATATTTCTCTTTCTATCAAAGCACTTATTTCCAAATGTGCTTGTATACACAGAAATTAGTATATGAAACTATATGCAAACCCCGCTCTTTTTTTTCTCCTCCTTATTTCTAATGCCTTCTGGCATTAATTCATTTTTTTGGTAATAGCACCCTACTCCAGCCCCTGCAAATGGCAGGGCTGGATAATATCTCAGTCATTGCCAGTCACGATCAACAGTGTTGAGCCAGAAAGCCCAGGAGTCTAAGCTACAAGGAGGCAGTTTTGCATCTTCATCCATACAATTATGTTTGTTGTTGGAAGTTTTACATACAGAAAACGGTAACTGGCAGAATGTTTAAAACCAGTTCATTTAAAACCCTCTTCTTGTCTTCAGCACAATGGATATAACAAATTTGAGGCTAAGCTAGTAGTATTTGTATCACATAGGGAAGTGGTTTAAGTCAGAGGTTGGGAGTTCAATCCCCCATGGTGCTTTCTTGACAGCAGCTGAACTCAATAATCCATAGGATTCCTTTCAACTCTGCAGTTCTAAGATGATGATGATAAAATACCAAGAAGGTGTGGCTTTCCAGTTATTCTTGGATATATATGTGCACTCCTGCATTATGTTCCCCATTAACTGATGGTGAGCAATGTGATATTCAGTGAGGACATACATAATCAATCAAGAATAAAATATGCAAGTTATACAGAAAAGCAGCACACCTGTATAAAGGTGGATGATGTATATGATCTTTTGGGAGTACAGGATTCAAGCATTCTGTTTGATGCAGAACTTTTCTTTCCCTAATGATAATGGCTATGGTGTAGCATCAGAATTGAGAATAATAACAGGATACAATGAAATAATCATCTCAGGGAGTGAATCACCCATAGAAATGTATGACAACAACACTTGGCTTAAACATTCCTGCAATAGCTGTGCGTTCTGGCACCCTGACATTGCTTATATGCTCTAAGCTGGGTAATAAGGCTTTTAAAATATAGAGGGGGATAAACTGATTTACTCTAAGCATGTCAGACTGTATTGTACTGCATTATGCACATATGTTCTTCTGAAAATATAATCCCAAATGATTTAGCACTGTAATCCTGGGACTTGCTGTGGCAGCAAATAAGTATCTAGGACAGGCCATGTGAATATACAGGGCATGAACAGTGGTGTTACACTGTTAGTCTTGGGCAGTGGTGTAGTTGTAAATTTGGAAGTGCAGGAGCTCATCATGACCGTCTCCATTGCCAGCCTTGCCTAGGCCACTTAACGATCCTGAGAAATGGGAAGCTTCCTTGTCTCTCACCAGTGGAGGGGAAAGAAGAGGAAGTTTTCCAATTCTAAATTGTTTAGTGATGAAAAAAGCCCTTTCAAAGTATCCACAGATGTGTTTTTGTTGTTTAGTAGTTAAGTCGTGTCCGACTCTTCGTGACCCCATGGACCAGAACACGCCAGGCCCTCCTGTCTTCCACTGCCTCCCGGAGTTGGGTCAAAGTCATGTTGGTCGCTTCGATGACACTGTCCAACCATCTTGTCCTCTGTCGTCCCCTTCTCCTCTTGCCTTCACACTTTCCCAACATCAGGGTCTTTTCCAGGGAGTCTTCTCTTCTCATGAGATGGCCAAAGTATTGGAGCCTCAGCTTCAGGATCTGTCCTTCCAGTGAGCACTCAGGGTTGATTTCCTTCAGAATTGATAGGTTTGTTCTCTTTGCAGTCCAGGGGACTCTCAAGAGTCTCCTCCAGCACCACAATTCAAAAGCATCAATTCTTCGGCGGTCAGTCTTCTTTATGGTCCAGCTCTCACTTCCATACATCGCTACTGGAAAAACCATAGCTTTGACTATGCGGATCTTTGTCGGCAAGGTGATGTCTCTGCTTTTTAAGATGCTGTCTAGGTTTGTCATCGCTTTCCTCCCAAGAAGCAGGAGCCTTTTAATTTTGTGGCTGCTGTCACCATCTGCAGTGATCATGGAGCCCAAGAAAGTGTCACTGCCTCCATATCTTCCCCTTCTATTTGCCAGGAGGTGATGGGGCCAGTGGCCATGATCTTCATTTTTTTGATGTTGAGCTTCAGACCATTTTTTGCGCTCTCCTCTTTCACCCTCATTAAGAGGTTCTTTAATTCCTCCTCACTTTCTGCCATCAGAGTGGTATCATCTGCATATCTGAGGTTGTTGATATTTCTTCCGGCAATCTTAATTCCACTTTGGGATTTTTAATTGTTGCTAACGGATGTGTTAGCAACAATTAAAAAGGAATGGAAAACTTCCTCTGCATTCCCCTCCACAGGTGAGTGGCAAGAAAGCTTCCCATTTCTCAGAATTGTTAATTAGCTTCAGCAAAGAGACAGCCAGCCAGCTGCTTTGGTTTGCTCCCAGCAATCACACATACTGGAACTGAACCAAAGTTAAGTAATCTATGCACACCATAAAAAAAGGAGCCCATGACAAGGACCCAGAATGTCGCAATCAGAGGCTGGCTAGTTCATGATGGCACTTACTTCACATAGTCACTGGGAAAGGGAGTGACTCCACTTGTCCTCAACCTGGACCAAACTGCAGAACAAATGCCTGTCTGATTGCACCCTTAGTCAAGATTGGTTAGATATAGTTCAGCACAAAATGGGATAGGGTTTTGCATCTCTGTATTTGCAGCAAAGTAAAGTGTGATACTGTATATGCAATTCATTCATTTCGAGTGACTTGCTTTGACTGCTAGTTATAGAAAAGCTCTTAACAGCCATTGAAATTCTCTGTGGCATTTGTGGTTTTGTTCCCAAGTACAATTCAAAATGGTACAAGTATTAAATCATAGACTTATTAAGTTCGAAAGATCGCAGTGGTCAATTAGTTTAACCCTCTGCCAATTCTGGAAATCTACAGCTGGAGCATTCTTGAGAGATGGGCACCCAACCTCTTTTTAAAATCCTGCAACAAAGAAAAATACAGCACCCTTTGAGACAGTCATCAGGAAGTTCTTCTCAATATTTGGTCACCATCTCCTTTCTTGTAATTTGCATCATTTGGTTTTGAGTCCCGCTCTGTGGAGCAGCAGAAAATTTGATCCATCTTCTGTATGACAACCCTTTGGCCTCCTGGCTTTTAACGTCCTCTTCAGTTTAAGCTCATAGTACCTGAAAGATCTCCTGCCTTCACACCAGCTTGCCTTTTTCCTGAGGTTAATGTGGAAAATTGTTTTCCAAATGCCTGTGCCAAACACGAAACTGCACTGGGTCACCTTCTTGGGGTTTGTGTGCCCCCTCTTTGCAATATTATTTCTCGGGATTGACCCCTGGTACCTTACATTGTTACTGTTTTGCAGGGATTGGAAGTAACTCAATAATCTTAGAATCATCATCATCTTAGAACTGCAGAGCTGGAAGGGATTGTATGGATCATCAAGTGCAGCCCCTGTCAAAGAGACACAGTGGGGAATCAAACTCCCAACCTCTGTACCTGAACCACTGTGCTATCCAGTGAGTTACTTGGAACAATTCCGTGTTGCAAGAACTAAGGCATAGTTATGTTACACAATTGCAAATGGATAACTTCATTCCTTTTGCGATGTATTTGTAACTGTTCCAGTTATTTCTATAGTTACAGGTTGTACGCATGTGGTCTCACTACACCTTACGTATTGTACCATAAGCTACCCATATTTTTTAAGCATTCTTACATTTTAGCATCCTTAGAGCAAACAACAACAATAATCACAGCTGCTAACTTTTGAGATCTTATAACTGCAACTGAATGCTTTTGAAAAGTAAATTCCCAGACTCTGCCCTTTGAACAGCTGTCCATTTGGTTGTTGTGGGTTGTTTGGTTATTGTGGGTTGTTGTGCCCATTTCTTGAAAAAACAGCAGGTTTTTATTCTGATATTTTTATTTTTTTATTATTATTATTTATTCTAGGTTTTGGTTTGTTTATCTGTTTATCTTCAGGCTATGATGTTATTCTTATATGGCACTGCTGTCACCCATGCCATGCCCTCCAGGCAGGTACATGCAATATACGATGAGAACTGCAAATGGGAGAAATCAAGTCATCTAAAATGTCTCTCTTCTGCATGTAATGCAGGTGGGCAAAGTGAGATGTAGGGGTCACATGCAATCTACAGGGGTCAAATGTGACTCCCCAGCCCTATGGGGGAGCAGCCCCTCCATCCTTCCACAGTTTGTTTGTTTTATTCTACGTATTTCTAAAAATTGCTTGAAAGTTCTCTTTGTGCCCTCTAGGGGGTGTTGAAGGCAATCTTCTTGAAAAGCTCCTGACACTCCTGAACCCCTATACCCCATTTCCCCCCCCCCTTCAAATAATAATTTTAAAAAGCTGCTATAGGTCTTTTTCAGTTTAAAAAAGTAAAGCAGGGTTTTCCGTTAAAGATGCCTTTTAAAGATAAAAATGGGCTGGGGAGTGCCAGAACATGATCCTCAGACCTCCTGGGAAAGTCAACCCCTATTGTAAAAGCTTCAGCAAAGTCTTGTCATAATGGGTGCAGAATTTATAATCTCTAGAGACGGGAGAAGTTGTTTTTCCAGACTTGAGCATCAAGAATATTCTGGAGTTGTAATCCAAAAAGGGGACTTTTCTGTGTGTAGTACTGTCTAAGCAGGCCCTTAATTAAATGGTTTAAGGAAACTTCTGCACTGACTCACTGGGTTCTTCCATCTTCCCAATATATCACATATTGGTTGTTTTCAGCACTTGTTCTATCACAATTATTAGTGTGTGTGTGTTTTCTAAATGGCTGCCTTTACTACCAGGGAGCATATCCATCCATAAGAAATCCCTTCCCCCCCCCCCCCTTCTGCTTTGTAATCTGTAAGTCTCGTTGGTTTCATTTGCATCTTCTGTCAAAAATGTTAAAATGGCTCTTTTTGTTTCTCAGCTGTCAGACTTGCTTAAAACACTCACATACACACATTTTAAAAGGGCATTTCTTTTTTTTGAAAGGCAGGTGCATAAATTATGGCAAAAATGATGTCAGGCAGAAGAAAACTCTTTAGTCTGATACCCACTGACGGATTATGGAGACTGGAAAGTATGAGTCATAAGATGGTTTCTTCATTTAGACTTGGCTAATACAGTACCGGGCAGCTCTTGGAAAAATACTCTAGAGGGAATGGTTGTGCTCTCTCTCTCTATGTCTCTCTCTGTCTCCTGTATTTTCTAAAGGATTCAGCCTTTTGCCACTTGTAACGCTTGTCATAGTTTCAGTAAGGTTAAAGGGTGACATTTCCTAATCTCTTTTTAATCTTGAAGCAGTCTTTCTTTTCACAGAGCAGATAATTTGCTGCTATAAGATTGCTGGCTGGATAGCTCAGTGGTTTAGTGATCTGGCTGTGGAGGCAGAGGTTGGGAGTTTAATTCCCCACTGTGCCTCTTGGAAAAAGAGCCAATCTGTGTGGCCGTGGGCAAGCTACACAGTCCCAGGGTGCTCCCAGGAAAAAGGAATGGTAAACCACTTCTGCCTTTTCTCTACCTGGAAAACCCTGAAAAGGGTTGCCATAAGTCAGAATTGACTTGACAGTGTATGATTATTATTATAAGGTCACACAGGTCTGCTGAAGTCATTTGAAGCCATCTTGAGGTGATGGACCTGACTGATGGCAGGGATGGAGTAGAGAATTACCTGGTTCCTGGGCTTGCCTATTAAAGAGGCTAGTGCCCTTGGAAGCCCCAGACAAAATAGAATGCTTGAGGCACAGAGACCAGAGGTCAGACACATTTCTGTCACTTTAGTACAGAGATGTCTGGACTATGAATGTTACCTTTCCAATGTATTTTGCCCAATTTAACATTCTAAGGGCTCCTTAGACAAGGCTGTGATTTCCTATTTAGAAGGAGTGTCCTTTCAGTGGCAAAAAAAGGTGTAAATGTAAAAATACGTTATAACAAGAAGCATGCCTGTCACTGGGATTATTTCTGAGAAGTAAACAGTGGCTTCTTTTGCATTGCAGAAGCATGTATAACAAGGGGATGATGTTGCTAGGAAGAAAATGTTATAAGAGCAGGAAAATTTTATTGCCATGGAGATGTGTTTGGCTTCCAGTTGCAAGTCAGAACACCTGGCAGTCATGGTCACAAATTAAGACCACAGTTTCTCCTCTTGGCTGAGAAAATCTATTCCTGTTCTCTCTCTCTCTCTGCACATTTAAACCCTCTTTTATATTCGTAATAGGGTGGCCACTTGACACAATATCAAAAAATATGTCCAAAAATGTGGATTTGCATAATATCTGAGTATGCTAATTAATGTGGATGTGTGCAAATGTAGAAAGAATAGCTATAATCTTAGTAGAAATGTTACACATCTCACTATGTAGGCTGAGGAATCTGTGTGCCAGCTCAATATGCTGCCCATATGCTAAATGTTGATGGGCAAAATAAGAGCCTTTATTAATTGCTATTGTTCTTTTTCTTTAAATGGGGCTTTGACCACACTATTTTCAAGCAAAGGCCTATCCTCTGCAAGATGGGATACACAGCCACCTTAGTTTTTCGGACTAATTATTTTCAGATCCCAGCGTAGCCACCCACCCTGTCCAAACATACAGGCTGCAAGACTGATGGATTTCAACAATGGATGAGTGTGTCTTTTGTAAAGTTTATGGGTCTAAATTGCCCATTCAAGACCAAACCACCATCAAATACTTTGCATTGCAATAGGGATAGCTTGCAATAATATGCTGTACCTGAGAAACACCGTTTCTCTTATTTCTACTGAGTGGATTGCTGCTAAACTCAGAATGAACTGTAAAACCAGGGGGGTGGCATGTGATGTCATAGACTCTGCTACTCAGAAGGTCCTTCAGGTCCAGTCTTGTGGAACCTGGCTCCAGTACAACTCCTGTTCCTCACCAGGGAGATGTCAATGTGGCAGCAGGCTAGAGAGATGCCCAGTGGAACTCCAGCACCACTACACATTGCTTCCATCTACTAGGCAGTAAACTAAACTAATCCAGTGGTAGTAGGATACTGAAGAAATAAACATGAAGCCCTGTGTTTAGCAAACACAAGGAGGACCCAGTATAAAATATATGTATGTGATATGCTTCTGTTCAGGGATCCAGCCAACTTGTCAACCATGCCCTATCTGAGAATACTATTATCTGGCTGCATGCATCAGTCTGTTAGCATTCTGGAGCCACAGAGTGGCTTTTAAACTTTTTTCCTTCTTAGTTTTTTTTAAAAAAGTTTTTATATACCTTGTTTGACCAGAGAAACCACCCTGCAAAATTCTGAGAAATACAAAAAGAAAAAAAAGAAAGCGGCAGTGGAAAGGTGATTGTGATTTGGTTCAAGTGCATCATTTAGGTCAGTTTGTATTTAAATGGCAAACAAACATGTTTCTCTCCCATCTTTAGGTTCTCTGAAGCCTGAAAATGCCTCCCTCTTTTGCATGGAGCGATGAGATGCATGATATTTGGAATCACCTGCAGTAATACCATGTCCATTCTTAGCTCATTTTCCTTTCCACATTTTCGGTGGGGAGGGGCAGATGGGGATTAATAAGTCCAAATATCAAGGAATCAGTAATGATATGGAACACAGTCTTGCACGTTTGGTGCATCTGGAATATTCCTCAGTGCCAGAACGGGGCTTCTCCCCCTTTTCTTTTTTTTTACAGATTATTTATAGAGAACTTTATCAGCAGATGGTGGTAAAACCACTACTGAAGTGATTGGACTTTGCACAGCCTAGGTATGGAAGGGTTTCTCCTAGATGTTGAGTATAAGAGACAGTGTAATATAGTGGTAAAAGTGTCTGACTAGGACTGAGGAAACCTGGGTTCAAATCTCCACATGACCATGGAATCTTACTATCGGGTTGCCTGCCATCAGTAAAACCATTCTCCAACCCTACTAGGGTTACCATAAGTTGGAGTCATCTTGATCTCATGTCACATACACACATGCCCCATGAAGGCACCAAGCCCAATCCTCATATATTAAAATTGGGGGCAGAATATGTTATTGATTTAGTTTTGTTATTCTTTCACTGTACTCTTAGCTTAATTAGTCAATTTCTCAGTGATTTTTAGTGGCTTAGGTGGTTACTACAATAAGGACTAAGACAGAGACCTTTGGGTAGTGTGGGCGGCATATAAGTTAAATAAATAAAATATGTGGAATCTCATATTTTTGATAAAACCAATGAATTCCATAAGAAGTAAGGAAGAAGACATGGGATAGATTTATTGTAAACTCTTTGCCATTTTCCCCTGCAGAAGCAGCTGTTTGTATACCAGCAGACACTTATGACTTTAGTTAAGCATTACCATTAAAAGATTGATGGACTCTGTAATTGTTCCTAGTTTTAGTTTAAATGTTTTTTCTCTCTCTCTCTTTATATTTGATTGCAATAAACATTGTCACTTAAAGGGAGAAGGGGGAAGATACCCAAAGAGAAAGTTACAATATAGATGAAATCAATGTGATATGAAGAATTTACATTTGTAATCGTTTGTACTCCTACTATGAACACAGTGGCATTTACCTCTGAGTAGCATACATAGGAAGGATCTATAAATCTGTAACAAGGACCTCTTGATTTTCAGCACAGCTGAAATCTGCTTAGAATGGTACACTGTGCCACAGGATTGAGAAGATGCAAGGTGTGCTCTGTAATGTGTGATTTTTATATGCATTAATTTGCACAGACAAATGAGAAATGTCAACTGTACTTTTTCTGATGCTATCTCACATCTTCATGTTGTGTTTCTACCGCAGTGGCAAATGTCACTGGCATGAAAATAAAGCTATCAAATTTATGTAAAATTATAACTTGTAACTTCTTCTACCTTTGTTATAGATGCAAACACTTCTTAGAGACGTGTTTTAAATGGTAACCAAAAATAAGGAATTTGCTTCAGGTAGTTCCTTCCTTTTCAAAGTGGAATTCTTCCTCCCTTTTTTAAAGACAGTTCCTTCTGTTTTCCATTAATGGTCATAATCCTTTGCTTCATTCCATGAGTTTGTATCTCTGTCCGCATTCACCTTCACTTTGATTGCTGTCCACATTGCTTTGCCTTTTTCCCACCTCTTAGCTTAATCTCAATGATAGCCATGTCATTTCAGCTATACTGCTATGGACTTTCAATGCCAATAAGACTGTATTTCTTCTATTTATTTTTGACTCTCCTTGCTGATGAGAAGACCTCAACACGCAGGACCTTGAAAACCTAGGACAATCAAGTCTTCCTGCTTCTAAGGAGCAGCAGGAAAATCCTTCTGCCTGTGCAGAGACAGATCAAAAACATTATGTGACCTCTGATAATCTCACTGCTGCTCCCCATTTCTCACTTACTGTTTATTTATATTACTTGTGTATCCTGTCTTCCCTCAATGAGCTCAAGACAACATACAAAGCTCTCTTCTTCATTCTTACCACAATCCCGTGAGATGGGTCAGGCTATGAAAGTGATGCTAACGTAAGAACAGGTTGCATGTTTCACAGCCACGTGGGAAATTTTGAACACAGCTCTCTTGAGCCCTGGTCCAACATTCTAACCACTGCACATTACTACTCTTATTATATCTTATATTTCCTAAACCAACTCCTTTGGTTTACTTGTCCTGTTACATCATCCATCTCTTGGTCTGCTTCAAGACAGTTATTCAGCCTTGAGCATTATATAATTCTACCATTCTTTCAAAAAGAAAAAAAGCAACAACAGCTTCTTTCTTTGAAAAAATGTTTAGAGGTATGGAGGTAAATCTAACAGTCCAAAGCTTTTTTCTGGCTGAGACAAAGGACAAACTCTCCAGCCATTGCCATCACTATTCAGTGTATGGGAGAATGTTCATCTGGAAACTTATTCAACACTGGTTACAAGATAGCCTCTTCCATTTTGCTGTTGGTCAGCACCTTCTCACACTGCTACCTTGGCTGCCCCATTCTGCATAGTACACCTCCTCCTACCCTACAAACACCAAATTGTCAAGGAAAAAGGACTGCAGTATCTATTGAAAGCAACAGCATTGTTAGTAAAGGAAGCTTGGTCTTGTGTGCTGACCATATTGATAGTGAGTACATAAACTACAAAGCACTGCTTTTGTAAACCCTTCCTATCAGCCTATTAACACGATGACAACATGATCAATAGCAACTAACACGCCCATGAGACAGAAAACTAAATTAAGCATCAGGCTGGAATTGATCCCACTACATCGTTGTAGGGCTTCAGTGGCATTTCCAAAAATCAAAGTGGAACACCAGTCGCTCTCAGGCTGGTTGATAAATTTATATGTTAACTCAGTGATTTCCAACCTTGGGTCCACAGGTGTTCTTAGACTAAAACTCCCAGAAGCTTTCACTACTAGCTGTGCTGGCCAGGATTTATGGGAGTGGTAGTCCAAGAACATCTGGGGACCAAAGGTTGGGAACCACTGTGCTAACTGAATGCCTTTCCTAAGCAGACACCAGTACAGTTTATCCCTCTTTCTACTCCATTCCCATTCTTCTTCTCCTCTTTGCTTTTCCTCTCTGCACATTAAAAAAAATGAAGGAAGAAGAGGGAACATTTTCATTAATATAGGAAGATCGATGCATTTCAAGCCACAATGGTCCTTCTTTAGGATAAATGCCATATATCTATTGCCAATGGAACCAAGCTTAAGAGAGCTGTGAATGTGTTCTGTTTACTAATTAATCTGCTTGAGTCAAAGAAACAGAAACAAAAGAAAACCCAACCCCATTCACTTCTAAGAACTTTTTCTCCAATGCTGAAAAAATCATACCTTTCTTTTGGATGATCTTTTGGCTCTCACTGGTGAAAGAAATAGTTTACAGCAGCTGCCCTCATTTGACCTCAGTCTAAGTTACCCTCACTTGCCCCCAGGAATGGCACTGAACAATCCAATTGGGTACACAGGTTCATGATGACATCACTCCATTCACTACATGATCTTTAACAGGGTAGGATTAGCTATACGACTAATCCAAGGAGGCGGAAGCAGGTGGCGGGTGGGTGAGGTGGGGCGAGTTGTAGCAAAGCAGCAGCAGCAGACAAAGGAAAGAAATGCACCAAACAGAATCGTAAAGGTGGATATATTGATACAGTCTAAGCATTTGGG
This sequence comes from Intellagama lesueurii, assembly GCA_037013535.1. NCBI lineage: Eukaryota > Metazoa > Chordata > Lepidosauria > Squamata > Agamidae > Intellagama > Intellagama lesueurii. Next base: position 221,427,518 of record JBAJHW010000004.1, on the reverse strand, counting down.
ATGAGAAAATTCTGCCTTACAAAATTTGCTCATTTTAATGTATATTTTTGTCTCAGCATCCTTCAGTGGGTTGGTATTTTATACATCAGAAGACCTTTTCTTTCACCTTACTGTACAAATAGGTCCAAAGATTGTCAGTACAATATGGAAATAATCCAGAAAGGGGTGGGGGAGAGCAAATTATGCCTAAATGTTGATGGTTTCAAATATGAAGACATTTGTGAATTTTATTTGGACCAAAAAAAATCAGTTTTTTTTAAAAAAAATCATATGTGAGAGAAATGGAAAGTATCAGATTTGCACAACTGGTTGCAAGTCTTTGAGTGATGAACTTTTTGAAATCTGGATTTGAATCCTGTGTATTTTAACTATGTTCTAAATTCGGGTTGCCCACTTATTTTTTCCAGAGAGACGATCATCTCTTTGTCTTAGTACAATTTAGCTATTCTGTATGCTGGAAATAGCTGGCTCTATTGTATTTGGTCAGTGCAAATGAGGTACATTGCATTTCAATTCATTTTTGAAGAATTTTCCAAATTTCATAAATTGTACAGTATATTTATAGCAGAAATAACCCAAAGTGTAAACTTTTCAAACGTGGGAGAAAATGAAACTGGCAGAGCTTCCCACCCTTTTTTCTAGCATGCTATTGATTAGATCACTGCCCCCCGCCTAAGTTTCCAAGGGAAAGAGCAATGGGAGTGGATGAAAATGTTCTTGACACCTTTGATTTGAATGCACCAGGTTCCTTCTATCACCAGGTTCTGAAGAAATTCAAAACAAACACTTGCTATGCCAAGCATTGTTCAGCTTAGAGACAGCTCTCTCTTCCTCATTCCCTAGAGCAGTTTTGCACAGGGTCACAGCCTTAACTATGTTGTAGTAACATTTCTGGCTCCCAGCTGAATATGGATTGTAGCCAAGCTTGGGGACAGGAGCTTAAAGGTCATTGGGGCAGCCCTGGTTATGGGAGTGTCAAGATAATGTCATTAAGTCAGTGACCCCTTGACTGAACTAGCATTTGATCCTCTGGAATCAACATCTGTTACGTAAACTGGAAAAGTGAACTCACAATGCGGAACTCTGTGACTCCTATTGTAACATTTCGTTTGTTTCTACTTTTCTACTATGTCACTGACATTTAGGATAAGAAGAGAAGTTTTGCAAAAGCTGAGCTGCATGATCTTCAAGGACTTAACTCCTTTGTTAATTGATATAGTACAAGCTATATTACTAGTATAATGCACCATGAGACTAAGACCAAAAGGGCGCCTATAAAAGCTATGAAATTTACTAGGGTCCTTGAGGCCACTTGTTTTTTTTGTGTGTGTAACCTCCTGGTTCACAGGGGATAGTACATGCCTTCTTGAACTCTTAGATAAAAGGTAATATGTAAGCACAATAATTAAATTAATTAAACATGGATAGCTCAGTGAGATGGAGCTCCTGGCTGAGGACCCTGGGGGTCAGGATTTCAATTCCTCACTGTGCGTTCAAGGAGAAAAGCTAGCCTGTATTTCTAGGGCAAGCTACACAGTCCCAGAATGCACCCAGAAGAAGGGAATGGTAAATCACTTGTGAGTATTGTGTACATAGAAAACCATGGGGAAGGTTACCATAAGTCAGAATTGGCACATAGTAATTATTATATAGGGACATGGTGATGATAAGGATGTGGTGGCGCCGCGGGTTAAACTGCAAAGCCTCTGGGCTGCAAGGTCGAAAGATCAGCAGTTCAAATCCACGCGATGGAGTGAGCTCCCGTCGCTTGTCCCAGCTCCTGCCAACCTAGCAGTTGGAAAGTGTGTAAAAATGTGAGTAGATAAATAGGTACCACCACGGTGGGCAGGTAACGGCGTTCTGTGTCTAGTCGCACTGGCCATGTGACCACGGAAACTGTCTTCGGACAAACGCTGGCTCTACGGCTTGGAAACGGGGATGAGCACCGCCCCCTAGAGTCGGACATGACTGGACAAATTGTCCAGGGGAACCTTTAGCTTTACCTTTAATTATTATATTATAAAGGCAATTAGCATTATGTTGAGTATTCGCTTTCCCAACTTATTACAATGTATAGAGTACTCAGAATGAAAAACAAGAACAGTACTTCAATATTATTTTTCAATATAGAACATTTGACAACATGGTGTCAGCACATCTTTATGTCCCAATATGATACACTAGTGGTTCTCCACTTTTAGTTCTCCAGATGTTTTGAACTTTATCTCTCCTTGGATTGTTTATTATTAGCCATGCTGACTGGGGCTAATGTGAACTGAAGTTCAAATCATCTGGAGATCTGAAGGTTGAAAACCAGTGCTACACACATACTTACCTAAGGCTGGGAGTAGGGGGTTCTTCTTTATTTTGGATTACAACTCCTTAACCCCCTCAGGCAGCATGGTCACAGCAAGCTCTTCTCTCAGCCCCGTTGAAGAGACCATTTAAGAGGGCTGACAGTTGATGTCCCTGTCCCTGATGATCAGAAAGCCCTGATACTTTGAACCTGAGAACTTTGGCTTCATTCTAACATTGGCCACACCACAGTGGAATGCACCTCCCCAAAAATCATGTCTTTAGGCTTTCATGTGCAAAAAAAGGAAGGATCGCCTCGGAAAAAAATACACTTCTGGGTGAGCAAGGTCTACTGAAGCTCTGTATTATTAGAAAGGCCTGAAGCTGTGCCTGAGGCACAACCTCATCTCTGAAAAGGAAGCCAGTGGAATACCAAGCCACAGTGGAGGGTTCAGGTGTCTGCAGGTTGGTGTGCTAAAACTGGCAGCATTTTGCTTTCTCTCCCATATATGTCTTACTCTAATATTATATAGAAATGTGTTCCTTGCCAAGTTATATCCCAAATCGTAACAATCATTCCTATCTTCATTGCGATTTAAATTTTTAATTTTTGCAGAACCTGCAGCATCCTACTGATGTAACTGAGTTTCACACTAGATGATACAATTGGCATGTATAGTACCAGGACACCCCCAGAAGAAGGGAATGGTAAACCACCTCTGTGTATTCTGTACCCAGAAAATTCTGGAAAGGGTTGCCATAAGTCAGAAATGACTTGATGGCACACAACTATGATGATGTTGATGATATCCCAGTAGGAGGTTACCTCACTCCATGTGCTGCAAAGTAGCTTGCCTTTAGTTTGGTTACTGGAAGGTAAGTGGCATATGCTCTATCAGTGAGCTGCAGATCCTCCTTCTGTGAAATCCCAGAAAAACTTATCTTGGCAACAGCGGGTTATCGGAAAACTGGTCCCAGAAAATGGTGTCCCAAAATCTCTCATGGGGGATTCTTGTACTTCCCAGTCCAAAAAATTGTAATAATAAATTTTCCAAGTATTGAATGTAGACAGTTGGAGATACTTCTTGCTTTCTTCTGTGATACTGTGTAGAGTTCTCACCCATCCATTAACATGCCTTGTTTATGATCTCAAGCAGTGTTGTAATTAATATTCCTGCTGCTTAAGGGACAACCTGAGGTGGGCAGGCTGTAGCAGAGAAGCAATATTTAATTGGAAGCCCCCAGAAATGCTCCTTCGTTGGCCTGTGGTCATCCACATCATCAGGGTAGAGAACTCAAACCCAGAGAGACCCTTGTTTTGCATTTCAGTTCCCATGAATTTCCCCAACATCAAAGCTGTATTTTTGGACCCTATCATCATTAGCATTTCAAAGTTTCATGATCTGCCATTTCTCTCTAAAGAGCTATGTTATGCCCTGAAGGCACTTTTGCCAAAGAGGAAGAACCCTGCAAGGACTTTGTTGTCCACATTTGTGACAGTGATGAAACTGAAAGTTAATGTGAGCCAGAGCTTTTTGATCGTAGAATGCACATTTCACACTGTATATCCTTGTGCAGAAAAAGACAACCTATATGATCAAGAGGCTTGGCACAACTCTAATGTGAGAATGAAAAAGGGGCACTTTTTAGCTTAGAAAAAAGTTGAATATGCAGGAAAAAAAGTGATGTATAGAATTAGGCAGCAATGGGAGAAAGTAGATGGGAAGATTTTTTTTTCTTTCCTTCTCTGGTAACTGTAGTCCCCAAGGACATCTAAAGAAGCTGAATGGTGGGAGATCCAGAACAAATGAAAAGAGATACTTTTTGGTAAACTTAAACTCAGAGTTAGAGTAAGGGTGTGGGTACACTATTGAAATTAATCAGGAGCTGAATCAGGGTTTTTGAAATCGGTTTAAAATTGCATGATAGTCACATGGTTTTGGGGGTCAGATCGTACATTCCCCTGGGACAACGTTTAATCTGTGTGTAACATATGAAGTATATCAGTCAAGGGGGCTACATGGGCTTTTTAAAATTAGCACTGTGGGGGCTCCAGCTTCCTGTGCTTCACCAACCCGAGGCTATGCAGTAAAATGTCTGCACCAAAAAAACCTAAAAACTAAAATAAAACCTACATGGATGGAGATGATCTGGTTGGTGGCACATCATCTTGGAACTGCTTTTGAGATTTTTGTCCTGGGCCCACCTGTCCACCTGCTGGATGCCTCTCATGGCTACTCGCTGCCTCCACTGCCACTGCCACCTCACTCCCCACATTGAAATGATGTGGGTGGAAAGGACAAAAGCCATATTCTTCTGCTGTGGTGTGATTTTATTTTATTTTTTCCAAACTGGGATAGTGCTAGATCAGTGTTACAGATTTTAAAAAAATATAACAGATTGAACTACAAGGTTACCCTTCCACCCCTCTTAATCTCCCACCTTCCTCAGCCACAAGCCAGCTCCCCAGCTGCTCCACTTCCTGGAGAAAGAGAGAAAGAGCAGGCAGGCCAGAAGGGGTTAAAGTGATTTTTCTGGGTCCCTCATCATGTTTTAATATTTGGGTTTTTTTATTTTTTATCTTTTTCAAACTGGGATAGCACTAGATCAGTGTTACAGATTGGGGAAAAAATAGATCAGGCTGCAAGGTTACTTTGCAGCCCTGAAATCTGTCATCCTGACATCCAAATACTTGACAAACCCCACAGACACAATTTACTCCAACAGTCAAGCACACATGCAAAATCAATTCAAAATAAATTGCATTCATAATTGAATTAAAAGACACAAGCTCCTAGTGGGTGTTTAAAAAAACTCATTTTCTGAACAACAAAAAATATTCTTCCCAACCCCCCCTCCCCCCCAAAAAATGTTCAGCTGTATGTAGTGTTAACAGATATTTTCAAATTGATTTCAAGCATGCTAAACCCAACATAAATCCAGGATTATTTTGATGTCTGACTGCACCCTAAGTTACTTTTTTCAGCTACTATTCCAAGAATCCCCTATCAAGTATGGCAGGTATCCATGTGAATTCTGGGAACTATAGGGGGAGGGGGAAAGTAATTTTCCCAAGTTCTGGTTAAACTGTGCTTGCTTCTGCAAGACACAACGGAGGAATAGAAAACGTGAAAGGCAGGAGATCCTGCAGGAATTTTCACTGAAGGTGGTTACATAGTAGTATGCTAGCATAATCACAAGCCACTACAACACACACTGAAATCCTGTTGTTTAGTGTAGTAAGTCACAACTAAAATAGTCCTATAGAATCAATGGAACTTACAGAGGAGTTCAGGTTCCCATTGATTCAAATGGCCCATCTCTAGTTGCAACTTGCTACACTAAGCACAAGATTTCAAGCAAAGATTTTAGTGTTAAAATAAGAAATAAATGTAGGATTCATGGGACTTGCGCACAGAAACTCATGCAAAAAAAGATAATCCCATGGAAGGAATAGCGGGAGTACTATTTAAAGTATTTTTAAATAGAGATGCAGGTATTCTTCAGAGCTGCCAGTGCCTCACTATAGGGAAAGATCTCTGGTCGTTTCCAGAGAAGCCAGGTCTACATTTTAAAATGCTTTCTTTTCTGTTTCTCTGTTTTGTTGACGAATGAAATGAGCTCCTCCTTTGCACTGGGAATTCTTTATAAGGAAAAAGAAAAGAAAAGAAAAACTTCCCAACCCTGGAGTTCTGGGCCAGGATCCTTCAGATTAATTACTATTCTATGGTATCTGGTATTCATTATTTATTCAAGTGCTCAGTAGGAATCCCTGGTGTAAGGAAGAGAGGCCAGGCTGACTTGATGCAAATAAAATGACACAGCAGTCCAACCAGACATATAAATAGCCACAGCTGACTGGTAGTGGAGCATGAGAAAGAACATCTGTGTGCACGCGCACGCGCGTAGTGAGGGGGGAAGTGCCCCTCAAGAGGCAGGGTCAGCTATAGGACAAGCTAGGTTTTTAAATAGCTGTGGTGCTTCTTTTGCCATCATTGTTCTCTCTTGCTGTCTTGCATCTCTCTAGCCATAAGGCAAAGTGCAAACTGCAAGCTCCTTCTTACAAGTACCTGAAAAATGCCTCTGCTGCCGTAGGCACTTGAGCCTGTGCAATTTAGACTGCAAAAGCAAGTATTCTTACAAGGAAGTAGCCCTCCTTGGTCTCACTGGGATCTCTTTATGAGTAAATGTGTCAGAGAAGGGAGTGTAGTTGAAATGCTATTCCAGTTGGCATCCATCAGAATAATTACAGACCTTGCAACTTGGTATCCCTGTTTTTGTTTTAAATCATGTTTTGTTAACATTTCCAAATTAAAAGATGATCAGTGAGCACATTTGTAACTTACCTATTTGCATATATTTACATACCCTCCTAATTACTTGTTGTTTACGCCCCTTTTCTTTCTTTTTTTTGACAATTTGTCTATTGGCCTGCTGAAGGCTCCAGGTTTTGCCTCCCGTTACGGGAAACTTGGAGAAGGGATGAGAAAGATCTCAACTCACAGACACAGGAGGACTTTGGCCATGTGAAAAGGAAGGCAACTCAGTTCTATGTGGTCTGTTTGTTCACATTCTGAACTCTATTCCAACACGACAATAAGCCAGGGGACCCCAGAAATACTTGTTTATTGCGAATGAGCAGCAGCATGCTTCCAGTCACTTATTGGATCACCTCCAGAAGCAGTGAAACAAACCATGGACATTTGATCTAGGATTTGTTGACTGTGATGCCCAAACACAGCAGTTTTTCATCCAACAAGCTGGAGAAAGATACCAGGATTTCCTCCGTGTCCCGAGTGTGTTGGACCAGGAAAAAGCGAGGGGCAGGGACAAGTCAGAACAGCTTAAAAGTAAATATACTTTGTCTCATGCTCTTATTGATGCATTTGCCTGGGAGTAGAGATGGGCATGAACTGCTGGTTTGGCGGTTCTGCATGGTTCGTTTGTTGGCCACACAGCTGATCCGTGGTTCTGCATCCCACCCCCTCCAATGGGCGCCCACTCAGAGGCAGTGTTGCAGCTTCCCTGCCTCATCTCCTCTGGGCACTGCTGAAGGGGTACCCACTGGAGGGGGCGGGGTGCCGAGTAAACCGGCCATGCCAAACTGCTGAATCAGTGATTTGTGCCCCTCTCTACCTGGGAGGTCTACAGCTGATTTAGCAAAGATAGCGAACCTGGCATTCCTTGTGAAAGTACCACTGTAGGAACATCAATGAATAAAGGAGCCTACAATCCAAAAGGGTCAACACATGCACCTGTGTTGCAAAGACCAGTGGATTCTGACCTTTGATCACAGAAAGTGCAGCCACTTGAGATAGCAAAATGTCTTAGAATAGCACTATATAGAGCAACACTTTTTTGTTTGGGAAAAGGTATTTCTTTTGACTAGAGTTTGAAGTTATTTTGATTATAGCCTCAGAAAATATTACTTATTGAGCCAGCTCTACCATTAGGCAGCATGAGTCTGTGCCTTCTGCTCACGCAAGATGGTAAGCCCTGCTGGTTTCCTCTGAGTAATGTGTCATACCTACCCACTCACAGGTGTAGATGAGAACTCAGAAAAGTTACTTTTGGACTTAACATCTCAGAATCCCCAGGCTTACTCAGGATTTTAGGCATCGTAGTCAAAAGAAATACAGTATGTTTTCCAAAGTCTGCTGTAGGGTCCTTCTGCTACATTGCAGTTCATACCCAAGTGAAGGCATGGAGTGCTGGAGCTAGAAAGAGATCTGAAAATTTCTGGCCAACCGGCAGAAGAATACTGCCATCATTTACGTCCAAGTCAGTGTACCCACAACCATTTTCAGAATGTACTTCACACTTCATAAAAGTCAATGGGAAACCTGCCCTCAATATATATCATAGCTGCACTCCAATAAAACCTGTTGAAAGTGCTTTTGGACGGCTTATTTAAACAGAAGTTTGGAAAATAGTTTGGAGCTGGCTTCAAATAGCTTAATATCTGAAGCGATCTTTAACCATTTTAAAAATAGAGGCCTTTTTCGTTCTTGTTATGCTTTGTAACCGAGATTTGAATTTCAAAGCCCTTTAACAGCTCTCTCTCTTACTCTTTTTCTTTAACCCTACTGCTCATTGCAGAATATCTCAAATGAAAAAGCTTATGCTTTTCATCACCAGCGTTGCTGACAGGACTGCCATCTTTACAGACATAACACCTTTCAGGCTTTCTGAAGCACCCTGCTGCCACCCACATCAAACTGCATAGGAAACTCAGTGAAGACCTGTCAGCATAACTGAGCAGCTGGAGTTTCAAAGTGCTGAGCAAATGGCAGGGAAGAAATAAAGTGAGGGGCTTAGATTTTTATTTTTTATTTATTTATTTTTAGGGGAAAAAATGAGGGGAAGAGAGAGATGAAACAGATACAGAAATCACTGTAGCACCCAGATATGTCAATGATCTTATTATACTTCTGGCAACACTGGGTAAAAACAGTTCTCCTGCTGCCTCCTCCTCCCCCACATTGCTTCTCTCTAGTTTCAGAGCTTTGTCAGTGTCTTGAGAAGTTACTTTATTGTACTACAGTTCCCAGAATCCCCTAGCCACTATCTGCATTGGGGGTACAGTTTGGAGAGACACAGTCACTTTCAGGCTCCTCAGCCTGGAAAAACCTGCCTGATAAAGTAAGCTCTGAGCTAGAAAAGCACATTCCACAATAAATGCTTTTTGAGCAGAATCCTATTACCAAACATGGTGAGTAATGGTTCCATGGGCCCAGTTTTGTGTGCTCACCGTTTGATCTCCAACATGCAGTCATACAAGCTTGAGATTATCTTGTACTCGGCAACAGGGCTTCTGGAAACAGGAGGAGTAGAGAATACCAGAGCAAAATGCCTGATGAAAAAGGACCACACGCACGATGAGTTGTTGGGTACATAGTAAAAATGAACAGCATTTTCTTTGTCGTCTCAAGTACGTCTGTAAATTAAGAAGATGCACTTGAGTCTCTCATTCTATGCTTGCTTTTTTATGTTCACTTAAGTTCAATTGGACTCAAAAGAATTCGAAGCCATTAAGTCTGTTGTCTTAATGGGTTTGATTTTAGAACAGCCATGTAAAGTCAGAATAATCCCCTCTTTGTCAATGGTCAAGTGAAGATGCTCTCTAAATCACAAAGACTGGATTTGAATGTTGGTGAGATGTGAGCTCCAAACTGAATTCCAGTTAAGCACTAATAGGGTGAAGTAGTTAATTTCTTGGCTTCAAATTGGGAAGATCCAAATGCAAGACCCTACTCAATTACAGAGCTAAATAAGTGACCCAACACATCTCAATATTTTGTAGAATAATGTCCCCCACAAAGTTGTTGTGTGGATAAAATGGTGAAAGGGGACAAGAGCCTCTGGCACCTTTGCCACCTTGGGCAAAATATGGGATATAATCAAAACAATTATTCTAAGGGAGCTTTTATAGGGAATAGGCTGTTTTGATCTCAAGTATAAAGGAGACTGACAAAACGTGCACATAGGTTGACTTATGGGAAAAATGTCAAGCAAGTTCCTTTAAAGGGTGGCTGCTGTAGTTACACAATCCCTAATCACATCTTTAGCATTCTAAATGCATCTGGGACATGGACAGTACGTATTGTACTTTTTGTGGACAGAGGCTTTACTTTATACTTAACAGCTGTGAACAGCATAGATCATCGACTTCATTGACATTCAATAAACCTCTCAGACACCTCTTGATTTGTCTGGGACTGTATTTCTCAGACACAGAGATTTAATTTTGAATGGAATATTCATTTTAAAAAAATCAAGGAAGAGGAACAAAGTAGCTGTGTTAGCCCATTGCAGGAAGAATGTAAATGAACAATTTAGTAGTGCCATTTTTAATACTAACAATATTTACTTGACATATACCATTGTAGAATGCAACTCAGTTCACTACACATATCTGATTAAGTGGGTAGCAGTCCACAAAAACATATTTCAAGTAAAAGATTAACACATGGTTTTGTTGTTGTTTAGTCGTTAAGTCGTGTCTGACTCTTCGTGACCCCATGGACCAGAGCACGCCAGGCCCTCCTGTCTTCCACTGCCTCCCGGAGTTGTGTCAAATTCATGTTGGTAGCTTCAGTGACACTGTCCAACCATCTTGTCCTCTGTCGTTCCCTTCTCCTCTTGCCTTCACACTTTCCCAACATCAGGGGCTTTTCCAGGGAGTCTTCTCTTCTCATGAGATGGCCAAAGTATTGGAGCCTCAGCTTCAGGATCTGTCCTTCCAGTGAGCAATCAGGGTTGATTTCCTTTAGAAAGGACAGGTTTGTTCTCCTTGCAGTCCAGGGGACTCTCAAGAGTCTCCTCCAGCACAACAATTCAAAAGCATCAATTCTTCGGCGGTCAGCCTTCTTTATGGTCCAGCTCTCACTTCCATACATCGCTACTGGAAAAACCATAGCTTTGACTATGCGGACCTTTGTCGGCAAGGTGATGTCTCTGTTTTTTAAGATGCTGTCCAGGTTTGTCATCGCTTTCCTCCCAAGAAACAGGCGTCTTTTAATTTCATGGCTGCTGTCACCATCAGCAGTGATCATGGAGCCCAAGAAAGTAAAATCTGTCACTGTCTCCATATCTTCCCCTTCTATTTGCCAGGAGGTGATGGGACCAGTGGCCATGATCTTAGTTTCTTCGATGTTGAGCTTCAGACAAAAATAAAGTAAGAGGTGATTAAATGTGGCCTTCCAGATGCTATTGGACCACAACTCCCAATATTCCTCATGATTGACCATGTTGGCTAGGGCAACCAGGACCTGCAGTCAACAGCACTTAAAACATAGGCTGAACAGTAGTGAGTTGTAACTAGAGTAGGCCCACTGAATCAATAGAACTTACAGAGGTGATGACTTACTGAATCCCCATTGCTTCAATGGGCTAACATTCACTGCGACATACCTTTGGATTTCAGCCATAAGACAGCTTTCAACACCATACAGGTCTTCATCACACTGTGTGGTGTCCGGCCTAATGATGACCTATATGGCTTTAAAGCTAGCCTATGTTTTTGATTTATTAATGGTACAATAAATGTATCACCTATCCTTGTGTTTGGATTTATTTAAGTGCTGACTTGCCATTTGGTGGTTGATTCAGTGGATCTATTCTATTGGTAACCAAACAACAAATGGACAGAGGCATTTTTGTGCAGAATTCTTTTGATGTCAAGGAAATGGCAAGGTAAGTCTGCTAAACAAAAACAACAGAATTTTCTAGCACCTTAAAGCATAATAAAAACAACAGAGTTTTGTAGCACCTTAAAGCATAATGAGCTTTATTTGACAAAAGCTTTTGTGAACTGTTGCCCACATGGCATCTCATGAAGCTACACTCCATGCCTAGTAAAACATATACGCCAACTAAGATGCCATGAGGCATCTTATTGATGGGTATGTACACTACATACAGAAGAGTCTTGATGTAGTCACCCACACAGTCACATGGCTTCTGCTACCACTTCTCCTCTTACTCCTCCTTCTTTCTTGAAGTGTTATATCAATATGTTGCAATGAGACTGGAAAGTGACAGAAACTGAAAGCTTCAGGAAACTGGATGTATAGCTCTGCTCTATGGAAAAAAATCAAATTGAACCATAGAGAATTCCCACTTTGCCTTGTCCCATTTGGGATATATATTTTAAAAAGACCGTGTAGATTGGAACTCAATCTAGGGGCATAGTTCAGAGGAGTAAAATTATGGAAGCATCTATGGAGAAAGAAAAAAGGAGGGTCACCTTTGGCTCAAGCATAGAGTATGCAGAAGGCTTGCATTTCAGCCTCTGGCATCATTAGTTAAGTGGAAAAGATAGGGGATGGGAAAGTCCTTTGAATCGTTCCCTAGAGAACATTCACTAGCCACCTAGATGGACAAATAGTTCAAACTTTTATCAGACACTTTCCTAAACAGCAAAGATTGTGCACAGCCTTTGACCTGCTAAGCCAAAGGTAGTTATGCAACACCATGGGCGCAATATATCTCCTGTTTTTGCTGCCTGCTTTGGCAATGGGAAAGCTTGTCAAACAGGGGAACCTATCTGCCTCCATGGTTTCGATTCAGGCTGGTGAGCCACAAGTTACACAGATCCAGTTGATAGAGTATCATCTTAAGGATGGATAGCTGAGGATTTTAGAGCTTTAGAATGATACATGAATTACTTCAGCAAGTTGATAGACAGCTTACAAGGAAGGTCACCCGTTATTAACTCCATACAGCAAAAGGAGGATCCAAAGCTGAGAACAAAGCCACTTGCCTCAGAACCAGTGTTGAACAAATGGTGCCATAAAGGTGAGATTCAAACAGGGTTTGCTCTTTCACAGCCCAGTTGTTTAGCTGTTTCAATTTAGTCATATTTAGTGGGGGGTGGGAATTAATTTTGAACTAAAATAGAATGGATCTCTATGGTGTTTCATCAAGGCCAGCCATACCACTTAGCCAAAGTGATCTTCAAAGCATTTAAAAGATGGCATGGATCTCTTGTTTGGAGGTGGGGGGGATCAAGCGAATGAGTATGTACACACACAGTTCCTGTGGTCTCAGCGATAGCTTGCAGAATACAATTTAAATGAAAATTAGTTGGATTGTGGTTTCCTGACTGAGTATGTTGGAAGGAAACACTGCCCACACCATGCCACAGATTTCTCCAGCTTGACCAAAGACACAGGAATTGGAGCTGAGCACTGAATCTGGACAAATCACAAATTATTAACTGAATTGGCCAGATCTGGACCAATTTGTGTGATGTGTGGATCAAGGCAAATCAGATGGCACCAATTGTTTTGACCAAATCAATTTGAAATCCCGGAAGTGGCCTTCAAATGAGATTGGGGGACCTATGCACTGCCCTAATAGGAACACAGGAAACAGCCTGATAGTGAGTAAAATCACTGGTCAACATCTACCCCAATACTGACTGTCTAAGGTTTCAGTCAGGAGTCTTTCCTAGCTCTGCTTGGAGGTCCCATGGTAATCCCGGTGGCCACCCATCCAACAATAACCAAGCCCAATCCTGCTGAGCTTGCAGATCGATGTGTTTTGCTTGACTGGTGGAATGAATGACTGTAGCCATAGCTGATTGCAGGGAGTATTGCTTCCTCCACCTTACTTCTTGCAGTAAGTAAGCACTAATTATATGCAATGTCTTCTCTTATCAAAGACTTACATTTTTTAATCTTAGAACAATGTACACTATGATTGACAGCCAAAGGACTCTGTAACAACCCAACATAGTTAGAATTGGGCAATTAGCACTTACGAATAGCAACTGAGATGAATGGTGGCTAAAATGGCATGATTAAAAGCAAATTAGCCAAGGACAACAAGGGAATAATGAAGTGCGGGGGAGGGATTCACGGAGAATGCAAGACCTGCTGCTGTGGAAGACTTTCTCGCAGTCATTTGGCCCAAATGATAGTTTTCAGTGATGGTTTATCACCTGCTTTACATAGACGTAAGAACACAAGCATGAGTATCTCCAACAAAGCCTCTTGAAGAAGTTTGATAGACTTCCTTGTCACACAGATGTTTTATTGAAAGTTTTGTTCCATTCAAAGGGTTATAGGTAAAAATAAAATAAAAGAACAAATAAAAAAGACCAAAATGTGGTGGCACCTTAAAGACTAACTGTTATATTTGAATGTGAGCTTTTGTGGACAAATCTACTTTCTCAGACATAAGAGAAAGATTTGTTTTGTCTGTGGACTTTGCCTCTTAGGTATATCATTGTATTGTACTAAGGTAATTAAATTGTTGAAAACTACCTTTATGAGGGCACTGAAGAAGAAGTGGTGATGGACCATTTGAGTGGATGAGGAGCTTCATTCCATTCCTGAACCGACCAGAAGAATCAGATCTGTTGCAATTGAATTTGCTCTGTTGTGCCACTGAATATTGTTGGAGTGGTGACAAAAAAGCCACATTTTCCCTCAAAAACAAAGTGCATATGGAAGACATATCTTTGCTTTATACCAGAGTCATGTTTCCAGGAGACCTCCAGGATGGTGCTTCTATTTTAAAACAAGGCACACATTCTCTGTACCCCTTGTTTTTAAACTGAAAACCCCACTTTTCTGGGTGGCTACTGCCCTTTTGAAGTTTATCGTGTGGCAGCAAATTTGATGGATGTGAAAGATGGTGGATGAAAAAACAGGTGGCACAGGAGGGCTCATATGTTGCCACCCCTTGCACTGAGTAGGCGAGGTACTGGAGTCTTCACTGTGTCAGGAGCAACAGAGGCTGAAAACTTTTCTCTGCTAATTTTTGCAAAATGTCTGGTTTCTGAATGAATGACATCAAAAACCAATTCTGAGCCTCGCAAGATTTAGGGATCTTGTATTGATGGATTTCTGCAGAATGTTTGCATGCCCTGAGACAAGGCAAGCCTTTTGAATCTGTGACCTAACCACATATGGTCACAGATTCAAAAGTCTCCTCTTTCCAAGCTTTGTATCTTAATATTGTAACCACATGTATGTGTATGTATGTACACAAACACACACAGAGAGAGAATCCCATGGTGACCAAGAAGAGAGAGGTAACGACAAAATCATATTTCTTATAAAACTGCTAGGAGACGATTTTCTTCCACTGTGTTTTAGGAAATAACTGCAAGAAAAGGGCATTTGCAAGGTTTCCATGGCAGCTGATTCCTGGTCTCAGAGCAGAGAGCTATGACTGGAGGTAATTAAAGCAAGAAAAATTGAGAACGAAAAATGCCTCTCTTTAAAATTTAACATCTTTCAGATCCCAATATGTACCATTTTGGACACTGCTGCAGACTTCCATGGTGACAGACCACAATCACTCTTTGTCTCTCTCTCTCTATATATATATTTCCATCCAGGAGCACATTCCCATTCCATATGTGTGTGTTTATATATATATAAATATATATGAGACACATTCACATTCCATATGTATACAGTTTAAAGAATATGGAGAGAAAGCATAGCTCAGTCAGTGCTGGAGCAGCCATGTACAGCAGGTTCAGTCTTGCCATGTCCAGTTAAAACAGGATCAGAGAGCTTGGTGATAGGGGAGAAAAATCTCTGCTCCATGATCTGTGAAACAGTTGCCAATCAGAGTGAAAAACATGGCTAGATGGATGAAGAATATGACTGATTATAAAGGCTGCTTTCTATGTTCTTGGGTTTGTTTTTTCACATGGGTTAGCTACCCTGTAACACTTCCTGGCTCAGTCATGTGTGTGTGTGTGTGTGTGTGTGTGTGTGTGTGTGCGCGCGCGCAGGCACGCACATGCACACACACACACACACACACACACAGAGAGAGAGAGAGAGAGAGTCATTCAGGATGATGAAAGCACTGTAAAATGCAAAATTTTTAGCATTGAAAAAGGCTAAATTGGCCTCTTCCAGCATCTTCTCCTCTGTGAATGCATAAGTAATTATCTGCATTCCATATTTTTGGTTGTTGGTTAGTACTAACCCTGGGAGTGGTAAATCCTAGTGGATTGATAAATCAGTCTCTGGATAGTGCTTGCCCGTCTTAGAATATGAGACTGCAGGACAAGATAGATGGCTGTTCCTTCTTGTCTTGCATCACTTTCGGTAAACATCGAGCCAAGCTAGTGGAGGGGGAGAGGTATTCCAGAAGCAATAGTCCAAAAAACTAACTTTGCTGAGCTTCAATTCCCATATTTAAAAATGGGGTTGAGGGAAGGGTGAAGCACAGAGAAAAGTAGCTGTCCTAAAAACACATAGCAAAGTTCTTTTGCTGGAAGAGAACAGGTAAAGAATTTCAACTTTGGTGGCTTTCCTATTTCATACATGCCAGAGAGATCTTTGTAGCAAGGAAACAATTGCCTAATAACTCCCAGAAAGAGACATACTTGGCGTTTATCTTGTGACATTATAAAACATTAAATTCTACTGTGATTGAACATTAATGGGTGAAGCATGGAGAGAAACTGGTTTTCTAGCTCATGTTGTGGCCTCTCTCCATGCTCCATCCCCAGGATACTTGTGGATATCTGTCAATGGGAAGGTCCTGCAAGTTTTGGTGCATATTTATGTGCTTTCATGAGTTCAGGAACTCTGCTCAAGAACCCCAGTTGCACACAAATGGTCACCTTCACAGATGCCTCTGATCTTTAGGGAGATATTAGGGTTGAAACTGATGTGACATCGGAGAGGGCATGTAATGTTAGTGGTGAGGATAGAAAAGTTAATAGGCTGCATAAGTGACAGGCCTATTGCCAGAGTGCAGGAAAGTTACTTTTTTTGGACAACAGCTTCCAGGATCCCCCAGCGGGTGTGGTCAAGGGGATTCTGGGAGATGTGGTCCAAAATGTGATTTTTTTTTTTCCACTCCATGACTCATGCCAGGAATCAGACAACAGACCCATAATAGTATGTAAATAGATATGCCTGAATGTATTTGCAATAGGAGCCCTCCTAGCAGACAGTTTAGCTAAGGGTCTTTGAGTGGATCTGTTTTGCTTCCCTCCAGACTTCCTATCAAGGGAAACTTCAGCCATTCGAAGTGGTGCTAAATTATTAAGTAATTGTTTATTAAATAGGCAGCATGCATTCCATGTGTGATTCGAACTGGATGATTTAAAACAGTTTGTCTGTTCAGCTGACATCTAGCAGTCAACAGAGATTAGAGCTGAAAGGGAAAGCATCCAGCATGAGGCAGAAGCAATGGCTTACTAGTGGGTCACTGGAGCATTTTAATCCATTCATCATTTATTAAAGCAGCCCTTACAGAAAACTTCTTAAAAAACCCTTGAAGTAAACTTCAGATCCCTCCCGCAGTGGCTTTCAGCAACATAAAGGTGCTTTGAATGTCAGTTTACTTAAAGGATGAGCTTGAGGCTCCAGCAAACAAAGCTGCAGTGTATCGCTTGCGGTTGCCTTACAAATGGAAGAAAATGTACATTTTGCAAGGAGAAAGGACAGATAATGCTCATAACTATTCTGTAGATTCAGGGGCTCACCATGCAAGCATAACATAGAATCTGTCTTGGAAGTCTCATTATCTTAGCTTGCAAGGACGTGGATCTCATTGTGGACAGAGAAAGCCCGGGAATACATAGATGCCCAGATAACGGCTGAAACCAAAGCAAACAGCCAGGGTTGGAAAGGCTGCTGATGTCTCCTAACACTTTCCGGTGGCTATTTTCTTTCACCTGCCATCCTATCATAGTGCCTGTCCTTCACTCATTCTCATCATAGCTAGAAAAAGTGCCGTAGAAACATTTATCCCAAAAGGTCCATGTTGCAAAATCAACAACTATATGTAAAATTGATATAATTTGCAGAACTGATACAACACATATTCTTTGATATATTTTCTCTTCCCAGCCGATAAACTGCCCCTGTCATTTTTCTCTCTGCTTGCAATCATCTTAGTTTAGAAGAATGTTTGGTTTTGAAATGACAAATCTCACTCGGTAAAATTGATCCTGTTTCATCCACCTCATCTTTCTTCCTGCAGATCTACTCTTGTTGCGGTTAATTGTTAGTGGCATATGCTGTGTGCCACTGAATGCAAGTCATTAAAAGACACAACAGAAATGCGGTCTCTTCGGATTATTATTGGCATATTATTTGTTACTGACAGACATGTCCGTGTTTTCCCAATCTGCACTCCAACTGCCAGTTTCCAAAACTTAACCAGAAGGAAGAAAACGACTTCAACTTGTCTTGCTCAGATCAAGATACATATTTTATAATTCAATACATTTTAGAGTGTGGTTCTCTTGGAGCGGATCTCAGATTGCAAAGGGTATAGCTTGCAAAGGTGCAGAGGTTGATTACATTTTGAAAGGTCTTGATTCAGGGTAAAATGGATCTAAGAAAATTAGGAGATGAAGAGGAAATATATTTGGATTCCCAATGTTTACGTATGACTTGTTCTTGCAGATTGCATGTGTGTGACATTTTATACAATTCTAGCTTGTGATTCAAGCAGGACTTCCATGCAGTGTCCAAAATTTCAGAGTGAATCTGCCACATCAGACCACAGGCCACCCTATGCTTTTATAGTGTGTTACTCATTGTTGTTGTTGTTTAGTCGTTAAGTCGTGTCCGTCTCTTCGTGACCCCATGGACCAGAGCACGCCAGGCCCTCCTGTCTTCCACTGCCTCCCGGAGTTGGGTCAAATTCATGTTGGTCGCTTCGATGACACTGTCCAACCATCTCGTCCTCTGTCGTCCCCTTCTTCTCTTGCCTTCACACTTTCCCAACATCAGGGTCTTTTCCAGGGAGTCTTCTCTTCTCATGAGATGGCCAAAGTATTGGAGCCTCAGCTTCAGGATCTGTCCTTCCAGTGAGCACTCAGGGTTGATTTCCTTCAGAATGGATAGGTTTGTTCTCCTTGAAGTCCAGGGGACTCTCAAGAGTCTCCTCCAGCACAACAATTCAAAAGCATCAATTCTTCGGCGGTCAGCCTTCTTTATGGTCCAGCTCTCACTTCCATACATCGCTACTGGAAAAACCATAGCTTTGACTATGCGGACCTTTGTCAGCAAGGTGATGTCTCTGCTTTTTAAGATGCTGTCTAGGTTTGTCATAGCTTTCCTCCCAAGAAGCAGGTGTCTTTTAATTTCGTGGCTGCTGTCCCCATCTGCAGTGATCATGGAGCCCAAGAAAGTAAAATCTGTCACTGCCTCCATATCTTCCCCTTCAATTTGCCAGGAAGTGATGGGACCAGTGGCCATGATCTTAGTTTTTTTGATGTTGAGCTTCAGACCATTTTTTGCGCTCTCGTCTTTCACCCTCATTAAGACTGCTGAGTTTGCCAAACTTGCTGGCATATTGAGTGTAGCACCATAACAGCGTCATCTTTTAAGATTTTAAATAGTTCCACTGGAATGCCATCACCTCCACTGGCCTTGTTGTTAGCCATGCTTTCTAAGGCCCACTTGACTTCACTCTCCAGGATGTCTGGCTCAAGGTCAGCAACCACACTATCTGGGTTGTCCGGGACATCCAGATCTTTCTGGTATAATTCCTCTGTGTATTCTTGCCACCTCTTCTTGATGTCTTCTGCTTCTGTGAGGTCCCTACCATTTTTGTCCTTTATCATGTCCATCTTTGCACAAAATGTTCCTTTAATATCTCCAATTTTCTTGAACAGATCTCTGGTTTTTCCCTTTCTATTATTTTCCTCTATTTCTTTGCACTGTTCATTTAAGAAGGCCCTCTTGTCTCTCCTTGCTATTCTTTGGAAGTCTGCATTCAATTTTCTGTAACTTTCCCTATCTCCCTTGCATTTTGTTTCCCTTCTCTTCTCTGCTATTTGTAAGGCCTCGTTGGACAGCCACTTTGCTTTCTTGCATTTCCTTTTCTTTGGGATGGTTTTTGTTGCTGCCTCCTGTACAATGTTACGAGCCTCCATCCATAGTTCTTCAGGCACTCTGTCCACCAAATCTAGTTCCTTAAATCTGTTCTTCACTTCCACTGTGTATTCATAAGGGAATGATGTATGTTACTCATACATCATGTAATAAACATATGTAACACTTTATGGTGAGAGAAGATGGAATCAGCACAGGGAGGCAACAAAGGAAAGAAGGAGACATGAGGGAGAGGGAGAATAGGTGCTGTTTTAGGTACATATCTAGGCTTTGTTACTGTAGACTCATAGGCAGTGGTGTAATGGATCCAGGGTTTGGAGGAGAGTCAACATCCTGGGATTCTCTGAGTAGGAGAGGCTATAACATAATTCCTCACCCCATTCCCAGGATTCTGTGTTCTCTCCTAACTTCATTGCAGCTTCCCTGGGAAATGAATTTCTCAAGAACAGGTACATTGTACAAGAATAGGTACATTGTTGCAAACCATCTTTGTTATAATGCTAAATATTTGGGAATTATTTGGTCTTGAATGGGCAGTTAAGAGCTATTCACTTTACAAATGATCTACTCTTCATTTGTTGATATGGAGAGATCCAGCTACCTACAATTTTGGACAGAGGATAATTTTGTTGAGAGCCCTGCTTCTCAAAGATGGAGCTGGTCATTCTGGCTTGGCTTGTCCCACACAACAACCTTAACATTTCCATCTACACACTTCTCCCCTCTTTCCCCATTGTATGCATCAGCTCTGTTGAATTGTAACGCAGAGTTTTAAATCTAGAAAACACTTTTCAGTTGCACTTCCAGAAAGATGATGCATTCGTTTTTAAGTAAAGAAATACAAAGACTGAAAAAAAACTTAAATTGTATGTCAAATATTGAAATTTGAACATCAAATATGCAGATAATATTTAGGGAATAGTCAGTCTTCAGAGTGTGCTTTCTGGAATCCCTAAAATAGCAAGTGGAAGCTGAAGAGCAGGAAGGACATGGTGTCCTTCAGAGTCCTTTCTTACTGTCATGATTCCGAAGCTTCCTGTATTGGTTGGTATGGGTGACAGACCATCTGGGCCTGTAAATCTCTCTTTGAATTCTGTCCATGGGCCATTTGTCAAACAACACCAAACTCCAGCCCTGTTTGTATGTGATTTTTATACCCAATGGGATGAAGAGAAGCAGAACCAATGGATTAAGTTTGCTATGACTCAGTAAAACAGATTTGGATCCTCTGTTTCTCC
Organism: Intellagama lesueurii; assembly: GCA_037013535.1. Classification (NCBI taxonomy): domain Eukaryota; kingdom Metazoa; phylum Chordata; class Lepidosauria; order Squamata; family Agamidae; genus Intellagama; species Intellagama lesueurii. Next base: position 221,406,649 of record JBAJHW010000004.1, on the reverse strand, counting down.
TCACCTCAGCCCCACTTACTTTATTTACTCTCTGGGAATAAATCCCACTGATGTTTGTGGGACTTCCTTTTGAATGGTTATGAATGTCATTCAGAGCTTTCAAAGGTTACTTTCTGGCATGACAACTCCCAGCCACTCCCAGAGAAGCATGCATGGGGTTATGACTGTAAATGATTGAAGAAGATGGAGTTACAACTACTGAAACAGATTTTTAAATATTATACTTCCCTCCTAGAGTCTTCCTGGAACAACATGGGCTCTTCTATTCCAAATGTTTGTGTTTTTCCCCCTTTCTTTTTTTGACAAACTGTTTGCAGGAAGCAATTTGAAAATAAAAATCAGACAACTGAGGTTAGAGTGGCGAGACACAGAGGATCCAAATTCATGTTTTACTGAGCCATAGAAAATTTAATCCATCCGTTCCGTCTCTTCTTATCCCACTGGTTATAAGAATCACATACAAACAGGGCTAGAGTTTGGTGTTGCTTGACAAATGATCTATGGACAGAATTCAAAGAGAGATTTACAGGTCCAGATGGTCTGTCACCCATAACAAGCAATACAGGAAGCTTCTGAAACATGACAGTAAGAAAGAACTCTGAAGGACCCCATGTTCCTCCTTCCCTCTTCCGCCTTCCCTTGCCACTTTAGGGATTCTGGGAATTGTACTCTGATAACTGACCATTCGCCACATATTCTTTGCATATTTGAAGTTTGAACTTCAATATCTGGCATTCAATTTATGCTTTCTTTCAATTTTGTATTTCTTTAAACATGAACGCATCATCTTTCGACAGTGCAACTGAAACTGATTTGTAAATCTTTAGCTGTGGGTTACATTTTGACAGAGCTGATATAAATGGTGGGAGAGGAGTGGGGGGATAGTGCAATGAGCAAATTCAAATATTATGGTTGCTGCATGGGATTATTATTATTAAACCAGATTGACCAGCACCACCTTTGCCAGAGGACAACAATAGAGGGCAGGCCTCTCAACAAAGTGTCCTCAGGCAATGGACCCTAGGAAGCAGCCTTACCTAATAGTGATAGCAGAAAGTTGTTGTGTTAATTTTCCTCAGTATCTCCTGTGTAGCATGTCTTTGGAGCACTGCAAGATAATGGCAGGCCCCTCTGACCAGCTTGGAACTGCAGCCTTTTCCTAATCGTAGACAACTGTACTGACTTCTGGGAAAGCTGGTAACTCTCTCAACCTATGGCTCACAGTTTTGAAAGTAGAGAATCAAGATAAAGGAATCTTAGTTTGGCCAGAAAAGTATGGCAGTGTAAGCAGCTCTAATGACTGGAATAACAAACAGGATCACTGCATTCAATGGGTTCAAAATTTTGCACCCAAACTGCTGACTAGAGCTGGTGACAGGGAACATATTACTACTTTCTTGTTACAACAACTGCATTGGCTGCCAGTCCATTTCCAGGTCAAATTCAAAGTGCTGTTTATGACCTATAAAACCTTCTACAGCTTGGGTCCAGGTTATTCAAAAGACCATATATCTCCATATCATACCCCCCCACAAGTCTCTAATAAGATCTGCAGGGAAAGGTCTTCTCACTGTCCAACCACCATTGTAGGGATGTTTGCTGAGGATTCGAGAGAGGGCATTTTTGGTGGCTGCTCCCAGGCTGGTTCTCCCCCATACATGGGGCTCAGTTTCCTGTTCCCCCAATTCTTACTGTCCTTCCACTGGCAGGTGAAAACCTTAATGTTTAAACTGGCTTTTGATCTGTGAGTTCCCTGGCAAGACTGGAGTATTGTTGGAGGATGCAGCGTATCCTATTCTTATCATATGTTTTACATGTATTTTAATTTGTTTTGAACTGGTGCTGTCTTTAATATTGTTATAGATTCAATTGTATTTTAATATTCATGTTCTAATTCACTGCAGTTTTAAATATATGTGTACTTTTTAAACTGTAGCACACCAGCTTGAATCCTTTCATTGGGAGAAAAGGCAGGCTATAAATAAATAAATAAATAAATAAATAAATAAATAAATAAATAAATAAAAATAAGCCTTAGCGACCGGTGACCATAAAAGTCAGGTTCACCAAAAGTTGCAAAGTTTGTCATATTACTGAAAGAGTTGCTTGAAGACATATTATAGGAGGAAACCACAAGAAGCAGTATCTTTTTAAACTTTGTATGGTTGTTTTATCAAGGGTAAATATTGGGCAGGATGCTGGATGGCTCAGTGAGTTAGGTATCTGGCTGCAGAGCCGGAGGTGTTGGTGGTGTTTATTTAGACTTCTATACCACCCAGTAGTGCCAGGGTACTCTCTGGGCAGTTTACAACATGTTTATGCAAACATTTTGCCCATCAGTGAGATGGATACCCCATTTACCGACCTTGGAAGAATGGAAGGCAGAGTCAACCTTCAGCTGGCAGGCTGCACAGTCCCGGGGCGCTCCCAGAAGAAGGGAATGGTAAACTACTTCTGAGTATCCTCTATTTAGAAAACTCTGGAAAGGATTGCCATAAGTCAAAATTGACTTGATGGTGCACAATTATTTATTATTGTGGGAGGGAAGAAGGTTATCAGCTAGTTGGTTCCTCCATAGATCACCATGATGTGGCCAGCATTTCTTGTGACTGCTTCTGTGCATCTTCCTAGGATAAAGTACCCTAGTTTGAAGTGTCTGCAAGGGGAAGGTATGTTTATTGTTTTCGTAGTGGGAGGAAGAAATTCATTGTGATAGACAACAGCATGAGAAACTCTGCACCTACACATGGGGGGGGGGGTGATTTCCCCTTCCTCATAAGTAAAACTATTTAGTTTCAGACTCAAAGCCAGAGCAGATGGAAGTGACAACATGTTAATCTCTCCAGAGATACATTTTCAAAGTCCTCATGTTTGCAGGATCAACATGGGACTAATCACAATGCAAAAGCAAGCTAATTTGCTGTGAAAGCTCCGAAGGCTGTTAGAGGGAATTATTCAGACATAACTTATTACTTAAGCCAGCTGTGCTTTTAATTGTGAAGGAGCCCATTTGTCTGTTTTGGCCTGAGACAAGAATGCAGAATCCACAGGCCACATAAGGTGCCCGGATGGGTGTTGTGTAACTGCCATGAGTCCCATGCTGACACAGAACTTCCTCTTTCTGCCTGTCGGTATTGTTGCATTTGTGCTGTTAATGGCAATAAAAAAGCAGCAATGCTGGTTACTGGAGATGGGTGGAAGGTAGACCCTCTGAGAGCTCAGATGAGGGCTAGGCCATTTCACGCTGTGAGGCTTCCTCATTTTTATCTGAAGAAGATGAAAATGACTTTAATGTAAAGAATTGCACATTAAACGATTTGTTCATAGAATGCTTGACAGTCAGGTACCCTTGGCTGAGGTGAGGCCTCTCTGTGAGGTGTGGTCTGAGCCAAATAGCCCTCCTTCCACAGGGCCTAGAGGACGGTAAAGCTTCCTCTTTTCCTAAGCAATCCAGATACCATGGCAACACTGTGTTTGTGCCACTAATGGTGGCATAAAAGTAACAGTGATAATCGGGGTCACTTTGAAGAAACATTGGTCTACCCTAATTCATAGTTCTAAAACTTTCTGCAGGCCTTACCAGTTGGGCAATATGTAAAATTTTAAATAAATAAACAGTCCCAAAGTAGCCTTCCTTAGCCATATGTGCATATCTCTCTCTCTCTCCTCTCTCTCTCTCTCTCTCTCTCTCCCTCCCTCCCTGTGTGTATGTATGCACACATACATGTACATATGACTCTGTCAGATAGTTTCCAGGTCTTGAGTTAAGACCTTGAGATGCAAGTAATGGGAGTCCATTTTCTGCTTCTCAGGTTTTAGCCATGAAATTTCAGGGGTTCAGATTTTGCTGATGTTGCTGATGACGTGATGTTGGGGTTCATCCTGGCAAATCCAGAGATGTAACAATGCATCTGAATTTATTCCTGCCCCACCTGTAATTTGAAAAGCGGTGTCGTTTCTTTCTCTTTTACCAATGCACTAGCTTCCCACTGTGCATTGTAACTTCTCATCTGCAAACTTCTCCCAACAGGTAGAGCAATGCAGACCTTTGGCAAACTACTTCATTGACCCTGAGATACATCATTGTGTCCCCACATTGTCTGTCTGTCAGTCACATACCATTTGGTTACTGTCACTGAAGAGTCTGCCCCCAGGACATCACAAGAGTGCATCACAGTGACATCACAAGGATGTAATGCTAAATACTAGATATTGGCCCTTAAATGTTAGGGAATGGGCTATTGCTGACCTGGAAACCCTATCACCAGCTCCCAACATATAATGCCTATGGCTGCTAGTGCTGTAAAGGTTAAGTTCCCCATAGCTTGACAAGAAAAGTCAGTTAAAATATTTTTGCAGCCTTAGTCCCATATCTCTGCCTCGTAAATTAATCTTAACTCTCTTTCACACATTCTCCCTCTCCTTTTATCTTGCGAGGGTTAGAACATGGAATCCTAAGCAACCTGTTCTTCCATAGTTCCTTTTCTTAGCTTCAGGAAATCCCTCAAATTGGGTAAGGAAGACTCATCTGTGACTCAGAACAGTACTCTGGACCTATCTTTAGAACTAAATTATACAGTGTTTGTATTAACAGCATCCCTGCACATGAAATGCATAAGAGTCTTTCACGTGGACCGTGGATCCCAAGTGTGTGTATGTATTGAGGACCCTGAAACACAGCAGAATCCTTGGCTGTGTGTGTGTGTGCACGCGTGTGCATGTGCATTCACAGGTGTGTGTCTGTTATGAATTTGCAGCTTATCACTGTATCTCACTATCCTCCACCTTCTTCTGTCTTCCTCCCTCAGCACCAGAGGCCCTTTGGATTGGAGCTACAGCCTGTTCTCGCAGAGTCAGAGCTCTGTCCTTTTGACCAATTTCTAAAAAGGAATTATTTATGTCTCATGCATATTTCTGGGCTTGACTGCCAAAAATGGCAAGCAGCACTGGGGCGTGCTGATAGCACCAACGATGGAGCAAGAGATTCATTGCTTGTGACAGGCAAACAAACAAAACACAAAATCGCTGTATCCTTAAAGCCCAAACCCCAATCCTTCCTCCCACTTAAAAATATATCAATAAGGATCAAGAGAAGGGAAGTAAGAAAATCCTGGAAAAAGCTTATCTTCCCTATGCTGCTGGTAAAATAATCTTTGAAAGATCTCAGTATGTAGGAAATATGCTGTAATGGAGACAAATCTCCCCCAACCATTATGTGTCAGGCATGGTATCTCAGCATGTAATATATTTGTTTAACGTCACAGAGATTAGCAGTGAGAACTGGAAAACAAGAGAGTTGCTGCCTCCATTATAGCCTGCTTTTGAGCTTACATGTTCTACTGCTAGAGACAGAAAGGGAATCAAGTTTTGGGATACATTGAGATTGAGAACTTTGTTTCATTTTTAAACAAGAATTTACTAACATTCACAGATCATATTTGGGATGGAAAGAAATTGAGCTTTTACATTCCAGTGTGGGAGAAAGTAAAATTGACAGATTTGCGCATGCATCCTCCTTGATGAAGTTATCTAGCCCTTTTTTATATCCATTTAAATGTCAAATTCCCAGTGTGGTGTAGTGAAGTCCTAGTCCATCCATAGAGTGATGGACTAGGACTCTGGAGAACAGGGTTCAAATCCCCACTTGGCCATGGAGACTCACAGGGGGAGTGGAATGGTAAAACCATTCCTTAAATATCTCATTTACCTGGAAAACCCTATTAGGGTCACTATAATGACAGCGGGCGGGCGCGTGCATGTGAGCGCGTGCACACACACACACACACACACACACACACACACACACACAAAGGTCAAATTACACAGTAGCCAAAATCCTGTTGCATAGTTACACAGTCAGAAGGGAAATGGCATAATTTACAGCAGGAGATTGCCACTAATGATTGAATCCAAACGTGGATTCCTCATTATCTGCTGGTTGGCACCAGCACTAGGAGTCCAAGTGGGGACTTGTTATTTAATGGTAATTGGCAGCTATGAGTTACACCATTTCCATTCCACTAGCAGGAGACATAGAGGCACCCCATGGATCCCTGATGTTAAATCTGGCATTCCCATGTCATGATTAGAAGTGAAGAAAGAGAAAGGAAGACTAAGGAAGATATTTGCTTGGCAGCAACAGAGAAGGAGAGCATTTCCCTTGCCCCAGAAATGTTTCTTTGCATTTCCTACTGCAAAGTCATTGATTAAATCATCACAGTCTTGTGGCCACAGCATCACTAATTTCAAATCAAGGGAAGATGAGGAGAGAGAGAGAGAGAAAAGATGGATACTGCATAGAGAAGACTAGATTCCTTGTATTGCTCTTTTAAATATATTGACCTTTTAAGGTCACTCCTCCCTCCATTCCTTTTTTGGTGCTTTAGGAAGCCACGGCTGTTCACTGGTGAGTCTGGGGATAGTAACTAGAAAAAAAAGAGAAGGAATAAAAATAAAACAGCATCCAGGTCTGTAGTTGTATTTATTTTTGGAGTTGCCACTGTCTTGACCAAAAGCCTACACCATTTTGTTTAGTTTATCTACACCATTTAGTTTATGAGCTGGCTCTGCCATTTGCGTATCCCTAAGTGTGGCTGACTGGATAGCTCAGTCATTTAGCTATCTAGCTGTGGAGCCAGTGGCTGGGAGTTTGATTCCCCACTGTGCCTCCCAGGAGAAGAGCCAGCTAGAGTGGCCTTGGGCAAGCTACACAGTCCCAGAGTGCCCCAGAAGAGGGGAATGGTAAACCACTTCTGTGTTGTCTCTACCTAGAAAAACCTGGAAAGGGTCTCCATAAATTGGAATTGATTTGGCAGCACAGTGTTGTTGTTGTTGTAATATTATTTTCATGGAGAACAGGAATCACACAAATGTCACCATGGACCCAGACCCGGACTGGGTCACTGGGTGGATTCCAGCCTCTGTGCCCTTATTTGGACACAGACCAGGTAAGGGGACCAGTGCACGTCCCTGGTTTCATACTCTGAGATCACTGTGTGCAGATAATGGAGACATAACCCTCTGCTTTTCTCTGAATGATTCCCCTTGCCCAGGGAACAGAAAGAGAGAGAATCTCCACTGGTTCCAATCATTTGGGGGAAAAATTCAGGAGCCTTGTCCTCAGGTCTGTATCAAATAAGTCATGGTGACCTGTCCCATAGGAGTATTTTAAAGGCTATGCACGATAGGATTATAAACAAATTCAGCATTAACATATCAGAGAAGCTATTTATAGAAGAACAGGATCCTTGCATCAGCATTATATGCAGATTTTTGGAAAAGCTGTAAATTGCATTGGCTGGATCCTATTGCTCCATTCTATGCACGTTATGCTCCATTTTTGGATCTCATGCAAAATGATGTCTAGCATCTCTTTGCACAACATAAGCCCCATTGACAACAATGGGAGTGATCTCTGAGTTGCACAACAGCAAGCTGAACATCACAAAGAATTAACACTGTCTGCTCCCAGCAAGATATTGCCCTGCATTATTTGCATATATCCAAACCCAGAGTATTATTTGTTGTTGTTACTTGCCATCAAGTCACCTCTGATTTATGGTGATCCTATGAATGAGTGGCCTCCAAAATGCCCTGTCATCAAGAAGCCTGCTCAGGCCTTGCAAACTCAAGGTTGTGACTTCTGTGATTGAGTCAATCCATCTCATATTTGGTCTTTCTCTTCTCCTGCTGCCTTCAACTTTTCCTATCATTACTGCCTTTACCAGCGAATCTTGTCTTCCCATGATGTTCCTAAAGGATGACAGTCTCAGTTTCATCATGTTTGCTTCTAGAAAATGTTCAGGATTTATTTGATCTAGAGTCCACTTGTTCGTTGTTCTTGTGGTCCAGAGTGTCCACAGAGCTCTTATAGTTCTATTAAAAACACTGATTCTGCATTAGAAGTCATATGTTTTTGAACATGACTAATTTGAGGGTTAACCCAAATCTAATGCTTCAAGGGAGAGTGTTAAAGTTAACATTTTCACAGAACTGCTTTCGCTGCTTGGAGTTATGGTTTTCAGGAACAGCAGGAGCCAAGTAAATAATGAAAGACCTGGTGCTATACAGCAGGAGGAAGGGATAAATGATGGATAAGATAAAGTAGCAGTTAATTGCTATTCTAAAGAATCAACCAGCCAAGAGAGGCCAGGTCCAGATGTGAAGCATTGGTTGGTGATAAACAGTACTCTATAGAAATACTGGCTTCCAAGTTCATTTGTTGGCAGACATGAAGATGATATGCTGGGAACCAAAAAAAAAAAAAAAGGAAGATGACTTTCCCCTTTCTGTAGATAAGCACTTGATAATCTGATGGTCTCCAGATGAACAGAGCAATGCAAGGAATATACTCTTCTACTTACATGTCATTAAAAATAAGGACATGCATCAGCAGTAAAGAAGGACACTGGTTTACATAAAATTGTGCATATTAATTTCTAAGTTAGGTACACAATTGGAAATGATTTTTTATGATTTAAACAGAATCACTTCAGTGAGAAACTGAGACCAGAAGACAATTGCATCTGGTCAGTCTGCTGTCTGTGAATTCTTAACTGTGGATAGGCAATGTCAAGTTTCTTCATCTACCTTCTTCTGATGCTGTCTTTAGATGAGACTTGGACTGGACAGCCCTTACAGTGGAGAACTCCTTTGAATGAAGGATTGTTCTCTGGCAGCCTTTCAAATGGAGGAGTGTCCCTATAAAAGAGAACATGTGGCCACCTACAGATCCCATAAGATCCAATCAGATTAGCTAGTGAGCAGAGATTATGGGAACTGTAATCCAAGGCATCTGAAGAGTATCAGATTTCACATAACTGCCATAAAGAAATGGAAGTAAAAGGAAATGGGTAAGGTAATGCATTTGTTGCTACCCTGGGAATGGAATTATAGGTAAAAACAAAATGAAACTAAAAGAACAAACACACAAGACATGGTGGCACATTTTATTTTTATGTTTAGTTTAGGTTTACCTATAAGGCTTGCACAGACTAACATGGCTACCTCTTCTACAACTACAACCTGAGAATGGAAGCTTCAATAAAACTGTGTATTTTTCTGAAGCAAGGGATGCAAGTAGAAAAATTATCTGACCTCTACATGCTGGAAGCTACTTCCTCATAATTGAGAGAGACATAATAGTGTGTGTTGGGGATGTATGTGTATGAGGACCTGCAAGAGAAACAAAGAGCAAACAGAGAGCAAAGAATAGCAGTTCCATTCAAAATGGCAAAGAGCTTTAGCATGTTGTATGTTATCAGATATCTCCTCCCTCTATTCATTCATTCATTCATTGCATTTACATACTGCCCATCTAGTGGCAAGCCACTACTCTGGGCAATTTACAGAAGTCAGACACATACCTACAACATCAAAACCAAAAATATAAATAACAGTAAGAATAACAAAACCAAACATACACGAAGCATAACAGAACAGAACATAACATGACTCCCCTGACAGCAACAGCTAAATAAATAAATAAATAAATTA